>CM073734.1:48559984-49759984 GCA_037113605.1 Calophaca sinica | reverse complement strand
ATTAAGTTTCCAAAAACACGAAAATGAATTCCCAAAAAGCCTGTTCCTAAACCTCTAAAAAACCTACAAATTACATTATGGAAACTAATTTTCGAAACACAATATAATATACATTGTAGAAATTCTTTTTCTGAAAGAACTACACCACAAAAAAAAAAAAAAACCTAGACGAGCTCACCCACAAAAGAAGAAGAAAAGTTCGTCGAAGAAGAAGAGGTCGTCGTTGATGCATAAAATGCCATTGCTGAAGATGAACGTCAAATAAGTTGAGGGGTTGGGGGAGTGGGTTCTCAGAATGGGGCTCTTTGTGGGAGTGGGCTTTTTTGCAGACAGAGAAAGAGGAGGGGGTGTGAGTGGTTAAAGGTATTTAAGCAAAAATGTCCTTTAGCACCACTAGTGATGATTTTCCTATTAGCACTCATGGTGGAATACATCCAACAAGGGATTCCCCCAAAAGGAGAGTATGGGAACCGGGACAAAGCTGCATAGGTATCACACGAGATTTTGCTCGATCCAACCGTCTACAAGATCTAGATGTGCTAATTACAGAAAATAGGAGACGATCGAAACCTTTCTCTTGGAATACATCTCAAGATGATGCTCGTGACGGCAACGATAACGAGGCTCTGAGTCGCCTCCATGAATTCGACCTTGGAACCCAATCTAGGGTTTTTTTTTCCCAAGGTGTTAGGATAAGAAAGTAAAAGTATGGTGCTTCAGTTTCAACTGCAGTCAGATTCAAGTTACTGCTTTGTTAGGCCATCTTTAACGGGCGTGTTTTAATTTTGTGCAGCGTTTCTTAACATCACAGTCAGCAATATTTGTCTACCTGGCTGAATTAATTAGTGCACGGTGATTTGAATTTTGGTCAAAGCATTTTGTTTGTTTACGGCAACAAACATTGGGCAACGAGCCATGAAGAGAGAGAGTGACACACCAAAACCAAAGGTCACCTGCTGAGGAGAGAGAGTGTCAATTTGTTTACTCGGCAACATGCCCACCACTGTGGGTGCTCTTAGATTACGTCTTTGACTATGCGTTATTTTGACTTGGGCCAATTTACATTGGGCCTTACATTATATTTCGTAGGCTTAGGCCTATTGTAGTAATGATGAGTTTTTTTTTGACAAAAAAAAGAAGCAGTATCCTTTGAAAAAGGGTGTGGGAAGTAAAATGGGGGGTGTATTAAGGATGGGCATCTATAATAATATGGAGCTTATTAATTACAATTGGGTTAAACAAGCTTGGCCATTATTAAATGCACCCCCACCTTTTAAGTACACCCCCAAAGATTCGAATTCTCTAAAATACCCCCTATACAAATTGTATACCGAAAATTTCAATTTCCGGTATAAAAATTTTTAAAAACAATTTAACGAAAATTACAATTTTCGGTATACAGATTGTATACCGAAAATTTGAATTTTCGGTAAAATTGTGTTTAAATATTATTGATACCGGAAATTGAAAATTCCGATATACAATTTGTATACCGGAAATTGCAATTTCCAGAAAATTGTTTTTAAAACTTTGTAAACCTGAAATTGCAATTTCCGGTACTACCAAATTTTTTTTTTCATTCCGGAAATTAGGAATTTCTGGTACGAAGTTTTTTTATTTTACACCAAAAATTATGAATTTCCGGTATACAAATATTTTTTTTTATAAAATATATATATTTTTTATGTAGGGTTTTTTAAAATAAATATAACAACGAACATGTGAGAGAAAGGTGTTGAGCGATTCTTGCGATTTGGGAGCGGTGATTACGCGGATAAAAAAAGAACGAACGAGTGGCCTTTTAAGTAGTACCAGCACACTTCTCTCAGAAGGTAGCCGTGCTGTGGCGAAACAAGCACAAATATAACAAAATGAAATATAACAATGAAAGATGTGCAAATATAACAAGTTAACATAACAAATATATAACAAATATGATCGTCATAGCGTCTTCTATGTCGACGCTTCGTCTCGGATGTGGATGCCTCCGTCCCAACCTGTGCTATCTGTAGTGCCTGGGAAATATACTCGGCAAGCAGAGTGGGGTCCATCATCTCATCCTCGGACATCGTCTGGAGAATGCCAGTGACTGAGTTCAGCCTCGCAGTCATATCATAACAACGCGACTACAAATTACAATAAGATATCGAAGAGACATCAGAGGAAATAAACAAATACAAAAAATACATAATGTATATCTAAACACTTACACAATTAGGAGCAGCCTCAAGAGCAGCCAAATTGATCAGAAGTGGATGTGACATCTTGCGATACCACTTCATGTACCTCTCAGTGCACTCCGCTGGATAAGAGGCCACGTCTAGTAGGACAGTCGAAATGATAGAGTGCAGAGGAAAAGATATCCACGCATCCGTAATCTCCTCAGCTGTGGGACGTCGTGGTTGTGGCCGGGGAATGTCCTAGATATAGTCGAACTGTCTGACTACCCTCTCAGGCAGGTACGACACAATAAACGAAGCACACCGGATGTACCTCAAAAATAGGCACGTGGGATGACAATGCGTCCTGTGGCCAGCCCACGGTGTCCAAACAATATCATCAGGTGTCAACGCATCCAGTGCTCTCCTAAAGGGCTCCACCTGGCCGTCACCCTTAATAGGCGACCACTTCATGGCTCGTGCCATGCCCGGGGTGATGCCAAGATCCTTCCTATCGTAGATGGTAGGGAAATACTCATATATCCATGTCTGTGACAACAATAACTAATCAACACGCCATACCAATATTTTAAATAAATAACTGCTTACAAAAATAGGCTACGTACTTGAAGAAGTGTCATATATCCACCAATCTACTTAGTGTCATGCACGCCAGCGTCGCCCAGATATCCGTACAAGACGGATAGTGCAGACTAGCCCATGACATACTACCAACCGCCTGTAAGTCACGTACCAAGTCCAGGTACTTGACGCCAATGTATATATGGCTCTTGTCTGCCAAAATGGTACAGGCCAGCAGCAACATTATGAAGGCCTTGGTTGCATAGTCCCACTCTCCTTCGTCCCTGCGCCTGTCATATGTCGCCATCAAAAAGTCAATACTCATGTAAGCACCCCTTATTTTCCTAGTCTCCCTGCGTGCCTCGTCATATGTACACCCTAGCAATGCCTGTAAATAAGATATGCCAATGTCCACATCCATCACTGGGGCTACATAGAAAGAGCCGCTGACTTTAAGGCATAGGAGGCAAGACACATCATTAAGCATGACGGTCATCTCTCTAAAGGGCAGATGGAAGCTGCTCGTCTCCCGGTGCCCCCTCTCTGCAAAGGCGAACACTAAGGCCCTGTCAACCATCCTGAACTTGCAGTATACCAAGGAGTTTAGGTCGGCTGCCACGACATGGTCCTCTACCTAACGAGGCGCTGGTACTTTTCCCTGCAACCATTTTTACAACTTCAGGTCGTGGGAAGCCACCTTAAGCGCATCACGCTCCTGCACACAAATAAACATCATTTATCATATACAAAAATAAACATTTGATCAAATAACAACCAGATATATACCTGCCCCTGTCATATTTGATATGTAACGTGATGTTGAAAGTCTGTAAACAACGACCTATTGTAAGGTCCTCCACACTAGTGCGAAATACACCTAAAAAATACACTTATAACGCCGATTTTAAAGATAACCAGCGTAAAATATGACGCGGTGGCATTTTTGAAATTAACGCATCATTTTTAACGCCGGTTTTTTAAAAAATTGGCGTTATAAGTTAAAAGGTAAATGTGATAACAAGTTATGATGCCGTTGTTACAATAATCGCAGTTAAAAGTTAAGGTTATAAAGTTGGTTTTTTGAGAAAACCACGGTAACAAGTTATAATGCCGTTTTATAAGACAACCGTGGTTAAAACCTGGAAAATGGAACAAGTTATAACACCGGTTTTCTCAGCCACCTGCGGTTAAAACATTAAAAATGGAACAGTTTATGGCGCCGGTTGTTTAAGCCACCCGCGGTTAAAACCTGAAAAATTAATTTCCCTTCCAACTATACCTCATTCTCTTTCTTTACCCTAGCCTCGACCCTCTCTGCGCCGTCCACTGCCTCATTTCCTCACTGCTTCATCTCCTCACATTCGAACACCGCCCTCGCACCGCCAGTCTCCACCGCCGTCACTCCTCCCTCGCGCCGTCACTCACTTCGAACACCGAAACTCCTCCCTTGCACCGCGACTCCATGAACACCGACACTGCTCCCTCACATCGCCACTCCACGAATGCCGCAGTGCCATTCCTTTGTCCTTTCTGCATGTGTGGGTAGAGAAACCCACCTTGCTCGAATAGTGAGGATATAACTAAATGGCGCTGTGAGCTATTCTGCAGCTTCTGCTCTTGATGTTTTGCGGTAATGTAATCTCCTAAACGCACAAACTCACGTTTCAATTTTTTTTAATTAGTTTATTATTATAATTTGGCAGGCAACGGCACCAATTGCTGCATCTATTGAAGCGGATTAGAATGTGATGCGCAAAAAACACAGGGGAGCTTGTTGCTATCAAATACATTAAAAGGGGAAAAAAGTTTAATTTTATTTTTTCCTCCAAATTCTGAGATCGATTCTGTGTGAGTTGACATTCTGGAAACTCAATTCAATGGGCTGATGCTCTCAATCATTAATCCTTTTCTTGAGAATTCTAAAATTGAAAATTTAAAGTGACTTATGCATATTTGTCTGTGGGGGATTTTTCTTCTGGTTTGCATTTTGAAAAATTGTTAATATTTCAAAGTACAGTATCCTCTCATTTTTGTTTTCTAATAATTTCTTCTGAATTCTTTATCCTCTTCCTTTTTTCTGAGTGAGTTGTGTTTATGGCGTGATCAGATTGATGAGAATGTGTAAAGGGAGATAGTTAACTACCAATCTTTAAGGCATCCAAATATTATCATGTTCAAAGAGGTAAGAGTTTGTTTTTTAATTTGTACCTTAAAAACTGTTCCTTCATTAGGATTTTTTTTCCTAGATATGGAATTGGAAGTATTGGATTCTCTTGATATTTAGCTGCATTGTTTTTTGTACCTGCAGCTCTCAATTGCACACTGCTTGAAACTTGATCCAGGAAAGAAAATTGAGCTGTTTAGACTTTGATTAAGGAAGTGAATATTTGTTTGGTTAGTATTTCATCCTTTTCATTTCTCCCATATCTGTTATAAGTATCACAAGTTACATATGTTCCCATTTCTATTGCACAAATGTCAAACACTATATTTTTTATGGATAAGCACTGTCACTTGTAAAATCAGTCTGTTTATGGACTTCTACTCTTACTTTTTCCCCAGTCCATCTATCAGAATGTTGGGATTCTAAGTAATCCTTCCTTCTATCAGTGACAAAGTAGAATGCATTTATATGGGATATTCAGGAGGAGTTGCAATCACTTGAAAAAATGAGATAGAGATGATAAATGAGGAGATTCTTCACAAGTTTCAGAACAACTTAGACAAGCAATGATTGCATCTTCTAAGAAGCTCCTGGGATGGATTGGAGCAACAGACCTAGAGATTTTGAAATTGTAAACTGGGGGAAATTCATTGTTCATGGAGCAGGTGACTTGTTTTTTTTTTTTTTAATCTTCTTCAAGTTAAATCACTACAAGAAAACACGCATATACCGACGGATATTACCGACGACCTTTTATCGTCGGTAAAATCGCGGGATTTCCGACGGCTTTTACCCGTCGGTAAACACTACAAGAAAAACCGTCGCAAAATAAGGGCAGTTCCGACGGTCGAGGCCGTCGGTAACATTCCTGCCTTTGGATTCCCTCCCAGTTTTCAAATACCGACGGAAATAGCCGAAAACTTTCGACGGCCCAGCCCGTCGGTACACGCGAGAAGACACGCTTAGAATGTACCGACGACATAGACCGTCGGTATTTAAAATCGACCGTCGGTAACACCGTGTTTTTTGGTACTGACGGTAATAGGCCGTCGGTAACCTCTGTTTACACTAAACCATAATCCCTTCTCGTCCATTTTTCATTCTCTGCTACTATTCTCTACTCTCTCGATCATCTTTCCGATTCCTCCGTGCCAGCAACCACCCTCTTGAGTTGAAGCACGACAATGAAAACCCCTAGCCACGCTCCTCCACCGTGAAACCCCACAACTTCAGCGTCGCGAAACCCTCCTCCTCCTCCTCTCATAAAATAACCACTCATAGAGACCGAGTTGCGCATTCCCCTTCTCCTTCGGTCCCTTCCAACGTTCAACCCAAAGCAGTAATCTACACTAAAGAAGCACTTTATGAGCTTCGTAAGAATACCCAAACCCTCACATCGCGCAAAGGCCTCTTGTCCTTCTTCTTCTTCTTCTTCTGATCCTAAACCCACACAGCAGATCCACCTGCTTCTCCGTCTGCTGATTCTGCTCCCCGTTTCTCTATTTTGGCCGGGTTCGTGTCACCCATTTCATATCTGTAAGGATGTTTCTTCTTGTTCTTTTTCTTATTTTCATTCTTCAATTCGATTATACCTTCCCCATATTTGTTTGCATTTTGTCGTTTCTAATCTTAATTTTTATTTTCAGATTTCGTTCGATTCGATTTTATTGGGGGTGAAGGTGTTGAAAGCATAGTTGGTTGCGGCTTTTTAATCTGATATCATCAAATTAGGTATATATTCTTCTTTTTTCCCCAGATTTTGTGTTTTTTTAAATTTTTATTTATTTATTTTGTTATGGTTGCGTGATTTCTGGATCGGGTGGCATTATTCTTTTGTTTATTTCATTTGATTGTGTCTGTTTCCTTTATTTTGGAATGCCATGACATAGGTGATACTGTGGGCATGGTGTGAGACATAGAAAAATGTTGAGTGTTGTCTTGGTAGTTGATTCATAGAAACCAATTCCCTGTAACCATTGAAATCAATTTGCTGTCATAGAAAAAATGTTTTGAGTGCTATATTGGTGTTTCCTATTAGGGATGTTCATGGATATCGACTTGACCAACCAGATTTAAAAAATAGACAATCCAATCCAAAAAAATTGGTCTGGTTAAAAAACCTATTGAAAATATCTGGATTTTCATAAATGGTTTTGGACATGGATATGGTTTTGATTTATTATCCAGTTTATTTTGTGCACCCCTATTTCCTATGCATATTTTATTATAGAACACGAAGAGGATTAAAAATATTAGCAATTATTTATTCCCCCTTCCATGAACAGATTCTTTTTATTCTCCACCGACCTCTGAGACCGCCACCTCTACCACTCCGCCGTGCCACCACAGCTGCCACCAGCGCCCGTGCCTGTACCACTACTCTGCGATCGAGGTTGGTTCGTTATGACTTTATCGTGCGAGTAATTTTGTATGATTACGAACCGTAGTTTAATTGAAATTTTGTATGATTAGAGACCTAGTTTAGTTGAAGTTTCGTATGATTAGGAATTGTAATTATGATTAGAGATTGTATGAATTGTGACTATTATGTAATTTTGTATATTTAGGACTGAATTTTGTATGATTAGGGACTATAATTATAATTACAGACTGTATGATTTGTGAGCATAGTTTAATAGATGAAGGATATGTGAATGATGTTATGACTATATGAGATACCATGTATGGTTGAGCTTTGGGTAAATGTGAATTGCTTTTGTTTTGCACAATTGAGGAATGATATAAACTGTCATAGCCGTAATATTGCCGTGCTGGAACCTTGGGGAAGATGAGTACTCAAGTTATATAGTTTTCTACACAAGTTGCATATTTTTTCTAAAAACCATAGAAAAGTCTAGAAACCTTGATTTTGTCGAAACTTGATCATAACGTGTTTAACGAACTAAAAGAAACTTAGGACTATATAGTATGTATTGATGAAATGGATGAATGATGTAGTGGCTGTGATATGTGCATATATGTTAGTGAAGGGGTGACCTTATGGTTGTTTCCTTGCTTTGAGTTTTGTACCGTTTTCGTACTAGTCGACTAGTCGTAATTATCTTAATTATGATGACATGACTGTGATTGTTGTTGAATTGAAAAATCAATGTTGAAATTGACTGATGAAGGATGATGTTATGACTATATGAGATATCTTGTCTGGTTGAGCTTTGGGTAAATGTGAGTTACTTTTGTTTTGCACAATTGAGGACTGATATAAACTGTCGTAGCCGTAATATTGCCGTGCTGGAACCTTGGGGAAAATGAGTACCCAATTTACATAGTTTTCTACACAAGTTGTATAATTTTCTAAAAACCATAGAAAAGTCTAGGCACCTTTATTTTGTCGAAACTTGATCATAACGTGTTTATCAAACTAAAAGAAACTTAGGATTAGTTATGAATGTGTTTATGGCGTGGTATAGGAGGGTACAATCCCCTGGCCCAAACAATGTCTGGGGCAAATGCATCCAATTCATCCTCTCTTGGTTGCATGTTAATGGGGTTGAACTCTACCACGTTTACTTTCTTTTGAAAACATGAAGGTTGTTTTAGTGCTTTCTTCATTTTTCTAGTATCTTTTTTTAGTTAATATCCACTCTTATTCTATTTTAATTAATATTTTTCTTCCCTTTTATTTTGTTCACGGTGAGAGTGTGGTGTCAATGGATGGAGTTCGGAAAGTGAAATGATGCCTACAATAATAGTTGATATTCAAAGACTTGGGACAAAGTTATAGTTGAAATTGTCTATTATTCAAATGCTTAAAGTTATATATGATGAACTAATTTTAAAATTTTCTATGTTTTTAGTATTTTTTGTCCAAGGCTGTCACATTGCTCCGAGACCGCCACTAGCATCGAAGGACGTGGACATTCTCTTGTTCTTCTAATTAGGTATGCACTCTAACGAAATGTCGGTTGACTCATTGGGTGGAAAAGGGTTGGCTGTTGACCCCCACACCGACATATTTATTTGATTTCCTTCATAGTTCTCTCCACAGAGGGAATTTTGAAGTGATGTATATTTTGGCTAAGAAATGATGTTTTATGTTGAAGTGATGTATAGTTCTCTCCACAGAGGGAATTTTATTTGATGTATGTTTTATATTAGGGTGAAGGTATCATGTAGAGAGGATTGATCTCATGAATGTAAAATAAACCAATTGTTTATCTTGAGCACGAAGCGTTTATCCATCTTATTTGGGTTCCTAACTTGTATATATTATAAATAAGTTGTTGTAAAGCCTTTTTCACTCTAAAATATTCTCTCTACACTCAATTAGACTCAAATTATGCAGCTCCAAAAGTGCACAAACATAACCCTTGTATGCATAATCACATATACACTTAACTATCACTAGTTTGATTCCCTCTAATCTTTAACTTGTGTCTATTACCCCTAAGACATGATATAAACAGATATCAAAGGCACCAGCACAACCATCAATTATTAAAACTTTCTTTCTGATAATATCTTTAGAAAGAGAATAGCATAGCAGACAACTGATAAAAGAAATCTAAGATCATCAGCCGGGAAGCAACTCACTCAAGTGAATGAATGGCTTAATTAACATCGCAACGAAACTATTTAAGAAGGCATTTTCATATACAAGAATAAAACTGATACAATGAAGTAGTGAGATATATAAGGAACCATCACCTCCATCAATGTTTTCATTGGCCCATGACTGTCCCTTTCGAACTGTCATGGTACGAAATGCCATAGAGTTAAGCTTTGACCTCCCTTATAAGAGTTACTAGTTCCGCTTTCCAGATACAACTGTTGTGTTAGCATTTGCATTTACACTTGCTTCACTAGAGAGTCTTGAACTACGCCAAGGACCGTAATCGAAAATAATCTACCCAAATCTGGAACAATGTATATTTAGAGAATAAAATTGAATTGTAAAAATGAGAGAATATAACAATCATGCGATCAGTAACATTCAAGCATTCAACCTGAGTCCATATTATATCAATCACGCAAAAAGACTCTTCAAAATACCCAACAGAATAAATGCGCAATCGATTAACATCATAATATGAAAAATACACTTAAAAATTCATCTTACAATGCATGCACTATAATGCCCCCGAGTAAGTAAAATCCAAAATGCAAAATAATTTACATCTAACTGAGAAGCGGAGGACATACAGAAAATTAACTATATTACAACCATATAAATGAGAAACAATGTTGACATGAATAGAAAAAGGTAAATACAGATGCCCATAAAGCCGTGACTAGATGGAAACGAAATTGATGTCCAGTAATGCTGTCTGAAAATGAGCCATTCTTATAATAAAAGGATGTCTCCAGTAATGCTGTCTGAAAATGAGCCATTCTTATAATAAAAGGATGTCCCTGTTCAATGCTTGATTTAAGATTGCCAGTTTTGATGTTAACAACATTTTGAATAAATTAACATTACTACTGCCAAAAGAAAAATGTATCCAATATTGGCGTGTACTTTAGATTAAGCCGCTTAATCAAATCGATGTCCATATACAAAAAAAATGCCAGATACGATGCATGTTTATTTAGTAATGCAAAATAGAGGCATAACAATGTAATCCAGCCTTTCAGAACTTTCCTTCTCCCACAAACTTTCTTCGAGGGGCTTGAATAGTAGTGTTCATCGTTGACTTGGGAGAATTGTCGGCATTTATTGTGCTCAGATTTGGACCATTTGGCATCACATTCCTCGCACAAAGGGGGTGGAGCAACACCGACAACCGCAAAAAGAGGACAGCAGAACATGTCAATCATTTGGGAAAAAAGGAACATAAAAACACATCTAGTCGATCAAGGAACCCACATTGTCATTGAAGGAAAAATAGGATTCTTTTTACATTTATTTCTGAGTCCTACTGACCATACTCAAATTTGTGGAAACTATAACTTGGCATAGTTTAGCTTTCCACAATTTGTTAATAAACATTAATAGGCATCACAATACAAAATTCCAGACAGATACCTGGGTGGCCATTGGAGATGGGGTGTTATAAAATGACATGTTAGATGTACTACTACTGATAAGTTGGCCAGCAGTTCCTCCAATTATAGATGTTCCATGGGGAATTGCGGGAATATCCTTAAGGCCTTGCATGTGTCTTAGTTGCCTTGGACTCACGCCTTTAGACACACCGTGTTCCGCCACAACTAAATTACAATCTTCATGTGACAAATGCGGGTTTAGAGAGGTTGAGCAATTTATATATTGCATTTGTATACAAAAAGCAGCTGCTTCACCAAAAACAGCAGTAGCTTCTTCCGAGGAGACAGTACAATGATAATAATAACGACAACAACATAATGCATGAAAGTAAAGAATATTACTTAGATAATTAGATTTGTTTTAGAAAAATGAAACAACCGCTTAATAACACCAAGTCTAGTTTCAAATTGGTTTAATGGAAAACTTACGTCAGATTAACAATTTCAATATTTAGTGGAACCTTAAGCACTTTGGTGATTCTGTTTAGTTTTTCCATCTCACCAGTTATGGGCAAACCACAATAAACATATGAGACTCGGGCACTGGGGTGTCCCTGTTGTCTATGACCACTTGCCTTGCCCTTCAGTAGTACTGCCTTGGTTAATGTAGTAGATTCTGGTGCTAGGCTAGTTTTTTA
This sequence comes from Calophaca sinica, assembly GCA_037113605.1. Taxonomy (NCBI): domain Eukaryota; kingdom Viridiplantae; phylum Streptophyta; class Magnoliopsida; order Fabales; family Fabaceae; genus Calophaca; species Calophaca sinica. The sequence continues at coordinate 49,748,438 of CM073734.1, read as the reverse complement.
ACTCACTCACTCACTTACTCATTATATGCATGCTTATGAAGATATAGAACAATGAATTTAGACCTAAATGTTATACTATCTAACTGCAGAAACAGAAAATGATTGTTTTTTGGCCAATTAATGGATTAGGATGTATGGTAGATGTGGCCATATAATAGCTCTAATTGCATGGCATATACCAAGCCAAACCACTATGAAAACAAAAATTGTTAAAAGGATTTATGCTTCCCTTGCCACTTCTGCTTGTTTAATTCTATCCTTTAAGAGGATGTCAACTTTCAACATGTTACTTTTTAATTATTGATGAAATGGATGTTTGATTGTTGTTATTAGTATCGGAGAAAAGCCTTAGCTTCCCGTTTGAGGTTCAATATATTATTGAGTGCGTGTACTCTTTTAGATACCACGTGTTCATTGTATATTGAACCTTGAATTGTCCAAGTCGGACAGTTTGGGAAAAAACTTTTTCTTTACTTGTATAATAGTTGTTGCTTGATTCTCGTATCTTGATATTTGATGAAATTTCGGTTAGATTCATTTCCTTTTGTTCTCTGGGTGCATACTTGATTGCCTTTGTTCCTAATCGCGATCATTTTGTGTACTCGTGAGACCAATGGGAAATGTCACTAAATTTTGTCAAGTATAAGATATGAGAATTAAGGAATGACTATTATACGAGTTCTGAAAAAGTTTTTCCTCGAATGGGATAGGGTCATACCATTTAAAGAAAGAGAGCGGTTGTAAGAATGTCGTGCTGCTGAAATTGTCATTTTTTTGACATGCAGAAGATGGAATTTTTTCCTTCGAATCGTAGTTGGATGTACGATAGGTTGTATCCGGGAAGAGGGGGTTTGAAACAATCTTTTTGCGATGGGATTGATCACTTCGTTCAAGTCGCAATGGCACACGAAGATTTCGAAATTAATGGAGGGATTAGATGTTCGTGCCTTAAATGCGATTGCAGAAAGATCAAGAGCCCAGGTGAGGTCATGCTGCACCTGCAGAGAGTTGGATTTATGCCTAATTACTGGATTTGGACTAGACATGGTGAAGAGTTACCTCGGGTTGGATTAGGGGTTGGCGATAATTGCACAGGTGCTTCAAGCAATTGCATAGATACGGGATATGGTGAGCAGATTGAATTGATGCAAGATACGGTTTTTGATGCCTTGGGGGTCAACGTATCATTCCAGGAGCCACAATATGATGACACAGATGAACTTCCAAATGAGACTACACAAAGATTTTATAATCTCTTGTTAGAAACAAATAAGCCGTTGTTTGAAGGGTCTGCCGACTCTAAGTTATCAATGAGTGTGAGACTTTTAGCTCTCAAGTCCAACTGTGGTGCTACGGATGTGTGCTTGGATCTCGTAACGAAGATGATGTTGGACTCGTCACCTATCAGAGATGGTTTGCCAAAAAGTTATTACGAGGCTAAAAGCTTAGTGTCCAAATTGGGGTTGGAATCTAAAAGGATTGATTGTTGTGTGAGAGGGTGTATGTTATATTACGACAATGAATTTGGTAAAAACGATAACGCGCCGGTTGAATGCAAATTTTGTGGTGAGCCAAGGTATATGTCACATACTGATAATGGGAAGGGTAGACAAAAACCAGTTCCACTAAGGCAATGTTTTATTTGCCAATTATTCCAAGGTCAGCAGAGAATGTTTGCGTCAACACGCATCGCAGACAAAATGACTTGGCACTATGAGAATAAAAGCACTTCAGGTATGTTGCGACATCCATGTGATGGTGAAGCTTGGAAGCACTTTGATCGTGTGAATCCCGAATTTGCAGCAGATCCACGTAATGTACGACTTGGCTTATGCTCTGATGGTTTTACCCCATATGTTCAATCAACGGCAAAACCTTATTCTTGCTGGCCAGTTATTGTTACCCTATACAATCTTCCTCCTGATATGTGCATGTCTAAGCCCTATATGTTCTTGACTTGTATTATACCTGGTCCAGATAATCCAACAGATGGTATTGACATCTACTCACAGCCTCTCATTGACGATCTCAAAAGGTTGTGGAATGGCGTTGTGACTTATGATATTGCGCGAAAGAAGAACTTTACAATGAGGGCAGCTCTTATGTGGACCATTAATGACTTCCCTGCATATGGCATGTTGTCTGGTTGGGGTACTCATGGTAAAATGGCATGTCCCCATTGCATGGAGCATACAAAGGCCTTTACCTTGAAATTTGGGGGGAAGAGTTCTTGGTTTGACTCACATCGCAGGTTTTTACTAGCAGATCATCCATTTAGACGGAATAAGAACGCCTTCAAGAAGGGGGAAGTTGAATTAGATGGCCCACCCCCGAGGTTGACATCCCAATGCATTTTTACGAGTTATGGATCTGCCAAAAATCACAGATTTTGGTGAATTGGATCAATTTAAAGGATATGGACAATGGCACAATTGGACTAAAAGAAGTATTTTTTGGGATTTGCCATATTGGAAAGATAATTTATTGCGACACAACCTTGATGTTATGCACATTGAGAAGAACTTTTTTGACAATGTTTTTCTCACAGTGATGAATGTTAGAGGAAGAACGAAAGACAATGATAAGGCTGCATCGACTTACCACTTTATCAGAAGTTTAAAGGACTTGCATTTGACGACTCAGTCGAATGGGAAAACCCTTAAACCCAAAGCATGTTACTCTTTAACTGTTGAGGAAGCTAGGTCAGTCTGTCGGTGGATAAAAGAACTTCGAATGCCAAACGGTTATTCTTCTAATTTGGCAAGATGTGCTGATGTGAACAAAGGAACAATGATTGGGATGAAAAGCTATGATTGTCATGTATTCATGGAGTGTTTACTTCCTATTGCATTTAGTTCCCTACCGTCAAATATTTTAAATCCACTTACAGAACTCAGCCAATTTTTTAAAGATTTGTGTTCTGCAACATTGAAAGATGATGATCTTATCAAGATGGAGCAGAACATACCAGTCATTCTTTGTAAGTTGGAGAGAATATTTCCCCCTGGTTTCTTTGACTCTATGGAATATCTCCCAGTGCATCTTGCACATGAAGCTAGGCTTGGTGGACCGGTTCAATACAGATGGATGTATCCATTCGAAAGGTAATATAATCAAATATTCTTTAAAATAATTATTCACTGCCCCAGGTTAAATGTTGAAATGTTGATCACCAACCTTGTTATTCTGTAGATTTATGGGTGACTCAAAACGGTCGGTGAAAAATAAGGCCAGGGTTGAAGGATCTATTTGTGCAACTTACTTACACCGTGAGACAATTCATTTCTGTTCCCATTATTTTACGAACTTCGTGCTGACACCAACAAATAATAGGAATGAAATAGAAATTGAAAGTGAAAGACACCCGCTGGCCTTATCAGTGTTTTGCCTTCCCGGTCGTCATGCTGGAAAGGAGCTGAAGTCCTGGTTAACGGGAGAAGATTGGAAGTCAACACACATTCACGTGTTGATCAACTGTGCCGAAGTATCACCATATCTTACGTATGTATACTTTTGACAACTTTCAATTTCTTTAGTCCACAACTATTCATGATCATTTGTTTGATAATGACTTGTTCAGGGCATTCTTGTTAACTAAGCCCACAAGCGAACAAGACTCTTCTGCCTATATTCATGAATATTTCCCAACGTGGTTTATGAGCCAGGTATGTATTTTTAGTCCTATTTTAACTATTTGTTGTTTGAAAATACAAAAGATTGTTTGCAAAAAGGAACCCTAAATCACTTGTGCATGTGTATACGCAGGTGTATAGCGAGTCAGAATCGCCCATAATCGAACACTTGAGAAATTTATCTCATGGTCCTAAATCACGTGTAAAAGAATGGCACACGTATTTCGTAAACGGTTACAAATTTCAAACTCAGTCAAAAACAGAGGGGGAAAAAACAGTTAACAGCGGAGTTTATGTAAAAGGTGCCACAGAGGGAGGTGAAGACGACTTCTACGGCGTGATTCAACATATATATGAGCTGGCATACAATACTTTAGACTATACTAAAAGAATAGTGCTATTTTATTGTAATTGGTTTGATCCGTCAAGTAGAGGCACAAGAATGGATCGCAAATATAATACTGTTGACATATGCATGAGCAGAAGATACCAAATGTTTGATCCGTTTATCATGGCACAACATGTAAGACAGGTGTATTATGTACCTTATCCGTCAACTCGAAGGGACAAACAAGATTGGTGTGTTGCAATAAAGACAAAACCAAGGGGTCGCATTGAAGCAGATGATCCACAGGAAGAAGTGGCTTATCAAGTGGATGAGATGTCTCATGTCAACGTAGTAAACGAAGTTGACCCCATTTCTCGACTACGTGACGATCCAATCACATATGAAGATGTAAATGGAGATGAGGAATTAAATGAAGAAGTGGCAGAACCATCAAGATCTGAAGACGATGCCGAAGCAGAGTGGGCAGAATAAATTTGTTTAACTTTTTACAATTAGAGAATTTAATGTCTAACAACATATTTTATTTTGTCAGTTATTTTCATATAATTTGTTTATTTTTTGGAATTCATTTTTAATATTGTTATGTTTAAATATAATATTTCATGACTGTTATTATTGAATTGCTCTATAGACATATATGGCATCAGGAGGTTCAAGCTCCGAACCCCCCCGACCACCCAGTAGTGGTCAATGGAAGGGGAAGGGCATCGCTGTCGACCCCCCTCGTCGTCGGAGGCCGAACATTATTAAGATTGATGATGCTGGCTATGCGATGTTGTCATCCACACAAATGGTCCAAGATACATCTACGCCTACACAGGCTCCAGCGAGTTCGGCCCCTACGCAGCCTACGTCACATTCGGCACCTACACAGCATGCAGGACCTTCTGCATCGACACCCATTTACATGATGCCCACCCCAGGGTTCGAACAGACACTTGCCGCTTCTTCCTCTCATTTTGTGTCTAAGACGGTGCCCAACACTCATGTGTCCGATCAGGAGTATATTGTGGGCCAGAAACCTGATCAGACCGGGGTTCAGCAGGACGAGGAGGTTGAGCAGCAGCAGGATGAGCAGGAGGTCGTTGATGATATTCAGATGCTGCATGATGGCCGAGTTGCTATCAGGCCAGCTGGTAGAGGGTGAGTATGTAGGTTGAATACACATTTTTGCCCCTTATCTTTTTTTTAGTTTTCAATTTCGTCCCTTATCTTTTTTTAGTTTTCATTTAAGTCCCTTAAACTTCAAAAATCACATCAATTTCGTCTTTTCTGTTTATTTATACATATTTTCTTAGACGAATCACCATCTGACACGTGGCAGAAAAATAAAATAAAACAAACTGCCACGTGTAAGATGGTATTTCGTCTAAGACAAAAAAAGAATAATTAAAAAGAAAGGACGAAATTGAAGTAATTTTTGTAACTTAATGGACTTAAATGAAAACTAAAAAAAAAAGGATAAGGGATGAAAATTACAATTTAACCTATATTTTTTTAACTTGTTTGGTATGTTGTTATTTTTTAGGTTCCTTCCATCAAAGCCAGCTGCGAAGGCTATCACGGAAGTAATTGAGCAAAATTACCACACCTATTGGCCCACCAGGGGGACGCTGACGGTGGATGAGCGGAGGCACCTATTTGTTGCGTATTATTTTTTTATTTCATGCATCTCAATTATTTTTAATAACGTATTATATTCATACAGGAGAGGGTTTCTTGGAAGGAAGAGTAGGAGGAGCAGATCAAGAAGAACTTCCATATGAAGGCTTCCCACCGCCTATCTGATATGCTTAGAGATGCCCGCCTCAATGGGCAGCCCACTTGGATAGGAGATGAGATCTGGCAAAGACTACAAGCGCACTGGAACTCCCCGAGTTCAAGGCGTAGCGAGAAGGCGAAGAAGAATAGAGCCTGAAAAGGGTGGGAGCTTGCATCGGAGGTTCGGTCACCAGCGCAAAGACGCAAATTCGACTCAGACGCTTTATATTATTATTATTATTTAGTTAAGCTTTTTTATTAAATAATTACAGCCTCACGGTTGAAAAGGGAGGTTCAGTTGCACGAGCTCCATCGCAACTCATATTAGGAAAGGTACCGGTGATTTTGTAGATGAGCGGTCGAGGCGGACCAGGTAATTATAAAACATAATGAATAGTTTTTAACAATGTTTATATTGTTTTATTACAATAAAAATTGACTAATTTGTTTATGTTTGACAGAGGAGTTTGAGGCGAGGATGTCTCAGGTTAGATCTCGACATCGCCATGTTCCCCGCCTCGTGAGCCCAGAGGATCCACCGCATCGGCCGATGGTTTGGCGTATGTTGTTGGCGGCAAGAAGAAGAAGGGTCGCTATACGGTCGGGCGACCTTGCCAAAGAACTACAAGAAAGGGCCCGCTTCTCCATTGAGAGTCGCCCAAGAGTCGTGGCCGCCGCGGATGAGCGGAGATAGCAGAGTTGAAGCGCCATGGCCGAGCGGCAGCGACATGGCCGAAAGCGGCGGATCGCGCCCAAAGAAGGAGGAGGCCCGCCGGACGGCTGCCATGTTGGCTCAGGTGCTGCAGCGACAGGAGGATCTGTACCATTTGCTAGCTCGCGAGCCGCCTCCTCCACCGCCTCCGCCTCCGCCTCATAGTACTGGTGATCATGTCGATGATGCAGATGGTGATCATGATCAGGATTATCAGGACTATTAGTTATGTTTGTATCGATATTTTTTTATATTTTCGGATATTTTTTATTACTGTTTTGTTCGTCGAATTTTTTTATTTATTTGTTACGTTTTTTTTAATTTGTTTTATAGTTATGTTATAGCATTGCATTTTTAAATACAGGAATAAATTAATAATTAAGTATGTTTGTATCGATATTTTTTTATATTTTCGGATATTTTTATTACTGTTTTGTTCGTCAAATTTTTTTATTTATTTGTTATGTTTCTTTTTTTTAATTTGTTTTATAGTTATGTTATCGCATTGCATTTTTAAATACAGGAATAAATTAATAATTAAATGTGATAACTAGTAATCGTTAATTAAATGGATAAATAAATTAAATTGATTACAGAAATTAAAATTAAATAATTTAAAAAATTAAATAATTTTTTAATAAAAATTTAAACAATTTTCAATTCAAAAAAAAATTTAAAGTTCGGCTTTACCGACGGTCATGGCCGTCGGAAAGGTCATCGGAATTACCGACGGGTTAAAACCGTCGGAGTTAGCCGTCGGAAATTTACCGACGGGTTAAAGCGGTCGGAAGTTACGGAACGATTATACCGACGGGCCAAAGCCGTCGGTAAATTTGTGACGCGCGTTTTACTGACGGATATTAGCCCGTCGGTAATCCGTCAGAATTTTTGGATTACCGACGGCATTTGTGGATTACCGACGGCTTTTGGCTGTCGGTAATCCCGCGATTTCTTGTAGTGAATACTATCATTTGATTAATGAAAATGAAGATATTAGAGGAAATATAGATTTAAGTTTTGAGTAAATTGTTTCATGGAGTGCGAAAGGTTATCACTAAAGTATTGGACACAGCTAGATGGGTACAAAATAATTAGAACTTTGTTTTCTTTTCTATTCTTTTTTCTCAGTTGCTTCATTATGTGTCTGTTTTTTCAGAGTTGTAGTGTAGCCTTATTGGTGGTTGGTTTGCTCTATAATTATTTTGTGTGTTTTTTCAAATGCATTGGTTGTTGTATTGGCATATGGGAGGATAAAACAAAAAAAATTTGAAAAAAACGAAAAATAACTTTTAACTGCGGTTGTACTAAAACCTGCGGTTTTTAACCGCGGTTTAGTTATTTTTCATTTTTTTTTCAAAATTTTTTATTCTTTTTCACGCTAGGTTTTAACATCGGCTTTGATAAAAAAGCGGTTAAAAGTGACTTTTAACTGCGGTTTATAAACTGGCATTAAATATTCACACTTACAAGGTCGACAGAATACGCGTCGGATTGAAAACTGACGTTAAAAGTCCAATAAAACCGCGATTAAAGGTGTATTTTACACTAGTAAGGAAAGGAATCCTGGTCTCCAGCTACATCCTGGTCTCCAGCTACATCTCCTAGAGCCTCGTCTACAATATGGGGATCCTGGTCTCCAGCTACATCCTCTGGAGCAACGTGATGCTCATGTGTTCCTCGTGCAGTGGCTCTTCATCGTGTGGCTGTCTGTGAGCAATACGCCTTTTACGCTCAAAGACAGTTACAGGTTGTCGCTGTCTAGGAGGTGGTGCACTGTCAGCAGTGGAAGCTCCTCCTCTCCCTCCTCTCGACCTAGGCATATCTGAAACCATAAAAAAAATCAAATAATTAGTAATAAATTTAAACAAATAAATAAAATATGTTCCGAAAATTGTGAGTTTCCGGTATATGTTAAAATAAATGTGTATTGGAAATTCATCGAAAATTCCAATTTTCGGAACATATTATGTTCCAAATATTGTGAATTTCTGGTACACATTTATTTTAACATATACAGGAAATTCACAATTTTCGGAACATATTTTATTTATTTGTTTAAATTTATTACTAATTATTTGATTTATTTGCGAATTTCCTGTAAAAAAACGTAAAAATAAAAACCCCCGGAAATTCACAATTTTCGGAATACAATTTGTATACTGGAAATTGAAATTTTCGAAACTAAGTTCAAAAAGCAAAATAAATACGTACCAGAAATTTAGAATTTTCGGTAAGATTTCAACGTTTTCAATTTAGAAATTTGGAATTTCCGAAAATTGTGAATGACAAAAATAAAAGTTGAGTTTTTAATGTTTTGTGTAGGGATATTTTGGGGAATTCACATATCTGGGGGGTGTACTCAAAAGGTGCGGGGGTGCATTTAATAGTGGCCAACAAGCTTTTATGGTTATGGGCCTCTATAATTCGGTGATTGAAAGGGCTTTTATTTCCCCACCTCCCCCACTTAATTTCCCCACCTCCCATATTTTTAAAAATCCAACTTTACCCTTGCCATTTCCCCACCTGTTGAATTTCTTTATTTTTCACCTCCCTCACATCACATACTCCCTCGCCATTTCCCCACCTCCCTCACCATTTGTTAGCAATCCGCCCCCAGCTGCCGCAGTAGCAGCAGTACCACCGCCGTTGGGTCCCTGCATCGCATTCGTTCGCCATCTCCTCCACATTGCCACTGATCTGAGGTTCGTCGACTTGTTTTTTTTTTCCTGAAATCGCAGATAGTCCGGATTCTTATTACCGGATCACTTCGGATATAAGAATCCGGACGTTTATTTTTTTGGTTACTCTATTTCCCAAGTCCGAATTCTAATATCCGGAGTGCTCCGTATTCTAAAGTCCGGAGGTATAAAATAGTCCGGATTTAAGAATCCGGAATATTCCGGCAATTAGAATCCGGACGCTATGTCTGTTAAAGTTTTGACTTGTCTTTTCCAGTGCAGTTTCAATGGAAGACAAATTTTTCGAAGACAACTTTCCCGACGCCATAGTGCCCATTGTTCCTGATGTTCCAGAGGTCGTTTCCATGGATTGTACCAGTGCATTCACTACTGCTCGGGTACTTATTTTATTGATCAATTTTGTTAAGATTTGTTAGATGAGTTGGTGAATGATACATGTTGTCGTTTCAGGTGTTTTCTACGCGGGATGACCTATTGGCATGGGCACAAGACGTTGGTAAATCTGTTGGGTGTGTGGTTATTATTTTAAGATCAGACTATGGGCAATCAAGCAAAAAGACTTTTGTGATGTTGGGTTGCGAGAAAAGTGGCAAGTATAAGCCTTACAAGACTATGGGAGTGAAGGCTACTGGCACTAGAAAATGTCAATGCCCATTCAGATTGAAAGGAAGGCTGGTGAAAGGTGCAGGATGCCACTAGTTGAGATTGTTGGTGTGACCTCAACTGAGATGACATTCGCTGTTGCATTTGCATTTGTGGAGTCGGAGAAAGCGGATAACTACACATGGGTGCTTGAGAAGTTGAAGGGTATGTTTGTGAGACAGGATTCGTTACCACAGGTGATAGTGACCGACCGGGAACTTTCTTTGATGAATGCAGCGGCTAACGTTTTTCCCCTGTCGCGTAACATGTTGTGCCAATTCCATATCCGTAAGAATGTGAGGGCGAAGTGCAAGACTTATGTGTATCCACAAGAAAAAATTGAATTGGTGATGACTGTGTTTGATTCAGTTGTTGATTCATCAACGATGGATGACTACCAGCAGCGACTGCAACATTTCGAGGATGTTTCAGCACCGTTCAGTAACTTCATTGACTATGTCAATAACACATGGCTAAATCAACACAAGGATAAATTTGTTTCTGCATGGATAGACCGACATATGCACATTGGAAACAAAACAACCAACAGGTATGCATCTGAATTGTCGGTGACATCTGACATTTATCACTATTTTTGTGGAGTTCTGAATTGTGTTTGTTTTCTGATGAACAGGGTTGAGTCTACACATTGGCGGTTGAAGAAGTTGTTAGCTGATAGCAGAGGAGATTTGTGTAACTGTTGGGATGCAATGAATAACATGATCAGGTTACAGCATACTGAGTTGAAGGCTTCATTCGAGCATAGCATTAGTAGACAACAATATTGCTTTAATATTGCAGTCTACAAGCACTTAAATGGCCTTGTGTCTAAGAATGTGTTACAGTACATTGCCGGCGAGCTTATCCGATCTAGCACCGTTGGCATAGATAGTTCTGCGTGTGGTTGTGTGCTAAGATACATGCATGGACTACCTTGTGCATGTGAGCTTGCCAGATATACGATGCACTACATCCCAATCCCGTTGGAGGCAGTTCATACTCACTGGAGGAAATTGAGCTTCGAGAACCCATGTGACACCGACAGTAGCCATGGTTCAAAACTAAGTATACAGGTTGAGCTAGAAGCATTGGCACGTAGGTTTCAGGAGCTTGATATTGCAGGAAAAATGGTACTGAAGGCGAAACTACGTGAGTTGGCATTTCCTGACACCACTTCTATCCGCCCACCCTTGTAAGGTGAACCCAAGGGGAGCACCAAAGAAAGGAAAGTGGTTGGCGGTAGATATTTCAACAAGACGCGATCCATCCTCATGGGAGCGTGTTGATGACTTCTTTGCCTCCCAACACGATAAGGCGTCAACTCCAACCTCGTTTCAGACGCTCAGCTCCTCCTCTCGCCTAATAAGTCGGCTCACACTTTGTCTAGACATTCGGCTCCTCCTCCCATCAAGTCGTAACCACCTACGCCTCCTCCTCCTCCCATCAAGTCGTAACCACCTACGCTTGCTCCTCCACCGATGAAGTCAGCCCGCCCGCCATTCATACACCGCTTCTTATCAAATTCATCAATACATTGACAACATTATTGATGTAGAGCCCGATGGGAACTGTGGGTATCGTAGCATCGCTGCTTTACTTGGGATGGGGGAGAATGCATGGCCCTTAATCCGACAGGATTTGATTAGAGAGGTTGAGAGAAACCAGGACGACTATGTTGGTGTACTTTGTGGCGAAAACAACCTTGAGGCACTAAGGCGATCACTATATGTTGACAGGGTTGATCAGGTTGCCAAAAAAGACAAATGGATGACCATGCCAGATGTAGGATATGTGATTGCTAACAAATATAAGGTGGTTCTGACATGTTTAGACCCAAGGGGAAGTACCACAATTTTCCCTCTCAGGCACGGACCATCGAAGGATTGGAAAACTCAGCGCGTCCTCTGCATTGGATTTCTGCATAGAATGGAACACTTTGTACAGGTACAATAGTTGTGTTAACTTTTTATTTTTTTGTAACCTTTACATCATTTTTTACTTTGTTTAATTGGTTTCAAAATTACATGTTTTCAGGTCTATTTAAAGCATGACGCTCCAATACCTCAGCCGGATGTTCAATGGAAAAGGTTTAGAAGCGATTGTGCTAGGGATTGGGAGGCAATATATCTTAGTCGCATGCAACATTAGAAATCTATTTTTATTTCATCCGCAGAACATGTAGCTGTAGATCATTGAATATTTATATATTGGATCTCTATATTTATGGTTCAATTTGTGTTTTAATTTGTGTTTTAATTGTATTTGCCTCTCAACGACATAATGGTACGACCAGGAGACGCAAAATTTATGAACAAATAAAATGCATATATCCCAAAATACAAATACATATATATGTCTGATCAAAATACATATGAAAACACTAAGAGGGTGCTGCTACTCGTGCCTACGCCTGACCCGTCGCCGTGTATATATCTGCGGGAAATGGGGGCGTGCTAATCTCTGTAGCTCTTGCATCAGCTCCCAACCATCGGTGTCGGGCTGGATGTGCAGGCGTCCGTCCATCACTGCCTGTGCAATCTCAGACACCCTAGCCCAACTAGCAGCCTACGACAACAAAAAAAAAGATTTAATATTCGTATTCACAGCTGTTTAAGACAAATAAATAAGACTTATAAAAATAACATACATCTGCTGGTGGCGGTGGTGGTGGGGATGGTGGTGGTGGTGGCGGCGGCGGCGGTGGTGATCCTGGATCTGGAACTGGTACATGATCAGGATATATATATGGATGTGAGATACGTCGGAACCAATCCATGTATCCAAGCTCCACGTCCGGTAATCCAGGCGCCACCGGAGCACCAAGAACAATGATGTGCTGATCAAAATGAAGCCACCTCTCGTCCATCTCCTTCGAATCGACCGATCGCTGCCTCAAGTCCCGGATCGCATATGCGCTACACATGTCCAAACTGGCGCAATACCCTGTCCGGCAGGTATGGATACACGAGAGTCCCGAAACGGATGAAGCCCCTGAAGTGAGATATAGCGTAGAACTCCCGCGCCTGCCTGTGACCGACATACGGGTCCCAGGTAACATCGTCTATAGTCAGCCGATCCAGGGCCCGCCGATATGGCCTCACCAGTCCTGCGCCTCTAACCACATCTCAACGAGAGGCACGGGGTACTGCCTCGTCGTACTCCAGACTTAAACTCCTGGATTCGAGGTCAGGTGTCTGGAAGTGCTCATGAATCCAGGCCTGCATGAAAATTAAAAACTCAAATACTCTTTAATTAGTGCTTTACAAGTATAATAACAGATTATTGAATACAACAAAATTCGTACCTGTAATAGCGTCGCAAATCCCGCCATCTGCTTCGTCTTAAACCTGCTCGCATCCCTGAGCTGGTCGTACAAATGTGCGAGGGCCATGGCACCCCATGCGTAGGTCTCGACACGGCTCAAATCCCTAAACATGTGCAGCCATCCTATACGCGTCAAGGAGCTACTCTTCTCGGCGAACAGAGTGGTGCCGACAAGGTGCAATAGGTAAGCCCTGGCTGCAATGTCCCACTCTCCATCCTCGCAGCATCACCTGTATACCTCGGTGCGACCACTCGGTCGAGCAGTACATCTGCTCTAACAATCTCCTCATGTGTCAGTAGCTCTAGGGACGCCAACCCACAAGATAGCAAAGAATGCTCGCTTATCCGGCCAGGCAAAGGTAGAACGCCCCCATCATCGAATATGGAGTAGCCGTGAGACGTCATCCAGAGTGACCGCTATCTCACCAATCGGCAGTGGAAGCTGGAAGTGTCTCAATGCCACCGGCCTACAAAGGCACCGATCGCCCCTTGTCGATCGCCCCATAACAAAGCCGCTGAGTGGATCAAGCTTCGACTCAGCGAATAGCATGAATCTGCGGATAAGGGCAAAAGCGTATACACCGTGCCGTGGATCGATCACCCTAATCTCTCCCGCAATCGACATCAAAACAACACAAAGTATAAGTCAATTACATATAAATAAATGAAATTAATGTAAAAACAAAAATAGTGTTTACTTACGCCGAGCTCAAGCCACAACCGCAGTGGCCACATGTTCTTGTCCATAATCGACAAGAATCGACCGTCGTATGGGCCCCAGGGAATGACTCCGATCGCCAGATCGGCTCCACCACCAGCCATTACTACGGCTCCACCACCGGCCGCCAGATCGGCTCCACTACCGCCGCGCCGTCTGTGCCGACGCATCGCCTCCACGACGGCCATGTGCTATTGACGATTAGCCGGCACCGACTCCACTACCGTCATGAGGTCGACGCAGCTCATCCTGACGCTTGCGCGCCGACATAGTCGGTCTCGTCCGGTCAACAACAGGGGCTGATATCTGACCACCTGGTATCCGACCACCCCTAGCGGGTGCACGACCACCCCTAGCGGATCCACGACCCATCATACGTGCCATAATACTGTAAAATAAATTCATAAATAAAATATAAATAAAAATCAAATTAAATAACTACTTCTGTCATTCTGAACTTCTGGGCTCTTGAAGCCGGAGTGTTCCGGATTCTAGAGTCCGGAAGTTCAGAATGACAGAAACTCCAATTCCTACTTCCGGACTCTTGAAGCCGGAGTGTTCCGGATTCTAGAGTCCGGAAGTTCAGAATGATTGCAGTGCAATTTCTACGTCCGGACTCTTGAAGCCGGAGTGATCCGGATTCTAGAGTCCGGATTTACAGAGAAACCAGAAAAAAAAAATAACAGACGATGCTCGTACCTTGCAGAAAGTGAGAGGGAGAGAGACGATGCGAGACGGTGGAAATGTGGGGAGTGTGAGGGGCGAGAGTGAGATCGGGAGAGGGAACGGTGGAAATGAGGGGAGGTGAGGCGAGGAGGATCGGGAGAGGAGAGGGGAGGTGAGGAACTGTGGTGTGGGGGAGGGAGGTGATGAAATGAGGGGGGGATTAGGGTTAAGTTGAGGGGTATTTCAGTTTTTTCATTAGGTTGGGGAGGTGGAGAAATTAAGTTGGAGAGGTGTTGAAATAAAAGCCCTGATTGAAATCAGAACTCTAGATCTGTATTAGCATAGAACATTTTTTGTGGTGACCAACACATAATATCTTATTTAATCAAAAGTAAAAAACACAGAACATCTTATCTTACGTACTGGAAGAAATACATGAATAATGGTCTTTGTATTTTATTTACCTGACGTAAAATACCAGACTATAAGATTAGTGTTTAAACATTGTTAGGTATAAAAATCAAATCTCATAACTGTGTCCGTTAAATTTTAGAACATTTTTACTTTTCAGAGAAATTAAGTTGCAAACTCGTATGTGACAATTTGTTTTTTCCGGAAATTTCAAGAATTAGTAACTTGGTTTTTATTCCATAATTTTTAACTGTTACAAGAAATATAAATATTTTTCGCTAGATAATAGAAGTGTTAGAATTTAATTATGAGCAATGTTGGACTAATAAAGCGTGCGCATTTGAAGCAAGTTGAGTGTTATATTACAAGAGTATTGACAAAAAAAATTCTTTTTCCACTACAGCATTTTTGACTTTAGCCCACGCTAAACTTGCCCACGGCTAAAAAACTGCGGCCTAAAACTGAATAGACAACGGTTTTATAGGCGTTGGTAAGAATGTACAAATTTCATCCGTCTTTTTGGATTTTGAACTTACAACCGTTGCCTCTTTTTTATCTAGCAACGTTTTAAAAAATGTGGGCATGTATAGGCCACGGTTATGAAAATGTTGCCGCTTGAGGCCACACTTATTAAGCCGTGGCCTACATGATATTACACACAACCGTGGGTTAAAGCTGAGCGGGACTTTATTATCAAAAAAAAAAAAAACACCGAGCGCGCGAGACTCGAAATGAAAACAGAGCGGGACTCTAATCTAAACCTAAACCTAAATAGGCTGACCTCTAATCTCCCATCTCTTTTCGTGATATTGGTTAAACCTGCACAGTGGCACATTTGAGCTCCCACCTCCAACGCGACGACGAGAGTGAGGCGTGAAGTGGTCGGCGGCGACAGTGCTTGTGCCGGAAAACGGTGGGTAGGTTTCGCATGAACCTGGAGTTGGTCGCACATTCCAGCTCACCAAGGAAAGGAACCCATTGGAGTGGTCTCTGTCTGCGGAGGCAAGAGCTTCATTTTCAATCCAGTGATTTTTAATTCCAGTGTGTGCATGCTTGATGATTTGGAGATGAAGGAAAGAGATAGAGAGGAAGATAGAAACAGATCTGAGAGGGAGGGGAGAAGATGGAGTCATCACCAGTGGTCACGCCGGTGAGCCCCATGATGGTGCCCAAGAAAGGATTGGAGAGGATGTTTGAATCAATCGTTTTGACGGTAGCTGCAACCGCCGGCAACAACATCGGCAAGATCCTTCAGAAGAAAGGCACAGTCATTCTCCCCTCTCTCTCTTTCAAGTTCAAGGCATGTTTCTCATTTTTAATAACTCCTCTTTCTCTTCAATTTCTCACTTTTTAAAACTACTGCATCATTTCATACACAACCATGTGTATTTATTTGCTGTCAAATTTGCCTTTACTCGAAACTTACAATTTGCGTGGCTGAATTTTTTGGAATGGTGAAATTGGATTACATGCATGTGCATATGTATGAGTGTGGGATTTTGGGTAAAGAAAAATTAGGTTTTATTAAGGATTAACATTGCTCTATTGAACTTACCTTTTGGACAATCGTGTTTGCAGGTCATAAGGGCGTATGCCTTGAACAAAACTTGGCTGATAGGTTTTCTAATGGATATATTTGGGGCACTATTGATGCTAAGAGCATTAGCTTTAGCTCCTGTAAGTGCTCAAACCCTGGCCTTGCTTTTAAGAGACAAAATTCATTTAAAAGTAAACAAGATTTTGAATTTAATGTTATACTATTTCTTTACCAGCAGCATTCAACATGCTATTGTAGTTTTTTTCTACAAGACTCCAAGATCAGTAGTCGCTAAACCAACACACAGGTTCGTTGCCTCTAGAATTTAAAGTTTTAAACCCCTTCCCATTCCATGTAAATTCCCCTTGATCATACTTTATTTTTACTTCCAAAGAAGCAATCAAGTATTGAATTTTGTTATACTGAGATTTGAACAAAAACCTGGAAAAAAAAACCTTAGATTTGGAGTGATAGTCTCTGAAAATCAAAATCTCCTCATTTTGTTTGTAGTTCCGTTTTTAGTTTTTTTTTTAAGATGATTCTGTGGAGCATATTACAACATCGTTCACTGAATTTTTATAACCTTTTTCAGGAATACGGGGGGGGTGCATATTTGATTCTTGCAGTAGAAGACGTAGAAGACATTTGTCCTGTGTATATTAACTGGGTTATGCTAAAAATAGATGGTATGCTACTACTTATGCTCATTGTTGTTACTATGAGTTTTTCTATGTATCTTCCATTGTTGTTGTTATAACTTTTAGAGTGCATTGAGGAGTAGTGTGAAAGGGATTTGTTTCTATAAATCTAATGGCTTATCTGTTGTGGTTTTAGTCACGGATGAGTTGTAGCAATCAATTCTGGAATTTTTATTCTCTACGATTGACTGATTTTTTGTGGCTTTTGAGCAAGGTAAGGAGATTACCATCGACAGTATACTGCCAAGGAGATTGACTGATTTGTATTGATGCAATTGACTGCACATTTGGGCTGGATAGTGAGTGCTACTTCATTATACAATATGATGTAAGGTACGAAATTTTCATGTATTCACACTCTTCTATTGGGTACTGGATCTTGAAGGCAGAAAATGACAATGTTGGAGGGAGAGAGAATGAAAAGAGCACTATGGATCATCTTTTTCTATCCATCCTTTCCATCACAGTATATGGGGATGTCATATGCATGCCTTACTTATGCAGGGAACTTTTACACGGCCAAGAATATTTTGGTAAGAAACTGAAATCAGTTCACATGTCTTAGATTGAATTGCATGTTTTGGAGAAGCAGGAACAAAGGAGGAAAATGTTGATTTTATTCTTTCTTGACGTTTAATCTATTTATCTATTTGCCTTTTGTTTTCTTTTAAAATAGTTGTTATGGCAATACTATTATCTCAGATTTGTAAGACTTAATGATGACTCATTGTAAAGTGGATACCATTGCTAAGTTGCTCATATTAATATGAAGTACTCACTTTGATTTCTCTTAACAGTGCAATCGCTTATGGGTCCCAAATTAAAGATGATGTACAGGACCTATCCCCTGTATTCACCCTTTTCAAAACAAAAACCAAGTAACATGCTCTAAGTATGACGATTTCAAATTTTCTGTGCTTTCAAATTTTGTTTCTGATTTTCTTCTATTTTGTGACTCTGTTATGGTCTACTTCATTTCGGCATATTCTAAGGAATAAGAATTATGTGTGTGTTTGAGATATTTGGTGTTTTGGATTTATCATTCCTCTCGCTCTTGAAGTGTTAAGCTTCCATAAGCATCCTCATTTTTTGTTAGTGAAACCATAATGCAGGTTATAAAGTTCATAGAGTATGATTCTTCCTTTAGTGAAGAGGAGAATAAGAATGCCAAGGCCTTGAAGGTTGTCTACAATCTGAACAATGCAGTATGCAAGCTGAAGTTGAAAGATTAGAAACAAGCAGACAAATTGTGTACAAAGGTATGTTGCTGCCTCCCACTTATAGAAAATCACTTCTTTAACTTTCTGATGGAAAGATAGTCATTAGACTCAATTTATCATTTATTAATCATTTCTTTGCCATTTGTGTAGTTAAATAAGCAATAAACAGATAACAACCAGTACTCGTGTAAATATCCAGAAGGACCTCGATGGAATATATTTTTTTACCAAGCATCACTTTTTGCTTCATGATTAAGCATAACTAATTTTATCTGATTCCATGTGAAGGTGACAATTAACATGCATATTCTAACAAAAGAAATTTAGCATTGGGCATTTTTAGATATTGAGCATTGAGGTTGCTTCTTAGCTTTCTGTCTATCATTGAATCTGCCTCTAATACAACATGTCTTTCCTCTTTTAGTAAAAATAAAACTTGCAAGTTGAATTGAGCTGATCAAGTGAATAATTGTACCCTTATGTCCATCTTTTACAAATGATTTGAGTACATAGTCGTGGGTTTATTAAAAGTGAACAACACTGAATTTGTATTGTAAAGGGGCATGTCCTTTTTCTGTGTGAAGGCTTGCTACAATGATGGTATGGTAATATATATGAATGCCTCAACCTTGGTGTAGTTTCTAGTAAGATTCGGTTTATAGTACTTAGTAATCAGTAAACTAGTTAATAATTTAACTGTTTCTTTGTTGTGGTTTTGAATCTAAGAAAATTAGTAGCTTATGGTTTAGCTTGGATTTTGGAAATGCAATTACTAATTAAGTAGCCTCCATTTGCAGTGGTATCTATCTCCATATATTTGCACTCCATCTATACATGTTGAGCCTCTCTATTTGCTAGTGAAAGTCATTGATCTCGACTTTTTGAGTGATCCATTCATATTAACTTGTTTTTATATGTGTAGTCTATACACGAAGATCATCCTGATGAAGATCATCCTGAAGATGAATGAAGTTAATTCGTGGAAGATTTAGATGTTTTTAGACTTATGATGACAAGATGTAATTATGTACTGGTGTTTTATGGTTGCGTAGTAGTGTTATAATATTTTGATATACTTAGACAAAGTTTTTAACCTTTGCTACTTGTATTAAGACTTGGTTATATTAAACTCTTGTTTATTATTAAATATCTATAAAAAATTTAATGGTTTAGTTGTTTTAAATGATAGTAATTAATTATCTATATGGTTTATTCACATTTATAATTTACCGTATTTATTTAATTATGCGTTGAAATTATTTTATTGAAAATGAGTCGTGGCTAAAAAGTATAACGGTGGCTTAAAATATAGGCAATGCTAGTATATCCGTGGCTTAAAATATAGGCAACGTTTATGTCACCGTGGTCTAAAACAAGACCGTAAAACCGCGCCTAAAACAGTCTAGAAAACCGTGGCCTGTTCTTGAAGTTGGCAACGTTTGCATATGTGTGGCCTAAAGGTATAGGCCACGGTTAAAATTTTGTTGCCCAAAAGACGAGACAACGCTAGTATAACCGTGGCTTAATGTATAGGCAACGCTTGTGGCACTGGGGGGTAAAACAAGACCAGAAACCGTGGCTGGCAGTCTGCAGAAACCGTGGCCTGTTCTTGTGTTATAGGCAACGATTATCTTTGTAGCGTGGGCGAAAACAAAAACCGTGGCGTAAAGGAATAGGCAACGGCCGCATACTCCACGCCTACAAAACCGTGGCCAAACCGTTGCCTAAAGTTTAGGCCACGGTTTTTTCATTTCTGGCCACGGT
The DNA here is from genome assembly GCA_037113605.1 of Calophaca sinica. Lineage (NCBI taxonomy): Eukaryota > Viridiplantae > Streptophyta > Magnoliopsida > Fabales > Fabaceae > Calophaca > Calophaca sinica. The sequence continues at coordinate 49,728,305 of CM073734.1, read as the reverse complement.
TTTTTGTTGTTACCTAAACTGATTTTTGCTGTAGTGTTCCTTTTTAAATAATAGAAAGAATTATGATTGTATATCTAAATTTGCTCAAATTAAGGGACATTTTTCCCCCTCCTAATGAGGTCTTCAAAACTTGTTTCAGTTCCGATAAGCTTTCTTGACACGAGGCAGATTGGAACATGTTCATGTAATAGAAGTCTGATTGTTTTTAGGTTGTATTTTTTTTATAAGCAAAGAAACTTTATTAAGGGAGTACAAGGAGTACTCCAAAAGGATGGAAGTACCTCATTAAAACATCCAAAAGCCAAAACCATTGAAAAAAAAAATAGGAGAGGAAAAATAGTACACAACCACCAAAGTTAATAGATACAAGCAGTGGAATAAACCTGGAAAAACAAAACACTAGACAAGCAACATGGCTTTGCACCCCACCCAACAAAACAACAAGCTGCTCCCAGGTATATACATGAAGACTGAGAGCCAAGAAAGAAAAATCACCTCCACCAATTTGCAATGAAAGCAACCTGCATACTCATCACTTTTGAACAATGAAAACCAAGAGCTAAGAAAGAAAACCACCTCCACCAATTTGCAATGAAAGCAACCTGTAGACCCATCACTTTTGAACACACCTTCTTATAAGCATTCCATTGGATTCGTACACTAATCCTTCTCTAGCCAAACACCAATTCCTTGAAATTTGCTTAATTTGAGCTACAGTAACAGAAAATTCAGCCATACCATAAACAAAATTTTATTTCTCAGTCCTCACAAACACCAAATCACCGCACACCATATCAAGTGTTTAGTCTTCTTAAATCTTTTACCGCGGAAAACAGAGGCAAATTGTAAAAAATTATCAACCTGATGCCAATGCCACACTCCACAACAACCAAGTCACGAATAAATAGCATTTCAGATATTATGTGCAAATGAGCATGTAAAAAATAAATGACTCAGAGATTCTTCCTCCCTGAAACACATAACGCAACAATAATTATGGTTACCTGTGAGAATCCCTCTACGTATCAAGATATCTCTCTTTGCAACTCTATCACGCATAAGTCTCCATACCAGAAAAATTACTTAGGAGGGAATAATAGTCCTCCACAAACATTTGAATGTCTTTGATAATATTTCCTCCATCACTGGTGTGTGAAGACCACCATCAACGAAGAATATGCATTACTCGCTAAGAACCCCTTAAGTGTGTCATGCAGTCAACACCATTTATCATGCAAGTTATTTGATGGAGTCCAACCATTCAGCAAAGCATTAAATTCCACAACTTGTTCCTCTTCCCAAGCCAACAACCGCCTGCGCCATACCACCCTCCACACCCACCAATCATCTACCAAAAGAGGCCACTATATCTTCTTTTTGTACTGACAGATAGTATAATCTTGGTTATAAATCCATCAAGCTACCCGGTCCCAACCACCTATCTTCCCAAAATCTGACTAAGTTACTCTTACCCACCTTAATTACAACCGTATTACGAAACCAATCTTGCTTAATCGATAGAATATACCGCATTCGCATCCACAAGACACCTCCACTTCCATTTTGCCAACAAACTCATATTGAAGATCTCTAAATTCTTTACACCCAGGCCACCCTGTTCTCTAGGTTTGTAAACATCTGACCAATTATTCATGTGTTGGGTTATAATTTTATACAACCGTTACCCAGGACTTCACGTGTTGGGTTGTATTGTATCTCGTGTTATACATGTCATATATATTTTAAGACTTATAATTATTTTCTAATTAATGATATATAATAAAATTTCATGACTGAAACATGTTAACATTCTATATTTGATAAAATTATTTTAAAATTCATATTGTAAATTAGACATTTCAAAACTACCTTTAGTTTCCCACCTTTATAAATTTGCACATTTTGTCGATCAAAAATATATATTGTCCGATCCAAGCTTAATTATATGTTAGATCATGACTTATTTGAGTTTGAATCTACAACTAGTATTTTATATTGAATAATTTGGATCGAGAAACTCGTTTCATGAGCATCCATAATTATAATTCATTTTTTGATATATAGGTCAATTTTTTTTTATAAGCTTTGATATGTAATTATAATTCATTTTTAAAAGAATAAATCCTCAATTTAGTCCTTGAATTAACATCCTCTCTCCTCTTTAATCCCTGAAGCATATGAACATAATAAGTAGTCCCTAATGTTTGTAAAATCCAGCAAATTAGTCCCTAAAGTTTTCTGAAATCCGTCTCATTAGTCCGTGTAAGGGTTTACTTATAAAACTTTAGAGACAACTTATTATTTTCATATACTTTAAGGACTAAATAGGAGAAAGAGTGTTAGTTTAAAGACTAAATTAAGGGTTTACTTTTTTTAAAATTACAATTCTATGTACTGATAATATATAGCTTTAAATTCTTTTTGTGTGTATTAGTACATAGTGGGCCCGATGGGGCTTTACATGACTTTTTTTTTGTTGACAGAGGCTTTAGATGACTTGGTAATGGTTGTATTTTAGTCAATTTTATGACTTTTTTTTTTTTTTGGTCGTTGTTGTTTGGGTTAACGTTCCCAACCCTATTTTGCTGCTATGGATGGAGATACCCTTTTACTTCCTTTTCATTAGAGAGTGTGTGCGTGTGTCTATATATATATATATATATATATATATATATATATATATATATATATATATATATATGTAATACTTGGATAACGTTACACTCTTCAATAACATCTTACCAGATAAATATTTTATCAAAATCAACCGTTGGAATAAAAGAGAGTGTTAGTTTAGAGACTAAATTGGAGATATACTCTTTTTAAAATTACAATTCTATGTAGTGATAATATGTAGCTTTAAATTCTTTTTGTGTATTGTAGGCAGTAGGCCCGAAGGGGCTTTAAATGACTTTTTTTTGTTGATAGAGGCTTTAGAAGACTGGGTACTTGGTTGTATTTTAGTCAATATTATGATTTTTTTTTTTGATTTTCGTCCTATTGTTTGGGTTGACGTTCCCAGCCCTATTTTGCTAGTATGGGTTGAAATATTCCTTTTGCTTCCTTTTCATTAGTGTGTGTGTGTGAGTGTGTGTATATATATGAGAAGGGATCAAATTATACTGGTGTAATACTTAGACAACGTTACATCCTTCAATAACTTCTTACCGAATAAATATTTTATCAAAATCAACCGTTGGATTGAAACTTGCTGTAATATATATATATATATATGATCAAATTACACCGGTGTAATACTTGGATAACGTTACAACCTTCAATAACATCTTACCGGATAAATATTTTATCAAAATCAACCGTTGGAATAAGAGAGAGTGTTAATTTAGAGACTAAATTGAAGATATACTCTTTTTAAAATTACAATTCTATGTAGTGATAATATGTGGCTTTAAATTCCTTTTGTGTGTAGTGTAGGCAATAGACCCGATGGGGCTTTAAATTAATGACTTTTTTTTGTTGATAGAGGCTTTAGAAGACTTTGTACTTGGTTGTATTTTAGTCAATATTATGATTTTTTTTTTTTTGATTTTGGTCCCTATTGTTTGGGTTGACGTTTCCGGCCCTATTTTGCTAGTATGGGTTGAAATATTCCTTTTACTTCCTTTTCATTAGTGTGTGTGTGTGTGAGTGTGTGTATATATATGAGAAGGGATCAAATTATACTGGTGTAATACTTAGACAACGTTATATCCTTCAATAACTTCTTACCGAATAAATATTTTATCAAAATCAACCGTTGGATTAAAACTTGCTGTAATATATATATATATATATATATATATATATATGATCAAATTACACCGGTGTAATACTTGGATAACGTTACAACCTTTAATAACATCTTACCGGATAAATATTTTATCAAAATCAACCGTTGGAATAAGAGAGAGTGTTAGTTTAGAGACTAAATTGAAGATATACTCTTTTTAAAATTACAATTCTATGTAGTGATAATATGTGGCTTTAAATTCCTTTTGTGTGTAGTGTAGGCAATAGACCCGATGGGGCTTTAAATTAATGACTTTTTTTTGTTGATAGAGGCTTTAGAAGACTTTGTACTTGGTTGTATTTTAGTCAATATTATGATTTTTTTTTTTTTTGATTTTGGTCCCTATTGTTTGGGTTGACGTTTCCAGCCCTATTTTGCTAGTATGGGTTGAAATATTCCTTTTACTTCCTTTTCATTAGTGTGTGTGTGTGTGTGAGTGTGTGTATATATATGAGAAGGGATCTAATTATACTGGTGTAATACTTAGACAACGTTACATCCTTCAATAACTTCTTACCGAATAAATATTTTATCAAAATCAACTGTTGGATTGAAACTTGCTGTAATATATATATATATATATATATATATATATATATATATATATATATATATATATGATCAAATTACACCGGTGTAATATTTGGATAACGTTACATCTTTCAATAACATCTTACCGGATAAATATTTTATCAAAATCAACCGTTGGAATAAGAGAGAGTGCTAGTTTAGAGACTAAATTGAAGATATACTCTTTTTAAAATTACAATTCTATGTAGTGATAATATGTGGCTTTAAATTCCTTTTGTGTGTAGTGTAGGCAATAGACCCGATGGGGCTTTAAATTAATGACTTTTTTTTGTTGATAGAGGCTTTAGAAGACTTTGTACTTGGTTGTATTTTGGTCAATATTATGATTTTTTTTTTGATTTTGGTCCCTATTGTTTGGGTTGACGTTTCCAGCCCTATTTTGCTAGTATGGGTTGAAATACTCCTTTTACTTCCTTTTCATTAGTGTGTGTGTGTGAGTGTGTGTATATATATGAGAAGGGATCAAATTATACTGGTGTAATACTTAGACAACGTTACATCCTTCAATAACTTCTTACCGAATAAATATTTTATCAAAATCAACCGTTGGATTGAAACTTGCTATAATATAGACCATATCTATAAATTTTTACAAAATTCTTTAATCCTTTGCTATGTCATCAAGATTAATCAAGATTAAAAGATTAACGTTAATAATGTAATTACATATAATGTTAATCTTGATGCATCTCAATGACATGGCAAATGATTATAATTTTTTATAAAAATTTATAGATATGATCTATATGATAGCAACTTTCAATCCAATGGTTGATTTTAAAAAATATTTATCCGGTATGATGTTATTGAAGAGTGCGACATTACTCAAGTATATATATATATATATATATATACACACTCTTCACCATTATAAAAATGTAGTTTTAAATATATTTGTAGTTTCTATATTTAAATTGGTCATAAATTTTAATTTAGTTTTGATAAAATAGTTATTTATGTTCAATTCTTATGAAATGAAAAAGCTATATGTTCCTAGTCCATTGCGAGGAATTAAAAACACATGACTTTTATATTTTCTAATTGCTAAAAACAAGCAAAATTTTTATAAACATCAAAATAAAATTTATCAATTTTATATTATTAAAAACATATTTTCACCTGTAATATAAAATAATTGTCAATAATTTTCTTATGTTTTGTATCTATTATACATATTTATATAAGTGGGATCATCTCTCTTGAATGTATATCCTGAATACAACTATGTCAATAAAAAGTTCTAATTATGTTTTATTCGTAGCAGCGTGCATGGATTATGTTGTCATTGCCGACAAGCAATTGTTTACCTGACTTTCAAGAGAAAATTATCCCACATATTTAAGTGTGTGCGTATGTGTCTAAAGAGAGAGAGGGACTTATAATTTTGCTCTGTACGTCAATGGGCCAATGATGTTGATATCTTTATATCTTTAAAGCGAACAATGTCTCCAGTGTTTTTTCCCGCGGAATTGAGCTTCATTCTTCTTGCTATCTCCCTCCTTCTCCCACTCCTGCCACATGTTTCAACCCTTCTGCACACAAAGATATTTCTCAGAAACTTTGCAACCATGCATTGGTCATTGAATCGGTGCCTCGAAAATGACAAGAGAAGGGAGAAAAGCGGACGAGGGAAAGAGATAGAGAGGAACTTCACTCTGCTGAGATGTTTTGGGAACCATCCACCTCTCTCTCTCTCTCTCTCTCAGTCTTCACTTTCGTGACCTCTCTCCTCCCTCTTCTCCCTCAATCTCCTCACTTTGCCATGCATAATATAGTCGCAGAGAATGGCGCCACCACTGCCTTCAAGTTTCCATGCGATGCTGACACCACCACCACCTTGAACTTTTCACGCGACCTGACAAACTTTCGGATCACCACCCGCAGTCGCGATCTCCTTCTCCATCGAGTCAGTCCATGAGCTTTCTGCCAGATCCCCTTCTTTTCCAATAGTTAGGGATTTTGCTTGCGAGGATGCAGCTCCTGAGGGCGCACACTCCGATCTCTTCGTTTATTACTGCAAGCACTGCAGATCCCATGTCCTCATAACCGGTTCGTTTGCTCGCTCGCACCCTACCCTCACTTCTTCTTCTCCTTTTGAAACTAACTCTGTCTGAATAAAGCTTATTCGCTTTTGGTGGAGGATGAGATTTGAAGGATCACGCTGGGGTTCTCTCCTCTCGGATCTCCTGCACTCATGGTATGTTTGTTTTGCAATTGTTGAATTTTGTTGGATATATTTTGTAATTCATGCAATTGGAGAGTTGTGAAACAGAATTGTAACAGAATCGTAAGTAACTACCAAAAATGCAAGTTCAGTTGGTGTTGAGAGGTTGCCAAAGGAGATGAATGACATGGAAATTAGGGATGACAAGGTCAAAATAAGCTTTTTACTTAACCTTTCCTTTGTCTTCATTTTTTTATCAAACATTTGGTTGAATTGAATGAATATGCAGTCTATTTATGTCAAAACTTGCTGAACAAAATGCAGGAAATGGAAGCCACCGTGGTAGCAGGAAATGGGACCGAAACTGGGCACATAATTGTAATTACTATTGGTGGTAAAAATGGCCAGCCAAAGCAGGTATGTGTCTGATTTCTTTTTCTGTTGTTCGTGATTGTTTTTTGAATGGATTTTGTAGAAGTTATGATAATTATTGTGCCCTTTACAACCTTTGTGTTGTGAATTGTTTCTATTCTTTGGTTTTGTCCTGCAAATGAAAAGGGTGAACGAGTTTTTTGGTTTGTTCTTCAACTTCAATGTTGTGTTTGATTTGTTGACTTACCCATTGGTTATCATCTGACTGAGGTTGTGTAATTTGCATGTAGCTATCAGAATTTAAAGCTTATTGAAAGTGTTCAATTTGTGTTGATTAATGAATTATTTTTTAAGATTGTCAGTTTTCACATGCTTTTTATATTTGCCATTGAATGTTATCAGATTGAAGTGTTGGTTCTGATGTTTTTCAGTGATTTTTTGCGACTGTGACTTGGGCTTTCCTTACTATTGTTTGGTCTCTACCTGAATTAGTTGTTGGAAAAGCTACATGAGAAGCAAAGACAAGAAGAGGAGATGCTCCAAGAATTAGAAGGCTTAACAGAATATTTAAAAGTTTACAAGGATAGTCTTGCGTGGTTCTGGATGGTCGTCATAGGCTTAGATCATCATGCGATGAAAAAGATAAGGAACTTCAGGTAAAGCTATTGACTCTTGACTTCATGGGTTCTGTCTTATTTTTATCTTTGCCATATTGACATATCTTGGTGATTATGCAATCTACTAGGCTAAAATATTAGAGGAAAGGAGCCTGGAAGCAAAGATAGTCAAGTTGAATAATTTGGTCTGAATAGCTTTGTATGGCGAGCCAAAGAATAGGAGAAACTGGTTTGTCTGAGTCAGGGCCTTCAAGTCATCACCATGTCCCTTATGAAGTTCTTCATGGGATTAGTAACCAAACATCAAGCTTAATTTGTTGCTTGAAGGTTTGGTCTATGCAGAAAACAACTGGTGAACTGGAGGTGTGCTTTATGTAGATTAACTTTCTTTAGAATTAATGAACAAATTAAAATGTTTAAATGATTCATGTATCTGGTGAGGATGGAAAATATTGTAAAAATCATAGTTTAATCTGTCTTCCCTTATTTGGTTTCTCATTTTGATCTCGGATGAAAATTTGTTGGTTAAATGAAGAATATAATCTGTCCTAGGGAAGGAAGAATAATTTTAATATAAATATGTTTCTTTACCATTTATAAATATATAATTTTACTTACTCAGTTACCAAGTGTGCTTAAGTAATAGCTAAGGAAATAAGGATGTTGTTACTAAATGTGGGTCTTTACTACTTCCCTATGAAAAAATCAAGATACTCATTTTATCTATTAGTTGATTAATCATTTCCTAAGTGGGCATAATACACCTTCAGATGATGAAATAATAACCGTATTTTCTAATGAGGCATTTCGTTATATTTTTCAGTTTATAATATGCAGCAGAAAGGAAGTTTGATCATGTTGTAATTCATGGTGCAAAATGCTTTCTGACAGAATGCTTTTCTTGATTGTGCAGAATGCTTTTTGAACTTAGAAACTAAAGGGTGTAGGTAGCAATTGTATGCAGTAAGTTTTCTTCCTTTTGAAGTTAAATTGTTCACGATAGATCTACCTAAATGGTACTTTTCTAACTATTGGAAAGGTGGTCAAGCAGCAAGGTATAAAGGAAATCAAGAATGAAATTAATGAAGATATCATGCTGCTATTTCTTCCATTTTCTTGCTGTTGATGGGCTATCATGTTCGTGGGTTTCGAATAAAATGAGTGTCCAAATCTCCTCATTTTGTTTGTAGTTCCATTTATAGTTTTTTCAGATGATTTTGTGCAGCAAATTACAACATCCTTCACTGATTTTTTTATATTTTTTTTATAGGAACATGGGGAGTGCAGATTTGCTTCTGGCAAAAGAAAAGGTATCGTATAAGATATTCTTCCTACATATATTAACCGGGTTATGCTAAAAATTGAGTGTCCTTTGTAGCTAATGCTTTTCTTCTTCTTCATGTATTTTTTTGACTGTTTGGAGTGACTCCGGTTCTTATTTAAAAATTTGGATTAGAAGTCACTAATGGTGTAGTGCTTCGCTCACACGGACGAGGAGTTGATGAGGTTCATATGCTGTAACTCTGTCATCGTTCATCGTTGATGAGTATAGTACACATGGTTCTTATCATGTTATTTTGTTGGTTCTTGGTAGATGGTCTTTATGTATGCTTTTGCCTATAGTTGTGCTTTTTGAGTGGGTATTTGCTTAACTTGAGTAAATGTTTTGTGATCCTGATTGTCGGTGAAGCTGAATTGTGACTCTGTCATGTATCATATTGTGTTGTGAAACATTTACATTCAGGTCTATTAGGAAGATGTTGCTGGGTTTCTATTATTATTCAGGTCTATTCGTTGATTCTAGGAGTTCAAAGAATTTGATTTGCTTCTTCTAACCTCTATAGAATTGAATTTTTTCGGCAATGAAAATCTATTTACATCAATAGTTTTGAATTATTCAGCATCAATTGATTCGATTAGTTGGAAATTTATTGGTGACTTTCTGTGTTAAGTTTTTTTTTTTAATCATGGGATTGGTTAACTTAAGGGATGTGTTGTAGTGTTAATCATCTTATACCATTTTTCTTGCAGGATGCGAATAAAGTCTTATTTACTGAAAATATGTTTTTCTCAATGGTTAAGGGTGGCAATATCACATTATCCAACAATCAGATTTGTCAAAATTTATCTTATACTAAGTATTATTAAACACGAAGTTTACCTCATCATATATTAGATAATATCATATTATTCGACGGTTATATTGAAAAAATTTAACGTATACGAAGTATTAGTAACAATGTTTACCTCTGTCTCACATTTTCATCAGAAACTCAATCATTTGAGCAATCCAGATTCGATCTTAACAAGAAAAACATTTTTATGCCAGAAATTTGGATCTTAGGAACCTATCACCATGCAAGTTGTACTAAAATTGAGATAAACTCATTCATCAGTTAATATAATTATTATTAGTTATTTACTATAAGACTCCTACTTGAGATAAACTCATTCGTCAAATCCTTTAAATATATGAAAATATAACTAACTGAAGCTTCATTGGACATTCATGTGTAAATCATTAAAAACTTACACCCCCCAGCCCCTTTGTAATGTCACCCATTTATTAGTGCGTTCTTGATTATTTGGGATGAGGCACCAATGACCCATAAACATTGTTTTGAAGCTGTTGATCGAACCTTCAGAGATATTCTTCGGTTTTCTAATGGTGGAGATCTCACTCTACCTTTTGGAGGTAAGGTAGTAGTTTTTGGGGGAGATTTCAGACAAATTTTACCTGTTATACCTAAAGGGACAAGGCAAGAGGTATCTTTGGGATTCTTGCAAGGTCATGACTTTAACTACAAACATGAGACTCCTTTCCACCAATATAGATTCTGATGTCGAGAAAAGAAAGCAATTTTCAGACTGGGTCTTAAGTGTTGGTGATGGTACTATTGGAAAAGTAGATGATGTCAATATGACTATTCAAATTCCACAAGATTTACTAATAAGAAGTAATGGTGACTCAATTGCATCTATTGCTCATGAAACTTACCCATTTTTCTTCAATAACATGAACAATCCATCCTTTTTCCAGGATAGGGCAATATTAGCTCCTACAAATGATGTTGTTGATAAAATCAATGATTATATGTTATCCTTGCTTCCTGGTGATGAGAAAACCTATTTGAGTTTTGATAGTCCTTATTCAGCCAGCTTGGATTCTTCTCAAGCAAATGACATCCATACTCCTGAATTTTTAAACACACTTGCTGCTTCAGGGCTTCCAAATCATGTCTTGAAACTAAAGGCAGGGGTTCCTGTCATGTTGCCCAGAAACATAGATCAGTCTTTGGGCTTGTGCAATGGAACTAGACTAACAATCACAAAAATGGGGAAATACATTGTCCAGGCGAAGATTATCTCAGGAAGTAAAACTGGTCAAATTGTGCATATACCTAGACTTTCTTTGATCCCTTCAGATAAACGGATTCCTTTTAAGTTTCAAAGAAGGCAATTTCCTTTGGTTCTTTCATTTGCAATGACTATTAATAAAAGCCAAGGACAATCTTTAAGGCATGTTGGAGTCTATCTTCCTCGATCTGTATTTTCACATGGGCAATTGTATGTTGCCATATCAAGAGTCACATCAAGAAATGGATTGAAGATATTACTCACTGATAGTGAAGGTCAAGATACAAACATCACTTCGAACGTTGTCTACAAAGAAATATTTCGCAATTTATAACACATGTATATTTCATAGAACAATTCATATTTTCATCAAGGATCAATATTTTCTTTACATGTTAAATTTATAATCTGAATCATAGAAATACAAGTTCTTACTTTCTTTACAGATTTCCAACGTGCTACACTTGCGAAAGAAGTGGTTTGAAGAAACAATATGCTTGAAAGAATGGTTGATGAAGGAGTATTTTGCAATTACAAAGAAATATGCTTGAACTACCTATATGATGTTTTTGAGATACTTCCTTGCCTTATAGCTTATATTTCTAATAGTATTCCAATATAAATTATATTTTTTACAGTTTTGCATATAAAATTCTTTTTAAATGGTATTCTCGGATAACCCGCGCATCGCGCGGGTGCACCGTCTAGTTTGTACTAACACGAACCGGCTGATAATAGAATTTATTACTCCCCCATCCCAAAATATAAGACTTTGTTTCTAATTTTGCATGTCCTAATTTATAAGACTCTTTTCAATTTTCAATGCTACTTTAATGATTTTTTTTTTACTTAAAATACACGTCATTGAAAAAAGTGTAATTAATAATCTCAATAATTCTAAGGACATTTTAGGAAAAACAACACAAAAATTGTATAAATTTAATGCAAAAAGTACTCATAATTACTTTTATTAAGAATCGTGATATGGTCAACAGGTTCTTATATTTTGATACAAAAGGAGTAAAATACATGCAAGTTTAAGTTCCAATTTCTTTAGCACGAGTTGTATGTTAGAATGCCCTTGATTACACGATCCAAATTCCATTCTCATCTCATAGATCAGCTCAAGAAAATGAAACTGATTCTAGAAAATTAAAATAATACTACCTCTGGTTCATATTATAAATGATAAATAAGTCCAATTTTTTGGTCCAGAATATGAGAAACAAGCATTAAGTTTTACATAAATTAAATGCTAATTTTCAATTATGCCCTTTTTTAAGTTAGTAAAATTTGTGTGAATTAAGTGTCATTAATTATCAACCACCATTTATGAAAAGGGTATATTTGGAAAAAAAATTAAATTTTTAGGAGTTATTAATTAGAATTAGCTAATTTCAAAACATTTCCTTGGTATTTGTGAATTAGAGTTTTGTCTCTTATAATACGGACCGAAAGGAGTAACTAAGAATACATTTAAATATTACACATTTCTAAGGAGAGAAACTATTTTTTTGTCTAGTACATATAGAGGTACAGGTTCGAACCCTGCTCCCAGCGTCCACATTGCTCTTACGTATATTTTACCATTAGGCTATGCTCTAGAGACTAACACTACGCCAAATTATGTAATAAAAGGCGCCCCTTTCACTAGCGCTTCATACTAAAACGCAATTGAAGATGTGGTGGAAGACATTGAGTAGCGCTTCCTCAGGGAAGCGCTAGTGTAGGTTCAAGCTAATACAGCGCTTGTCTAAAAAGGTGTTGTTAAAGGCTGATGGCAGGAATAAACAGCGCTTTCTTAAAAAACCGCAACCGTATGTGGAAGAATTGCTAGCGCTTTCTCGAGGAAGCACTGCTTATTAGTTACCAATACTAGCGCTTTTAGGAAGCGCTAGCTATTCCGTTTTCCTAATTTTTATCAGTTCCCTCCCACTTCACTCTATCTCTCGCACATAACCAAAAACCCCAACCCTAGAGTGAGATCCCGCCGCACCAACCCGGTCTCAACTAGACCCGCTGGCCGTCACACTCCTCTACCGTCGCATCTGAACATCTCACCACTGATCTGCCATCGCTCCTTCGTCCTCACCGTCTTGGCAGTTTGTACTCATCGGCTCCTTCGTTCTTCACTATTGCTTCTGCCTCTGGAGCTCTCTCATCTCAGCCATAGTAGAACTTTCTCAGCCATGGTAAAATCCATCTCTGTCTCCCCTCTCATTGTTATTCTTTGTTTCTCTCTCGTTCACCTCCAAAAGTTATCATTCATTCTCCCTCGATCTCGATCTTTCTCTTTCTCCTTCGATCGGTTTAGAATCGTTTTGGTTTTCACTTTTTCTTCCAGATTTCATTTCTGAGTTGAATAGATTTGTTAATTGTTTTCGTTTTTTATTTCTTTGTAGATTTCAGAGCATGATTTTAGCTCTTTTGGATTCCCTGTGAGCAAAACCGGTTGATTGCAGGAACAACCTATCCAGGTATCATCTTCTAGTAGTCAGTGTTTCCATTTTTGTTAGATTTATTGGTTTCATTTTGGTTTTGGCAATTGATTTCAATATCTGAGATTTTGAGCTTCATCTTCTAGTATTTGTGTATTTATGTATGTATGCTTTATTTGTGTACTCTGTGATTGTGTACTACTGTATTTGTGTGTTGGAATTTTTGGGGTTGGAGAGGTAATATTCATTTTGTAATATTTGTGTGTTGGAATTTTCGGGGTTGGAGAAAGTTTGTCTTCTTGGTTGCGGTGTTCCAACTGGTATGTTAATTATATGTACATTATATACTTTTGTAGTAATTAAGTAGTACGAAAACTGAATTGCGATTTTGTACTCCATTTCCACTTAATTCTAATACTAGTCTTTGGATGTATTTAAATGGTTTATGTGCTAGAGGGTATGTATGTTTTGTATTGTTGAATGAAAATGTAATGGCAGGGATTACTGGGTTGACAGAAAATGAAAAATGGGAAGGGGGTTTAATTCACTACAAGAATTTTCGTCATTACCAACGGCCAAAAGCCGTCGGTAATTCTAAAAAACCGTCGGTAATTCGAGATTACCGACGGCCTACTGACGGCCTCGAGGTCGTCGGTATTTTCCTCCTTGGTAAAATTTACCGACGGCCAAAAAAGCCGTCAGTACAGAAAGTCGTCACATGACCGTCAGTAAAATCCACGAAAACAACCATTTTTGCTGTTGAACTTTACCGACGGCTAAGCCGTTGGTAATTTACCGACGGCAATCACCAACGGCTAAGCCCACTGTAAACTACAAATTAAAATAAAAAAATAGATCCGAAGTTACCGACGGCTTAGCCGTTCGTAACTTTACCGACGGCTAAGCCCACTGTAATGTAGAAATTAAAACAAAAAAACTCACCTTTTTCGCTTTTACGGAAGATTGATTAATTTTTCCTCTCTAATGTAGCATATCACATGATTTTTGTCTTACAGACCAAACAAATTAAACTTGCTTAAACAATCCATTATTGACAAATGGGAATTAAACTTGCATAATAAGAATTTTAAATATATTCTAAAGTCTAAATCCAGCACAAAGCACATCTGACCAGAGGACACATTAACATCAATTAAAAAACTGAATGTTGAAAGCACTACTTGAAAATTGTCACAAGGAAGGAGTAGAGTATTTGGAATTTGCAGATTGAATAGAACATTTCTCCATTAAGCCATATACTAATTAAACCTCTAGTTTTGCCGTTAAAATTAGACCACAAAAAATAAGTCATTGCCTTTTGTAACCTGTGCATAAACAAAAATACACAATTCAAGTGCCTGAAATGAAATAAGGTCAATCATTTTTTTTGAGAGTTAAGGCTTCACCTTTTTGGGGAAATTAGAGGCAAATGCAATACAGATAGTGTATGTAAATATGTTATTAATACGAAAATCAGAATACTGCAGACAAACAAATCCCTCCTTGTGATCATGCGACACTATAATTCATTTGCAGAGATGGCAATAAAGATCAAACAATGTATGAGGCCTTGACGTCTAATGTGAAATTGCAGAAAACTGATTCTAACCCATCAAGAAACCAGCTAATCAACCTTAAAAAATGCCACATTAAATTACCTCCTTGAGACAATCCAGGATTTAGGCGCTTCAGAGCTGGAGCTCACGTGCTGAGACGCGGGTGCAGAGGGAGGAACATATATGCATGCTTTCTTGAGAATTGCAGCAACAGCCCAATGTTTACGTTTGCTCAAAGGCCTAGAAGGATCAAGTCGAACTCGATCACCAAAGTTGCAAAGATTTTGCTCATCGTGAGCCAATTTGTTGTTGAAAAGTCTGTCCACTGCAACCACCACCGACTTCTGCATCTTATTGGAAACCACCATTCCTAATACTTGCTTCATCTTCTCTGCTCTCCCAACCCCCCACAATCCCTTGAGCCTGAGGATGCCTTAGCAATATTGAGCCATATAACAGAATCGATGCCAGTGCCGGTGCGGCAAAGTGTGGAGTCCGTACCTCTTAAACCCTATCCCCAAATACTGCAATTCACAATATTGCTGCAATTCACAATTCACAAGGGATTTCAATTCCAAGTTAGGGATTTCAATTCCAAAAATCCCCAAATTCTTGAATCTGAAAACCCTATTATTTGAGAATTAATCTAAAAAAATTTATACAAAGAGAGAACGCGCAACGAAGGGAGCGGTGCTCAGAAGAATAATGAATGGATATGAAAAGTTATCCTCATGAGTATCATCAGATTAACGAGATTATTTCATCTCATCATCATAGCACCTTCTCCCTCGTTTTTTATTTCATTTCAACAATTGCACAGGGAATGTATACGCTGTAAACAGATCGGAGAAGTAAACATCGGGAAGAAGCTTACCTTGCCGGAAAACGTGGTCCATGAGCCGCTGCTCGTGATTAAAAAGGGATGTGCGCAAAAGCGGTTCGTGGAAGCTTGCCACGGCTTTCACCTCTCCTCCCTTGAATGAACCTCCTGCCGCAACCAACGGACTGACGAGAATCAGTAAGCACCACCCGGCGTAAGCCTGAGACCAATACCGAAAGTGAGGGAGAAGAAGGGGGTGGGTGAATGTTGTGGCAGCTGGGAAGAAAGAGGATTAGGGTTTTAGGGAATTTTAGGATTAATTTTTTTTAAAGGAAAATATATTTTGGATATATTTAAAAAATAAAAAATTTGATAAATCACTTGTCATGTTACGTGACAAGATTAATACGGATTTCTGTTTGCCAAATAGCAAAATTTGATAAATCCATATGTTAACTATACCGACGGCTAAGCCGTCGGTAACGTAGCCAAAAAATCAGCAGGCATATATTTTATGTTACTGACGGCTAAGCCGTCGGTAATTACAGACGGCCCATAAGCCCTCTGTAATTACCGACGGCTAAGCCGTCGGTAACGTAGCAAAAAAATAATTTCGTAAGCAGATTTTTTCCGGCGCATTAGCGACGGCTTGGCCGTCGGTAATTAAAATATTACCGACGGAGTCGAGGCCGTCGGTAAAATTCCGTCGGTAATACGCAGTTTTCTTGTAGTGATTAATTTTTACTGAACAGAAAAGTACTTGTGTAACTATAGGTGATAACTAATCTAAGCCAGGTATCCATTTTGTTTTAGATCTACAAACAATGTTTTTAGTCTTATTCTTGATCTTACCCTATTTTTAACTTGTTGATGCATGTAAAAGATTTCAAGATGATATGCCTATTGATTTTCGTTTCTTACAAGTACTTTCTTTCTCTCCATCCAAGTCTGGTAGACAATATTGGTGGATTTGGAACAGTTTGCTTGATTGCTTTATTACCATTATTTCTTTTTAATATTTTAGGCCAAATTCAATTATTATTTTAAGTAATGTTTCAGGTCTTGGAGCTGTTTGGAACACTGCAAAGGTGGAGCCAGGGTCAATTGTTGCTGTGTTCGGCCATGGAACTGTTGCACTTGCTATGAGTTTCTAAAAATACTACTAGATTTATTTTGCATTTTAGATTGGTCTTAAGCCTTCTATTATGACACATATTTTACACTTTGAAAGGTTGTAGAGAGTGCAAAAGCTGCTAGTGGATCAAGGATTATTGGCATAGATATTGATAGCAATAAGTTTGAAAAAGGTACATCATGTCGAAGTGATCTGGTGTGAAGCACATACTTAGGATTACTTTGGCTAATTAGTGTGCTGTTTGAGAGTCAAACTGTGTCTAACCTCTCGGTCATGTTGCTGACTTTAATTTCACCATTTAAACTTCATTTAAATTCCTTGGAATCAATAAATGTAGCTGTATTATGCAAAAAAGTCGAGTTGCTATGCAACAACTTACAATCCTAGGTCTCTTTGTGCCTATACTTCTCTATTTTTTTATATACTTATACTTCTTTATTTAACATCATAATCTTGTAAGTGCTAACATGAAATTGTAGTTTAGCTTCAGATTTTCACTCTCTTGCTTATTATAGATCAAAGGCTAACTCAAGTGGTAACTGGTAAATTTTATAACTCTCTGGAAAATTTACTGGACAAAAGTGTTGAACAATAGATTTAGAAAACTTATTAGACTTATGTGTTAAGAGGTTGGAGTTTGAGTTTAATTTCTTGATCAATTAAATTTGTATTCATCGATTTCTCCTTCCTTAAACTTGTATGATTATGAACTGTCCTTTTTTACTTATGTGTTTAATTTTGTTGCAGGTAAATGGCATCTCCTAGTCTTCATGATGATAGTGCTGCCGAAGCCAGCCAAAAGGTGACGCGTCGTGGACCCACGTTTAAGAAGAATATCATCTGCAAGAGGAGTAAAGGGGATCCGAAACTTGTGGTAAGATACTTACTAATTAATTTAATTAATTATTTTATTCTATTGTTTGCTATCTAAATTTATACACTTAATCAATTTTTTTAGGTTACATGGAATGCTAGGAGTCAACCGATTAGTCGAAATGGAAGAGAGTTGATTAGTTTCACTGGCTCTAAAATGCGGCAGATGGTTCCAATTATATACGATAATTGGAAGGGAAAAAAAGATCCAGTTTTGAACAGACTTAAAGATGACTTATGGTCTGGAATACACGTATATAAATTATTAACATTGGTTAGTTATATTGGATCCTTAATTATTTAAACATACTTATACTCTACCATTTCATTTATACTGTCTTAGCAGGATACTTTTGATGTTGATGAGAGCAGAAGAGATATTATACTTAAGCATGCTGAAAAATCACACCGGACATTACAAACGGCCTTGACTAATAAGTGGCTGAGAGATGACAAAGGGAATGTCCGACTTGAGCCTCCACCAAAATATGCAGGGTATAAAGAAGTGGATCGTTGGAAAGCTTTTGTAGCAAAATACACTGAAGATGAGGACTTTATGGTATGTACAATATCCTTATAATTTGTATATATGACAGTTATCATGCATTGATATATACTTATGTGTCTATATAGATAATAAGTAATGAAAATTGCCAGAGGGCGTCAAATCCTCCCTACCCTTACAAAGGAGGTGTTAAGGGGTATCTCAGCATTGAGGAACATATGGTATGTATCCTGCCAATACAACATCTTTTGGTTTCTTTCTTAGCATTGATTAATTTCAATTTGTTCAAATGTAAAGCTATTGGAAGCAGGAGCGGATACAACCAGTGAATCCATTGAACGTCATATTTTGTGGTTGAAAGGCTGCCAAAACAAGGAGGGTGTGATTGAACATCCCGCCACTAAGGAAGTGGCCAAAAGAATTGTAAGTATGATAACATTAATTAACATTTTTATTTGTAATTTTATTATGATAATTACGATATTTTAACAATCTTTGTCAATAATGTTTGCGTCTCAGGAGACCCTGTCACAGTCTATATCACAGGGGGAGATAACAGATTGTTCTGGTCGCCAAGTGTAACACTCGTATTTTTACGATGTGTTATTTGACGTTATTTATTGTATTTTATCGTATTTATGCTATAATAAGCAATTTCTTGTTCCCTAAGTAAGTGAATTAATTAAATCAAGATCAGATTATATTTGAGAGTTAATATTTTATATTAATTCACAGTTCGAATATCGTCGAAAAATTCCAAAGAAATTTCATCGCGTGTAGAATCGTCGGGCAGTTTCGCCGCAGATAAAATTCTAAATGAATCCCGATTTCGATGAAAATCGAAACGTAACTTGTTGAGGGTATTTTTGAGTGTTTGACATGATTTTTATTATTTATAATTAAATATTATCACGCGATGAATTAATTTCCCGTTAAAATAATTTTCGTGAATTTATCGGTAACGCGGGTTTTTCGACGCCGTGTTTTCACAACCCTTAGACTCTAGAATTAGAGGGTAATCACGAGAGATGTGAGATTAGATCGGTTGGATTAGTTGATGGGATTAGCATCTTTACTTTATTGCTAGGTGTCATTATGTAAGTGATTAATTTGAAAAATTCCTTTTTACTAAACTATTTTATATTAACTATGCCTATTTATTTTTTATTTTTTAAGTAAAATAGATGAAAGGAGGGAGCTATATGCAGCCCCATTTTCGTGACCCTCCCTCTCTCTACCCTTCATATCATCTTCTTCTTCCATTTCTAGAGAAAGAAAGGGTTTGGAGCTCCATAGTCTTCAACCTTCATCTTCTTGAGTTTTTCACCTCCAATCTCCACCATTCTTGCACCCAAGTTCTTCCTCCACTTGATCCTTCATCTTCCAACCATCCAAGCAAGAATAAAAAGTGATTTTCCTCCCCCATTTTGCTGCACAAACAGTGCCTCCCTCCTCCTCCTTACTAGGTTGATTTCTTTGCTTTCCTTTCTTGATTTTCATGCTTGTTTTGTGTTTGATTCTACTTGGTTGTGATCTATGATGGATGTGAGCATCATACCCCCAAATTCATGGAACCCTAGGCATGACCTAAGGGGAGAAAAAGGGGAAAAAGATGTGATCCTAGTGAATCAAGAATTAATCGGTTGAATGAGTCTCTTTGATGATGTTGTTGTTGTCTTAGTTGTTAATTTTGGATTGTATGCATGATTAGGAATTTATTTTGGAATTTTAGATTCTTGAATGTTGTAAGAACATGCCTAGCTTTGATGAGGATTTGTTTGAGTGTTTTGATGAAGTAGAAGAATTGATAAAATTGGTGTTGGTGAGGTTGTATGAAAAATTGTAATTTTTCTTTGAAAAAGAGTGTAGGGCCGTGAGCCCTAGGAGGAGATTAGAAGGGGAAAAATTGTTTTGCATCTTTCTTTTTATTGGTGAATCATGTATTTAATTGATGAATAACATGTCTTGATTGATTTAATGACTATTGGATGTGTTATGCATGCTTAAGTAAGAGAATTAGTAAGTGATTTGTGAAAAATTGGTTCTTGAGGGACTAGAATAGCATGTGGAACTTGTTTGGGTTGTTCTCTAATTATTAGCAGTGTTGTGGCCATCATTAAAATGTTTTGGAATCAAAAGAATTGGAAGGACTCTTTGAAACTTCTACCTTGGGAAATGTTTTTGTAAATGAGTTATGAAACTTGGTGAATTTGGTCTTGATCATGACTTGTTATTTGAAAGAAAAAAAATGCTATGGGAAATGATGCTAATCTAGGATTTGGAAACTTTACTCTTGAAGTAATTGGAAATGATTTTCGAATATGTTTAAGATGTGCTTTGAATTATGTCTTGTGTATGTCTTGATGTTTTGATGTCTTGGAGTATAGGTAAATGATTTGGAAATGGGTTGTTAGATTGTAAAAAGAAGTTTTGCAAATCTTTTGTATAGAATAAGGGTGGCGGCCGAGAGGCCGTAAGGGAGGTTGGAAGGAAAATTATTTTGTGTGAATTTGTTAAAATGATTGTATGGACGTATTTCTAGGCTTAAGAGAATTATGAAAAGAGTGGTTAATTGGAATTGTTTTCATTTCAAAGTCTTCAAAGAATTAAATATGTGTTATGTTTAGTTTTTTTTTTCAAGAAAAGATTTTAGTTCCAAAACCTCTTTCTTTCAAGTTGTAGTGATTAAATGAATTGTGTTACTTTAAAGGTTTTCAAGAATATTAGAAAGTGTATTATGTTTGGTTTTCTTAAGAAATGATTTTGTTCCAAAACCTTATTATTTTCAAGTAGTTGGTGACTACATGTTTGGTGTGAATGCCTAGTTAGAAAAGGGTTATGTTGAGAGCCTAGGTTCCTAAGTTGAGTTTATAGAATTGTGCTAAGCTTACTTGTGGTGATAGGAGTTCCGAACTCGGAGATCGTGCAGCGTGGACGCAAAGCTTGCGATGCTACGCTAGTTAGCATTTGTGGTAAGGGCAACTTTAGATATTGATAGGAATTTAAATTCAAGTATTTATGTGAAGAAGTCTGAGAACCTCAGGGTTCGAAGTGAGGGTCTTATACCCCTTCGTTTTACTGCTTTGTGATATTATGATTATTTAGTGGGCTTGTCTGCAAGTGGTTGGCAGCTGTCCCCAACCCCCCACACTTGTTTGATTGCCTCTCTGCTAACTCCAATGAATTGCAGAGGGATGAACTGAGTTGTTTGACTGCCGTTGTTTACTGAGTTATGATTGTTGAGATGAATTGCTTATACTGTTGAACTGTTCGCACTATTTTGAGCTTGGCATGAATATTATTTGATATGCGGTCTAATAATTATTCAATTGTTTCCTGAATTATCGTATGCGGCGATTTATTCATTGGAGTACGAGAGTTTAGTCAAGTCGTTGAGTGTCGTGACGTTTTTGAGCTTTGCTCTGATTAACCTAGGGTGCTAGGATCCCCTAAACAGCTCCGGCTAGTTTTTTGACAGATTAGCTAGGCGTCGTAGCGTCAAGGAGCCTGAGCTGAATGTTCTAGGATGAGCGGATAGCCCAAGGCTACGGCTGACGTTCAGTGGATGGATTGGCGTTACATTCCAAAAAATTGTCAAGTGTCGAGAGAATATGAGAACTGAGTCGAGTCTTGTGAGAGTTTGAGTTGTGTCTCGAATACTGTGCATATACTTGTTTTGCCCATTGTTATGATTGTTATTTCCTGATTTATTGAGAAGGTAACCCTTTCCCGTGGTACCTTCGATTTTTGATGGTTACCCAGGTGATGGTGAAGAGTGTACCGATACCGGCGATGACGACGTCACCGGAGATCTTCTTTGATTTCCCAGACTTGGAGCTACCCGCGGCGATGGAGTTCGACCCCATCTCTCATCGCGTTGTATATACCGGGGATGTTGTTCAGAGTTTCAGAGAGGATGGCGTTGTGGTAAGAAAGGAGACTTCACGACGTACGGTGAGCTTTCCGATCCGGATGCTGCAGATAGTGGACGCCTGGCGTACTATGGAGAGAAAGAGGACTGCACCAGCTTCGTCTTCCTCACCAGAGGGAACTCCCGGGGTCCCGAGGCATACAACTTCCTATTTTGCTTCCCGAGGCCGAGGACGAGGACCAAGGATTAGAGTGACCGCTCGCAAGAGCACGATTCGACGTGGGTCTGCAGGAGCGTCTACTTCCAGAGCTGCAGCTATCCTGACTCCTCCAGTAGAGCTAGCTTTCCCTCCTGTTGTTAGGACCTCCACTCCACCAGCGGATCGACCTCTCGTCTGTAGGGTGTGCGGCAAGGCTGATTGCCTTGGGGCGAGATCTGATGAGGACGATATGGCCGGAGACTATGTGCCTAGTTATGTACCCGAGGATTGTCTGCTATGGCACCTTTTATTGACTTGACTGGAAAGGACTCGATGGATGAGGAGGAGGATCCATCTGAGGATCTGGGTAGTTATCTGTAGTTGTCGTGTTGTCTGACTGTTGTTTATATTATTTTGGATGACTGTAGTATTTACTTTTGGTGCACAGTTAGTTGGTGACCAGTCGGGCTCGGGATTTTTTTTTGTACTACAGCATAGACTGGCGGTTTACTTTTGGAGCAGCCCCCTGCGTGGATGTCTACCGGGAGTACCCCGGGGTATGACTACTCTTACGAAGGTCTTCATACCATAGGTGTATTCTCTATTCATTTCTGCACTTTTTTTTGCACTTACTGTATCTGATGACTTGTCTATATATGCATGTATGTCTTCCCAGTGCATGTGTCTTGTGTCCTAGATTGCACCATGTTTCGAAATACTGTAGCTACTCTGTGCGTGCTTGCGGATGATGTTGTTTTAAAAAAAAAATGCACCGCATTTTCCGAAGGACACAAGTGTACTGTTTAAAAAAAATGTGTCGCATATAGGTTTATTTCTAGTCGAGTAGCGGTCCGGAAACGGGTCGTTACACCAAGACATCCTTTCCCGCGCCTTACCTGCCAAAGTGTACCCTGGTCACATAAGGGGTGTGGGATTTGGTGCATCTCAGCAAGCTTTCTTCGGATCACAAAAGCGCACAAAACAAGATGAAATAGATGAGCTGAAGAGGATGGTAGCACAACTTTATAAAGAAGTTTAGGAATTGCGAGCTAGCAAGCAAGACAAGGAACCAATGGAGGCGCACATGAACCTGAGATACCTACCCTAGATAGCACCAGAATGTAAATGCGACATGTACACTGATGATATTCTGGTCAATATTTTGTTACAGATAAATGTTATATTTCTATTCTGGTCAATATTTTGTTAACTCTAGAATTTCAAATTCTAAGCCCTTTGACAAATGATCCTATTTGGTGCTTGCATTTAGTTTATTGAACTTGGTTTATTGCATTTAGTGGCTCTATTACGTTGATGGGTTTTGTCTGGTAGTAGTTAGATATGATCCTGTTGGCCTTTGTGAGTCCTTTTTTTGGTTGGTATTTTTTTGTTGTTGTGAATATACAGGTGCATAGGCTTGGGGTGTAATTTGGAAATGAAATTATGTGGGGTGAATCAGGCTAATGGTGTATATATTTAAAAAAAAAAGGGAATAAGCGGCACTTTTTTAAAGATGCGCTAGCAATTCAAAAAATTAAGTGGAATAGCTAGCGCTTCCTAAATACTGTCTTTTCGAAATACAATCACTAGTGGGTGATTAGGTAGCGCTTTTAAGCGTTAGTGAAGGCAAAAACGAAGCGCTGTTGATTTCGTTTTATGTTGTAGTGTAAGGAGAGAGACTATAAAATTAAAAAGTAGTTCCATAGCCAAATGTTAGAAATTTTCAGTGATTCTTCGGAGGCATAGACAAATAGAAATCACAAGATGTATTCAATGAAACTTTCAGCTTTATTTCTGTACTCAATACAATTTAAACAAGAATTACAATTCTTTAAAAATAAAAAATAAAAAAAAAGTAATACAAATAACAATACAATTTATTGGCCATACCGAGTTATTTTTCTTTCCTTATATATCACTGGTACAGCCAGGTAGCACATTTGTACGGATCACAAATAACTTAACATGAAATTATATATGAACTAGTAATAACAAGGTGTACAAATTCTATTAAGTTATAAACTATTTAGAGCCCTGATGTGAAAGGAACGCCAGTACCCGGTAACCAAGAGTTACCAGCAATAAAGTTTCCAACAGTGAAAGGTGAAGCCTGAGAAGCACTGCTAAGAACATGGTAACCTTTCCATGTGACCCTTTTGGAAGTAGAGGAACCAGGACCAGTGTTAGCGTATTCAGCGTAGTACAAAGTATCCAAAGCAAAATTACCATTCCATTCCATCCAACCAGTAGGGTTAATCAAACCATCAAGAAAAGTTTCCATGAAAACTGTTCTTGAATATTTTTGCCAAGGCCTTCCAAGATATGACTTAACAGAACTTGGGTTAAAACCCGAGGCACCCGTGACCTTAGAATTGTGAATTATAATTCCAGTGTTTTGGTTTGGATCGGTTCTTCCTTGTGCAGTTACTGTGATGGTTTTTTGAGGTGGGTTCCTAGCAAAAATGTTGCAATTTTGCAAAACCACAGCTGCGTTACCAAAGATGAAATCAACTGTACCGTATATGTCACATTCTCTGTAAAATTGTCTGTTTGAATAAACATATAGTGTGTCTTGATAACCTTCAAAGCTGCATTTGTAAAATACTGAGAGATCTGAGCCTGAACGTAGTGCCACTGCTTGCTGATTTGTTGCTCCAGCTGTGTTTCTGAATGTTATGCCTTGTGCAATAAATCCATCACCGACAGTAGCTAAAAAAAAAAAAAGTAATAATAATTAATAATAAAGAACGCAGTTGCATTGACTATCAATTTCTACGTACATTTTTTAAATATGTATTTCTTGCTTATGTAATCATATTCGATTCAATGTCAAATATTGTTCCTTTCTATCCAAATGAACGCCGGCCGTACTAATTAATTTGTCTATTTTAAAAGTGTTCAACTTATTTATTTATTTATTTATTGATAAAGTAAGTGTTCAACTTATTATATACCAATTGATAGATGATTTGTATTTATATTTGTATTCTTAGGGAAGCACCCCATATTTCATAGTTTTTTTTTTCCTTCTGTAAGTATAGCTTCAAATGTGAGACTCTGTCAATGTGGGTCATGCTTTGGATTTGGAAATTGAAAATACAATTTTTGCTACTATTCGAGAAGGGTAGAATGGTACCAGCTAGGTAACATCATATGTGGTCCATGAAAGGAAAAAAACCATATGTATTCTAGAGTCTGAGGGATATCCGTCGCTTTAATGTCGACACCTCTCCTTCAATTTTGACTAATAAAAGTCTATTTTAATCCCTGCGCAGTTCCTACAACCTCGGCAAGAAGCATAACACTTATCTTGCTTTGTAAGAAAGGTCTATGTGTGTGCGCGCTCCGTAAAGACCACCAAGTGTAAGAAAGTGTACACTGAGATACTCTTTGGAGAGGACGGGTAACAAGACAGACTGAATAACAAATGTTAGTATTAGTGAGTGAAGTTTGGACCATTTCCCTCGTTATCACTTCACTCTTTAACTCTCTCACTACAACCCCTAAGACAACCTTATAATTTGTAAAACGCATTATGGTCTATATTTTACTTTTTAAATTGACTATAGTCTATCAACTTCTCTGATCCACTATTATGATCTAACAAATTTGTTATTAGATTAAGACACTTAATTACAATAATTTGAGAAGTTGCTTTTATTAAATTAGGATTAGGATACCTCCCTTCAAAAATAAAATATTAAATTAGGATACATAATTTTAATTAATTTTCATACAAATTATTCACGCAAACCATAAAGAGATTCGAAATTATTAGAGTAATTAGAAGTTAGACTTGGTTAGACTTGTTAAGCTGCCAGCTGTGTCATGTTGACTGCAAGCTGGCAGCATCTGTTAGGAGTTAGTTTCTGAACTGCCAGCGTGGCACAAGTTGGTTAGGCTAGGCAGTTACCAATCTCTCCCTATATGAACAATTGTACACTGTAAATCAGGTTAAGTGTTGTAATCATTTTTACACAGTAATCAGAATATGAGTCTTCTCTCTGTTCATCTCTTCTATTAGAAATCATCATAATGGCATCTGTATCATTTTTTTTTAGCTATTAATCTCCTTTTGTCTACGTTATTCTAATTTCTCAATAAAAAAACTCTTTTGTCGACTAGTAATATGATAAAGCACATAAGTTTAAAGTCAATATGAAATTTATGCGAGTTTAATAGAAGCAATATAGGTATACTGTATATGACCGGAGTAAAAACTAACAACGGCCAACGACCGTAGTTACTGAGTTAACAAAGGCTATCCCTATCTCTGTCTTTAATTGAAAATATAGCTTTTGGTAGTTATTGTCTTCGTTCTAATTCACAATTAATTTTTTAGATTCTAGTCACTATTAAGTGTGTAAATTAATTGTTTTTAATTAATATAAAATTATAAAAGTAAGAGATAGCTTGCCGACAATTTGAGAGGAGAAATATTGAAAATAAATTTAACTCGATTTTGATACAAATTATTAATAATAAAATAAAAACATATATCACATATTATTTCATTGCTATGAATTATTCCGACTAACTTCCTAAGCTTGAAAAGTAAAACAATATTTAATTGAGGAAAGTGACTGATTAATGATTTAATATTAGTTAACAAAATGTTTGAATTAATTAATGAAGTTATAATATAATATTGATACTCTAGGAATAGATTAAGAACAACTTATTAGTTTATGTACCTACCACTATCCGTGATAAAAAGTCATCCTTAAATATACATAAGCTTTATTTTTCCCACTTATCAAAAAAAATATACGTAAGTTTTTTTTTTAACTATGTTTACGGGAGAAGTATACGGCAACTTTGTCAAAAAAACCTAACTGGTCACCTTTAGTAGTTGGGAAGAGAGACTCTTTTTTTGGTTACATGGGAAGAGAGACTCTATTAAAGGTAGTCAGCTAGATTCCTTGACTGATAATAATCATCGACAAACTATTACGTAAAACATGGTAAGAAAAAAAATAATTATGGCAACAAAAGTTTTGCCGGCGAAAATCTTTATGTCAAATAAATAAAATTTTACTATATGCTTACCAACAGTTGCTGAACTAAAGGTAGTGGTGCCACCTCCAACGCTATTGCTACCAGTGATTATAGTCTTTCCAATACCATCTCCCACCAACATGATATTCTTTCCTTTGATCTCAACTTGTTCATTGTACACACCAGCCTTAACATATATCACATACCTTCCACTACTACTCATTGGTGCAGCAGCTACGGCAGCCTTAACCGTTGTGTACTTTCCAGACCCATCTTTAGCAACCACAACATTAGCCTTGGAAGCAGCTGAAGAAGTTTGAAGTAGCTTCCTATCACCGGGTTTGACCCATGTTGGGAACCCATCTTTATAACTAGGTTGTTGGTAAGGTACCTTGTTGAGTGACAAGGTGTTACTTAACAACTTAGTTACATTATTGGATAATAATGGTAACACATAGTTTGGGACACCAAGGTCATAGAACCCAGCTTTGCATGTTTCAAGGTTTGTGAGAGCTGTGCTTAGCCATGTTTGGGAATCGGTTTCGGTGCATTTTGTGAGCATGGTTTTGTTGAGTCTTTGGATGGTGTATTCGTAGAGTTCTAAGCAATCAGCCCATGCGGCTCTTTCATGTGCGTTACGGCACTTTGGGCCTAATGAATGTGTGTTTTGTTGGCCCTTTTGTGCTCCCTCCATGGCAAGTTGAAGGGATACTTTGATAAAATCGGACTTGTTTTTTATGGGTTTGTTGAAAGCATTATTGTGAGTCAAGTAGTATTCACATGGTTGAGGGTATGGGGTTTGGCTGCACCATGATTTTATGGAACTCAATGGGTAACTTGAAACGGTTGAGGAGAATAGGAAGAGAACAATTAGAAGGGTTGTTAGAGACGCCATAGTATGAAGCCTATGGCAAAATATGATTGTAGGCTCAAGAATATAGGATTATGAAGACAAGGTTAAAGAATGTGTTTGAGGTTTGTTTGTGTCTTCAATTTTGGTGCCTTTATATAGAAGGAGAGGAGAGGCGGTTTACTGGAAAATTAAGCACTATGGGACTGCTCACCATGTCTTACTTTTCCGATTCAGCTTTGGATATGATCTAAATTTCTTTTCTTCTTATTTTTTTTTTTTTTGGGTACAAATATGATCTAAATTTCTATACACGTTTGTTTCTCTTTTGTGTATAAGCAATATATTTTTCAATTTTCTAATGCATATCATTTAAGTAGGTAGCAATATTTTAGAAATCTAGGAGGAAAAAAAAATAATGTGTCTTTATTTGACCTTACCAACATGCTTCATGACTTCTTGGCCCATTAACGACAATAATCATCCAATGATTTTTTGTGGAAATAATCATCCAATGATTTTTTGTGGAAATAATCATCCAATGATTTTTTTTTTGAGGCCATAATCATCCAATGATGAAACGCGTTATGTATAGTATATATTTATATTTATAATTGTGCTTACATATTAAGTCCATCTAATATATTTCTGCGCTCGATAACTTACCGGTTGAACATAATCTTTTTAGCTGGGGATATTATTAAGGGCTCTTATAATTTTTGGAAAGTTTATTTCCGGAGAACATTATAATATCCAGAAATAGGTTTCTTTACGGTAAAATTAGTACGAAAAATAAATCTTCAAAAGTTAACTTTTGGAGGAGTGCATGTCACAAAAAGGGGGTGTAAATAGTTGCCCCGTATTATTATTACTAGCCGTGTTCAAATCCAAAACAATCCAAAGAAAAACCGCAAACCGAACAAAAAAAACCGAAAACCGAAAAAAATCGATATTTTTTTAATTCGATTGGGTCACTTTTTCCGTCAACCGCGTGATTCAATTTGGTTTGCGGTTGGCTTACCTAGAATCGGACAAATCCAAACCGAACCGCATATTGTTAAAAGAGTAAATTCAAAGAGAATTTGAAGTAAATCCACTCTTCAAATATTTGACAAACTAAAACCTAACCAAACCAAAGTAAATCTACTCTTTAAATATTTACCAAAAAAATTAATTCTTTAAAAAATTAACGCTAAATATGTTATTCGAAGTAACATAAGTAATTCATATGTAATATTTGGCAAAATGTAAAAACAAAATCATCCGACTCAATCCAAACTGTATTTAATCGGATCGGATTGGTTCGGATTTTTTTAAGGAAGTCATCCAAACCAAACCGCATGTTGTTTTAATCTTTGGATCAGATTACTTTTTACTTTAAATTAAAACCGAACCAAACCGCACCGCGAACACACTACAATAGAAAAGGTAAATAATGGCGGTTAAAATTACAAATTTTGGCGGTTTTAACCGCCCTTTTTTGCACAAATGGCGGTTCCCCGTACCGCCAGAATTCCGTCCACCATTTGGTAAAATACGGCGGTTAATTTTGAACCGCCACAATCCACGTTGTAAATAACGGCGGTTAAATTTTGCGAAAAATGGCGGTTCAAAATGCCTTAATATACTGTTGGGTGCAGTAAATACTGGCGGTTTCAACCGCTATAATTCGCAGTTAATAGTGGCGGTTTCAACCGCCATAATTTTCAGTTAATAGTGGCGGTTTCAACCGCCATAATTCTCAGTTAATAGTGGCGGTTTATGCCGCCCTAATTCGCAGTTAATAGTGGCGGTTTCAACCGCCCAAATTTTCAGAAATACTGGCCCAAATTCGCAGTAAATAATGGCAGTTTCAACCGCCCTAATTTTAAGCAAAATTTTTACCGAATCCTGTTTTTAAATACGCCTTTTTACCCTCCTAATGCGTCTATTATTATTGATTGCGATCATTTGTTAAACCTAAACCATCTTACTTTATCTAATTTACATTTCATTAATTTTTAAAATATACGTGCAAGACTAATTATAAAAATAATAAAATATCATATTTATGAGGAAATTACTCATTTAACTGGATAGTTAATAATATGTAAGTAGCACAAAGATGTTTAACAACTCTCGCAACAACAAAAAAACATGTTTAGCATATCTGAAATTACATAATAAGTCGAAGTCTAGTAAGCATCTTAAATTACATAATAACTCAGAGTTTAAGTCATATGCCATTAGGAGGAGGTAAATCCGCGCCATTTGGAGGAGGTAAATCCGCGCCATTTGCATTGCTTCCATCTGATGATTTTTTCGTTGGTGAAGCCCCACTTCTAGCATCTGGTGCCTATAAGACATGATAAAGAATCCAATATTATCATCCATGAAATGCTATAAATAAATCAGATTAAATCAATCTAACAAAGATTAGGAAAATCATCACAAGCTCTGATATTTTGGCAAAAGGTGCAGTAAATAAATTAAGGAGATGAAGAGGCAAGGCAACCACATCATATTTGCAAAAATAGGAAATAAAATGATACACTATAGATGTGTCCATTTTCGTGAACCAAAGCAAAATAGGAGCACAGACTCAAACCATCTAAACAACATCGATTCTAGAAGACAATGACAGCAGGAGCCCCCTCACCAAAGTAGGTAACAATTTAATACGAAATTTTAGTAAGTAGAATTCGCCGAAAACAAGTTGTCGATGAACACACTGGAACAGATGAAAACTCATGATCATAGCTTTGTTAGCAGCAAAATACAGAAGCAAATGTGCAGCAAACAACCCCATAAAGAACAAAAAAGCAATCATATATTAGATGAAAGTTGTCAGCAGACTAAACCAACAGAGGCCAAAGATAATGCTGACACCGAATTAAGAAATGAAACCTTCAAAACCTTTGAACTCACAGGCTCCAAGACCAGCCTCATGAAAAGCCTATCATCTATGTGTGGTGCTACATGCTGCCACTGGAAAACAAGATCAGTAGCATTCTGTTCTAAAGTCTTGTCAACTTGAAAAACTGTAACCTTTTCTGGTACTCGAACTAGTTTTACTGTGTATGATAATATGACTCCAAAACTTGCTCCTCCACCTCCTCTAATGGCCCAAAAAAGATCTTCTCCCATAGTTTTCTTGTCAAGAATCCTACCCTTGACATCAACAATTTTAGCATCAACAACATTATCAACAGATAGTCCATGTTTTCTCAATTCTGGAGAAGAAGATTGAAGAAATAGTAGAGGATTGAATTTTTCCATTTCAATTCTGGAAAGACAAGACAAGTATAATGGTGGTATAGTGGGTACGGCTTTATACAGAAGACATAATGGACCACACTTATATATCAATTTCTTTCTGATGCTAGTGTGTGATATAATTGAGTTTTGGGGTCATCAACCCAAGTTATGATATATTTAGTTTTCCCTGCCCATCCAAGTTATGATATACAATAATCAATTGGCACCCTGTTGGCAGGTTGCATTGGTTCTATGCATATTCTAAAATCACTTTTGTAGATAATTAAGTATTTGTTTAAATTAATTATTAATTAAATTGGTCGGGCAAGACACTTCAAAAACATTAGAGTAAAGCTTCACAAAGAAATATTTCTGTCAGAGCAAAACATTTTTTCAAACTTATACTCTATAAAATAGGCCTTTGACAATTGAGTCTCATACCATATGGTAGATAAGTCAGGAGTATTGCCAAGAAAACAACCCCCCAGTTTCAGTGTTTTCTCCTAAATTTCAAAACACACTGCATTTGAGATGTTAATCAGAAAGAGGACCAGCAGGCAAACCAGAGAGGCTAATTGAAAAAAATGAGTGCCAGAAGTAATAATGATAGCAAGCACCAAAGGATAATATTTCAAAATGACACGACAAAAATTTGATTTGAAGTACTGTTCAGGAGTGGAAGTTGAGTTGAATCTTTCCAACAGAACAACAAAGGAAGAGCACAAAAGAATCAATATTGACAAGAGAATCTCAATAGATTATTAAATCTAGGGATTAAATGGAAAGCTAAAATAGCTTCAGCAAACATATCATAATACAACACAAAAATTCTGATTCTCTAGTATATATTTTCATCAAACTGGGTTATATTAATTAAGATTAACATGTGTGTGTGTGTGTGTGTGTGTATATATATATATTTGGGTCATGGTACAACGCATGTCTGCAGCAGTCTCGGTAATAAATTATTTTTTAACGGTTGAACTTTGATTCTGTCTTGTTTGTTGCTTATTGAATATATAAAAAAAGGAAAAAGTAAAATATAGAAGGTGGACTAAACATGATTTTTAAGCAAAAGTTGTGACCTGGAGTGTTGAGTGAGTGCATCTTAAGAAAATATTTCAAAGCAAGTATTATATTAGTGATATACCTGCTGTGCAGAACTAGTAAATAAGCTAGCTAACTCGTCAGGAATTTTGCCTCCTTCCTTTGCACTGATATAGGCAAACAGTGCTTGCATTTGAGTTTGCATTTGAGTTTTCACAATTGCTACCGCTTTTAATTCAGATTCCATACTTTCCACCTTTTTTTCTAAGTCTCCATGAGATGGACCGCTGCTAGATGAACCAAAGTCCATACCACTCAGTCGCGTGGTAGTTGCCTTAAATACAAGGGTAGGTACCGCTCCCATTCCTAATGCTCGAACACGACCAGGATGTTCTTTCCCAAATATCACACCAACACACTACAGCAAAAATCAGTTTAGGCAACAACAAAAAACCGTGGCCAGAAATGAAAAAACCGTGGCCTAAACTTTAAGCAACGGTTTGGCCACGGTTTTGTAGGCGTAGAGTATGCGGCCGTTGCCTATTCCTTTACGCCACGGTTTTTTGTTTTCGCCCACGCTACAAAGATAACCGTTGCCTATAACACAAGAACAGGCCACGGTTTTCTGTACCGGTTTCAGGCCACGGTTTTCTGGTCTTGTTTTAGACCACAGTGACACAACCGTTGCCTATACTTTAAGCCACGGTTATACTAGCGTTGTCTCATCTTTTGGGCAACAAAATTTTAACCGTAGCCTATACCTTTAGATCACACATATGCAGACGTTGCCAACTTCAAGAACAGGCCACAGTTTTCTAGACCTGTTTTAGGCCGCAGTTTTCTGGTCTTGTTTTAGACCACGGTGACATAAACGTTGCCTATATTTTAAGCCACGGTTATACTAGCATTACCTATATTTTAAGCCACGGTTATACTTTTTTAGCCACGACTCATTTTCAATAAAATAATTTTAACGCATGATTAAATAAATACGGTAAATTATAAATGTGAATAAACCATATAGATAATTAATTACTATCATTTAAAACAACTAAACCATTAAATTTTTTATAGCTATTTAATAATAAACAAGAGTTTAATATAACCAAGTCTTAATACAAGTAGCAAAGGTTAAAAACTTTGTCTAAGTATATCAAAATATTATAACACTACTACACAACCATAAAACACCAGTACATAATTACATCTTGTCATCATAAGTCTAAAAACATCTAAATCTTACACGAATTAACTTCATTCATCTTCAGGATGATCTTCATCAGGATGATATTCGTGTATAGACTGCACATATAAAAACAAGTTAATATGAATGGATCACTCATATGCGCTTTACACATAAAAACAAAAAAAATTTAAACATTTACACTACTTGTGATGGAAGGTTTTTTTAGAACTATTCTATTATATCGCAATTATATATGTTGTTTCAGAGCCACACAAATAGCAATCCTAATAGAACATTAAAATAAGCTGGTATAATCATTTGTTGAAATAACTTTGACCATTTGCTTCTTGCTTCTGTACAATTTCCTTGGGAGGAGGGGGCACACTACCTTGAACTAAATAACAACAATGCATATAAATAATAGTATAGTAGTTAGATAGTGTAGTAAAGGATAGCATTGTTTACAACTTGTGCAGTAAAGGATAACATTGTTTACATCTAAAAGTTTGACTCTTAAACCTGCTAGCTATTTGCTTACATGGATCTCCTCAGCACATTGCAAAACACCAAGCTAGAACTTATATTCAGAATGTATTCACAAATACCAGGGAAACAAAAGGATACTCGATGACAATGACTCTGCAGTCTATAAAAAGTACAATCAAAGATTAATGGCAGTTATGACAGGTAAATCCCAAAAAACACAGCCATATAAATCCAAGAAACACATAATTCCAACTACAACTGACAAAGCACAAACATAGAGCTCAAACATGTAAGCCTACAAAACATAACCTTTTAACCTCAAATGTATCTGTTCCCCCAAAAATGAAAAGTCGGGGGTAACCTAATCAAACAAAAAAAAAATAACAGAAAAAGACCCAGAACAGAAGGAAAACATATAAAACAATGGAGATGCATAACTTACCCAGATAAGACTTTTATTAGAAGCATGGCAGCCAAAAGCGCTCTTATTTACCAGTGTTATTTGGAAGAAAAACAAAAAGCGCAACCACATCAAAGAACAATGGTACTACCCCCTAATTCCTAATGCACAATCAGTAATACCAATCCTTACCCCCATTTCCCCAACTTCAATCCATAAAGCTTAAAAAATAATGCCCAGCAGAACCGAAATAATCCCCAACTCATGCTACGCTTGACTAAATTTTTTAGATTGCAAGTACTGCAACCAAAAGAGTTAGCAGGCTGTCGCAGTCATTGCTGAAATACTGATACATGCAAATGGGCATATGAAATTAAACTATCTAACCAAATTACGTCCAAAGAGTAAGTTTTTACAAATTATGTCAAGTCTAAATTATGTCCAGTTATAGAACCTTAAAAAAATTATAGAATATGCCAATTACAAAGCATATATCATTAACTATCAGAGAAAAAGTTATGCTTATCCATAGAAAGAGGTGAGTGAATAGTACGCTTGCTGATTTGTGCATGGTGAAAGATCCAGAAAACGAAACCTCAACTTTATCAAACATTGATCAAAGAAAACCACAATTCTAACGACAGTAAACCAAGAAAAAGTAAAATAATGAATATACATGAACATGCAACAAAATATTTCACAAATAAACAGGTTATCCGTTTAAAAAGACCTTAAAACACGACACTCTGTGAACATATGCTGGACAACAATCATATGAAGGAAGATGGCAATTAAGCAACCAAATTCAATAGCACATTTCCAAATAACATTAAGCTAGAGGGAGTACCTTTCCAAAAGAAATGGTTCTGAATGTTTTATTTTGATAAACCTGAAGCGATTTCTATCCCTAGATAAACCTGCACAATCAGCTTTAGAGCAGTACTAATGATATCTGTGCAGATGAGTTAAGCAATGTTTCTCCTCATCTTCGATCACTTTTCATTTAAATGAATATGAAGTTGCAAATGTAATTAGAAGAAGGAAACTAAGTAATTGCAGTATATTCACCCAACAAATAGGATACCTTTAACTTCTTCAACATGAACAGGAATAGGGTGGGCCTGCAAAAAAGCTAAATGACTGCATTAATTTAAATGGTAAAAATTAATTATTACATTATTGCCAGTTCTTAGTTCTTACAGTGTTGGGAGAATTGATGCAGTTGAATATCCTTTTTCCTTCAATGAATCTTATCCACTCAAAAGGGAAACTGAAAAGTGATTCCTAACAAATATCACCACTCAAAGTGTCTGTATTATGCTAAGATATGATTCCTCAAAGAAAAGAAAGACAGACGATGCCATAATTTAATGAGTCCTACTCCTAACTCATTAATGCAAGGGAATTCCATGACAATCCTTCTCTTTTGAAAAATCAGTACAACAAATTAAGAATATTACTCATGTTGCAAATTTCTGAAGACTCACCCAAAAACACGGATGGATGCATGTAATAAATGTCTCTCTTGGAGCTATGCTTGTTCTCTTGCAAAAGTTTCTGAACGATCAAATAAAGACTCTCAACATGACATCTAAAAGCAAATAAAAAAACTCAACCTAGAGAACAGTAACACAATTGAAGAATGAGCAAAAAAAGAGATACAAATTAGTGCAAATTAAAGTCATCAAATGATTGGATTTTCTCTACTTAGATACAAATTATTACAAAGGGAAAAATGTTGAATAGTACAAGTAATATGGGAATCTGAAAACATGCTCAGTTAAGAGTGATCCACTCAACAAATACTTAGCCACCACTAATTTTCTCTACACACCTCATGTTTGTCAAAAAGCCAAGTAAGACATTTGGATCAATATAATAAAATTAAATTTAGATTTAAAACTTACAGGCCCTACAGCAATAGGCATGGAAGAGATTTCATTTCAAACTTACAGCTTTGATGAGTGATGACCATTAGTTGCTACACTATTCAGTTCAAAATAATAAGACAATGAGAACAAGTATGTTACTACAAAGGAGTACAGATTCGTTGTCAACAAAAGCATTAGTACAAATCTAAACTCTAGCCTCAATCACCCGAAAACATCATCAAATTCCCTGTTAATTCCCTATCAGCTGCTTCAGCATAAAACTCGTAAACCCAAAACCCAGGAAACAGTAAACCCAAAAACCTAGGAATCTAAAAACCTAGAAAGAAAGAAAGAAAATGCAATTAAACCCGTAAACAAAACCAATACCATCTTAATCATAAGCATTAGGTTTAAGGGATTTTGGACAGAAGGAAAATCACAGGGCGTATTGATTCATTACCGTCGTTTTTGAGCAAGCAGAGCAAATAACAGAGTGAACGACAGAATTCCTTTTGGCGTATTGATTCAGTGAGCGGAATGAGCGGACCAAAGGGAGCGAGCGCTGTTCAGTGAGCACCGAAGGGATTCATCTTGGTGCCGGAGGGATTGATGGCGCCATTCAGCGGCTCAAATGAGCACCGTTCGAGAGGAAGGATTACAGCCTTTTGGAGGGAGAGGTGAGGAAAATGGTTAGCAGAGAGGGAGAATAATCTGCGTTAACCGGTGATGGAAGTGGGTTGGACTTTGGGGATTATCAGAGTATCACGAGAAGAGAGGGGAAATTGGAATCCACGTTAACCAGTAAGGTTTCATTCTTCCCAAGCATCGAGGTTAAGACTCGTCTTTGCATTGCCATTCTCCTTCTTCGATATGTCAAAGTGGTTTGGGTTAGAGGGAGAGTGAAATTTCTTTTTTCAGCGAGCGCCAGTGGTTTAGGTTAATGTTTTCAAGTCCCGCTCAATGAGTTCCAATATATTTTCAAGTCCCGCTCAGCCTTTTGATATTTTGCAGCTTTTATCCCACGGTTATGTGTGTAGTTATATAGGCCACGGCTAGATAACTATGGCCTCACACGGCAACATTTCATAACCGTGGCCTATACATGCCCACATTTTTTAAAACGTTGCTAAATAAAAAAGAGGCAACGGTTGTAAGTTCAAAATCCAAAAAGACGGATGCAATTTGTAAATTCTTACCAACGCTTATAAAACCGTTGTCTATTCAGTTTTAGGCCGCAGTTTTTTAGCCGTGGGCAAGTTTAGCGTGAGCTAAAGTCAAAAATGCTGTAGTGACAGCATCATTTGGAGAAATTTCAGAAGAAGCTTCTGAACTACAACTAATATGGTGTTCAATTGTCTCCTGCACACAAGACCGAAAAATAATAATTCTTCTTTAATATCAAAACAATGCACACATTAGGAATGATAAGGAAAAAAATCATTAATTTACCCCTATCTCCATAGCCACATCATTCACATAACTTCCATCCTTTCTCTTGTGAGTTATGTTCCACATTGGGCCCCGACCAAGAGTCTTACCGGTCTCAATTTTCTAAAAATTTTAGTGTAGAACATAATTTAGAATCAAATAAGGTTATACATTATGCAAACAATTAACTTAATCAGGGTAATGTTAAACTACCGCCTCTGTCGCCTTCTTGCTAAAGTCTTAGCACCACAAGTATGAGGAATAATTTGTTTTTTCCTTATTTCTCGATTCCTCTTGCAGAGCTCCTGCAAGCAAAAGTAGCTTAGTTTCTACAATTTAATAACAAGTCATTTATAAATAATAAATAAACATTCAATGTGTATGAAGTATTCACCATTGTCGCGGGTTTAAAGCGATATTTAACAACGCGACCCATTGTTCGGTGACACCTTCAGGAACATTTTTGATAATATCATCTTTACTCATAGTTGGATCATAAAATTCATCCCACAGCTTAAGTCTGTATTCTTTCCATTTTTTCCCAATTGATTGTTCAACAAATCGTTTTGCAATATCCTCATGTTTTACTTTGAAACAAAATCGAGGCTTCAAATAAAAAGTGTTAGTTCATTACATTTTCATACGTGTAATCTCAAAACAAAAAAATAAAGTACGGAGTGTAAAATGTTTTACCACAAAGAGAATATCCCACTGTTTGTTAAAGAAATCTTCTGGCAAATCTGACCACTTATCAAAACTTATAGGAAATAAGGTAGTATTTGTTGCTGCTTGTCCGCACACTCCTGCAAGCAACCCAGCTGCCTCTCCAATAGGTGAGAAACAATCATCAAATTCCACCCCACTCCGCCATCCACCAGCCAAGTCATGGACATCCTTGACATTCAACTTCAATTTTTGAGTTATATCATGTGTTTCATCTATAGTATACCAACAAAATTATGTTAAATACCAGAAAAAAGAAGATATAAACCAAAGAAAAACAAAAATACCCGATCAAATTAGATTTATGTATTCTACCTATAGCATCCACAAACCAAGAATGGTGGAATGTCGCCCAACTTTACGGCCAGGCGATTGAGTGTCCAGGTTGTGCAGATTGAGATGAGACTCCATTAGGCGATTGAGAAGCCACATTATTAACAAGCGGTGACAACTGCGGTGGGTGTGGCGGAGTGACAACTGGATTATTGGAAGTCAAATTAGGTTGTTCAAATGTGTCCAAGGATGGATGTTGATGTGATGTGCTCCCAGAAATTAATTTGCGCAAATTCCTAAACCGCTTTTGCTTTGGCATATCTGCACAAGTACAAATTCAAATAGTAACAGTATTAGGTAAAAGTCTTCTCGACATGGCAATAAGGAAACTTGAAGAAACTTGAAAACCTTTCAAAGTAAAGTGGTTTAAGAGGTCAAAAGAACTAAAGTACTCACCTAAAAATCCTCCAAGAGAATCCTCACAACACAATAATGATTCTAAAAATCACCAACCATAGCACTAACAAGAAAAGCAATACCCAACTTTGCCAATGAAATAGAATAGAATCCTCCTCCAAAGTCATCTTAAAAAAGCATGGATCTGAAATAGTGAACAAGTTAAGGTCTATGAGTTCACAATTTTTATGTCGGTATGATAATAAGTTGAAGCGGGTAAGCCACTTTCACAAAATAATTCAACTAAGTTGGTATACCTACTTTATACAACAACTAAACGAAGAAAAGAACCAAAATATAACTCTATTCTGACATAAGTTCATCTTCTACTTCATCATCGGCATTTCCTGAGCTTAATAATTCATCATCTATGTCCTCCCTTGACAATGGTAAATCATCAATGTTTGCAAAAAAATGATTTAAGTCTTGCTCTGGGAATGGCACATTCTCACAAACTTCATTATCTCCTTGTTCTCCCATATCATACAAGTCTCTTGGCTTCAAATGGACAACAACACTCCAGTTTTCACTTATCTCATCATTTACATAATAGACCATTTGAGCTTGTGAAGCTTCGATGTATGGGTCATGTTCTTCACGATCACCCGTGTGAATCAATCGCGAAAAATTAATAGAAGTAAAACCCCATGCATCCTTTTTAAAACCCCTATCTTTAGTGGTGTCAGCCCATTTACATTTGAATAGAGTAACCTTAAACCGACCACAATAATTAAGCTCAATGATATCTTCTAATTTTCCATAGTATGACAAATCTGCTTCTCTAAGGTTTCCATCAACGCTACTAGCAACACAAGATGTTGAAGATGTTAGGAAAACTCCACTATTTTGGGTTTTGAACCCATGTTCCCGATTTACAGTTCGAAATTTGAACCCATTAACATTAAATGCAGAAAATCTTCGAGCATGTGATGTTGGACCTTCAGCTAGATACTTGAGATCGTCTAACACTGTACTTGAAATGTCCGGGTTCATAATCTAAAACAACAACGAAAGAACATCTTAGATAATTTGGACAAATTTATAAACTTCTATTAAAAAACTAACAACAAATTTTGTTACATATTTTACTTACTCTTCGAGCAAACCAATCAATGAAATCTTTGTTAACCCTCTTCTCTATCTCTGTAGCTGTAGGCCTTCGCCCTTTAGATCGCCTCCGCAAATGGTCCTTAAATTCACTATATAGACGTTTGATATCAATGTAACATCTTTAATATTATTTAGAGCTTGTCTATGATTAATATCATTTAGGGTTTGTTTAGGTACTCACTCAATGTATGGCTTGACTTGTGGACAATTTAATAACACATATCGATGTGCTTGAATTTTCTCCAATGTTGATAGCTCAATGGTTGAGAAAGCTCCTACCGGTTTACCAATAGATGGAAAAATACTAGACGAGTTTGGATAATCGCTATTATTAGGATAGTCAACAACACGTGCAGGCCTATTGATTCGTGTCTCAATCCCTTCTAGGTATTGAGAGCAAAAGGTAAGAACTTCTTCCGCTAGATATCCTTCAGCAATAGAACCTTCTGGTTGGGCCCTATTTCATACATAGGACTTCAAATGCCCCAAATACCTAAAATGATCAAGAATTAGTAAACTGGAATCACTAACATTTTTAAGGCCAATGAAATAAGAGATTCACCTTTCAATAGGATACATCCAAATGATAGTGTCTGGGGCCTCCAAGTTTTGCTTCACCAACTAAATGCCAAGTCAAGTGAACCATCATTGTAAAGAATGAAGGATGGAATAACATTTCCATGTGACAAAGAGTGAGAACGATTCGAGACTGGAGCCTATCAAGATCTAGATGACTTAAACTTTTGGCACATAATTATCGGAAGAATGAACACAACTCTATTAACACCGCGATACGCGTTGTGCAGTAACACATTACGTATGGCAAGAGGTAATAATTGCTCAATAAGAATATGACAATCATGACTTTTCAGTCCAAAGAGCTTTCTATTTTTCAAGTCAACACACCTTGAAATATTGCTTGAGTACCCATCCGCACTATGACATTCTTCAAAGTCCGCAAAAAGACATCTTTCTTTGCATTTGACGATGTAAACAAAGATGGGCGGAATCTTCCACTATCATCTGGCCAAAGATCCTTCCTTATACCCATTTCTTTAAGATCCTGCCGAGCTTTAAGATTATCTTTTGATCTTCCAGTCTCATTAAGCAAAGTGAACACTAAATTATCACACACATTTTTTTCAATGTGCATAACATCAAGATTATGACGCAACAAGTTAGATTCCCAATAAGGAAGGTCAAAAAATATGCTTTTCTTCCTCCATTGTCCTGATCCATCTTCAACCGGTCTATTTCCTCTAGCTCTTTTACGTTTATCAGTAAAGTCTAGTATTTTTCCAAAGGTAACATTAATGCCCTCAAGTTGTTTCAAGATGTCCGACCCAGACAAAGTTACTGGTGGATCCCTTTGCTCAACTTTCCCATTAAAACGAGATCAAATCAATCGAAATTTATGACCTTTTTCTAAAAATCGACAGTGGCCCATAAAACTCCATTTTCCACCATGCTTTAGTCTACAAGATTCTGTGTCAAAATTACATGTGGGGCAAGCAAACTTTGTGTATGTGTTCCATCCAGATAAAACACCAAGCCCAGGAAAGTCGCTAATTGTCCACATTAGAGCTGCACGCATTCTAAACATCTCATTTTTTGAAGAATCAAATACGCACCCCATCCTTCCATAATTCATTTAACTCTTTGATGAGTGGTTGTAAGTACACATCTATGTTATTACCTGGCATTTGTTTTCCAGGAATGATCATGGAGAGGATAGATGATGTTTGCTTCATGCACTCCCAAGGAGGGCGATTGTATGGGAGAAGAACCACTGGCCAAATACTATAGTTAGTACTCATGGTTCCAAAAGGGTTGAAGCCATCACTGGCAAGGCCAAGTCGTACATTTCGAGGATCTGCAGCAAAATCTGAATGAAGTAAGTCAAATGTTTTCCAAGCCTCAGAATCTCTAGGATGCCTCATCAATCCGTCTTGGTTATCTTCCAATACATGCCATCTCATAGATTCAGCAGTCTTAGAACACATAAACAGTCTTTGCAGTCTTGGCTTTAGTGGAAAGTAACGCAAGATCTTTACGTGTTGCTTCTTCTTATTATCCTTCCACCTAGATGTCTTGCATCTTTTGCATTCTTCTAAGGCTTCATTCTCTTCACCCCAATATAACATACAATCATTTGGGCATGCATGTATCTTGGTGTAATTAAGACCAAGTTTGTTGATGATTTTCTTGGCCTCATAGAATGAACCAGGAATCTTGGCAAATTCAAACACATCTTTTAACAATTCCAAAATCATAGTCATTGCTTTGTCACTCATCCTACACAAGCACTTAATATGATATAATTTAACTAGAAATGACAATTTTGAATACTTTGTACACCCTTCATATAATTGTTGATCATTGTCTTTCAGCAACTCATAAAACTCTACATTATCTTCATCACGCACCATATTATGCTCTTCAGAAGAATGCTCAGAAGATGCACCAAGATCATTATGATTGTGACTCACAAACCCAAACGCATCATTGATCATGTCTTCCATGGAATTTTGAGTCTGCAAGGTATCTTCTAAGATATGTGTGCTTTCAAAACCCTCAGACTTATCTACATTTGAATCTTCACCATGCCAATACCAAATCTTGTAATTTTTTGGGAATGGTCTACGAGTTAGGTGTTCATGAACTACACCCTTTTTTCCATTTCGTGAAACCGCATTTTGAACATGGACACTTAATTGCGCGACCATCAATAGACTTGTGTTCAAATGCAAAATCCAAAAATTTATTTAATCCAGATTTGTATGCAACTGTGTTTCGTGGTTTGCTAATCCATGATTTATCGATTGCCATGACTACAAAAGAAAAGATAATATTGCGTATAAAAATTAACGAGCATCCAAAATTAAATATTCATATATGAGGAGATAACAATACAACACATCAGAAAAAATAAAACATGAAATGCTTAACGTTCATTCTAACTCTATTTAATTATGCCCAATATATATGTGCTGCATTAATTCGAAAACTCACATCCCATGATTCTTAACAGAAACAAATCCACATATTCAACACTTTACGGATTAAGGTTTGTAAGTCACAAAATTGAAAAGATCTTGAGGCATTTAAGGCCACACGCATTACGACTATAGCAAGGGAAATGGCAAGGAAACACATCAACGTAATCCAGGGACTTTCATCAAGGTTTCATGCTATCAAAATGAAAGATCATCGGAGGAATTTAAGGCTACATGCCACGGGTTTGATGAGGGAAAAATTAAAGGAGTGGATTCAAAATATTCAAGGCATACAGATGTAATTTTGCAAGGTATTAAATGTTTTTGGAAGATATATAACAAAATATTTGGCCATAGTTACATATATACCACAAGATTATGAACAATTTCAAACTCTTAATTTTAATATGAATCATTCAAAAACACACATGTCATCCAGGCAAAATACCATTGAAATATTCTCTTGCAAGAACTTGTCTATTTGACAACATTATTCAAGAAAACCTGAAATATTATCAAAGAACTTGGGTTCATGACAACGATTCAACTTTTAAGAACTTATTTGAAGCAAAGGAAGAGAAAAATAAACTATGTTCTACTTTTACAACCATCACCAAGTTAAATTTTGTTCTGATATCCTTAAAAGACTAAACTCACTTAGTTGGTACTTATTGATGCCATTCTTTCAGGTACAAAACGGGTATCACTTGAGCTTAATAGAGAATTAGAGATTCAACAAATTGTAAACAAAGCATATATATCAACAAATATCTTGTAAACCACCTCTCTTTCTTCTTAAACAAGGATAAATTGTAAGTGTTCAACAAGTATACAGACTATGGATAATTTTTTGAACAGTCTATATCATAACAGAAAAGGTAGTACAAAACAGTAAAACTCAAAAAGAAAGCAAAAGGCACATCATGAGATTGTTCCATTCTTAGCTAACCTATCCACAAAAAAAAGCTTGTAAAGGGAGCATTCTACTCCCTGTGTTGTAGGCTATAATAGATAAGAGGTACTGCAGTTAAAGTGATAAGATGTAAGTAAAAAAGAAGTACTAATTTTTTCAGCAAGTCTGAGAATTAACCTTGCTATTTATAACACAGTATCATACTAATTAGTTAAGTCAATGACTTGTTAATAAAAAAATGGGGGCAAATGGGAGGGGATTTCACAATGCCCTTCATAAAATAAAAAATAAAAAAACCTGTTTAGGAATACACATATAGACATACAAGTGAGGGACCAATCTCCAATTGAATAGACTTTTGGGTTTGTAAACACCCAAACACAGAAGCTAGC
This sequence comes from Calophaca sinica, assembly GCA_037113605.1. Taxonomy (NCBI): domain Eukaryota; kingdom Viridiplantae; phylum Streptophyta; class Magnoliopsida; order Fabales; family Fabaceae; genus Calophaca; species Calophaca sinica. Next base: position 49,683,651 of record CM073734.1, on the reverse strand, counting down.
TGCATTACTATTTACTACATATCAAATAGTTACATTTGCTATAGAAATAATATTATGTAGTTCAAAAATCACATGATAAATGAAACTGATTTGAATATACTATATTGACATAAGACTAAGGCATAACATGATAAATGAAACTGAATGAAACTGATTTGAATATACTATATTGACATAAGACTAAGGCATAACATGATGAATGAAACTGATTTGAATATAGTATATTGACATAAGACTAAGGCATAAGGGTTAAGACATCAAATTCTCCACACAAATTCAAATCAGTTTCATTCAATACTGCATTTTAAATTGAGCTTAGTAGTTAATAGCATACCCGAAATGAGAGTGATGAAATTTTTGGCTTAAACACTACTGATTAAATGATTTAACAGAATCTCATGTAGTTTTCATGGGTTGCTAGGAAGCTGAACCTGAAAGAAGCAACAGAAACTTTGCTAAAGTGCATTGTAGGGCTCCTGGCCATTCTAGAGTTATGCCTATTTATCAGGGTGGCTAGGAAGAAAATGATAAAGAAAAGTCTGAGAACAGTAGCTAGTGACTAACATTAGGAAATGCTTATTATTTTCATTTACTTAAAACATGAAATAGAAGAGAGAGTGTAAGTTTAGAGACAAAATTGATAGTTTACTATAAAGCTAATAGGAAGGAAGATAGTAACGACAAGATACGGCAAGGGCCAACTCATTTAGTCTTGGAAAGAAGATAGTTTATCTTTGCTCCCTTTTCCCAATTTACAATTGTATAAATAATGTGATATGCACTTCATTTGAATAGGGATGAATGAGATATAGCTCTGAAAGTCATTTACATGATTACTTTCAATTGTTTAGACTGTGTGTACAAAGCTGGGGGTAGTCTCGAACTCTCGCTTCTTCTATAGCTTCCTTCACAGCTGCGTCCTCAACAGTTTCATCATTCTCCCAACCTCCCTTTAAACTCTAGTGTAAAAATAAAAGAACATGAAAATACAATAGCTAAGTCACATATCAATTAAACTTTAAATAAATATTGGCTACGCAATTAACCTTCTTACAAAGTGGGAAAGAATTCCAGTATACAATCTAATTTAATTGAAGGTCTCTGTTGTTGTATTATATGCTAAAGCTACTTCGTTTACTGTATGTGAAATTGCATTATCCTACGCGAAACTACGCAGTGGTTTCCAATCCATATTCCATGCAAGTGTAAATTATTATTTTGCAACAACCAAAGTGAGAAAAAAAAAAGCATGGCAGAGGGAGCTGCATGTTGTTGATATTTCCAAGATTCCATGCAATTACCTATTCGTACATGGCAGGCAGGAATTTCAGTAAAATAAATCAATAAATATCTGTGTGTGCATGTGTGCTCGGTGTGTGCGCACGCTGGTGTGTGATTCATGCATTTTAGAAGTTGATCAATAAAAATTCTGAGACCATATAAACTGCCCTACATATGCAGATGAAGTACAACACAAAATAAAGGTCCAAACTTACATTAACTTCAGCATGGTGATCGATGTCACTAGCTTGCTTAAGCTTGGCTGATGTAATCCTTCACCAACTGCCCAATATGTAGTCTTGTCTTGTGCCTGCAAGTTGAGAAAACCTAACATGGTAAGAATCTACTGGTAAAACTTACACGAGGATTTGTTGTAGACAATGTTTAGAAGTAACCCACTAAATTAAAATCAAAATTAAAATTAAAATACTATGGGCATTGAAGCAGTTTGCAAGGCCAAAAAAATGTCCAGTTTCCCAACAGTTGATTACAGCTAGCAAAATGCAATATATCCAAAGAACACAATCAGTAGATAAATGATTCGTGCAAGAAAGACAGAACACAATCAGTAGGTACCAAACACCCTTTATCAAAACACTGAACCAGCAAAGAATACATCTCAGACATTTTATCAAACACGTTAGATGAAATATATTAGGGCAGACAATTCAAACAAGACTGATTGAGAAATATGGGTTCAACATCATACCTGAAAATAGAGATATGCAATAACGTCCTAATTAAATGGAAATGTACAATCCTATAATGTCCGCCTTTCAACAATTTGCTTGTATCCCTTGCCAAACACATTATACAAACAACATGCCTATATATGATGTCTTAGAAACCTTCTACCTTTGTCCCCAAAACTCAAACAATCATTAGGAAAAAAAAAGCTGAAAATACTTGAATACTCAATCAAATCAATTAATCTATAGAACACAATATATATTTCACCACATACGAGATAAAATAAGAAAGTAGTAAATACTCTCAATGTGTGTCCTCATCGATGACGTACCAAAGAGCAACGAGGAGAGGTTAGGGTTCAAATGTGTAGGTCCTCGGCGGGATGGAACTGCATGGTTGTGTGTTTTTGGTGGTGACGACTACGGAGCGAGAGTACAACGATGGCGTTAGAGATTTGAAGAAAAATTAAAATAAAAAAATAAAAAGGGCCAAAAAACACAAACATGCATGTGTGGTGATGACGATGTTGTTAATTGATTCATAGGTGAGCATAGAGTGATGGGTTTGTTTGCTGGTGAAGAAAGAGTGCTAGTAATTAAGGAGACTTTCCAAGTTGGAAAGGAGAGAGTACTGGGAGAGAGACATTCTCTCGTGTTTATATTTTATTTTAAACTTTAGGTTACACCTGATAGCGCATGGTCAAACACGTGTTAAGATTAAGGCCACTAAGTAGAGCACCTCTATGAAACAGGTTTACATTATAAGGAATTTTATCAAAAAAATATTGACAAGAGAAAACCAAAACCTTAGAAGGAGTCATGCTATTCCATAATTTCTTAAAGACATTTTCCTCTTACTCTAAATTCACCAATGAATTACTCTCTAAATTTACCAAAGTTTTTTAATGTCTCAAAATTAAATTACATTATTCAATTCGCTAGGTATCTTTCTTGGAAACTACAGCTGTCTCACCCAACTTGAAGGTAAAGACCCATGTTTGGTGAAAGCTTCACAAACACACTTGCCCTTGTTTTCTTCAATGACTTTTGTAACACCTGAGGACGAGATCGACATCGTATTAGGACGACGTATCGAGACCTCGACCAAGACCTTGTGTCGAGATCCCGTGACTAGATCGGTTGCCGAGATCATTTGTCGAGCTGATGAGACCACGTGCACTAGCTGCTGAGCTGAGGAGGTCGCGTGTCGAGTTGATGAAGTCGCGTACCGAGCTGATGAGGACGCAAGTCGAGCTGAGGAGACCGCGTTCACGAACTCGTGTTAGAACCTTGTACGTTTGCACGAGCACCCTTGTCGACATCGTGTCGAGATGATACCTCGTATTATTTCGAACGTTATTCAGCGTTATTATTATATTGTTTGTAATTATTACATTGTCGGCTTGCCGTTGACCGACAGAGTAGAGGGTAATTATGAGAGGAACGAGTTAACGGGTAGATGATTGATGGGATTGGCATCTTATAGCTGGAGTTACGTTTATACCCCTTTCTCGCCAGCTGTATACCACGACCGATTCCCTCACGCTCATTCTTTCTCTTTTCTTCTTTCTTCTTCCTTCCTTCTGCTCTGTGTTTCGTTATTTTCTTCAAAAATCTCCATCGACGAAACCGTGAGTTCCATCGAGATTCTGCACAAGCTTTCTTCATCAATCTTGTTCATCATCAACTTCTCGACCCATATCTCGTCTGATCGACCATCACCATTGAGGTATGAAGAACATATTTTCTTTCATCGTACTCTTTGTTTAGCGCTAATTCTTCTTCCATTTTTAACCAGTTTTATGCTTCCAAATCATATCAAATTGATGGGTTTTCTTATTCACGATATTACCTATCTTTTTAACCGATTAATTGGGCTTGTAAAACAAATTTCTTTCTCTGATTTCTGCAATCGGCAGTGCCCAGAAACCTCCATTTTTGGTTCGTTTCGATTTCTTGTTGTTCATTCGTTGTTTCTGGTTATTGTTGTTGTCGATCTATCTGTTGAAGCATCAGATAACTTTTTCATGAAATTTTGATCGAAATCCCTAACTTTGTGTTAGAGGAAAAATATATTTCAGTTCTTGAGTTTTATATTTTTCTGGGTTGTGGTTGAGTTTGGGGAAGAGAGAGCTAGATGTATTGGAACCCATAGATCGATCTGAGTTATGTTTGTTTTAGGAAGTCTGATTCCCGAGATCGAGTGATTTCCGAATCAAGGGTACGGGAAAGCGAATCCAAGGACGCGGAAGCAGCGGAATCCAGATCGAGAACTGTACGTGTCGAGGTCGACTGAGAAGCGTACATGTCGAAGTCGTTGTCGAGCTCGTTGAAGACAGCCGTGTCGAGATCGAGTAAGTGAAGTCGTTGTCGAGCTCTTTGAAGACAGCTGTGTCGAGGTCGTTGTCGAGCAGCATTAACTTGGAGTTCGGTAAGGGCGCTTCACATTTATACTTGTTATAGTATGTAAGGGCGCTTCACATTTATACTTGTTATAGTATGTAAGGGCGCTTCACATTAATATTTTCGTAGTATGCTAGCGTAAGGGCATTTCATATTCTATGTGGTTATTTTATTGTGTATGAATTTCCTGATTTGTGTCGAGCTGAAATGTTGTGATATGATTGAGTTTTTGCATGTATTTAATATGTGATTGAATATATGTCGTGAAGTGTGTATTGCATGTTGAATTGCGTTTCTTCATGTCGAGCTTGCTCTTTTATTTGACATGCGGTTGAATATCTTGTGTTTAACTCTTTGAATATCGTATCTTAATTGTTCATCGAGTGAGCGAGCTAGGTGAGTCGTATGACGCTTTTGAGCCGTGACCGGATAATCGAGGGTGCTAGGTCCCTTTTTGTTTACTGGGAGATTGACTAGACGCCGCCACGCCACGGGACTGAGTTGACCGTCCTAGGGAGAGCGAGGATCCCAAGGCTTCGGCTGGACTTTCCGACATACTGATGCGGCGTGTGCATTCCAGGAAAATTGTCGAGTCGAGAGAAAATGGATTTGTGAGTTGTGTCGAGTTTAGAGTGAGATGGTCGAGTCACGTCGGTGAATGTTATACTTTGCCGCTTGCTTATATTTTTATGTCGAGCTTATCTTGAATTGTTGAGAAGTTGACCCTTTCCGTGGTGCCTTCAATCCATGACTGCTACCCAGCGATGTCGGCGCAGAGGAACTTCGGCGATGAGACGATGCCGAGGAGGAGCTCGACGAGGACCCGAGTGACGACCTCTATCTGTCGTGATTGTTTATTTGTTGGATGTTTGTTTTTCTGAGGACTGTACTTGTTTTTCTTTTGTGTTCGAGGTCGTGACCAGTTTGGGCAGTGTTGTGTTGTTGCTACAGGGTAGACTGGTGGTCTTACTTTTGGAGCAGCCCCCTGCGTGGGAGTCTGCCGGAAGTACCCCCAGGGTATGATGGCTCTTTTGAAGTTGTCGTACCTTAGGTGTATTTTTCTTTGCATATTTGCTACTCTGTATTTTGTATACTTTATTATTTCGAGTAATATATATATATGTGTATGTTATGCATGTATGTTTTATTAGAATTTAAGTCTTGTGTCTTAGTTGCACCATGTTTCGAAAAGCTGTAATTACTCTGATGTGCACGAGTTGGTTTTATAAAAAAGAAAATATATCGTATTTTTAAAAAGGCACAAGAGTTTTGTTTTTAAAAACACATCTCATATAGGTTTATGTTGAGCTTGGTGTGTTGAGCTCGGTAACTCGAGCTCGGTATATTGAGCTCGGTAGCGGTCCGGAAACGGGTCGTTACAACTTTATACATAAAATCTTTAACTTCTCATGCATGGTGATTGCTAATTAGAAAGCTCCATCTCCTTGATCACCTTCATACTTCAAATCAATTGCGGTGACCCTCAAGTCAGCGTTTCTTGTGAACAACCTAGCTCATATAAAGCATCAAACCAATAGTAAAGAATAAACTCTGCCACCAAAATCATATGGGACATGCGCACTCAAACAATTGAACATAATGGAGGCAGATAATGCAGGTATATAACTAAACAAAGTCAAAAGATTGAATCACTTACAAGCATTCTACTTCAGTTACAAGCAACCCAGAAATAGAGGAAACAAAAAGAAGAATGTCTTATTCCTATAATTGGCAAATATGCAATCATGCATTAAACTACAAGTTTCAACTTATCAAAAACATCAACGTGTAAACTGCTAAATAGATAATGCTGACATGAGGGGAAAAGACAACATTACCAAAATCGGTTATTTTTCTCCCTGGTCTGTGAAGAAACTCAGCATACTCCTTTGCATCATCTTCTATCTTATGAAGCTGCAACACTAATGGACGCCTCGTCACAATCCCTGCACAATTCAAATTCCACTTCAAATTCAATTCACACACCCAACAGCACCCAAAAACACAAGCAAACAAAAATAACCAACTAAATTAACTGAATAACTAACACAATCCACAAACCACAATAAATAACACAAAACACAAAAAAATCAAAAATCAAAAATTAAAAAGAAAAAGAGGGAACCTACCTGATCCTCTAGGTAAAAAGTCACGTCCAACGATGCTCTCCAAAACCGAAGACTTACCCGAACTCTGTTCTCATTTCCAAAAAAATAAATAAATAAATGAGAATGAAAAATAGAAAAAGAAATAAAAGGAAAGGAACTCAGGCATTTTATCAAACACGTTAGATGAAATATATTAGGGCAGATAATTCAAACAAGACTGATTGAGAAATAGGGGTTCAACGTCATACCTGAAACAGTCAAAACCTGAGCAAAAACAATGTCTTTAGACACCAGTGCTTGAAGTCGGAGACAACAACAAAGCTTGATGACGATGCGATCAGCGAACGGCGTTGGAGACGAAGACGCAACGGCGGGATTACTAGAGACGAAGCGGCAGAGGTCTTGGAGAAAACAATTGCAACAACAGATTTAGGGATTTAGAGCAAAAACGTAATGAGAGAGAGAGAGAGAACAGAAGGCGAAGGGAAGATGATGAGAAAGCGAAGGGGAGAGAGCAGAAGGCGAAGGGAAATACGAAGGCAGAGGATGAAACACGAGACGATGCAGAGCTTTAAGGTTTGCAGCGCCACATTGCAGAGCTGGACATTGCTGAGCTTTAGGGTTTGGAGATTAGCGCTTCAGGGGAAAAAGAAAGAGTAGGAAAAATAAAGAGACGATTCTCTTAGGTTTTGTTTTCGCATCCGGTTGAGGCAAAAAAAAAAAAACATTAGGGACGATTCCGGCGGTTCAAACCGCTGTAATGTTCCTGTTGATTACGGCGGCTCCCATAACTGCCCTAATTTACTGTAATAAGTGGCGGTTCTAACTAACCGCCATTTTAAAACCGCCACAATTCACCCGTTTTTTGTAGTGACACCCCTAATTTAATACAAGAGGAAGAAGGCAAACTGATTTTGATTTATAATTTGTTAACGAGAGAATTTGGCTTGCGGCATGCAATCTGATGCCTGCTTTTGAAATATTTAGATGATACACGCACGCACACTAAAGTCTTGGATAGGGATGGCAATTGGACCCAAACCCACTGTGCACCCACAAAAGAAAAAACAATAGGCAGGGTAAATACCTGCTGAGTGGGTGTGGGTGCGGGTACAGACATTTTAGTGCCCAGCCTGCCCCGTAACCCCCCCCCACACACACACACATATATATATATATAATTTTATATAAAATTATCAGTATATTAAATAGAATTAATTAATCTATCTATTTTTTTTTACCTGAACCTATCTACTTTATAAACTTAAACTCTCACAGCGTCGTTGCTTCTTCTCTTCTACCTACTTCACTGCGCTGCCCGCTATGTTTTTACCCGATCGTGTTGTGCTTATGCAACACTAAATTTCATTTTTCTGAAAAGACTAAGAAGGCGTGGTGTACCATATCACTGAGTAAGTCATGTTGCTTTTGTCCTCCCTCGTTTGTTTGCTTGTTTATTCATTTTTTGATTTATTGTTTTTTATTCATTGCGTTTTTACCCGATCGATCTGTAATTTGGCAGAAGCAACACTGAACTATTCACTACAAGAAAACACGGGATTACCGACGGCCTAAAGCCGTCGGTAATCCATAAAAGCCGTCGGTAATCCAGTTTTACCGACGGATCACCGACGGCCTAAAACCCGTCGGAAATATGGTCGTCACAAAGGATTACCGACGGACTGTTCTTTACTGTCGGTAATACCGACGGTTATACCCGTCGGAAAATGATGGTGAATTCCGACGGGTAAAGCCCTTCGTTAAATTTCCGACGGTGTTGACCGTCGGTCAATCTGAAACGTTTTCCGACGGCTTAGACCGCTCAGAATCTAATGTTTTTTTTTAGAAAAATAAATTGATTAATAAAATATTTACTTTAATTAATTTTATTAATAAAATTAATAAAATTATTAATTAATAACCAAATTAATTTTATTCTTTAATTAATTAATTAATTAATTAATTTAATTATTTATTTGTTTAATTATAAAAATAATTTATTCTCATATTAAAAAATATTTATTTATTAATTTAATTAAAAATTACTTATAATTTAATTTAATTTAATTATTAATTGATTTCCATATATAAAAATGTGATAACGTAAACTAAAAAGCAAATTAAAAAAAGAAAACATAATAAATAAAAAAATTCGACGAATAAAAATCAAGAACTAAAATAATATCCAAACGAAAAAATGATATCCAAAAATATGAAAAAATATAAGTACAAACAGAACTAATAGGCCTGGTACTCCTGATCATGATCGAGGTGCTCTACATCACCTGCATCACCGACATGACCATCAAGACGCTGGAGGCGAAGGCGAGGCGAGTCGATGGAGTAGGTCAGCTGGCGAGCTAGCAACCGTACATCCGCTCTGCCGCCGCAAAGACTGAGTCAAAACCTCCTGCTGCTGGGCCACGGTCCGCTTCAACTCGGCTATCTCCTGGTCATCCGCGGCAGAGCGACCAGTGGCAGCACTACTACTCGACGAGTCTCCAATGTATAGGCGGCATGCCCCTTTTTTGTAGTTGCTGGCAAGGTCGCCAGCACCATATAGGCGACCCTTCTTCTTTCCGCCAACCACTTCCGCCCAAACCCTCAGCGGTGTAGATAGATCGTCAGGGCTCTGAGATGGAGAACATGATGAGCTCTGAGATCTAAGCTGAGACATCCTCGCCTCAAACTCCTCCTGTTAAACAAACAAATAAGTCAAATCTTTTTTTTTAACAAAACAATATAAACATTATTAAAAAAATATTTATTATATTTTATAATTACCTGAGTCCGCCTCGAACGCTCATCAACGAAATCACTAGTACTCCTCTTCATATGAGTTGCAAGATGGAGCTCGTGCAACTGAACTTCTCTCCCCAACCTCTTCGACTGTGATTGTATTAATAAAAAAACTTAAATAAAGAATAATAATAATAATAATATTAATAATAACAATAATAATAATAATAATAAAATAATAATAATAACAATTTTATAACACGTACAAGTCTAATCAAGCTGCGTCTACCGACCGACAGAACCTCCAGCAGGTGCAAGCCGCCACCCTTCTCGAGAGGCCCTATTCTTCTTGGCCTTTATACCGGGTCGCCTGGAACTCAGGGTGTTCCAAAGGCGCTACCACCGCCGCCAGAGCTCATCCCCTATCCAACTGGGCTGGCGATCCCTGATGCGGGCATCTCGAAGGATGTCAGAAAGGCGGTGGGAGGCCTTCATATGAAAGTTCTTCTCGATCAGCTCCTCATCTTTTTCATCCCAAGCAACCCTCATACAGCATCTCAAGAGTCTCAGGCTCCTGCCCCTCCCCCTGCTCAAGAACCTCCTCCTGCTGAACCTCCTGCTCCTCCCCGTCCTGCCCAACATCAGTGTGATCAGGTGTATGGCCCGTACTATAGTCATGGTCGGACTGATGAGCATCGGCCACCGGATCAGGCACAACATGGGAACTCGAAGCGCCATGTGGCTGCTGGAACCCCGGGGTGGGGATCATGTCAATGTGAGGCAAAGGTACCGAACGTGCCCGAGTCTGTGTAGCTGGTGTCGAATGTGCCTGAGTCTGTGTAGGTGGTGCAGAAGGTTGTCTAGGTGCAGGAGGTGTACCAGGCTGTCTCGGCATAGATGTACTAGGACGACGTGTAGATGACAACGTCGAAAACCCAGTAGGGTCACGCCTAATGATGGTCGGCCTCTGACGACGAGGGGGGTCGAGGGCGATGCCCTTCCCCTTCCATTTACCACCACTGGGTGATGCAGGAAGTCGGCTCTGAACCTCCCGATGCCATATATGTCTATAGAGCAATTGAATAATACTTGATCATGAAATATTATATTTAAACATAACAATATTACAAATGAATTCCATAAAAATAAACAAGTTATGAAAATAATCGACAAATTAAAATATATTGTTACACATTAATTCCTCAAATTGTAAAAAGTTAAACAATTTCAATCGCCCATTACGCCCACTCAATTTCGGCATCGTCTTGAGATCTTGATGGTTACGCCACTTCTTCATTTAATTCCTCATCCCCATCTACATCTTCATATGTGATTGGATTGTCACGTAGTCGAGTAATGGGTTCCACTTCATTTACTACATTGACATGAGACATCTCATCCACTTGATAAGCCACTTCTTCTTGTGTATCATCTGCTTCAATGCGACCCCGTGGTTTTATCTTTATTGCGACACACCAACCTTGTTTGTCCCTTCGAGTTGATGGATAAGGGACATAATATACTTGTCTTACATGTTGTGCCATGATAAACGGATCAAACATTTGGTATCTTCTGCTCATGTGTATGTCAACAGTATTATATTTTCGATCCACTCTTGGGCCTCTATTTGACGGATCAAACCAATTACAATAAAATAGCACTATTTTTTTAGTATAGTCTAAAGTATTGTACGTCAGTTCATATATATGTTGAATCACGCCGTAAAAGTCATCTTCACCTCCATCTGTGGCACCTTTTACATAAACCCCACTGTTAACTGTTTTTTTCCCTCTGTTTTTGACTGGGTTTGGAATTTGTATCCATTTACAAAGAATGTGTGCCATTCTTTTACACGTGATTTAGGACCATGAGATAAATTTCTCAAGTGTTGGATTTTAGGGGATTCTGCCTCGCTATACACCTGTGTACACACCATGTGCAAACAAATTATGGTTCCTATTTTCAAACAATATTTTTGTATTTTCAAACAATAAATAATAATAATATATATATGACGACTCAAAAAACATACCTGGTTCCTAAACCACGTTGGGAAATATTCATGAATATAGGCAGAAGAGTCTTGTACGCTTGTGGGCTTAGTTAACAAGAATGCCCTGATCAAGTCATTATCAAACAAATGATCAAGAGCAATTGTGGATTAAAGAAATTGAAAGTGGTCAAAATGATACATACGTTAGATACGGTGATACTTCTGCACAGTTGATCAACACGTGAACGTGGGCTGACTTCCACACTTCGCCCGTTATCCAGTTATCCACCTCCTTTCCACCATGAGCTGACTTCTACTTCATTCCTACTATTTGTTGGTGTCAACATGAAGTTCATAAAATAATGGGAACAGAAATGGATTGTCTTACGGTGTAAGTAAGTTGCACAAATATATCCTTCAACCCTGGCCTTATTTTTCACCGACCGTTTTGAGTCACCCATAAATCTACAAAATAACAACGTTGATGATAAAAATTGATACATTTAACCCTTCAAATAAATATTTATTTTAGAGAATACTTTATTATAGTACCTTTCGAATGGATACATCCATCTGTATTGAATCGGTCCACCAAGCCTAGCTTCATGTGCAAGATGCACTGCTAGATGCTCCATAGAATCAAAGAAAGCAAGGGGAAATATTCTCTCCAACTTACAAAGAATGACTGGTATGTTCTGTTCCATCCTTATGAGATCATCCTCTCTCAATGTCGCAGAACACAAATCTTTAAAGAATTGGCTGAGTTCAGTCAGTGGATTTAAAACATTTGACGGCAAGGAACTAAATGCAATAGGAAGTAAACACTCCATGAATACATGACAATCGTGAGTTTTCATCCCAATCATGGTTCCTTTGTTCACATCGGCACATCTTGCCAAATTAGAAGAATAACCATCTGGCATCCGAAGTTCTTTTATCCACCGACAGACTGACTTGGCTTCCTCAGCAGTTAAAGAGTAACAGGCTTTGGGTTTCAGGGTCTTCCCATCCGACCGATTCGTCAAATGCAAGTCCTTTCGCCTACAGTAAAGTGGTAAGTCTAGTCTGGCCTTCTCATTGTCTTTTGTTTTTCCTCTGACGTTCATCACTGTGAGAAAAACATTGTCAAAAAAGTTCTTCTCAATGTGCATAACATCAAGGTTGTGTCTCAATAAATTATCTCTCCAATATGGCAGATCCCAAAAAATACTTCTTTTTGTCCAATTATGCCATTGTCCATATCCTTCAAATCGATCCAATTTGCCAAAATCTGTGATTTTGGGTAGTTCCATATCCCTTTCCCAGATCTGTTCTGGTGTCAACCTTGGGGGCGGGCCATCTAATTCAACTTCCCCCTTCTTGAAAGCGTTCTTATTCCGTCTAAATGCATGATCATCAGGTAAAAACCTGCGATGTGAGTCAAACCAAGAACTCTTCCCCCCAAATTTCAAGGTAAAGGCCTTTGTATGCTCCATGAAATGCGGACATGCCATTTTACCATGAGTACCCCAACCCGACAACATGCCATATGCAGGGAAGTCATTAATGGTCCACATCAGCGCTGCCCTCATTGTAAAATTCCTCTTTCGTGCAATATCGTACGTCACAACACCATTCCACAACCTTTTGAGATCGTCAATAAGAGGCTCTAAATAGATGTCAATACCATCTGTCGGATTATCTGGACCCGGTATAACACAAGTCAATAACATATAAGGCTTAGACATGCACATTTCGGGATGAAGATTGTATGGGGTAACGATAACTGGCCAGCAAGAATAAGGTTTCGTCGTGGATTGAACATACGGGGTAAAACCATCAGAGCATAAGCCAAGTCGTACATTACGTGGATCTGCTGCAAAATCAGGATGCACAGGATCAAAGTGCTTCCAAGCTTCACCATCAGAAGGGTGGCGCAACATACCTGAAGTGCTTCTATTGTCATAGTGCCATGTCATTTTGTCTGCAGTCTGTGGTGATGCAAACATTCTCTGCAGCCTTGGAATAATTGGCAAATAAAACATTGCCTTCACTGGAACTAGTTTTTGTCTACCCGTCCGATTATTAGTATGTGACGTATACCTAGGCTCACCACAAAATTTGCATTCAACTAGCGCACCATCGTTTTTACCAAATTCATTGTCGTAATACAACATACACCCTCTCACACAACAATCAATCCTTTTAGATTCCAGCCCCAACTTGGACACTAAGCTTTTAGCCTCGTAATAACTTTTTGGCAAACCATCTCTGATAGGTGACGAGTCCAACATCATTTTCGTTACGAGATCCAAGCACACTTCGGTAGCACCACAGTTGGACTTAAGAGCTAAGAGCCTCACACATTGATAACTTAGAGTCTGTAGACCCTTCAAACAACGGCTTGTTTGTTTCTAACAATAGATTATAAAATTTTTGTGCTGTCTCATTTGGAAGTTCATCTGTGTCATCATATTGTTGCTCCTCGAATGACACGTTCACCCCCAAGGCATCACAAACCATATCTTGCATCAATTCAATCTGCTCACCACATCCCGACCCACGAATCGCCAAGCACCTTCGCAATTATCACCAACCCCTAAATCAACGTGAGGCAACTTTTCACCATGTCTAGTCCAAATCCGATGAATTAAGCCTAAATCCAGCGAATACAGGTGGTGCATGACCTCACTTGGGCTCTTAATCCTTCTGCAATCGCAATTAAAGCACGGACATCTAATCCCTCCATTAGTTTTGAAATCTTTATGTGCCATTGCGACTTGGACAAAGTACGCAACCCTAGCACAAAAATCTGGTTTCAAACCCCCTCTCCCCGCATACAACCTATCGTACATCCAACTATGACTCGAAAGAAAATATTCCATCTTCTGCATGTCAAAAAAAATGACAATTTCAGCAGCACGACGTTCTTACAACCGCTCTCTTTCTTTAAATGGTATGACCCTATCCCATTCGAGAAAAAACTTTTTCAGAACTCGTATAATAATTGTAACGACCCGTTTCCGGACCGCTACCGAGCTCAATATACCGAGCTCGAGTTACCGAGCTCAACACACCGAGCTCAACTAAACCTGTATGAGATGTGTTTTAAAACGAAACTCTTGTGCCTTTTAAAAAGTACGGTCTATTTTTTTTTTTAAAAAAAAAACAGTTCGTGCACATCAGAGTAATTACAGCTTTTCGAAACATGGTGCAACTAAGACACAAGACATAAATTCTAATAAAACATACATGCATAACATACATATATATATCACTCGAAATAATAATGTATACAAAATACAGAGTAGTAAATGTACAAAGAAAATACACCTAAGGTACGACGACTTCAAAAGAGCAATCATACCCTGGGGGTACTTCCGGCAGACTCTCACGCAGGGGGCTGCTCCAAAAGTAAACCGCCAGTCTACCCTGTAGCAATAAAACATACCCGACCCAAACTGGTCACGACCTCGAACACAAAGAAAAACAAAGTACAGTCATCAGAAAAACAAACATCCAACAACATAATCAATCACGACAAGTAGAGGTCGTCACTCGGGTCCTCGTCGAGCTCCTCCTCGGCATCGCTCATTGCCGAAGTTCCTGCGCCCTCGACATCGCCTGGGTAACCGTCATGGATTGAAGGCACCACGGGAAAGGGTCAACTTCTCAACAATTCAAGATAAGCTCGACATAAAGAAATAAGCAACACAATAATGTATCTCAATCACCACACGTGACTCGACCATCTCACTCTAGACTCGACTCGACTCTTATTCCGGAATATCGTCAGCAGGTCCATCCCCAAACTGACGTAATAGGTAAACGGCAGGTCCATACCCAAACCGAATTCCATACATTAATCAGCAGGTCCATCCCCAAACTGATAATGCTACAACGCCTAGCCAATCCACCATAAACAAAAGGGGACCTAGCACCCTCGCTTATCCTGGTCCGGCTCAAAAACGTCATACGACTCCCTAGCTCTCTCACTCGATGATTAGCTCGCCGCATGTCAAAGAGTAACACAACTTACTTGATCACATATCAAATAAATAGAGCATGCTTAACATGAAGAAACGCAATTCGACATTTAAGCAATAAAACATTCTGCATGAAGAAACGCAATTCAACAGCAATTCACAATTCACAACATTTCAAGCTCGACACCAATCAAGGAATCCATACATAAATATAACAATACAAATAAAGTCTTAATAATGTCTAAGAGTTGCCCTTACGCTAGCATACTATGAAAGTATTAATGTGAAGCGCCCTTTCCGAACTCCAAGTTAATGCTGCTCGACAACGACCTCGACACGGCTGTCTTCAAAGAGCTCGACAACGACTTCTCTTACTCGATCTCGACACGGCTGTCTTCAACGAGCTCGACAACGACTTCGACACGTACCGTCCTCAATCGACCTCGACACGTACAGTTCTCGATCTGGATTCCGCTGCTTCCACGTCCTCGGATTCGCTCTCCCGTACACCTTGATTCGGAAATCACTCGATCTCGGGAATCAGACTTCCTAAAACAAACACAACTCAGTTCGATCTATGGGTTCTAATACACTTAGCTCTCATCCCAAACTTAACCACAACCCAGAAATATAAAAACTCAAGAACTTAAATATATTTTTCCTCTAACACAAAGTTAGGGTTTTCGATCAAAAGTTCATGAAAAAGGTTATCTGATGCTTCAACAGATAGATCGACAACAACAACAACCAGAAGCAACAAACGAAAAACAAGAAATCGAAATAAACCAAAAATGAAGGGTTTCTGGGCACTGCCGATTGCAGAAAAACAGAGGAAGAAAATTTGTTTTACAAGCCCAATTAATCGGTTAGAAAGATAGGTAATATCGTGAAGAAGAAAACCCATCAGTTTGACATGATTTGGAAGCATAAAAACTAGCTAAAATGGAAGGAAGAAATAGCGCTAAACAGTAGCACGAAGGAAGAGAAAAATCTGTTTTTCCTTACCTCAGATGATGGTCGAGATGGTGAGATATAGGTCGAGAAGATGATGAACAAGATTGATGAAGAAAATTTGTGCAGAGTCTCGATGGAACTCAAGGTTTCGTCGATGGAAGTTCTGGAGAAAAACAAGGAACTCAGAGCAGAAGGAAGGAAGAAGAAAGAAGAAAAGAGAAATGAGTATCTGAGGGAAAACCGATCGTGAATACAGCTGGTGAGAGAAGGGGTATAATCGTAACTTCAGCTATAAGATGCCAATCCCATCAATCATTCTACCCATCTAATCGTTCCTCTCTCATAATTACCCTCTACTCTGTCGGTCAACGATCTAGACACGCGACGAGAACGGCAAGCCGACAATATAATTATTACAAACAATATAATAATAACGCTGAATAACGTTCGAAAGAATACGAGTTATCATCTCGACACGATGTCGACCAAGGGTGCTCGTGCAAGCGCACAAGGCTCTAACACGAGTTCGTGCACGCGGCCTCCTCAGTTCGACATGCGACCTCCTCAGCTCGGTACGCGACTTCATCAACTCGACACGCGACCTCCTCAGCTCGGCAAATGACCTCGGCAAACGATCTTGGCACGGGATCTCGACACAAGGTCTTGGTCGAGGTCTCGATACGTCGTCCTAATACGATGTCGATCTCGTCCTCAGGTGTTACAATCTCTCCCTCTAAAAAAATTTCGTCCTCGAAATTGCAAATAAGATTCTTACCTCGGAAAAGTTCAGGGTACTGAGTCTTCATCTTCTCCTCCAGCTCCCAAGTCGCATCTCCCGTCTTCTGATCCCACACAACTTTGACGAGTTGAATCTCTTTGTTCCGCAACTGTTTGGCTTTCCGATCAACGATCCTTGCTGGTGATGCTTCAAAAGATAAGTCGTCCTTCAGTTGAATCACATCCGGTTCGATGACATGAGAGGGGTCGGAAACATACTTCCGCAATTGTGAGACATGGAAGACGTCGTGGATGTTCGACAAGAATGGTGGCAAGGCAATCTGATATGCCACTGGACCAATACGACGAAGAATCTGGTAAGGTCCAATAAATTTAGGGGTAAGTTTCTTGGATTTGATCGCTCGACCAACTCCAGTAGTGGGGGTGACTCTAAGAAATACATGTTCTCCTTCCTCGAACTCGAGTGGTCGACGTCGTTGGTCTGCATAACTCTTCTGTCGACTTTGAGATGTTCGTATCCGATCTCTGATCAAACGGATCTTCTCGGTAGTCTGCTGGATCATATCTGGTCCTACAACAGAACGCTCGCCGTCCTGGTACCAACAAAGAGGCGTCTGACATTTCCGTCCATACAGTGCTTCAAAAGGTGCCATTCCAATACTCGCATGGAAACTGTTATTGTAGGTGAACTCCACCAATGGTAAGACGTCGTCCCAACTTCCTCGGTGATCTAACGTACACGCTCGCAACAAATCTTCAAGTGATTGGATCGTTCTCTCAGTCTGACCGTCAGTCTGTGGATGATATGCCGAGCTAAGCCTGAGCTCGGTTCCCATTGCTTCTTGCAATTCCCTCCAAAAATGAGACGTGAACTTCGGATCTCGGTCCGACACGATCGAAGAGGGTATACCATGAAGTCGTACTATCTCCGCGATGTAGATCTCGGTCAGCTTTTCCACGTTGTATGTCGACCTCACTGGTAAGAAATGAGCAGATTTGGTCAATCGGTCGACGATCACCCAAATCGAATCATTCTTCTTCTGCGTCTTCGGCAAACCTACAACGAAATCCATGGAAATACTATCCCATTTCCATACTGGTACGTCAAGCGATTGTAGCATTCCCGCAGGTCGTTGGTGCTCCACCTTCGCTTTCTGACACGTTAAACACGAAGCTACGTACTCGGCCACTTGCTTCTTCATGTCTTGATACATCTTCGTAACTCCTGGATGAATACTAAAGTTGCTCTTATGCGCTTCGTCGAGAATCAACTTTCTCAGCTCGGATACGTTAGGTACGCATACTCGGCCATTGCACCTCAAGATGTCGTCCGCTCCGGCTTGGAATTCGTCGCTTCCCTTGCGCTTATCAATCAATCTTCTCTTGCGAAGCTCGTCATGAACTTGCTGGTCTCGGATCTCGCCCAACAATCTATTAGAAATGATAAGCATACCAAATCTCAGCTTCCCTGGTGAAACTTCGACACTCAACTTCAAGTCTCGGAACTTCTCGAGCATCTCCAACTCCTTGATCATCATCGTCGAGGTTAAAACGCTCTTCCTGCTCAATGCATACGCTACTACGTTAGCCTTCAGGGATGGTATTCCAACGTAAAGTCGTAGTCCTTGAGAAATTACGTCCATCTACGCCGACGCATGTTGAGCTCTTTACGGTCGAACAGTACTTCAAGCTCTTGTGATCGCTGAAAGCGAAGAGTGCTCCCATAAAGGTAGTGTCTCCATATCTTCGCCAAGAAAAACTATCGGCCCGGCTCCAAGTCATGAGTAGGGTAGTTCCTCTCGTGAATCTTAAGTCGTCTTGAAGCATACGCGACCACCTTCCGATGTTGCATCAAAGACGCATCCCAATCCCTGGTGTGACGCATCACAATACACCTCGTAAGGCTCTTCAGGTTGAGGCAAAATCAAAGACAGGCGCGTCCAAAAGCTCCTTCGCTTTGAAAACCGGCTTCACACTCCTCGGTCCCAGGCAAAAGGTTGATCCTTCCTCGTCGATCGTGTAAGAGGCGCGACAATCTTCGAGAAACCTTCAATGAATCTTCGGTAATATCCTCGCTAAGCCGACAAAACTCCCGATCTCAGAATCGTCTTCTACTGTTCCCACGCTAGTACGACTTCAATCTTAGTTGGATCCACGCTATCCCTTCTTTGGAAATCACGTGACCAAGAAAATTCACCTCTTCGAGCCAAAATTCACACTTCGACAGGTTGGCATAGAGTTGCTTATCTCGTAATATCTGCGATGACTCGACATAAGTGTTCTTCGTGCTCTTCTCGGTTCTCGAGTAGATCAAGATGTCGTCGATGAACACTACAACAAACTGATCCAAGAACGAATGGAAAATCCTGCTCATGTAGTCCATAAACACACCGGTGGCGATTCACTCCAAACGGCATCACCAAGTACTCGTAGTGACCGTATCTAGTCCTGAAGCTGTTTTGGATACATCTTCCTCCTTCACGCGAATCGATGGTAGCCCGACTTCAAGTCTATCTTGGAAAGATCGCCGCCCACGGTTGATCCATCAAGTCGCCAATACGTGGTAACGGATAATCGGTTCTTCACGGTAACCTTGTTGAGCTCGCGATAGTCCACGCACGGCCTTGATCGTCCATCCTTCTTCTTAACCAACAAAGACCTTTGGAGCTCCCACGGTGACACGCTCGGTCGTATGAATTGCTTCGACTCCAAGTGTTCGATCCGGGACTTCACTCTTTCATCTCGGCAGGAGACATCCTGTATGGCGCTTTGGAGATCGGTCTGTCCCTGGAATCAGTCGATGGAGAACTTCGACCTCTCGTCGGGTGGTAACCCTGGCACGTCTTCGAAAACGCCCTCAAAGTCACACACCATCGATACATTCTTCACGCCGACCGCTGGAAAACTTCCGAACTAGCGGATACATGTATTCCCTAGTTCCTTCTTTCAAAGAAACTCCAATACGCTCGCGAAAGATAATTGGAGACTCCAAGGTCTGGAAAATTACGCTTTACGGGCACAAATTCAAAAGGACATGGTGGTGTGACAACCAATCCATCCCGAGAATGACATCTAAGCCCTTAAGAGGCAAACAAACCAAATTGACCACAAACTTTCTACTCTGAATAACCACTACACAATTAAGACATGCAGTGTTTGTGACTAAGGTTTTAGCAGCTGGGGTTGTAACTACTAATTTAAACGGTAAAGCAGTCATAATCAAGTTCAAATGGTTCACACAATCAGAAGAAATAAAGGAATGTGTTGCACCCGAATCAAAAAGAACGGATAAGGATTTACCCTCGATCTCACATTCACCTTGAATAAGATCTTCAGCTCGATCTGCTTCCTCGCCACTCATGCAGAAAACTCTGCCTTTAGCCACTTGACGCTTCCCTTTGGCCTTTGCCGCAAGCATCATCGGTTCAGCTTTAGGTGTAGGACAATCCTTGACAAAATGTCCTGGCTTCTTACAGTTGAAACACACCTCCACCCTCTGAGTACAGTTATTGGCATAATGTCCCGTCTTTCCACAACGGAAACAAGTCACCGACATCGGTCCGCCCTCCGCTTCTGCACTGGGTCATCGGACGATATTGTCCCCTCGTTGTCGCTCCCCGAGGCCTGGTCGTAAGGCTTCTTCGCGGTTGTTTCTTCAGTGCAAATCTCCGCCCGCACTGGGTCTCACCGGTCCGCTTACAATCTTCTTCTTGTGGCTCCTCACTCCTTCTACCTCGACACACGATCTATCGCCTCTTGGAGGTTTCGGATCCTCAACGACACCATCGACTTCTGAATGTCGAATCTCAATCCCCGTTGGAATCTCTCACTTAACCATCTTTGGTCAGCTCGATCATGAAATGGACTGAAATACCTCGCCAACGACTCGAACTTGGCCGCATACTCGGACACTGTCGAGTTGCCTTGCTGCAATTGAAGAAATTCTTGCTCCTTCTCGGCTCGTGCAGTATCTGGGAAGTACTTGTCCAAGAACCTTTCACGAAAAAGCTCCCAGGTCATCTCGCGACGTTCCGCTATAAATGTTTGCTTCACTCCTCTCCACCAATACTCTGCGTCTCCTAGCAGTAAGTAGGTGGCATAGTCGACCTTCACGTTGTCCGGGCAATGAAGTGCCTCAAAGATCTTCTCGATCTCTTGCATCCAAAGATCAGCTTTATCTGGATTTGGCTCACCATAGAACTTCGGTGGATCATGCTTC
Source organism: Calophaca sinica (assembly GCA_037113605.1). Classification (NCBI taxonomy): domain Eukaryota; kingdom Viridiplantae; phylum Streptophyta; class Magnoliopsida; order Fabales; family Fabaceae; genus Calophaca; species Calophaca sinica. The sequence continues at coordinate 49,662,562 of CM073734.1, read as the reverse complement.
CTAAAGTCGGCCAATCCTCTCGCTTCAGCATTTCGCTCGCTTCGTTCTTTGTTCGTAAGTTCACTGAGTTAACGCCGCCGTCTGTTGAGCCATCGCGTTAGCCTCGTTGAGTTGCAGCGGTGATTGTTGAGCCATGGCTGCCGCCATCTAGGTCATAGCTTGAATTGCTCGTTCCATGTCGACGTTCTCGGTTGCAGTATCGTATCTCGACGAGGTGGCATTAGATTCCACAAAGTTCAAAACCCCGCCGAGAATCTCACAACAAGGATGTGTTAAAACACACCGCTTCAATCAAGAAACAGTTCAAACAATTTCTCAAGCAATAAGTGCTTCACTTAATCAAACAAAGAATCAACATATTACAACTAGGTACCCAACACACATAACCCGACACGCTGACTACCCAAATCTTCCTATGCACAATGGCCGAATCAATCGCTCGATACCAACAATGTAACGACTGCTTCCTGACCGCTACCGAGCTCAATATACCGAAGCTCGAGCTACCGAGCTCAACACACCGAGCTCAACTAAACCTCTATGCGGTGCGGTTTAAAACGAAACTCTTGTGCCTTTTAAAAGTACGGTCTATTTTTTTTTAAAAAAAAAGCGATTCGTGCACATCGAGTAATTCTGACTTTTCAAACATGGTGCAACTAAGACACAAGACATAAATTCTAATAAAACATACATGCATAACATACATATATAAATCACTCCAAATAATAATGTATACAAAATACAGAGTAGTAAATGTACAAAGAAAATACACCTAAGGTACGATTTACTTCAAAAGAGCAATCATACTGGGGTACTTCCAGCAGACTCCCACGCAGGGGTCGCCCAAAAGTAAACCGCCGCCTACCTCAGTAGCAATAAAACATACCCGGCCCAAACTGGTCACGACCTCGAACACAAAGAAAAACAAAGTACAGTCATCAGAAAAACAAACATCCAACAACATAATCAATCACGACAAGTAGAGGTCGTCACTCGGGTCATCGTCGAGCTCCTCCTCGGCATCGTCTGCTGTCGAGTTCCCTGCGCCCTCGACATCGCCTGGGTAACCGTCATGGATTGAAGGCACCACGGGAAAGGGTTAACTTCTCAACAATTCAAGATAAGCTCGACATAAAGAAATAAGCAACACAATAATGTATCTCAATCACCACACGTGACTCGACCATCTCACTCTAGACTCGACTCGACTCTTATTCCGGAATATCGTCAGCAGGTCCATCCCCAAACTGACGTAATAGGTAAACGGCAGGTCCATCCCCAAACCGAATTCCATACATTAATCAGCAGGTCCATCCCCAAACTGATAATGCTACAATGCCAGCCAATCCACCATAAACAAAAAGGGGACCTAGCACCCTCGATTATCCGGGTCGGCTCAAAACGCCATACGACTCCTAGCTCTCTCACTCGATGATTAGCTCGCCGCATGTCAAAGAGTAACACAACTTACTTGATCACATATCAAATAAAGAGAGCATGCTTAACATGAAGAAACGCAATTCGACATTTAAGCAATAAAACATTGTGCATGAAGAAACGCAATTCAACAGCAATTCACAATTCACAACATTTCAAGTTCGACACCAATCAAGGAATCCATACATAAATATAACAATACAAATAAAGTCTTAATAATGTCTAAGAGTTGCCCTTACGCTAGCATACTATGAAAGTATTAATGTGAAGCGCCCTTACCGAACTCCAAGTTAATGCTGCTCGACAACGACCTCGACACGGCTGTCTTCAAAGAGCTCGACAACGACTTCTCTTACTCGATCTCGACACGGCTGTCTTCAACGAGCTCGACAACGACTTCGACACGTACCGTCGTCAATCGACCTCGACACGCATAGCTTCTCGATCCGATTCCGCTGCTTCCACGCCCTCGGATTCGCTCTCCCAGACACCTTGATTCGAAATCACTCGATCTCCTAATCGGACTTCCTAAAACAAACACAACTCGATTCGATCTATGGGTTCTAATACACTTAGCTCTCATCCCAAACTTAACCACAACCCGTAAATATAAAAACTCAAGAACTTAAATATATTTTTCCTCTAACACAAAGTTAGGGTTTTCGATCAAAAGTTCATGAAAAAGGTTATCGATGCTTCAACAGATAGATCGACAACAACAACAAACAAGCAACAAACGAAAAACAAGAAATCGAAATAAACCAAAAATGAAGGGTTTCTGGGCACTGCCGATTGCAGAAAAACAGAGGAAGAAAATTTGTTTTACAAGCCCAATTAATCGGTTAGAAAGATAGGTAATATCGTGAAGAAGAAAACCCATCAGTTTGACATGATTTGGAAGCATAAAAACTAGCTAAAATGGAAGGAAGAAATAGCGCTAAACAGTAGCACGAAGGAAGAGAAAAATCTGTTTTTCCTTACCTCAGATGATGGTCGAGATGGTGAGATATAGGTCGAGAAGATGATGAACAAGATTGATGAAGAAAATTTGTGCAGAGTCTCGATGGAACTCAAGGTTTCGTCGATGGAAGTTCTGGAGAAAAACAAGGAACTCAGAGCAGAAGGAAGGAAGAAGAAAGAAGAAAAGAGAAATGAGTATCTGAGGGAAAACCGATCGTGAATACAGCTGGTGAGAGAAGGGGTATAATCGTAACTTCAGCTATAAGATGCCAATCCCATCAATCATTCTACCCATCTAATCGTTCCTCTCTCATAATTACCCTCTACTCGCTTGGCCAACGATCTAGACACGCTGACGAACGGCAAGCCGACAATATAATTATTACAAACAATATAATAATAACGCTGAATAACGTTCGAAAGAATACGAGTTATCATCTCGACACGATGTCGACCAAGGGTGCTCGTGCAAGCGCACAAGGCTCTAACACGAGTTCGTGCACGCGGCCTCCTCAGTTCGACATGCGACCTCCTCAGCTCGGTACGCGACTTCATCAACTCGACACGCGACCTCCTCAGCTCAGCAGCTAGTGCACGCGGTCTCCTCAGCTCGGCAAATGACCTCGGCAAACGATCTTGGCACGGGATCTCGACACAAGGTCTTGGTCGAGGTCTCGATACGTCGTCCTAATACGATGTCGATCTCGTCCTCAGGTGTTACAATAATCATTCCTTAATTCTCGTATCTTATACTTGACAAAATTTCGGCAGCATTTCCCATTGGTCTCTGAGTACACAAAATGAACGCAGTTATGAACACCGCAATCAAGTATGCACCCAGAGAACAAAAGGAAATGAATCGAACCGAAATTTCATCAAATATAAAGATACGAGAATTAAGCAACAACTATTATACAAGTAAAGAAAAAGTTTTTTCCCAAACTGTCCGACTTGGACAATTCAAGGTTCAATATACAATGAGCACATGGTACCCTAAAAGAGTATATGCACTCAATAATATATTAAACCTCAAACGAGAAGCTAAGGCTTCTCTCCGATACTAATAACAAATATCAAACATCCATTCGATCAATGATTAACATAACAATTAGACAAGCAGAAGTGACAAGGGTAGAATTAGTTTTATTATTTATATATATATATATATATATAAATAATAAAAAATATTTTATTTTCCTTTTTCATTTAATTTTTTATATGATAATTTTTAATGTTGTTATTTTTTATTTCTTTTTTATTGAATTTTTTTTAATTCTTCTCTTCTTCAGATCTTTTTTCATTTTTGTTATATCATATTTTTTAACGATTGTTTCCCTTGTTTCTCTTTTTAATTCTCGCTCATCTCTTAATTATTTTTTCAATTGCTTTTTGAATCCTTCTACTTTTTTAATTATGTTATTTTTCAATTCTATCTCATTTCGTTTTGTTATTCTCTTCTTTCTTTTTTAAAATATGCTTTTTTATTCTATTGTTCTTAAAAATTCTGCTTTTTAATTATTTTTTATTTTAAATCGATTTTTTAATTCTATTATTATTTGTCCTTTCCAATTCAAATCTGCCTTGTTTCTTTGAGCAATGGTCCATTTACTGTGTGTGTAGTTTTATTAATCATTTAGTTGCCACTACGCCATCCGCCATATATAATAAAAAATATTTTATTTTTCAATAAATAATAATTATTAACAATTCAATCAATATTACAATTTTAATTTATATATTTTATTTTCTTAAAACGGAAGAGCTACTTATTCATTCAGGTTTATTTAAACTTATTTTACATTTCATTCAGGGTTTATTTAACCTTATTTTACATCACTTAAAATAAATGCTGATATTAATATTCAAATATATCAACATAAAAAATATTCATATGCTCTCTTCATTTTATTTTAATAAGCCTCTAAAGTAATTTATGAATAAATAATCACTTAAGTTTCTAAAAATAGCTCATTAAATAAATATTTTATTATGTCATTTCAGATTTTGTGCTGAACGTTAAATATTATATGTCACTTTTTAATATATAATTTTATAATTTTATTTATTTCACCCGCTATTTAACTTACGTTATCTGCCCGCTATTTTACGCTATCCTAACAATTTTACGCTATTTTTCGCGATCCTCGATTAACAACACTGGAATTAGAAAATCGACTTGGTCATTTAAAGAGGATAGAATTAGACAAGCAGAAGTGGCAAGGGAAAGAAGTACAGAGAGATGTGCAAAGCAAATTGCAGCCAAGCCACATCACCAATATCCATATCCATGTATGAAATGGCAAGCATAAATTAAAATTGCACTCTTTACTCACGAGCATTGTGACTGATGAGTGATAGCAGAACTGGCAGACAATTACACAGTACATATCATTTAGACAATTACACAATACACTTCAAAATCCCCTCTGTGGAGAGAACTATGAACGAAAACAAATAAATATGTCGGTGTGGGGGTCAACAGACAACCCTTTTCCACCCAATGAGTTAACCGACATTTCGTTAAAGTGCATACCTAGTGGTACAAGTGGCGAACTGGTGGAGGTGGCGAACTCAGAGGCCTATGAAACAGAGCTTTTTGTGTTAGCAGAAACTAATAAGATATAAACAAGAATATCAAAACCACACCAGAATCTAAATAAGGATAGAATTCAAACAAGTTCGAATGCAACATACCTAAAAACCAAGAGATCCGAAACCCAGGAATCCAAAAACCTAAAAAGAAAGAAAATGCAATGTAAAACCCTTGTCACCACCAAAGGAATCCAGAAACCCTTGTTCATAAGCAGTAAATTAATTCCAATCACAAGATCCATGTACATGCAGCTTCATGTTCTCTTTCTTATCATACAAACCCCATATCTTATGTCAAAACAACAATAATTTATCAATCAAATGCATAAATTAAATTAAATTAAATTAAATTTGCAGTTAAAACATATATAAGAAAATGTAAGATGGAATCAGTAATTAATCAATTTCATTTTGAGTCAGATCAAGGAAATGAAGGAATTCCAATTAAGATAAGCAATTAATCATAATAGGGGTCAAGCATGCAGCAAAGATCTAAACAAAAGGAGATAATCAAGCCACATGCAAAATGGGTAACAAATTGCCATAAAAGTCTCCTCATAGTCCAAGACCAAGAGAACACCAAAGCAGGTGCTTCCTCCTTATGTGCAACACAAAGTGCCTATTTGCTTTACCGTGGCAAAGCACGTTTACAGCTAAACAACCATTTAAACCTTCAAAAGGAAAAGGAACTCGCAAGCTCATTTCAACGGTTATCCAAACAAACTAAAGATTAGGGGCAGGAATTGAGACATTAGTTCTCATTCTCTGTCTTAAGGGCATAGCATCTTTTGATTCATCAGATGATGAGTCAGAGGGTAATGTAGGTAGAGGGGCAGTGGTTGGTTTAGGAGGTTAGGTTACCCTAGGAGGTTGGTTTAGGAGGTTAGGTTACCCTAGATGATGCTGAGTAGGTTGACACGAGTGCTCAGATCATAATGCCACAACACAAATTTGTGGTCAGAGCTAACAGTGTCCACTGAGCCCACTTTTGACATAATATTGCTCTTGATGATCTTGAAAAGCACTCTGAAATGGTTCTTCATATCCATGACCTTTGAAGCTCCAAATAAATGTGATCTGAAATCACAGAAACTCCACCAAACTCTTGTTCCTAGTTAGGGGTAATTTCTATCCCTTTGTTTGGACAGCTAATATCCCGACCTATCAAGCTCTTGTTCACCAGTGTCTCCTTTCCTTGAACGTAACCGATAACGCTGCTATTAGAGGTCTTTGTGAATCTCCAGAATTCCTTCACTAATTCTGGGAAGATGTCCCATGATGCTATGTAGAAAAAATCTATCCAACCCATATCAATGAAGTTGATCCTGAAATCGTAATCATTGTCAGCCAGTTCATGGAGGTCGACTCTAGCTTCTGGCATAACTATGAGATCCTTGGGATCAATATCCATAGTAGGTACAAGAGCATTTTGAGGAGTAGCTCCTTGTTGTTGTTGTTGTTCAGCAATTTTAGAGAGTTCTAATGAGATAGCAGAGAGAAGAAGAAGGCAAAATGGGAAATGGGGGCTAGGGTTCAAAGTGAATGACATCTCAGAGAGATCAAGTGGGTAGTGGGTGAGTGAGTGTGGTGAGTGGGTATAATCATGTAAAGAAGGTAAACCGCCTTCATGAGTTTTTAAAATAAAATTAAAGAAAATATTAAAACTGTAGTTGCAAAAAGAAACGTGTCAAATACGCTATTAAAGAGGCGCAATAAAACTGTCATCGGGCAATAAAAATAATAATGACTTAACGAAGAGCAATTCTTAGCCACTAACATATCAACCAGTCCCAGAGAGACATGTGTACACCAATATTCCCAGAGGGAACAGGTAATGAATGCACCAGATGAATGCAAATGTAAACAATGTACTAGATGCATGAGCAATAACAGAGGGTATATATAAATAAACAGAGGCAGCATGGTATCAGAGGCATATGCAATCACCAGACGCAACATGTGATAACAGAGGCAAGTATGATCACCGGATGCAATATATGATATCAGAGGCAAACATGCTACCAGACGTAAGCTTATTAGAGGCACACATACTAGAGACAAATATATTCAATTTAAATAAATCATTCCTTTGTAAGATGAAAATTCAAGTTTTTCCTTATAAAATTGAATCTATCTTCAGCAAGGGGTTTTGTAAAGATATCTGCCCATTGATGGTCAATATCTATAAATTTAATTTCAAGAATTCCTTTCTAAACATAGTCTCTAATGAAATGATGTTTAATTTCAATATGTTTAGCTCTTGAATGTAAGACAGGATTTTCAGTCAAACATTCAGCAGAGGTATTATCATAGAAGATAGGAATGTTACTCTCTTTTATCTGATAATCCTCAAGCTGATACTTCATTCATAGAAGTTGTGAACTATAGCTTGTGCTCTGTCCTTTACTAGACCATGATATATGGTTGGCTACAAGAAATTGACAACCACTACTTGTGCTTTTTCTTTCAATTCTATCTTCAGCAAAGTCAGCATCATAAAAACCTACTAACTTGTAATCATCTGATTTCTTATATAGCAAACCAAGGTTAGTAGTTCCTTTAAGATACCTAAAGATTCTCTTAACAACAGTTAAATGAGATTTTCTAGGATTAGATTGGAATCTATCACATAAGCACACACTAAACAATATATCAGGTCTTAAGGCAGTAAGATAAAGAAATGAACCTACCATACCTCTACAGAGGTACCTTTTGGTCTACTTTTTTACTTGATTCATCTTTGCTTAGAGCACATGTACAATCCATTGATTTGCTCATTAGTTTGGTTTCCTCTAGCTTGAACTTCTTCAGGAGTTCTTTTACATATTTTGTCTGATGGATATAAGTTCCATCTTGACATTGTTTGATTTGGATACCAAGGAAGAACTTCAATTCTCCAATCATACTCATCTCAAACTCATTCTGCATAAGCTCAGAGAATTCCTTGCAAAGAGATTCATTAGTAGCACCAAAGATAATGTCATCTTCATATATTTGAACTAATATGAAATTCTTCTTAGATGATTTCCTAAATAGTGTAGTATACACTTGTCCTCTTTCAAAACCATTTGACATTAAAGGAGCTAAGTCTATCATACCAAGCTCTTGGAGTTTGCTTAAGACCATATAGAGCCTTTTTAAGTTTAAAGATATGCTCTGGAAAAGCAACATCTTCAAAACCAGGTGGTTGTTTTACAAATACTTTCTCACTTATGAAACCATTTAGAAATGCACTCTTTACATCCATCTGATATAAAGTAATGCCATGATGTGTAGCAAATGATAATAACATTTTAATTGCTTCTAGTCTAGCTATAGGTGCAAAAGTTTCAGCATAGTCAATACCTTCCTCTTGCAAATACCCTTGAGTAACTAACCTTGCTTTGTTTCTTACCACTTTACCATCTTCATCAAGTTTGTTTCTGAAAACCCCACTTGGCTCCAATGGCTTGCTTATCCTCTGGTGGAGGTACTAGCTTCCACACATCATTCCTCTGGAATTGATTAAGCTCTTCTTGCATAGCAAGTGTCCATCCATCGTTTGTTAGGGCTTCATCAATTATCTTTGGTTCAATCTCTGACAACAGTGCAAGATTAGAGTGTTCTTTGAGAGGTGATCTGGTTCTGACTCTGTCACTTGGTTCACCAATGATCTGGTTCTTTGGGTGATGATTCTTGAACTTCCAATCTCTTCTTAACTCTGCTTGAGTCTGGTTACCAGATGCAGGATCAGAGGCAACATCAGAGTCACCACCAGATGCATCAGCATCTGTCCCATTATTTATCTGCATATTTGGGAAAATCTCATCTAGCTCTGACATTTCAGTGTCAAGCTTCTAGTCATCAAATCTTATAATCATTGATTCATTAACAATTAGAGTTTCTTTGTTGTATACTATGTAAGATTTAGAGCGTTCAGAGTATCCCAAAAAGATACCTTTTTGTGCTTTCGAATCAAATTTACCAAAACTGTCCTTTGTATTGAGAACAAAGTAGTCACATCCAAATTGATGAAAATGTGAAATGTTGGGTTTTCTCCCTTTCCACAATTCATAAGGAGTCTTATTCAAAATAGGTCTAATGTAGATTCTATTTTGAATGTAACATGCAGTGTTTACTGCTTCTGCCCAAAAGCGCTTTGCCATGTTTGTTTCATGAATCATGGTTCTGGCCATCTCTTGAAAAGATCTATTTTTCCTTTTTACAACACCATTTTGTTGTGGTGTTCTAAGAGAAGAAAAATTGTGAGAAATGCCATGTTCTTCACAAAAGTTTTGAAATAGTTCATTTTCAAATTCACCACCATGATCACTTCTAATGGTTGTAATGCAAAAGCCATTTTCATTTTGCACTTGTTTGCAGAAGACACAAAACAATTTAAAAGACTCATCCTTGTATGCAAGGAATTTTACCCATGTCCATCTGGTATAGTCATCAATGATATCAAGACCATATTTCTTATCAGACAAAGAGGCAGTATTTTGTTTGTTTCCTTTTTTGGCAAGCTTCACCAAGAGCATCAGACTGATACTTGAGATTTCGTAAGCCTTTAACAAGTTCTTTCTTATTAAGCTTTGAGATTAACCTCAAGCTAGAATGACCTAATCTCTTATGCCAAGTCTATTATTCTTCATTAAGTGACAAAAATCACTTGACATTTTGATTGGCCAACTCAAAGAGCTTGATTTTATAATTATTATTTTTCTCTTTGCTGTAAAGAAAACAGAGCCATCTTTCTTGTTTTTGACTATACAGGCATTATCCCTAAAGCCAACGTCATAACCACTATCACATAATTGACTTATGCTAAGTAGATTATGCTTAAGGCCATCAACAAGTAAAATATTATCAATAGAAGGTAGAAATTTCGCATCAAGCCTTCCAATGCCAAGGATTTCACCTTTCTGGTTTCCACCGAAACCAACTGCTCCACTTTCTTTATATTGCATCTCTTGGAACATACACCTTTCTTCTGTCATGTGTCGTGAGCACCCACTCTCCAAGGACCAGGACTGGTGTTTCAACTCTATTGTTAAGCTAATCTGCAACATAGGTAATCTTATCCTTAGGTACTCAAATCTTTTTGGGTCCTCTCTTGTTAGTTCTAGAAGAAAATTTGTCCTTCTTATTTTTCAAAGCATAACAGTTATTTCTTATGTGACCTTTCTTATTACAGTAGGTACATAGCAGACAGTCACTATGATTGTTGGTCTCATCAGACTTTAGATTGGTGTTTTGAAAAGTGAGTTCCTCTGGTTTATAACCAAGACCCTTTTTACCATTTTGGCTGACACCCCAGATCATAGATGCTTGCTTGCTACGTGTCACACATTCAGCAAGAAACCTTTGAAATCCCTCTTCATATTTTGAAGAGTTGTATTCAAGTTTTGCTTTTGTCTTAGAGCTTATATTCACGAGATGGTGATTTTCAGCTTTAAGCTTCTCATTCGCTTCATTGAGCGTTAAAAGTTCTTTTGAAAGTTTTGAAAATTTTCTTTTCAATGCTTTATACTCAATGGAGAGCTTGGAAGACTCATGTAAGAGTTCATCAAAATATTTTTGAATATCAGAGGATGAATTAGAACTTACCTCTTCTTCCTCTTCTTCACTGTCTGATCCAATAGTAGCAATCAGAGCCATGTTAGCATGTTTTTCATCATCATCAGACGTTGATGAATCAGGGTCATCCCATGTTGCCATGAGACTCTTCTTTTTGCCTTTGAAACCACTTCTCTTTGGTTTCTCTTTTTTAAGAAGTGGACATTCTAACATGAAGTGTCCCGGCTTCTTGCATTCGTAGCATACTACTTGGCTCTTGTCTTTGTAATCTTTCTTCTCCCTTGTATCCTTCATCTGGAATTGCTTCCTGAACCTTCATTTCTTCTTCCACATACGTTGAATCTTTCTTGAAATAAAAGAAAGTTCATCGTCTGTTCCATCACTACTCTCACCAAACGATCCTTTGTCTGTTTCTTGTTCAGCTTACTGAGCCTTGGAGGAGGAAGCTTTGTTAGTAGATTTCAAAGCTATAGACTTTGATTTCTTTGGAGGTACTTCTTCATTCAGCTCAAGTTCATGAGCTCTGAAGGAACTAAGAAGATCTTCAAGATGCAAGGCATTTAGGTCCTTGGCTTCTTGTATAGCTGTGACCTTAGGTCTCCTTTGCTTAGACAGGCTCCTCAAAATCTTTTTCATGTGATCAGCAGTAGTGTAGCTTTTTGTAACACCCCGATTCCGGAGCATTACTGTGCAACCCAATCTAATGCTGAAAACATTTAATGCTTGCATTCTTTCAATTAAAGAGTACTCTTATGTATTTCGCAATGGAAAAATAGGAGTAATTTTTTTTTATTTTCTTTCCTTCGAAACCCTTTTCAAAATGAGACATAGAGTACTACAGTTTTCTAAATGATGCCAATTCAGGATTTTGCAATTATCAGAGTATAATGTATCACAAAATAATACTTCACATAACATAATCATTTCGCACTAAGGCGAGGTTTTCTGAAAAGAGTAATTACAAAACAACCAATACAAAACCCTAAGCTAAGCTGGCCAACAACTATAACTCTTACTGAGAAACAGCTCAGCAAGACCAAGCACGAAGTACTCAGAGGAATCTTCCTCCACTGGCTCAATCTTCAATGCTCCTGAAAAGCGAAGCTGCAATAGCTACCGAACTCCATCTGGAAGTGACATCCATAAGGACATCCAATCCAACAACAGTGCAAGGGTAAATCCTTTGTCCACGAGTTTATCATAGGCTATGTCGCATGCAAACAATATATACATATATAATACAACAATATGCTTTTATATACATATACGTACTTAATAGACCACACACAATCAGCACGGTATATCAAGCATTGCATGTGAGCAACCAAAACAACCAACAGATCAACAATCAAGTCACCACAATATCAAACTATTGCATGTGAGCAGGCAAATCTATCAACAGATAAGTGATCAAGTCATCACAATATCCAATTCATCAAACAATTCATCACATATCACAAATATGGTTAGCTATGCATGTCAATGCAGTATGACCAGTTGTGTATACACCTGCAGCCTTAATAGGTCAGCAATATAATGGGGACTACTTTCCCAACATCCAAACAAAATAGCCTCTGCTTAGGCTTGCCACTACTTTGGCTGGCCACTACTTTGGCGTGCCTCTACTTAGGCAATGCAGTGTCAACTCACCTTTTGAAGTTTGTACGACCAATCAAACACTACGAGTGACATGACAACTCGTCTTTTGAAGTCTTTAAGACCAATCAAATGCTCCGAGTGTCGATGCTCAATGGTTAATATGCATCCAAACAAATTCAACAATATGGCATGCTCACCGTAGTGAACGCCCGAATGATATCCAATAAATTCAACAATATGGCATGTTCACCATAGTGAACGCCCAAGTGATATCCAACAAATTCAACAATATGGCATGTTCACCATAGTAAACGCCCAAGTGATATCCAATAAATTCAACAATATGGCATGTTCACCGTAGTAAACGCCCAAGTGATATCCAAACAAATTCTACAATGTGGCATGCTCTCCGTAGTGAGTGCCCGAGTAATGCTTTAATTAATCAATGCGGATCGACGGACACTCACTCAACTTAGTGGGTGTCCAAATCTCAATTAACTAAGAGTTCAACACAAGACACAAGGTCCGGGTGTTCAATTGCGGAACGCTAGTCCCAATCTTAGATCAGAACTCTAGGCACGTAATGCAGAAAACTAGGCTCAACTTTTAGGTTAAGATACTAGGCACGCCATATGGAACACTAGGTCCAATCCTTAATCAAGAAAATGCGCACGCAAGCAGGACATTAAGCCCCAGCACAAGACACATGACCCATATGCTCAATAGGAACACTAGGTTCCCAATGTTTTATTCTTTCGAAATCCCGATCTTTGAAATCTCTTTCTCAGTTCTGGTATCACTCCTATGTATCCGAAAATACTTTTTAATTCTAGGTCGTTGAAATCCTAGTTGTGCTAAATAACACACTGGAAGAATTCCCAGAAAAGAGAGGTGGTGCGAACACTATTTATTTGAAGTTCTTTTCTCCACTATTATTCTATTGAAATTTCCTTGCAAGCTTTGGCTAGTTGTACTAAAACCCTTACGCTTACTTTTTAATCAAAATGCCCTTAACAATTTGTTTACGAAATCATAATTCGGCTTGTGGAATCGCATCAGATTTACCGATGTAAATCGTCAACCAATAGCAGTCGATCAACGCATTGTTAATTAATCCATTGTCAACAATAATATATTTTTCATATTCCAATTCAATGCCAAGTTCCAATGAAATCCAAGGTGATTCAAGGAAAATAATACAACTCATAATGCCACGCAGAGCCAAGAACATATCATCAATTTCAAGTCCAATTAAATCAATCAAGTATGATTTAAGCAACACAATACAATTCAGTCTTGCCACATAGTCCAAATCAATACACAGCAGCTCATGCTACAATATCTCAACAGCACATAGTAATACTACAAGTACTACCATACAATCCATCAACAATCAAACAAACAACACACAAGGAGAAAAGCCCAAACTCATTATGTAAGAATTTCCTTTACCTTGGGCGCTTTAACAATCCAAGCAAGGTAAATTCGAACTATCATCATGTCATTCCCCGCACGAGCCTTAGGCACGAACCTTAACAACGCAAGTTTCAATCAATTAGAACTAAAACTCAAGTCCTAATACCCCTAGGGCAGCCACGGCTCTAAGGTCCCTAAGGCCTAAGAACTACTCACTCAATCCCATTTGGCTCACACCTAGTCACATGTGATGGAACAATTTCAAACCATGCAAGTTTTCAACTTTTTCAAAAGCTTCACACTTAGAAAATACCAAAACCCAAAACTTACCAATTGGAATAGTGTTTTACCAAATGAATAGTGTTTTGCCAACTTTGAACCATTTTTCAAAGCACTAAAACATGTCACAAAATTTTAGAAACAATTCTATTACAAGTTCAAAACAATTCTTGAAACATAAACTCAAACTTGTCCCAAAATCATACTTCTTTGAATTGTTTTGCTAAATCAAATCATCAACCACTTTTACAACTATTTTTAAGCATAAATGCAAGTCAAGAACAAGTTAGAAAATCCCTTTGAAGGCCACGGTTTTCAAAGCTCCAAAACAACTTCAAAATTTCAAGTCATTAACTCCTAAATCCTACAAACTTCATTCAATCAAAACTTCTTATCAAAACCAAACTTATTTACCACTTTAATATACTTAGAAATAAGTTAGAACTCACTCAAATCATGCTCATAAATCACTGTTTTGGAAGTCCCAAAACAGCCCCAAATTCATTTTGTTTCAAACAATTTTTCAAAGTTTCAAGCATACAAACCTTTATAGATTTAAAGTTCTAACCAAAAACCAACTTCTTAAACACTTAACACACTTTAAAACCAAATCAAAAACATCATCAAAATCATGACCAAGTGCCACGGTTCTAGCCCCGTAACAATCCAAATTTATTTTTTTCAAAACTTTGTAAACATGCATATATGACTAGTTTCCAAACTTAGCAAGTATAACCCATCAAGAATCAACTCTAAAACACTAAAAACCAAACAAAACCAAAGCTTAAAACAGCCACTAGGTTTCGGCCAGTGCAAGGTTAGGGTTTTGCAAAATTAAAACATCAAGGACAAGGTTAATCATAGAAGGAAATAAGAGGTTATGAAGCTAATCATACAATACTAGCCAAAACAAGCACTATAACTCCAAAATAACTCCTAAAACCTTCAAAACCCATATCATGGAACCCAAGAGAGATGAGGAAAGGTTTATCGAGCTTACCAAGAGTATAGATGATGATTGAACAAGGGTGGAGATGAAAGGAAACAAGGGTGCATACTTTGATCTCCAAAACCTTCCAAAAACCCAAGCTTTCTCCTTCTGAAATTTTTTTCAAGTTTTTCTCCCATGGAAGAATGAATGGATCTGATCTTGAGCAAGGGAGAAGGCCACGAAAATTTTGGGGACATGGAAGGAATAGATTTTGTTCATTTAGTTCCAAACTAACCAAACTAGTTCTAAGTTAACCAAACCAACTAAACTAACTAATTATAATTATCTAACCATCAATCACACATCAACACTTGTCCAAGAAGCTTCTAAGGATGAGGTTCAGCTCCCCTAGTGGCTGGATGCATCTCCCCTTAGCCCAAAATATGTAGATATTTCGTTTCGTCGCGTTCTCGCTCAATCGGGTGCACGACATTACGCGTATATTAGATTTTAATACTAAAAATCTCCCAAAAATAATTCTAATTATAACCCCACACCCAAAAATTACAAATGTTCCTCGTGGCATGAGAAAAGTACCCACGTATCTCGTTTTCTCGAAATACGAACCGAAATGTCGCAATTAGGCAGTCTCTGGCCATAGAAAATACACTAAATATTTTCTGATGCCCAAAAATTCTAGAAATATTAAAATACATCCTAAATATTGGAAAATACTAAGATCTCAAATTTTATAAAATTTGGATCACGTTTGGGCATGTTTCAGTTAGAAACACACACAATAGCCTAGTTACGGCAGAATTCGATAGAATTCTCGCAGCGTAATAAAAACTGTAAATTAGTGAGGATCACTAATTTCAATTTCTCTTATCATATAGATATTATTCAAACAATAAAATTATCAAGACAAAATCTTTAAAATAATAGTCATATTAAATATGACATAAAACAGACAATTAATACAATAACTAAACCATGAAAAATCAAACTATGACTTGAAAATATTTATTAAATCCTAAAAATTATTTCTCTTTCAATAAAATAATTTTCTTTAATCAAATAATAATCTTTCACATTTTTCGGGATTAATTCATATTAAAAACAGTATACGTCTACACTGTTTGTTAATCTGAATTAATTACTAAAACAGTAAGTTGTTTACAATAAATCTTTGTTGTTCTTCGTATTTCTAACAAACCATTGAGGTGATCAATCTCCATGATTTATTTTCAAGTAGTCAGAAACTATAAAATAATTTTCATAAATATTGGGATGTTACATTACCACCCTCCTTAAAAATTTTCGTCCCCGAAAATTAGCTTATAAACCAAAACAAAATCAAAATCACGAAAAGTCATGACTTAATACTAAACATATCATAAATATGAACTTTGAAATTTAATACAACATAATAATTTTTCGCTTAAACAATCAAACACAAAGCATACATTTTATTCATATATCCTTACTAAAGTAAGGCACTACATTATCAACTTAAATGTCTACAAAACACAGTACTACGCGTCCATGCTGACGAAATCCTCGTGAATGATGTTTTATTCCAAACCACGATCTCTACTCCATCACGATCACGAACACGATCACGAACACGTACAGTCACGAACACGGTTACGAACACGTACAGTCACGAACACAGTCACGAAGGCCGTTGGCCACATGCTAACCCCAACAAGACATTGCCAACATGAAAGCACTCACGAAACCTAAAATCTTCTATGAACCCATGGTTTGTAGACCAAACGAGAAAGAAGAATTTGCACGAGCACCAAACACAAAATCACTGACAACATCAACCAGCATAAACGCCAAGGAATTGCAAAAGGATCTTCCCCCAAAGTCATCCTAAAACTCACGGTTTGCAAGAAGAACAAGGAGATGAAGGTTTGGTTTTTCTCACACTAGAACTCACGACACTTCACACTAAAATGAAAACAAACTCCTCTCCTCCTTATATATAAGTGTGGTTGGCCAATGGTCAAAGGAAGTAAGATAACTCACAAAAAGGAGAAAAAAAGGAATCTTAGATGTTTACCAATATCAACATCAATAATGGACTCACATCCCCCCTTGTTAATGAGACGGAACTAGCAAGAAGAAAGGAAGAAAAAAGTGGTCCATACCCAAAATTCTATTAAGCCATCAATGTGTCTAAAGACAAGATAAGGTGGAATAGGATTTTGCAAAATTGTCTAACCAATGATCATGACACCATACTCCCACTAACAATTCCCACCTACTCAAAAATGCTTTCTTGAATTAGCCCCACGGTCTCGGCGTCGCTCTAATTTGCTATGTCAGGGTAGTCGCGTAATCAGTTGCTCGATTGGCGACAAATCACGTAAATTAAATTATCAAGAGAAATTTAATTCAACGCGCTCTAAAATATACGCGTATAAGAAATACGCTCACAAAATAATCACATAAATAATTTCACGAATAATCACAATAACATATATCATAATACCAAAAGATAATAAAAATTTGGATTTTGGAATCTAGTATAATAGTAAAATACATCACATAGTTAAAACACTTATGTGGTCTATATTTAGAACCACGCGCACACCATAATACATATAATACGATAATTATAGCGTCACCTACGGATAATCTCTCTCGTAAATCTCGGGCCGCTTAGCTCCATTATGTCGCATTTCCTGCGATGAAGTCTTCAGATGACGAGTTCTCTGCTCTACTTGGGGTGTATACACGTCCCTTAGTGGTTGGTCTTGTAGTTGCAACATTGTTGACAATAGACTCAGCTCGTGGTACCTTACAGTCTCTGGACAGATGTCCCGCTTCCTTGCAGTTAAAACACAACCTTTCCTTGGTTGATTACTGGTTAGCGTTGTGCTCCTCATCTTCACCGTTGAAGTAATGCGTCTTCGGTCATCGATGCTTGTGATTCCCTCTTCTGTCTATCATGTGGACATATCTTCCAATAGCTAAGCACGTAACCTTCGCAGCATCTGCAGTTGATCCACATTTGGCAATGGATAGTCCTTAGAAAACATCCTGGCTTCTTGCAGTTACAGCATAGTCGGTCCTTCGATGAGCATTCTTCAGCTAACTGTTCCTTGCTTCCATATTGGTGACAGTTCCACTTCAACTCCTGGCCATTCCCAATAGCCCACGCCACAGGACAGTTCTGATTGTGTTCATTTCCCTGAGGATGGAGATAAGATGTTCCTTGTTGTTGTCTTCATCTTTGTCCTTTGCCCTGACAATTTGGCTTAACTGGACCTCTAATAGCTTGCTCCTTCGCTTGTTGTCTCGGCCAATTGTGTTGATTCTTCACGGCGATCTGTTGTGCGACAATAGTTGCTATCCAGACTATCACCCGAATTACGTGATTCACGTCTAAGTTACAAGCTCTAGAGAGAGACTTGTTTGTCTCGAAGCATTGAATTTCTACAAAGTAAACTAACCAAAATCCCCACAACAATTCAATCATCTTAGATGATTGCACAAAATTTCACACAATATCATACCTGTTTCAACTAGGAAACATCACAGACAATCACAAACAAGATTCACATAACCTAGGCATAACAAACTTATACCCGACAATCCCCAACATCTAGGCCAGCTTAACCCAAAGCGATCCGGTTAGAATCGAACTGCTCTGATACCACCATTGTAACACCCCGATTCCGGAGCGCTACTGTGCAACCCAATCTAATGCTGAAAACATTTAATGCTTGTATGCTTTCAGTTAAAGAGTACTCTTATGTATTTCGCAATGGAAAAATAGGAGTATTTTTTTTTCTTTCCTTCGAAACCCTTTTCAAAATGAGACATAGAGTACTACAGTTTTCTAAATGATGCCAATTCAGGATTTTGCAATTATCAGAGTATAATGCATCACAAAATAATACTTCAAATAACATAATCATTTCGTACTAAGGCGAGGTTTTCTGAAAAGAGTAATTACAAAACAACCAATACAAAACCCTAAGCTAAGCTGGCCAACAACTATAACTCTTACTGAGAAACAGCTCAGCAAGACCAAACACGAAGTACTCAGAGGAATCTTCCTCCACTGGCTCAATCTTCAATGCTCCTGAAAAGCTTAAGTCGCAACTACCAAACTCCATCTGGAAGTGACATCCATAAGGACATCCAATCCAACAACAGTGCAAGGGTAAATCCTTTGTCCACGAGTTTATCATAGGCTATGTCGCATGCAAACAATATATACATATATAATACAACAACATGCTTTTATATACATATACGTACTTAATAGACCGCACACAATTAGCATGGTATATCAAGCATTGCATGTGAGCAACCAAAACAACCAACAGATCAACAATCAAGTCACCACAATATCAAACTATTGCATGTGAGCAGGCAAATCTATCAACAGATAAGTGATCAAGTCATCACAATATCCAATTCATCAAACAATTCGTCACATATCACAAATGTGGTTAGCTATGCATGTCAATGCAGTATAACCAGTTGTGTATATACCTGCAACCTTAATAGGTCAGCAGTATGACGGGGACTACTTTCCCACCATCCAAACAAAATAGCCTCTGCTTAGGCTTGCCACTACTTTGGCTGGCCACTACTTTGGCGTGCCTCTACTTAGGCAATACAGTGTCAACTCGCCTTTTGAAGTCTGTACGACCAATCAAGCGCTACGAGTGACATGACAACTCGTCTTTTGATGTCTTTAAGACCAATCAAACGCTCCGAGTGTCGATGCTCAATGGTTAGTACGAATCCAAACAAATTCAACAATATGGCATGCTCACCATAGTGAACGCCCGAATGATATCCAACAAATTCAACAATACGGCATGTTCACCGTAGTGAACGCCCGAGTGATATCCAACAAATTCAACAATATGACATGTTCACCGTAGTAAACGCCCAAGTGATATCCAAACAAATTCTACAATGTAGCGTGTTCTCCGTAGTGAGTGCCCGAGTAATGCTTTAATTAATCAATGCGGATCGACGAACCCTCACTCACTCAACTTAGTGGGTGTCCAAATCTCAATTAACTAAGAGTTCAACAAAGGACACAAGGTCCGGGTGTTCAATTGCGGAACGCTAGTCCCAATCTTAGATCATAACTCTAGGCACATAATGTTGAACACTAGGCTCAACTTTTAGGTTAAGATACTAGGCACGCCATACGGAACACTAGGTCCAATCCTTAATCAAGAAAATGCGCACGCAAGCAGGACATTAAGTCCCAGCACAGGACACATGACCCATATGCTCAATAGGAACACTAGGTTTCCTATGTTTTATTCTTTCGAAATCCCGATCTTTGAAATCTCTTTCTCAGTTCTTGTATCACTCCTATGTATCTGAAAATACTTTTTAATTCTAGGTCGTTGAAATCCTAATTGGACTATTTATTTGAAGTTCTTTTCCCCACTATTATTCTATTGAAAATTCCTTGCAAGCTTTGGCTAGTTGTACTAAAACCCTTACGCTTACTTTTAAATCAAAATGCCCTTAACAATTTGTTTAGGAAATCATAATTCGGCTTGTGGAATCGCATCAGATTTACCGATGTAAATCATCAACCAATAGCAGTTGATCAACGCATTGTTAATTAATCCATTATCAACAATAATATATTTTTCATATTCCAATTCAATGCCAAGTTCCAATGAAATCCAAGGTGATTCAAGGAAAATAATACAACTAATAATGCCACGCAGGGCCAAGAACATATCACCAATTTCAAGTCCAATTAAATCAATCAAGTATGATTTAAGCAACACAATACAATCTGGCCTTTGCCACATAGTCCAAATCAATACACAAAGACTCATGCTACAACATCTCAACAAAGACATAGTAATACTACAAGTACTACCATACAATCCATCAACAATCAAACAAACAAAACACAAGGCGAAAAGCCCAAACTCATTATGTAAGAATTTCCCTTATCTTGGGCGCTTTAACAATCCAAGCAAGGTAAATTCGAACTATCATCAAGTCGTTCCCCGCACGAGGCTTAGGCACGAACCATAACAACGCAAGTTTCAATCAATTAGAACTAAAACTCAAGTCCTAATACCCTTAGGGCAGCCACGGCTCTAAGGTCCCTAAGGCCTAAGAACTACTCACTCAATCCCATTTGACTCACACCTAGTCACATGTGATGGAACAATTTCAAACCATGCAAGTTTTCAACTTTTTCAAAAGCTACACACTTAGAAAATACCAAAACCCAAAACTTACCAATTGGAATAGTGTTTTACCAAATGAATAGTGTTTTGCCAACTTTGAACCATTTTTCAATGCACTAAAACATGTCACAAAATTTTAGAAACAATTCTATTACAAGTTCAAAACAATTCTTGAAACATAAACTCAAACTTTTCCCAAAATCATACTTCTTTGAATTGTTTTGCTAAATCAAATCATCAACCACTTTTACAACTATTTTTAAGCATAAATGCAAGTCAAGAACAAGTTAGAAAATCCTTTTGAAGGCCACGGTTTTCAAAGCTCCAAAACAACTTCAAAATTTCAAGCCATTAACTCCTAAATCCTACAAACTTCATTCAATCAAAACTTCTTATCAAAACCAAACTTAGTTGCCACTTTAATACACTTAGAAATAAGTTAGAACTCACTCAAATCATGCTCATAAATCACTGTTTTGGAAGTCCCAAAACAGCCCCAAATTCATTTTGTTTCAAACAATTTTTCAAAGCTTCAAGCATACAAACCTTTATAGATTTAAAGTTCTAACCAAAAACTAACTTCTCAAACACTCAACACACTTTAAAACCAAATCAAAACATCATCAAAATCATGACCAAGTGCCACGGTTCCGGCCCCTTAACAATCCAAATTTATTTTTTTCAAAACTTTGTAAACATGCATATATGACTAGTTTCCAAACTTAGCAAGTATAACCCATCAAGAATCAACTCTAAAACACTAAAAACCAAACAAAACCAAAGCTTAAAACAGCCCCTAGGTTTCGGCCAGAGCAAGGTTAGGGTTTTGCAAAATTAAAACATCAAGAACAAGGTTAATCATGGAAGGAAATAAGGGGTTATGAAGCTAATCATACAATACTAGCCAAAATAAGCACTATAACTCCAAAATAACTCCTAAAACCTTCAAAACCCATATCATGGAACCCAAGAGAGATGAGGAAAGGTTTATGGAGCTTACCAAGAGTATAGATGATGATTGAACAAGGTGGAGATGAAAGGAAACAAGGGTGCACACTTTGATCTCCAAAAACTTCCAAAAACCCAAGCTTTCTCCTTCTGAATTTTTTTTCAAGTTTTTCTCCCATGGAAGAATGAATGGATCTGATCTTGAGCAAGGGAGAAGGCCACGAAAATTTTGGGGACATCGAAGGAATAGATTTTGTTCATTTAGTTCCAAACTATTCAAACTAGTTCTAAGTTAACTATAATTACATAACCACCAATCACACATCAACACTTGTCCAAGAAGCTTCTAAGGATGAGGTTCAGCTCCCCTAGTGGCTAGATGCATCTCCCCTTAGCCCAAAATATGTAGATATTTCGTTTCGTCGCGTTCTCGCTCAATCGGGTGCACGACGTTACGCGTATATTAGGTTTTAATATTAAAAATCTCCCAAAAATAATTCTAATTATAACCCCACACCCAAAAATTACAAATGTTCCTCGTGGCATGAGAAAATTACCGACGTATCTCATTTTCTCGAAATGCGAACCGAAACGTCGCAATTAGGCATTCTCTGGCCATAGAAAATACACTAAATATTTTCTGATGCCCAAAAATTCTAAAAATATTACAATAAATCCTAACTATTGGAAAATACTAAGATCTCAAATTTTATAAAATTTGGATCATGTTTGGGCATGTTTGAGTTAGAAACACACACAATAGCCTAGTTACGGCAGAATTCGATAGAATTCTCGCAACGTAATAAAAACTGTAAATTTGTGAGGATCACTAATTTCAATTTCTCTTATCATATAGATATTATTCAAACAATAAAATTATCAAGACAAAATCTTTAAAATAATAGTCATATTAAATATGACATAAAACAGACAATTAATACAATAACTAAACCATGAAAAATCAAACTATGACTTGAAAATATTTATTAAATCCTGAAAATTATTTATCTTTCAATAAAATAATTATCTTTAATCAAATAATAATTTTTCACATTTTTCGGGATTAATTCATATTAAAAATAGTATACGTCTACACTGTCTGTTAATCTGAATTAATTACTAAAATAGTAAGTTGTTTACAATAAATCTTTGTTGTTCTTCGTACTTTTAACA
Organism: Calophaca sinica; assembly: GCA_037113605.1. NCBI lineage: Eukaryota > Viridiplantae > Streptophyta > Magnoliopsida > Fabales > Fabaceae > Calophaca > Calophaca sinica. The sequence continues at coordinate 49,639,462 of CM073734.1, read as the reverse complement.
AACCATTGAGGTGATCAATCTCCATGATTTATTTTCAAGTAGTCAGAAACTATAAAACAATTTTCATAAAAATTGGGATGTTACACTTTTATCAAGAACTTCTAGACTGTGAACCAATGTTTGGAATCTCCCAAACATTGTTTCAATGTCTTCTCCCTCTTCCATCTTGAAGATTTCATACTGTCTAACAAGAATGTTAGCCTTTGTTTCTCTCACTTGGGTAGTACCTTCATAGGACAAAGCCAATGATTCCCAAATATCTTTAGCAATGGCATTCTTGCCACACTTCTTATATTCATTTTCAGAAATAGCATAGATAAGAAAATAGCTTGCTTTCTGATTCAATTGATATGCTTTCTTTTGCTCAGTATCCCGCTTATCCCTAGGGATTAGGATTCTCTTAGCATCAACTAGTTCGGTATATGATTTTTTAACCATATCCCAAAGTTCAAGTTGTGACTCAAAAAAGGTTTAACTTTATCTTGCAAGTAGTCATAGTTTGTTCCAGTGAACAAAAGAGGATGGTTAAGATGACCACCAACTTCGTCGTTTGCCATAGATAAAGTATAGGATCTATTCCACTCACATGGTTAAGTGCTCAACCAAGAGGCCGAGCTCTAGTACCAATTGAACGTGTCAAAAACACAAGAAAGGGGGATTTGAATTGGGTTTTAGAAATCTTTTCTATATACTTATGTTTTTGAAAACCTTTTTCAAAACAACTCTTTAAATAAAGATAATAATAAAAAGGAGTAAAGAGAAGAGAAAGAGCAGGACACAATGATTTATGCTAGTTCACTACCACCTGGTAGCTACGACTAGTCCCTTCACCACACTGAAGGATTTCTCCACTATAATCAACTGATTACAACTCAAGAGTATACTACTGCTAAACTGGCTATAGTCTCAACTTCTTAGAATGACTTAGTACAGTCAAGCCTCTAAGAAAATACAGCAACTACTGGGCTAGATACAAGTGTTCAAAAATACTTTGAAACAATATAGTCAAACTCTCAGCAAGAGAGGATTTACAATAAAAGCTTCAAGCACAAAGACGACTATCTAAAACAAAGAATAAAATGATTTGAGTGCTGTTCATTTGGTCTCAGAGACTTGGAAAATTTCTTGATTGCTCACCGTCTCAAAGAATGATTCAGTTCGTTAACCTTCTTCAGTGATTCGAATAGGATATATATAGCTAGGGTTCCAAATAGTGCCGTTGTGACCTAGGTAGGTCCTTCATCAATGGACAAAATTTGAGATCCGCTTTTTGTGGCTTTTTGTGAGTCGTGTCATTTTCAACTTCGCTTTTGTACCCTAACACAGCTGTCTAAAGCAGTATCTGTCCTTTTGTGAACCTTTTGAATTTGTGATCCTTTCATAGTAAGACATATCTGATGATTATATCCGATGACATTCTATTTGGCCTTTGATTCCTCGTACATTAAGAGATCATAAATGAGGTTTCATTAATGCTTGAAATAGTCTTTAATTCTTCACTCAGTCTGGTTTCCAACTAGAGACACCTTCTACCATATGATGGTTGAAACAATGATACTTTGTTTACCAGAGTAAGCTTGTACCAGAGTCAAGGTCTTCAGAGCGTAGCTTCATTCAGGCTTCCATATACCAGAGGCATGTAGTACTAGATGCAGGATTCCTACCAGAGTGTAGTCCTACCAGAGCTTGGTCTTACCAGAGCATTGACTACCAGAGCATGGTCTACCAGAGCATTGACTACCAGATCATTGACTACCAGAGCTAAGCTATCAGACGCTGATGTCATCAGCTCTCACTAGACGATCAATGCCAGACTCAATGGAATAAACCAGAGGGTGAATTGCGTACAAAGCAAAAGCTTTCTGAGACAAATCCATCTGATAAATAGTGACTTACTCAATAGTTTCTACACACTAACAAAAACATCCGAGGATAAATTATTCTTTTTATTATTTGTTATCGTCAAAACAATTAAGGGTCATTGTTTCTGAATCCACTTGATTCTAACATACGGACCCTATTAGTTGTTTGCGTAGGTATGTGTGCTGCCTATTGATTGACATACTGTGCTGGTTGTACCTTGGTGTTACTATACTGGGATACGCTACGCGTGGGGTGACTGTTCCTTCTATCTAATGGTGTTCTTTGTGTGGCTATTTTGCTACTTGTATTTAGTTGAGGTACCCATTTTTCTCCCCTACTAATATATATATATATCATTTGCCATTCAAAAAAAAAATGTAGCACAGGACAAAAAGAAAAACATATTTAATGTTATAAAATTGAACTCTATTTCCAAATATACCCGTAATAATTAGGTGCATAGAAAAAATGTGAACTTCTAGTAACTATTTATGTATCATTAAAATCGCGGTATAAAAGGTATTTAGTAATTAAAACATTTCAAAATAAGTCCATTTTTTTTATATGTAGGACCAAAAAATACTCCAAAAATTCTCTAGATAAGAGGTAGTAATAAATTTTGACTTTATTTTCATTGGTTTTGAATTCAACAATATTGATTGTACTGACTACGTTGACTGCAAGTCTGCTAGGGTTTCCGATGGCGGTCTCTATGTAAACGCCGTTGTGACTGGATGATCAGTATGGCCGGCCTTCCGGTGTGCACTTTCCTTTGCTTTGGCCTTCCCTCCCCTTCCTGGCCTGGCACATCCTTCTTCTGCTCCAACGCACTCCTCTACTGATCCACCACTTGCTGATTCTTTTGCTGCGAGAGTAGCCTCTCCTTCTCCTTTTTCGACGCGAAAAACCTTCATTTAGGCGGTTAAAAACTCTTACAGCATTCCTCCAAGCCATCTTCCCAAGCCTTGCATGAAGGGAGATGACTTGTGTATTAAGATTTTAGAAGAAGAATACCGCGCAGGTGTTGCTAGCTGTGGCAATGTCCTTCTTGGCCACCTAACCATGTCTAAAGGATCGCAGCCACTTCGCCTTTTTGATCTGCGAGAGCGCATCTTAAAGCCGTGGCGGATAACAGGTTCTTGGTCTATGGTTTCTTTGGGAAAGGGTTATTATGAATTTGAATTCTCTTCCATGGAGGATATGCGATCGATCAGGTCAATTGGTTCTTGGAATTTGCAACCTGGAGTCTTGCGGCTGTTTGCGTGGTCACATGATTTTAACCCTAACCAGATTAAACAAACTAATGTTCAGACTTCGATCTGGATACATAGTCTCTCCCGAGAGTATTGGCGCCCTAAAATTATATTTGAAATCGCTGGTGCAATAGGGGTTTCACTTGCCTTAGATGATGCCACCATGAAGAGGTCTCTTAGTCATTTTGCTAGAATCTTGGTGGATTTTGACTTGAATTCACTTCTGAGAGATAGGTTGTTGGTTGAGCGTGAAGATTATGCTTTTTTTTGTTGATGTTGAATATGAGAGGATCCCTCCTTTTTGCTCCTCGTGTCAGTTGATTGGGCGTAGTTTGGACAATTGCAAGAATTTTAGGAAGGTGCAGCTCGGGTTTCTGATTACAAGGAAGCCAAGAAACCTTCTATGTAGTTTGTCCCGAAGAATAATGGTTCTGATCCAAAGCACAACCAGTAGCAGACTACTTTGATTGATAAGGGCAAAGGAATTGCTAATAAGTACAAAGATGCAATGGTGAACAATAATGCTACTAAGGATTTGGAATTAGGCTCTTCTTCAAGGAAGGTTTTGTAGCATCAAGTAGAGGTGATTGGGGTTCAAACTTTTGTGGATAAAAATGCTTTTAAAGGAGTTAACAATGCCCCTTGGGATGGGTTGAAAACAAATCCACTTCTTGGTTTTATTGAGCCATCTCAGGTTCAAGAAAATTGTTCTCAACAAGGCACACCTAATTCAGCTCATGCTCCTAATGGGGGCTCTCAGTAGTAGCAATTAGGCATTAATTTGGAGCAGGATGAGGCTCCTGATAGTGAGCAAACAGATGCTGTTAGGAACTTGAATGGAAGCAACGATTTAGATTTGGTGGTTCAAGATTCGGTCAATAATTCTAGTTCAAAGGATGTTGATATTCTGGTGGTTTTTGCTAATTCCAATCCTCTTATGCAGGGTGATCAAATGGCTATGCAACATGAAAAGAATTTACCTTTGGACAGGCATTCGGATTCTGCTTCTGCTACTCATTCTGTAGCGCAAAATTCTCCTCATCTTCCTCAGGTTCTTTCTTTCTGTGTTAATGATACTATTAGTGGGCTTAATATAGATACCCCTATTGCTCATTCTAATGCTAAAGTTGTTAAAGATATGCAACTTGTTGGTAAACTTTGGAGTGATTCTGTTGAAGATACTGAAGAAGTTTCAGATGAAGAAGATTCCCAGGTGGCATCTTCTAAGTATTTAGTTGATAACAATGATGCTAATTTTACAGAGGTTTTGTCTAAATCAAAAAAGAAAAAATTGTGTAAGAAGCAATTACAAGTCCAAAAAATGGTAGGTTATACGACCCGTTCTAAGGGTAGTCTCTAACACTCTCCTCAATGTTGAAAGTGGTCTACTGGAATGTCTTGGGCCTTGGTAATCCTGACACTAGAGTAGTGTTAAAGAAGCTTTGCAAGTTGCATAAGCCTATTTTTTGTTCATATCTGAGCCTTGGATTGGTTTACATCAAATCCCTGTTAATTTTTTTTTCTAAGTTGCATTTGAAGTTGTTTGCAGAAAATAATAGAATGTTCCTTGTCCTCTAATCTTTAGTGCTTTTGTGCTGATGCCTACAGTCCTACAGTTATTTCTTCTACTAATCAGCAGGTGGCTTTCTCTTTCGTTGTGGATAATCATACTCTCTATTTCTCAGCTGTTTATGCGTCCACGAATTACATTGCTAGGAGATAGCTTTGGAGTGATTTGAACCAGTTGTAGCACGATTATCCAACTCCTTGGGGTTTTATAGGAGACTTTAATGCTATTTTAGGTGCTCATGAATAGAGGGGTAAGGATCTTCCTTCTATTATTTCTTGCAGTGATTTTGTGAATTGGTCTGACTTGAATCAATTATATTGATACGAGGGGATCTCAATATACTTTGTCTAACGGTAGAGTTGGAAATAATTATATTGAAAAGAGATTGGATAAATCTATTTGTAATGAGGATTGGACTAATTTTTGGGATAGCGTTGACTGTAGCACCCTTACTAGAAGTAAGTCGGATCATTACCCACTCATTTTGCTTATGAAAAAGGGTGCTATTCAGAAATGTTCTTCTTTCAAATTTATGAAAATGTGGGCTCAACATCCTGACTATAAGAGGGATGTTTTTGAGGTTTGGCAGAGTTGTATTGTTGGCTGTCCTATGCATGTTCTTTCTCAGAAGTTGAAAAATTTGAAGGCTAAGCTTAAAGATTGGAATGTCTCTATTTTTTATAATGTTTTCACTAATGTTACAGAAGCTTTAGCTAAGCTTGATAACATGCAGGCGCAGATTAATACTCACGGAGGTTCTGATAACTTACTTTCTCTTTTGAAGGAGGCTCAGATTAGTTTATAGATTGCCTTGAATTATGAAGAATCTTACTGGAAAGAAAAATCTAGAGTTAATTGGCATTCTTTTGAGGATATAAACACAGCTTTCTTCCACAAAATGACTAAGATCAGAAATGTTACTAAGAGAATCCCTGTTATGAAGGATGGTGATCATATTTTCTCTCAAGCTAGTGATATAGAGAACCATGTTTTAAGATACTATCAAAATTTGTTCTCTGTTAATAATGATTGTCGCCCTAATGATCTTATCAATGAGGTTATTCCTTCTCTAATCTCGGATCAAGATAATGTTATGCTTACTAGTTTGCCTTCTCTAGAGGAGGTTAAAAATGCAGTTTTTTCTCTCAATGGTGATAGTGCTCCTGGCCCTGACGGTTTTGGGGATTTTTTCTTCCACCAATTCTGAGATATTATTGCTCAAGATGTTTATAATACTATCCTGTAGTTTTTTCAACAAAGTTGGTTGCTTCCTAATTTTAATTCTAATGTTGTTACCTTGATTCCTAAGACTCCAAGAGCTAATAAAATTGAGCAGTATAGACCTATAGCTTTAGCTAATTTTAAATTCAAGATTATTACTAAAGTTATTGCTGATAGACTTGCTTTAGTGGCTCCTAAAATTATTTCAGATAATCAAAGAGGTTTTGTGAAAGGTAGGAATATTTCTGATTGTATCTGTACTGCTTCGGAATCTATAAACCTGCTTCAGAAAAATGTTTTTGAGGGTTAATTAGCCTTGAAGATTGATATTAAGAAGGCTTTTGATACTATAGATTGGAATTTCTTGATTCAAGTTCTGACAGCCTTTGGTTTTAATGATAAATTCTGCTCCTGGATAAACATTATTCTTCATTCTGCTAAACTCTCTTTTTCTATTAATGGTGCCGCTGTTGGTTTCTTTTGTTACAAGCGGGGAGTTAGACAGGGGAGATCCTTTATCCCCCCTCCTCTTTTGTCTAGCGGAGAATGTCTTAAGCAGAGGTATTTCTAAGCTAGTTGATGATGGTCAGCTCCAGTTAATGAATGGCCCCAGAGGTTTCTGTATGCCCAGTCATGTGTTATATGCTGATGATTTTTTGCAGAGCTACTAAAAAGAGCTTATCTAGTCTGTTGGGTCTTTTTACTTCTTATGAGCAAGTCTCTGGCCAGGTTATTAGCAAATAAAAATCTAAATTTTATACTGGTAGTATCTCTCAAACACGTATTCAGGTTATCTCGGACATGCTTGGCTTTTCTATAGGTACTATCCCTTTTACTTATCTCGGGGTTCCTTTGTTTAAAGGTAAGCATCGTAGGGTGCATTTATTGCCTATTGCTGATAGAATAAAGGCAAAATTATCCTTTTGGAAAGGCTCTTTATTATCTATCATGGGCAGAGTTCAACTTGTTAACTCTATTATTCTTGGTATGATGGTTTATAGTTTTCACATTTATGCTTGGCCTGCTAATCTTCTCAATTCTGTTGATACTTGGATTAGAAATTTTATTTGGTCTGGAGATGTTAGTAATAGGAAGATTGTTATTGTGGCTTGGAGTAAGGTGTGTAAACCGCTTCAGGAAGGTGGTTTAGGTTTGAGATCCATCAAAGCTATTAACAATGTTGGCATGTTGAAACTTGCGTGGAAGTTCATTTCTTTTGATTTAAACTGGGCTCTTCTAATGAAAGCGAGGGTTTATAGGAATAATGCCCCTGTGACCTATCATGTGTCCTCTTCTATTTGGCCTGGGATTAAATCTTGTATTTCTGAGATTTTGGAGCATTCTACTTGGCAGATTGGTAATGGTCTCAAAATTAATTTTTGGACTGATACTTGGATTTCTAGACCAATTTTGGATATTCTTGGTATACCTTCCAATTTGATAGGAATTTCGAGGCTACTTTGAATGACTTTATTAATTATTAATGGTAGATGGTCCATGCTTGCTGCTCTTATTATTCATTTCCCTCAACTTTATTCTGAAATCCAGGATGTGGCTGTTCCGGTGGATGACAAGTTGATGTGGAATACATCTACTTCAGGGGATCTGACTTTTAAAGACGCTTTCTGTAACGACCGATTTTCCGGAGCGCTACTAAGCCAGTATCTTGACAAAAGTTTACATATTTCCGAAAGGCGAAATACTCTGCCTTGCACGTTTTCCAAAAATGTGGTTCTATTTTTTTCTTTCAAAACTTCTTTCTCAAAATGGCTGTCAGAGTATTGCAGTGACTTTAGAAACATGGCAGAATTATTTAGAGACACCACATAACCACATTCAATTATTACATAAACTCACACATAATAGCATGTGCCTTGAAACATAATCGACATTTATTACAATACAGAATTAAATTCAAGCGTCCTATAGCTGGTCGACACAACAAGCTCCTCGCAAGACTACTAGTAGGTTCCGCAACCACAACACAAGTGGAAAGCTAAACAACCATCCCCAGCTGCTCCTCCTTGCAGTTCCAAATCCTCTGCTTGCTCCACCATCTGGGTTACAATCATTTATTGACAGAACCACTGGCAAGGGTCAACTTCTCAACAGATCATGATAAACCATTACATAAAGCAGTAAGCAAGCAATAATGTATATCATTCACAGAGCGTGACTCAACTCTCTCACTCTAGACTTGACTCGACTCACGACTCATTTTCTCTCGACTCGACAATTATTCCGGAAAGCAGACGCAGATCCATCAACTGACATACCAGCCGTAGCCTTGGGATCTTTCGCTTCTCCCTAGGTAGCGACCGGTTCCTCTGTTGCGATGCCTAGCTAATCCACCGTGAACGAAGGGGACCTAGCACCCTCAGTTGTCCGGCTCACAGCTCAAAAACGTCTCGACGACTCGACAATGCTCTCAGACTCGATGAACAATTCGCCGCATACGATATTCAAAGAGTTATACGCAAGATTATTCGACCGCATATCAAATAATAAGAGCATGCTTAATATAAAGAAACGCAATTCAATAATTTAAGCAATAAAGCAATCTGCATGAAGAAACGCAATTCAACAAGCAATATGCAATTTCGCAGCATCTATTCAAACTCATAACAAATATTGCATAACTCAATCATATTACAACATCACATGCTTGACACGCAAATCAAGGAATCCATCCCTCTGCAACTCGATGGAATTAACAGAGAGGTACAAACAAGTGTGGGGGGTTGGGGACAGCTGCAAACCACTTGCAGACAAGCCCACTAAATAATCAGCATATAAAAATAAAGCGAAGGGGTACAAGACCCTCACTTCGAACCTTTAGGTTCCCAGACTTCTTCGCATAAACACTTGAAATTAAATTCGCATCTAAAAATTGCCCTTACACAAGGACATAAAAATAAAATCCTAAAAATGTCTAGAAGTGCCCTTACCGAACTCCAAGCCACGCGTCCACATACTTCGCGATTCTACGCAGCACAGTCTCGGATCACTCAAGCCTATTACACAAATCAAGCTTAGCATAATCTAAAGACTTAGTTCTATATCCTTAGGCTCTTGAAACCTAAGACCCTTTCCTACCCAAAACACTCACACTTAGAAACATAATTTAGAATACTTGTCTTTAATAAATTACATACACCTTGAAAATTCATTTTACTACTAAGGAATCAACTTTAAGGACAAGGAATCTTTCTCTTGAAAACTTGGAACATAAAACATCACTATTTTTCTTGAAAACTTAGAGCAAGAATCAACTTCAATTAACCACTACTTTAAATCCTAAGAATACAATTATTTTGCCTCTCAAACTTGAAAAGCTCGCGGCCAACAACTTCCTTTTCTAAAAAAATTTGCAAAACTTTAAACTAATTAAACAACACCAATCTATAATTCAATTCTTTTTACAAAACAACAAATAAGTTCCAAAACAAGGACATTATCAAATTTTAAATACCCACCCAAAACTCTTTCAAAAATGCAAGGGCTTCACAAAACTTTCTCAATCCAAGTTCCAAACCAAAATTAACAATTTCAACAACACAATAACATTTATACTAACTAAAAGGCAATAATCCTCAACCAATTAATTAATTCACCAAACAATCATCCCCAAGAAAAGACTCAATCAAATTGTTAGTTCCAAAATTACTACCCAAAACTATTCTTCAAGTTTCTCAAAAACAAGGTTTTTCATAGAAATCCTCTAGCTCCTTTGATTCTAACCATTTCAACAATGACAATAACAATTATATCTACTAAGAAACAAGAATAATCAATCAATTAAATGTTTCACAAGGTAATCACCATAAATTCCTCTTTCAAGAATAGATTCTTTTCCAAAAACCCATTTTCAAACTTTTCAATAATAAGTTTTTTTTCCCAAAAATTCTTTCAATCAAACCAATTCAAGAATTCCAAAAATATTTAAATCCTAGTCATAACATACTAAAAATTAAAGAATAACTCAATCAAACTTTTTCCTAAATTTTCCAAAGCCTACAAACATATCCATATATCCATTATAATCAACTTTCCAAAACAGTTTCCCTTCCCTAACTTCTCTAGGCCACTCGGCCACCACATCCTTTTTTCAAAAAAAAAATTGCAAATCTTCAAATTAAATTTAACAACCCATTTCCTATGCCCATTGTTCACAAACACACTACAACAAGTTTTGGCAATAAACAGCGCTTATTTTTAGCTTAAAACAGCGCTTAAAAGCGCTGAAAATTAAGCCGCTGCTAATTGTATTTCAAAAAAACAGCGTTTATGAAGCGCTGCTGAAAATGGACAATAAACAGCGCTTCAATTAGGAAGCGCTGTTTATTGTCTGACAATAAACAGCGCTTCAATAATGAAGCGCTGTTTATTGTATAGACAATAAACAGCGCTTCTTTATTGAAGCTTGTTTATCAGATAGTATAGACAATAACGCTTCCATCTTGACTTGTTTATTTTGTATAATTAGCAGCGCTTCCTTTTAGAAGCGCTGTCTTTTTATACAATAAGCAGCGCTTCATTATTGAAGCGCTGTTTATTCTCCTTTTTTTTTTATTAAATTTAGTTCTCTCACATTTACATTATATCTGTTGCATAATAGTGATAACACAAAATGCAATCAAAATTGTCATCAACATTCCCCAACATCAAAATTTAACATTATAATGTAATTTTTCATAAATTCCTACATATCCTTACATTAACATAAATAAAGTACAATATATTTCATAGTCAAATTTACAATTATCTGAGAATAGATCACTAAAATATTACACATGTCATGCTACAAATCCTACCTAAATAGTAATATCTTTTTCTTACATCCTTTGCAACTAAACATGCATACAAAGTCAAAATTCTAACAAAATTTTGGCAGAGTTTTCCTTAAAATATGGACATTCCAAAATATAAAAATAATTGTGAAACATAACATATCATACCACCACCAACATAAAATATATAAAATATTAGCCAACATAAAAAGGAATTTTATTCCTAATTTCATGTGAACCTTTCCAATTCAAGTATGCTAAACTAAAAAAACCAAATTTAACAAAAACTCACGTAAACATTAATATTAATCTTCTTCTATCTCGCTTATAAATGATAAAATTTGTAGTAAAATATCGACACCACTCTTCTTTGAGTTCGGTATGATCGGTGTATGTGTCGAATTGACAATCAGGATAAGATCTTGCGAAATAAAAATTAAATGAAGTTAGAATTGAACATAAGCATTCAAATGGTATGTAAAAGAAAAAAATTATATAAACTTTGAAATTGTTACAAACATACCTGTTGGAATTTCTGTTTGATTATGAACGACAATATCCTTGAGAAACTTTAAAACATATCGCCACAATCATCGAGTTAGGTTGGCGAGGACACTATAAAACCAAAAATATGAAATTAATTGTTTTTATTTTTGGTAATTTGAATAATTGCATAAAAAATTTGATATAAATACCTTTATCGGTATCCATTTAGGTGGAGTAAATTTAGAAAATCGAGACTTGTTTCTTCGATAAAGTAGGATTGCCCTAAGTGCAAAATCAAACAAAATCATTCAATATGGACACATAGGCTATATATATCAAATTTATAACAAAATTTTGGCAGAGTCTCCCCTAAAATATGGACATTCCAAAATTTATAAAATACCTGTAACTTAAACAAATACCAGCCAGCCAGCACAAGATGTCACGTAGGCCAAACATAAACAAATAAACACTTCAATATTACAAGTAACTTAAACGTTTAAGAAATTGCATACATATATATATATATATATATATATATATATACATATCTATGATTTATACACACTTACTGATTGTACTTCTCTTTCATTGTTTTGCGCATGTTGATATGTACACGCTATTGATATGTACACCATCATATGTATTTGTAGCGGTGTCCTCTGACGCATATCTCCCACTATTCCCCATATTAGAAGATTCACCTCTTGTCTCACCGTGCTTTGTCCAACAGGTATAAGTTTGATCAATCCCATTGCTCACTAAATGCCATTCCAATTCCCGAACACTAATTTTGTTTGTATAACAACAACTTAAACAAGGACATATGATTCTACTATGGTGCATTGTATCCCCAACTACAAACCCAATAAAATCTTTCACTCCATCCTTATATTCCTTCGACAAACGATTGGCAGACATCCACTTTCGATCCATATTTTACCTATGGATTGAGAGGTAAAACAACAGAAAAACCCCATTTAAATAAAGCAAGACTAAAACTATCAACGCTCTTAAAATCAACACACAGACTAGATCAAAATTCTAACAAAATTTTGGCAGAGTCTCCCTAAAATATGGACATTCCAAAATATATACAATACCTTAACATTCCAAAATTCATTGTTCAAACCAAAAACCAAAATCAGGTTCCACAACAAAATTCATTGGTCATTTTTCCATTGATTCCCATCGATATGCATATATATTTACTAAGCGTACATTTTAACAAAGCGATTCAAAGCATCTTTAACACTTCTAATTTATCTCTGGACAACGATGAACAAAATCAAACAAAATCAAACCCTTACGATTCCAAAGCGGTCAACGATGAACAAAATCAAACAAAATCGAACAGAGACAAAAACTAACGAACCACCAACAGCGAAACCAACGTGGAATCGAGATACAAAATGGAAGCGGTGGCCATACACGAAATGGGCGCAAACAGGAGTTTGGAGATGGAGGCGGGGAGGGCGAGGCCGAGCGCCGCGGCAGCCTTTGCTCGGATGGAGGACGACTTGACGAGTTTTGACGAGCTCGGATTTCAGGTTTTGAGGACGGCGGACGAGCTCGGATGGAGGACGACGGACGAGTTTTGGACGAGCTCGGATTTCAGGTTTTGAGGACGTCTGACGAGCTTCGGTTTCCGGCTTTTGGGCGACCTCAGTTCAGCTTTTGGAGGACGGCAGACGAGCTTCGGTTTCCGGCTTTTGGGCGAAACACGGTTTGAGCTTTTGGGCGAGCTCACGATCTCCGGCTTTGAAGCACACGATCTCGTTGAGGGGACGGCGATGGTAGAGATGGAGGCGGCAGCGGTGGAGTTTGCGAAGAGAGAGTTGATGACAGAGAGAGAAACAGCTTACGGATGCGAAATGAGATGAGGAAATACATATATTTAATAAAGCGACCAAAAACAGCGCTTAGTAAGAAAGCGCTTATTAGTAAAAAACAGCGCTTAAGTCTAAAAGCGCTGTTTATTCTAACACCAAAAACAGCGCTTCCTACTATGAAGCGCTGTTTATTGTTCCTATGATCAAAAACAGCGCTTCATGTTTTGAAGCGCTGTTTAATGTGCCAGTTCGTTTTTTATTATTTAAAGATAAAACAGCGCTTAAAGGACTAAGCGCTGTTTATTATATGTACTAAACAGTAGCGCTTAGTTAGTAAGCGCTGTTTATTGTTTACGTATGACATAAAGTAGCGTTTTTTATTTTAAGCGTTGCTTAAAGGAGCGCCATCTTTTTTAGAATTTGTTGTAGTGACAATAACTAATTTACACAAAACCAAAGCCTAATCACAACAAAACTTAATTTAACCCTCTTTCAAGAATATTCTTTCATCAAAAATTTACTCAATCATATTTCCAACTCAAAACTATCAACTAAAGCAACAACAACAACAACATCATATAAGCTAGAATCATCAATTAATTAACTTGATTCACAAGATGATCACCCAAACTAATTTCATGATTCATATGAGAAATCACCATTCCCCTTTTCCTTGAGCAAAATCAATCTAGGGTTCACAAAATTTGAGGAAACATTGATCCTTTCTTCCATAATCATTATCAACACATAAATAAAGCATTAACACACAAAGAATAAAGAAGATAACATCTCCTACTCCTAGATTAGGGGCCACGGTTTTGGCTTGGAAAAGAACAAGGGAAGAGCTTGATTTCAATCTCACCTACAAGACCAAGAGATGATGGAGATTAGAAGAAGATATTGAAGTAAATTTTGATGGGGAAGGTGGATGACAAATACGCTGGAAGTGGAAAAAGAAGTGATGGAAGCTTACCTTGAAGCCTTACTTCACCCACACTTAAAAACTTAAGAGAAGTAAAATGAATGGAGGTATGGAAGTGAGAGGGAGCTGCGCTGATGCTTAAAAGGAGGAGGAAGGAAAAAAAAAAATAAAACGGGAATGAGGGAGGAAGCCACAGCTGGAACGTGGAGAAGGAGGTGGGGAATGGAACTTGCCTTGAACTTCAATTTAACCCAATGTAAAGTCAAGATAAAGATGAAGAATTGAATAGTTAAAATGGGGGGGTGGGTCACGCTGGTGCTAAAAGGGAGAGGAAGGAAAAAAATTGAAATGGATTTAGTGGGTGGGAGGTCATAGTCAGGGCAGCAAAATGGAGGAAAGGTTTAGTTGCTTTCCTTTCACTCAACCTTAAAGAAAACTAGGAGAAAAACAAAAATGATGGAATGAAAGAATGAGGGGGGGAGGAGGTCTTGCCTGATTTGAGAATAAGGGAAAGAAAAATTATTAAATAAAAAAAAACAATTAAATAAGATCAAGCAAGATATTTGTTTTAGGACAATAGATAGATGACACCTTGCAACACATAACTTGGAGCCAAAGTAAGAAGAGAGAAAGAAAAAAAAAATATAAATGAGTGGGAATGGGAAGGGTCACGCCTGCAGCTTACCCAAAGGGAAGGGATTATTTCCTTTCTTTAAAAAAAAAAATACACGGTTACCCTCTAATCCTAAAGTCTAAGGGTACTAAAAACACGGCGTCAAATAACCGCGTTACTGATTAATTCTTTGCCGATTAATTTGCGAAAATTAATTTGCTAAGAAATTAATTTACTGCGTGATAAAATATTATCATAAATATTAAAAACAATCAAAGACACTCAAAAATATTCACAGCAAGTTACGATTCGATTTTCATCGAATTCGGAGTTCGTTTTAAATTTTAATGCGGATAAAATTTACCCGGCGATTCAAAACGCGACGAAACTTCGTTAGAGTTTTTCGACGATTTTTGAACCATGAATTAATATTAAATATTAAATATTAATTCTTAAATTTAATTTTATATTGATTTAATTCAATCAATTTCTTAGTTAACAAAAATACGCGTTACCGCGTCACGCAGAAAACTTATATAAAGTTTAAATTGATGAATCCACATTAACGCAGCATACGTCTACACTGTCTATTAATTTGAATTGACATCACGAATAATAATTATTTATAACAAATAAATCATTCAAAACAACTCAAAATAATTCCCGTACTCTCAGTAAATCATTGAGATGATCAATCTCTATGACTTATTTTTCGAGTATTCAGGATTTTATCGCAAAAATAACTTTTCTTAAAAATTGGGATGTTACACTTTCCTCTTCCATAACCCTGTGGGATAGGTGGTTCCTTGGACCAAATAGTTTGGACAAATTTTATCCCACCTTCTAAATCCTTTATAATATGGAGGATTCTTCATAATAAATTTGGAATAGAGGTCGCACTGTGGTTTCTGTTTGTAGTCTTTGTGGTAATGCTTTAGAATCTACTCATCACCTTTTCCTTGACTGCTCTTTTGCCAAATCTATTTGGAATTGGCTTGGAGGTATTCTGAATACTTCGATAGATAGTTCCACTTTTCAGAACATTTTATCTCTTCCTCTTCATAGTTAGAGCCCTCAAATGCGTGACATTGTCTCTGCTGCTATTATTAATGTTTGTTGGGCGATTTGGCACTGCAGGAACAAGGCCAGGTTTGATAACATAATTATCCCTCTGCATTCGGTTATTAATTTAATTACTTCTAATGTGACTTTAGCAGGAAATGCATCCAATTCTTCTATGTATCCTTCTATTGCTGAATTTATGATTATAAAGGCCATCAAGGTGATTAACAACTACAGAAGTTCTTCGAATATTTAAGAGGTTACTTGTATTCCCCTGCTCCTTATATGGATAAATGCAATACTGACGGGGCTGCCAAATGTTGTCCTGGTCTAGCCTCTTGTGGTAGTATTTTTAGAAATAAAAGTGCTGCTATCCTTGGTTGCTTCTTTGCTAAGATTGGTATCAATTATACGCTTCATGTTGAGCTAATTGGAGCCATGCAGGCTATAAAAATTGCTTTTAACAAAGGTTGAAATTTTTTGTGGTTGAAGTGTGACTCTCAATTGGTGGTTTTAGCTTTCAAGAATGGTAAGGTGGTTCCTTGAAAGCTCAAAAATAGATGCAATAATTGTCTTCATTTGATAAGACAGATAAGCTTTGTAACATCTCGATTTTTAAGAAAAATTATTTTAGAGATAAAATCCTGAATACTTAAAGATAAGTCATAGAGATGATCATCTCAATGATTTATTGAGAGTAC
The DNA here is from genome assembly GCA_037113605.1 of Calophaca sinica. Taxonomy (NCBI): domain Eukaryota; kingdom Viridiplantae; phylum Streptophyta; class Magnoliopsida; order Fabales; family Fabaceae; genus Calophaca; species Calophaca sinica. Next base: position 49,623,149 of record CM073734.1, on the reverse strand, counting down.
GGGGAATTATTTGACTTATTTTGAATAATTTATTTATTATAAATAATTAATATTCGTGATGTCAATTCAAATTAATAGACAACATAGACGTATGCTGCTTTTAAGGTGAATTCATCAATTAAACTTTATATAAGTTTTCTATTTGAAGCGGTAGCACGTATTTTTGTTTATTAAGAAATTGACCGAATTAAATATAGATGAAATTAAATTTAAGAGTTAATATTTCATATTAATTCATGGTTCGAATATCGTCGAAAAATTCTAACAAAGTTTTGTCGCGTTTCAAATCATCGGGCGGTTTTGCCGCAGATAAAATTTTAAGTGAACTCCGATTTCGATGAAAATCGAATCGTAACTTGTTGTGAATATTCTTGAGTGTTTTAGATTGTTTTATTATTTATGATAATATTTTATCACGCGGTGAATTAATTTCTCGATGAATTAATTTTTGCAAATTAATCGGTGGAAAAATTAATCGGTAACGCGATTACTCGACGCCGTATTATTTTTGGGGCACTCTAGACTCTAGGATTAGAGGGTAATTAAGATAAGAGTGATTAGATGTTTAGACTGGGTAATTAGATTAGAATCTTGCTTTAAGTGTCTAGTGATTAATTAGTTAGTTCTTAATCTTATGATTTCCTACACTCTCCTTCTTTTAAATCCCAACATTTAAATCATGACTCATGGTGCACTAGCATTTACTTAAGAGCACCTAAATTTCACCCAAAATCCCACCTCCCCTTCTCTTTTTCTCCAGCATGAACTACACCCCATTTTTCTTAGTCCATGATAGACCCTTATTCACTTAAAACCACACAATAGCTACTTAAGGTACCACCTCCTTCTTGTTTTAGCCATTAGACTCGACCCCTCCCCATTTCACAACCTCACCTTCATTTACTTCTTCTTGTTCATGAGTGGAGAGAAACTTCAAGAGGCAAGCCACTTCCATGGGTTCCTTCCCTTCCTTCTTGGCGTGAATCTCCTCCCTTTCTCCAACCTCAATCACCTCTAGCTTCTTCTTCTTGCCACCATCTTCACAACCCTGCAAGTAAGAAAGAAAAATCAACTTTTCTTCCCCATTTCTTTTCAGCTCAAAACCGTGAGCTATAACCCAAGAGATATCATCATTTTTCTTCTATTTTTCTTCTCCAAATTAGTACCAAAACCTTGACCAAGTGAGTGAGAAAGAGGTCAATCTCTTCCTTTCCAAATTTGGGGCCAAAACCGTGGACCCTAGGGCATTGGGGGTGAGGGTTTCTTTCCATTCTTTTGTCTAATTACTTGCTTATTTATTTGTATATGCTTTGATTCTTGCTTATTTACGTTTATATTTGGCTTGATAATGATCTTGGAGCAAAATGATCAAATTTTTCCCAAATTTTGTGAACCCTAGTTCTATGAAAAAGGGAAAAAATGTGATTGCTCATGTGAATCACTTCAATTAGCTTGTGTTTATCGCTTCTTAGGTACTATTGTTGCTATTGTAGTTGTTGGTTTTGATTTAAAACTTGGATCGAGAAGTTTTTCATGAAACCTTGAATTTTTGAAAGAGGCTTGAGTTAGGTTGGTCTTGATTAGGCTTGGGTTTGTGAAATTATTATTTTTTTGATAAAAGAAATAAATTGATTGAATGATGTTGTTTAAGTAGTTTGGAACTTGCAAAATTTTGGGAAGAAAAGGGGCAAGGCCGCGAGCTCTTCAAGGCTTGGGAGGACAATTATTTTGTGTTTTTAGTCCATATTAGTTGTATTTAGTATGTTTAAGAATTGCATGGACTTTGGAAAAAATTGTAGAAAAAGGATTGGATTGAAAATTGATAATTGTTTGAAGTTTGAGGCTATGAAACAATGAAGGTGAAATGGACTGTTTAAGATCTTAGGCACCAAGTGGAGCCTTGATTTAGCATTGTGAGAGAAGGTATAAAATTTAGCATTGTTTATGTCTTAAGTTTTGAAGAAGAGAGCTAAGTGTTTGAAAATGGTTGGAAATGAATTTTGATTGAAATTGAATTAGTTTGGAAATGTAAGGCTATGATACATTAAGGTGCAAGGGATTTTATAATCCTAAAACCTAGTAGAGCCTTGAATCCAAAGTTGTCACTAATAGGATTGGATTTTCATGTTGTGATCTCATGGTACAAGTTTGTAAAGAAAAGGGTGTTTTGGTTTTAAAATGTTTGTTATTGTTCCTTTTATCTTGGGAATTAGTTCCAAGTAAGTGTGTTGATCAATAATAAATATTATGAAATTGATTATGGGGTTGTTTCATGTTCTAAGTTGGAGAAGAAATACGTCTTAGCCTTTAAAACCTTATCCTTTTAATTGTTTGCAAAATTTCAAGTGTTTTGGTTAGGAAAAGGGTTTAGGCTTTGAGGGCCTAAGGTTATAGAATTAAGCCTCTAGATTATACTATGTTTGCCTTGTGTGTTAGGCTTTGAGTGATCCGAGATCATGCGGTGTAGACCATACGATTGGATCGTTAGTAAATACTAATGCCAGAAGATTTATGACTATCTAAATCGTACCTTGTCAGACATGATCCGATGAATGATAAGTCAGTCAAAACTTTATGATAATTTCTGGAGTACACTTTATAAACAGCTGTATTTTGCCCTTAACTATGTTCCATCTAAGACGGTAAAAGGGCTCCGTTTGAGATATGAAATGGCTGAAAAGCCAAGTGCGACATTCATGAAGATTTAGCTTATTAAGATTATTTGATAAACTTGAACCCAGACTAAATAAATGTACTTTGTAAAGTATCCTTAGGAAACTAAGGGATACTGTTTATACAATGTCTCCAAGGACAAAGAGTTTGTAATGGAAACTGAAGTATTCCTTAAAGGAGTTCATCTCCAAAGGAACAAGTGGGAGAAATGTAGAACTTGACTCGCTTACAATAGAACATGTATTGGTTCCACAAGTGTTATGGGTGAGCCACTGATTTCAGTTATACAAGATCTATGTAGATCTAACAGTCACATCGCCAACCTAAGAGATATGGACTTAGTAAGGTGTTGTGCTGCTCATGTATAAGGCATCATTTATTATGTTATTAATGGTATAGCATAATAAATTCCGTAGAATAGATAGTTTGTTCAATTGAACATCGAATATGTTTTTATTGGGAGACCCCATTGAACTATAGAACACTATTATTAAAGTATCCATAGTTGAAGTATTATTGTAAACTAGGAGAACACTAATACATAGAGGCTATTGTGTGGGTGACTGATGACCATATCTCATGGGTCTTGGATAAGAGATATCAAGTCAGCACATAAGTATAAGATATTAGATATTTATACTGGATTGATCCGCTATGACGACACTTCATAATAGTTATGTAAGTGTCAATACGCTCCTCATGCTGGCCATAGTGAGGCAAGTCCTTTGACTTGAAGTCACTATGATTCCTAATACATGGAGTTGTAGGCTTTAATGCTATCAAACATCATCTATAACAAGATGATCATAAAAGTAGTACTTAGGCCAGCAATGAATCATGTTGAGGGATGTGAGTGATGTAGAAAGGATTCATCCCTCCTCATAATAGGAGTAATGTCTAGGCCACTCAATAGAGTGACACGTGGAATAATGTATTACCATGCAAGGAATGGGGAAATATGAGATATTGGGCCCATTGGGATTACACGTCTACTTGGGGATCAAGGAATACCATTGGACATAACGAGGATGACACATTTATGCCTCGTGTTCAATTAGCACATATGGAGGAAGGGACATGAGCTTCATAGTATACGTCGTATCACCGATATTTTCGTAGGCTGGGTGGCAGTGATGCATTTCTAGAAGTCAATCATTATCTGTAATATATAATATTATATTTAATATTAATATAATTTTTAATATCATGGCCAGTCTAGTGGGAACCTATGGGGTCACACGTATAGAGGATCCATGATGGAGCAAGTAATTAATTAAAGGCTAAATTGCACTCTTCATCCCTTAACTTTCTTTTTAGTTTTCGATTCTGTCCCCTAACTATTTTACTTTTCATTTACGCCCCTTAAGTTACGAAAGTTACGCCGCGTTCGTCCCCTAACTATTTTACTTTTCATTTACGTCTCTTAAGTTACGAAAGTTAGGCCATGTTTGTCCCATCCGTTCGTCGCATCCGTAGAGATTTTATCATGGAGCAGTCTCCAAAGAATAAAGGATTTATAGGGGGGAACACAGTTTCTCCAAATTAATTTAGCCCAAGGAGCATGTTGACCAATTGGCTCATGGAATAAGTAGGCATCCTTAGAAGTTAAAATACTAGAGTCATTAGCACTCCAGCGTAAAGTGCCCAACCCATGATCAATAGGAATAACAATCCCTTTAATCTCGGCCAAGATATTAGGAAAGTTGTAACGACTCGTTTCCGGACCGCTACTAAAACTAAAACTAACCCTATATGCGACGCACTTTTTAAAATAGTACTCTTATGTCCTTTGAAAAATGCGGTCTATTTTTTTTAAAAAACAATTACATCCGCAAGCATACACAGAGTTGTCACAATTTTTAGAAACATGGTGCAATCTAAGACACAAGACGCATGCTCTGGAAATACATACATATATATAAGCAAGTAGCCATTGGCAGTGTGTACCAAATAGAAAGTGCATAAACATGTACAAGAGAATACACCTATGGTATGAAGACCCTCGTGAAAGCAATCTTACCCCGCTGGTACTCTCGGCAGACACCCACGTAGGGGGCTGCTCCAAAAGTATGCCACCAGTCTACCCCTAAAGTACACAAAAGACATCCACCAAACCTGATTGGTCACCAAACAAACTGTACACTATAAACGAAATACTACAGTCATCCAAAATACAAAACAAGCAGTCAGACAATCACAACAACTACAGATAGCTATCTGAATCCTCAGACAGATCCTCCTCGTCATCATCCTCCATCGGGTCTACTGCATCCTCTCTAGTCAAGTCTATGAAAGGAACCGTAGCAGGTATACCCTCTGACACGTCCTCCTCTACCAGCACCTCCTCATTGAATCATGTGCCGCTGCATCCTGCCTCACTACACTCTCGACATACCAGTGAAAGATGTCCTGGTGGAGTAGGTGTCCTGATAATCATGGGGGAAGCCGGCTCTGTCTCAGGCTCAGGCTTTGCCAAAGAACTCGGAGTAGCTGCCGTTCGAGATGTAGAAGCTCCAGCAGTCTCACGCCTGATCACGCTCTTTCGAGCGGTCATCCGAAATCTCGCTCCCTTAGGCAGAGGTGCATAACGAGTAGTAATACGCCTCGAAATCTCCAAAGATCCCTCCGGCGAAGAAGATGATACTGGCACCGCCTTCTCTCTCTGAATGCTGCGCCAAGCATCCACCACCTGCATGGTCCTGATTGAAAAACTAACTGTACGCCTAGATGTCTCCTGTCTCAGCACTAGTCCATCAACTCGGAAAGTCTATACAACGTCCCTTATATATACAACACGGCAGGAGATGGGGTCGAACTCCATCGCCGCGGGCATCTTGATATCTGGAAAATCAAACACGATCTCCGGCGATGTCATCATCGCGGGTATCACCAGGGTCTTCGTCATCGTCGGGGTTACCATCATGGGTTGAAGAAACCACGGGAAAGGGTCAACTTCTCGAATAAACATAGAAACAACAAACATAAAGCAAGAGACAATAAGATGCACAAATGCCCATAATGCAACTCTCGACACACTCTCTCAAGACACTTTCGAAAAATTTTCGAAAGTAACGCCGAACAAGCTGGTGAAATCCAGCCATAGGCTTTGGGCTCCACGACCACCCTAGGATATTCAGGACGAGTTTCTTGATGTTAAGACATCTAGCTAAGCTGCCAAAAAACACGGGGGTCCTAGCACCCTAAGTTTATTCGGGATATGGTTCAAAAACGCCATGACGACACTTTCTCCACCCTAATGAATAAATCGACGCATACGATGATTCAAGGAAGCATGATGAATAAATCAACTCATATGATAATTCAAGAAAGCAACTCGAATAATTATTCAATCTCATATTAAATAAATATTCACATAAAGCTCAATACAAGACAACCCAATTCAACAGTATCAAGCAATCAAGCCATATCATAACAGTCGGAATACAATTCATCCCTCTGCAGCTCAATGGAGTTGACAGAGAGGAAATCAAACAAGTGTGGGGGGTTGGGACAGCTGCCAACCACTTGCAGACAAGCCCACTAAATAATCATAATGAAAGTTTTAAGAACTAAAAATCGAAGGGGTACGAGACCCTCACTTCGAACCCTGAGGTTCTCAGACTTCTTCACTTTATAACAGAAATTTAAAATCTATCCATATCTACAAGTTGTCCTTACCAAAGTCGTCCGCTAGCGTGGTACCACTCGCCTCGATCCCGTGTCGCACGAATTCGGAATCTACAAGTCCTATCATCACAAGGTAAGCTTAGCAAAATTCTAAGACTCAACTTAAAAACCTTAGGCTCTCAACACCTAAATCTTTTCCTAGCCAAACACGATCACATAGAACTTAATCATACATCAACCCAACAATTATAAACTAGAATGCAAAACAATTTCTCTCCCAAAACTCCTAAGGAATTCGCGGCCAACTCCAAGGAAATAGGAACAAATTTCAAAACATATTGCAAGTCATATACCACTTTCCAAAATAATGCTTTCAAGCGTGTTTTTTTCACAAAATCTATCTTATTAAAGGCTTCAATTAAGCATGCATATACTAATACAAGTCTTTGCAAGAAATTTTCCTTTTTCCTATGCCTATAGGTCTCACGGCTAAGGGCCTAAAATGAGTGACCAATTTGCAAATTTTCCAACCATAAATTAGTACCATTTGACTTAGCATTTCCTTTTCAAGACAACAAGTCACAATTCAAGACCAATATTCAACTAAGTGCCAAAACTATTTTCAAAACATTTCAAGAGTAAGAGTTTCAAAGAATCCTTCCAATTCTTTTGATCCCAAAACATTTTAACTATGGAAATCACAAATTTATTAACTAGAGAACAAACTCAATCAAGTTCCAACATGCTTTTTAAGTCGTCAAGAACAAATTTTCACAATTAGCTTACTAACTCTTCCACTTAAACATACCCAACATATCCAATAACAATCTTATCAACCAAAACATGTTATTCATCAACCAATTTCATGCTTCATCAATCAATTTCTACCATTTCCCTCTTTTCAAAAATAGGTTCAGGCCATAAAAATAACTTAATCAACAAGCAAATCCTAAACTATGAACAAATACAACAACAACAACAGCAGCAAAGAAGCTTATTTAACCCATTAATCACTTGATTCACCAAGGATCACACAAATCCCTCTTCTTCTCCCTTAGGTCACGCCTAGGGTTCCAAGGAATTGAGGTTGAAGTGTTCATCTCCTCTTATGATCACAATCAAGCAAAAATCAACACAACACAAAGCATGAAAACAAGAAAGAAATGAGAAAAGAACCACCACCTCCTCCTCCTATGTGGTCGCGGCCTAGGGGCTGTTTATGGGGGAGAAAATGGTACTCTCCACTTACTTGGTGATGAGCTAGGTAATGATGGAAGGTAGAAGAAGGAACTAGCAAGAAAATGAAGCAAGAGATGAAGTAACTCAAGCCTTGATGAAGGTAGCTTCCATGGAGGTTTTGGAGCTTCTCTCTCTAAAGGATGAAGATGATGAACAAATGAGGGTAGAGATAGAGTGGGGGGTGTGGTTTGGGCTGATTAGAGGGAGGGGAAAATTATTTTTTCACTTAAAAAAAATACTAGGATAAAAATGTTTTAAGGAAAAGATAAATAAAACTAATCACACATTAAGTGACACCTCTCAAAAGGTGAAGATGTTAATCACATCACTTAATCCTACCCATTTAATCTCACATCTCTCATGATTACCCTCTAATTCTAGAGTTTAAGGGTTGCTAAAACACGGCGTCGAGTAACCGCGTTACCGATTAATTCCTCACTGATAAATTCGCGAAAATTAATTCAACAAGAAATTAATTCACCACGTGATAATATTTTATTATAAATAAGAAAAATCATATCAAACACTAAAAAATAATCAGGACAAGTTACGATTCAATTTTCATCGAAATCGGGGTTCATTTAAAATTTTATCTGCGGCAAAATTGCCCGGTGATTCGAAACGCAACAAAACTTCGTTAGAATTTTTCGACGATATTCGAACCATAGATTAATATAAAATATTAACTCTCAAATCCAATTTGATCTTGATTTAATTAAATCACTTATTTATAGAACAAGGAATTGCTTATTATAGCATAATTACGACAAAAATTACACTACAATAACTCTAAATAACTTATCGTAAAAGTACGGGTGTTACAAAAGTGAAAACAAAGATCCGCAGGAATACACTAGGAGCCATTATGAATGAAATCACTAACCTTAGCCTTGAACAAATGGTGCAATGAAGGATGGATTCCTATAATATCAACTATAGGTCTAGACAACCAAGTGTCCATCCAAAAGTTGATGTTAAAACCATCTCCAAGATGTCAAATAGAGATATCAGCAATAATGGGTAGGTGAGACTTGATACCAGACCAGATAGAAGAAGAGACATGATATTGAACTGGAGAGTTGTTTTCAAGAACATGGGCTCTCAGGAAGTTGGCCCATTGCAAGTCGGAGGTCCTAAACTCCCAGGCAAGCTTAAGCAAGCCCGCTTGATTAATAGAGTTAATAGGGCGGACACCTAAACCTCCTTCAAGAGTAGGAGAGCAAACTTTCTTCCAAGCAACAGTAACATATTTTCGGGAAGAAACATCCCCTGACCAAATGAAATTCCTAATCCAGTGATCCAAAGAAGAAAGAAGATTTTTAGGCCAAGCATAAATATGAAAGCTGTAAACCAACATGCCAAGAATAATGGACTTCAATGGTGATGGGTCACTGAATATCTACAAGACCAAATAATTAATATTAAATTAAACAAGTATATACTAAAAACAGAAATAACATTGAATAGTTTTAAAAATTCTAATACCTGCTCCCAACCTTTAACAATATTAGCTGAGACAATGATTATGTTTTTCATCACATAGTAACCATAGGAATAGCCGTCATTTTGTCGAGCCACCTACAAATATGAATACCATTGTAGCATATAAATGATTAGTAAATATTGTACACATTAAAATAGTAAAATTAAATATAAATAAATTTTCGGGTAGACAAAGTACTTACTTCAAGAAACACCCATCTAATAGACTTCTTGTTCTTACGGCCTTTCAACGTGTAATATTCTTCCATAGCTCTAAAAATTAAATGAATTCATCAAATTAACATTATAGATCTAATAAAAGACAAAGTCAATGCATATATATATGTTAAAAATAAAAGTTTACCTATCAATTATGCCCCTAATGTCTGTGTTCGGTTTATAATGCAACAAACACAACCAACAAACGATATCATCAGGACAAATGATAAACAACTACCAATGACCACTATAATATTGAACAACAATAATAAGACAAAAGCAAACTAGGCTTGCAATTAGACAACACAGTTACATGTTCTTACCTATGTAGATACGGTACAAGGTAACACGTTTTTGGCTCATCGTCCATATTTTATTTTGTAAGCATGATTGCACTACCTTTGGAGGAATGCTCATATTGCCGGTTACAATAATCTTATTTGGGTCAAAGAACCCAAACCGATCGCTGCAGCCCTTTGTCACACAGAGGAGATGAAGATACATAAGATGTTGATACGTACAAAATAATTTTTATAAAGTAATGATATTTACGTTCACTATACTGACAAGACTTCACCGGATAGCCACTGATCACCATCACCAACCTCATCGATGTCCTTCCTATCAACAGAAAACCACGGATGGACATTGGTTTCATGCTCCAGGTCTACAAGGAAGCTTTGACATTTGAGAACCTTCAAAATCTTCTTTGGTCGGCTGGTTTTCATCATCCTCTGGTGAACAGCTATCCTTAGTGCTCACACGCACGGTAGCTCTAGGATCAGAATAATCATGAGGAGCGATATAACTGCTCACTACACTTATAGATTATAGTGTCTGCATCAAATAATTTAAACATAAATAACATTACCAAGGTTAGTAATTTTTATTTCATTAATTGTGTCAAGTTACGCATATCTTCTTCATCACCGGAATTTTTGCAGTGGCCGTTACCATCTTTTCTAGGCACTTAAATCTTTCATCAAATACCTTCATGCATCCTTGCATTGCTTCGAATAAGCTAGGACTTCCTCTTCTTTGAGCTTGACTTTGTAAATATGAATATCCTTGGTTTCTCCACACCGGGTTATTGTTGTTTGAGTAGGAACTACTTCGAGTCTCGGTGCCTATAAAATTAACTTTTGCAATTGGGTCCTCAGTTGTCATAGGCTTCTAATTGAGATTGTTCCTTGTAGCATTTGTGTGGGCACGTGATGCTACCAAGGCTTTAAATTTTTCAGTAAATGCATCTACTTTGGCTTCTAAAGATGTGTGAGTTTGCATCCCATGGATTTCGAATTCCAAATTAGGTTGTGCCTGTTCTGATGACCATTGAGCAATATCTTGAGCCATCTCTTTAATTATTTCAAGAGTCTCAGATGGAGTTCTTGTTCCCAAAGATCCTCCACGCGTAGCATCTATAGCGGCCCTGCTTTGCGCATTGAACCCATTATAGGCTATGTGAACCAGTTGCCATATGGCAAACTCATTGTGTGGGAAGCTTTTGAGTAGTTCTTGAAAGCAATTCCAAGCTTCATGTATTGGCTCTAACTCAAATTGCTTGAAGTTAATTATTTTAGCTCTTAGTTTCGCAAATTTGGCAAGAGAGAGATATTTACGAAGAAACTTGCTCTTCAAATTTCCTAAGTGGTGATTGAATTCGGAGCCAAAGAGTCTAGCCAAGCTTGAGCTTTCACATAGCCTATAATGGGTTCAACTGGTCCCACACAATGAGTTTGCCATATGGCAATTTGAAGGGCAAGTTTCTTCGAAGCGATGCAAGGATGCATGAAGATATTCGATGAGAGATTTAAGTGCCTAGAAAAGATGGTAATGGCCACTGCAAAATGTCAGAGACATTTGAAGGAGAAACAAGCCACCCTGATGAACTATGTGACCAAGCTAGAAGAGAAAACACCCACCCAAGAAGTACAATCTAACTTGATAACTACAAAGGGAGGAACAGTGCATGCAGGGCCATCTGAGAAGGGTAAAAAGAAGGCTACGTCAACGCATTCCCATGAAAAGCCACGTACCCAGACCGAAGAAAGAGACACAGGAAGCAAGGAACTTGAGAATGAGTAAATGACAGTACCCATTAATCCACCTGACACAACTCCCAATGTACCATTCCCATAAAGGTTAAAGAATGACTTGCAAGACCCCCAATTTACAAAAAATTTAGAAGTCCTAAAGCAGCTGACCATCAACATACCTTTCATGGAAGCTATTTCTCAAATGCCCAAATATACTAAATTCTTGAAGGATATCCTTGTCAACAAGAAAAAGTTAGAGGAATTACCCACAATTAAATTAAGCGAGGAGTGCTCAGCTATAATCTTGAAGAAGTTACCTCCTAAAATGAAGGATCCAGGAAGCTTTACAATACCATGCACTATTGGAAATTCTTAGCCCACAAGGATATCCTAAAATGAAGGATCTCAGCTCTAGCATAAGCTTGATGCCTTTATCCATCTTTTAGCGGCTTAGTTTGAAAGAGGCCAGACCCACAAGACTTCAATTGTAATTAGCAGATAGGTTTGTAGTGCACCCAAAGGGAATAATCGATGACGTATTGGTGAAAGTAGAAAAATTTATTTTTCCAGCTGACTTCGTAGTTCTAGACATGGAAGAAGATAAGGAAGTCCCACTTTTGTTGGGAAGACCATTTTTAGCCACCAGAAAAACAATTATTGACATCCATCAGGGGAAGCTCATGTTAAGGCTTAACAATGAAGAAGTTGTCTTCAGCGTGTTTGAATCCTTCAAAACCCTCTCTAGCTCTTAATCTTGCAATTTTATAGACACTTTAGAAGAACCTGTACTAATATCTTCTGATTTGCAGGGAAACTTGCTTAAAGACCCTCTAGAAAGAGCTCTAACCTGCAGCAAAGAGAATATCATAGATGTTGAAGAAGTAAAATAGGAAATTCTAGCGCTGGATGCAAGCATGGTACATAGGCCATGGAACGGGGTGCAACGATTTGAAAGATTAGAAAGACCCAAAACTCCTTCAATAAAATCATCTCTAGAAGAACCACCAGTGCTTGAATTAAAACCATTACCCGCTAACATTAAATACGTGTTTTTACACCCACTAATGTCCTTACCAGTTATAATTTCATCTTCTTTAATAGGTACAACGGAGGAAAAACTTTTAAGGGTCCTATGGGAGAACACTACAAGAAATCACGGGTATACCGACGGCCTTTTACGACGGCTGATGCGTGGCCGTCAAAAAAACGCTGACTTTAAGCGGCTTTGCAGTCGGTAAGTCCAATCCGTCATACGCTCAGCGTTCTGGCGGCTGGCCGTCGGAAAGGCGTGTTTTTGGCGTGGCCAGCGACCGTCGGTAAAGGCCGTCGGTATACCCTTTCGATTTCCGCTTTTTCATATACCGACGGCATTAACCCGTCGGTATTTGAAAATAGCCATCGATAAACCCGAAAGTTTCCGACGGGTTTAGCCGTCGGTAATGTTAATTTGGCCGTCGATAAAGTCCAGATACAGCCAGGACAAAAACCGTTTCTTCCCTTTTCTTTCGTTCTCCTTTTACTTTCTCTTCTCCTCTCTCGTTCGTTGCCGGTATGCCGTCACCACCACCTCTCTTAGTCCTCCCTCCTCTCCCGGTCTGCGCGACCACCACGTCTGCCTCTGCCAGGGCGCCGTCCACTTTGCCCCTCCGCCAGGGCGCCGTTTTCTCCTTCTCCATCCCCGTTTTCTCCTCTCCGTCGCCGTCGACCGCTACTCTTCAAATTCTGCATTTAAAAGGTACTATTCTTTGATTGTATGTTCGGTTCGATGCTATCATCGTTAGAATAAATTATTTATGAAGTGATTGTATAGATGCATTTTACGTTCGTGTTCGTTATCACTAGTGACTCAGGAATCGACACTGCACCTTTCATACCTCATTCGCCCTCGTAGCCCTCGCCTCGTAGCCCTCAGCCGCTTCTGTAGTCGAGCGTAACCGCCGTGAGGAGGTAGGTTAATTGAAGGGCATTTTATTTTTGTTGTATTTTTTAACTTGTGGTTGCTGAAATTATAACTTCTTTGATCTTGAACGTAAGCACACACGCAAAGTGGTGGACTAGAATCGCGAGTTATAATGGATTTTTTTATAACCTAACCGTGAGTCCTACATAATTGTGAGTCTTGGTCTGAATTTGATTAGGACATAATGATTTAGGATTTGAAGATTACCTTCTTGGTTTTGTTCCCGATTTCCTTATTAGTGTCCAAAAATATGGAAATTGTTAAAAATTAATTATGTCTTTTAATCTTGTTTATTTGAGAATCGGGGATCTTGGTTGTTTGGTGTGTTTGTAATTCTTTGTTAAGACATAATATTATATTAGGTTATTATATTTGATAAAAGGTACATGACCCTTGTTTGTGCTTGATGTATGGCTCCCTTAGATCATCAATCCCTGTTGCTTAATTGTTCATCATCTGTCATCACTATGGTGTGAATGAGAGATTTTTATGGATTTCCTAAGCGGGAAATAAAACATGCTCTTCTATTGCTCTTATCACCAATTACGTTGTTTTTAAGGTTCATGTTTATGTCTACTTGATTTCTAATTATGTGGGTTGATACATTGTGGTAATCTTGCAAATTTTAGTAGATAAATGTATTTTAATCGCCAATTTTTAAAAATGCTAGCATGTAGCCTTGATATTGATGAATAGCCTCATATTTTCGATGCAAATTTTTTGTAGACATTCTAAAATTCATTTAGGTCATTACGATTGTGTATTTAGTTTTGGTTGTTGACTCTTAGACTCTTATTCTTGTATTTGATCAACTGTAGAGCTAATCAAGCTTTGATTTTGATATCAAAAGGCTTGTGGAAAGGAAGTATCGAAGAAGATGATACAGACAAGTAACTATGATGTATATTTATTTTGTTCCCTGCATATATATGTAATGTAAAGTCGACTTACTAGTGATTCTTCTTTGAACTAGTTAAGCTAGGAAAATATTTTTTGGACACCCGAACGCTTCTCTACACCTTGAAAGAGATAGAGATAGAGATAGAGATAGAGGAGTGATAGATGTGACATGTAGGTGGTGTGATAAGAAGGAAGAGATAGAAAGAATAAGAGGTGTTAGATGAGTGTTGATTTTGTGGGGCGTTAAAAAATCAAAACTCTTAGAATTAGTTCCTATCAAATTCGCAAATTTTTGTTTTAACAATAAGGGCTAAAACAGAATGTGATTCATTAGCAATAAAATTGAGTAGAATTTCTCCATAATTAAGAGTTGGTTAGAAAAAAAAAACAAAGGGTGCTAGCTTGATTGTGTGGTATTGTGCAATGTAATTAATAACGCGATTGCGTCTATATATTTTTATTAAAAAAATAAAATAATAATTTACTTAAAAACTAGATAAAATTTCTTCAATTTAAGAAGTTTACATTGGTGATGTTGCTTGGCTGCAATTTGCTTGTATGTCTTTTCCATTTTCTGAAATTCAATAATCAAATACCATAAGCAATTGATTATCGTCTCCATGTTCTTACTTTTTCTGTTTTCCATCTGGGGCAAGGGGAAGGTGGAGAAAAGAGAAGCTGGAAATGCATTTTCTGTATTTAACTGATCATACAAATAATTTTAATTTATGAAGATTTTGTTTTGGTACATGATATTATGAAGATTGTTTGCATGATACTACTATTTACATGATATTATGATATTATCTTTGACCTTATATGGCATACCCAGTGGTATCATGAGATGATGTTATATGCATATTATCCAAGCTTTGTTAGAGAATATTTGTTTGAAATAAAAACTGTACCCTGTCCTCCCTTTCCCTTCAGAATCCAGAATTATAAAATGCTTTGGTTACACATATATATACTTAATTTGTAGAAAGATCTTTTGTTTACTGCTATTCTTGCTTTTAGACCTGTTTAATTGAGTCCATTTTATTGCTTGCAAAATTTTCTAGGTCTTTGATGTCTTTGATGAAAAAAGAATGGCGTTATAGAATTTGAGGAGTTTGTGCATGCTCTTGGTGTCTTTCATCCTTATACTTCTTTGGTGTCTTCCACAGTAAGCATTTTGCAGTTGTTTATTTTGTTACATTATTTGTTTTAATACCATCAGTATTAATAAAATATCAATTATATTTTCTTGGTACATTTGCAGTTGCTTTTAGATTGTACGATTTGAGGCAATTTGGATATATTGAGCGAGAAGAAGTAAGTATTTTGGCATATCCAGGTTGACATTTGAGGAGAAGCTTTTTTGAGGTATACACTCTAACGAAATGTCGGTTTACTCATTGGGTGGAAAAGGGTGGTGAGAGACCCCCACAAACATATTTATTTGATTTCCTTCATAGTTCTCTCCACAGAGAGAATTTTGAAATGATGTATGTTATAAGATTATTTTATTGTTATAAGATTGAGACAATGACAATTTGATTGGATAAAACCGGCGTTATAAGTGTGACTCGGTCTGTTTGTGTGTTATGCATGCACGGTGGTGTTAGTGGATCGGGTTTGGTTTGGTTTTATTACGATATATATGTCTTTTTGTATTTGGTGATTGTTGAAGGGTTATAATCTGTTGGGTTTTTTTTCTTTGGCTTTACAATTTGGAAGTTGTATATACGATACAATTGTGTTGAGCTAGCTAGCTAGGGTTTCAAGGATGGGTGTTCGATTTTAAACTATGTTAAACTTATGTTGATATGTTTGTGAAGCAAAACTAGCATGTAATTATTACATTTATCTAATTATGTTTAACTAAATTAAGAGACAGCAATTCATGTCGGGTGTGTTGAATTACTCTCTTGGAAAAGTAATTGTGATTTGTCATTAAAGGATAGTCATATATTAGATAAAATTGCAATAGAATTCACAAGAAATTCCTAAAACATCTACAGTTAACATAATTAGAAAAAGAATTATGTTAATGTTGAAGTAGACATTATGTTAATGTTGAAGTAGCCCATGCAGATGCAGTGTTTCTTACTTTCAGATCCCTTAAACACCAAAATTTAATTGTAGGTTATTATGATTTATGAGTTAGGCCAGTTATATATTGTCCTACTAGAAAGTGGGTTGATGTCCTAGGAGTCTATAGGAGATTGCTTTGAAAATAATCCAAAAGCAACAAATTTAGTTATTTTAGTTAGGCCAGTGTTTTTGATCCCTCTGTATTTGGGTAGGGTGCCCTTTTATTATTATATATTCCTTTGCCTTTAAAAATAAAAAGAGTATGTGTGTTGAAATTAAATCATGACACATATAATACTTAATCCTATACAATGCAGAATAATAGTAACCAAAGGAAATAAAGCGGAAAAGAGTAGCTGAAAGAATTCGTACATTGGATTCCAAAAATTACCTCTTAACCATTCAAATTCAAAGCTCAAAAGTTCACTATATTCTTTCGGTCACTATTATTAATTATAAACTATTACTACAATTGTTTTAAAAATGTAACCGATATATAGCTTTGGAAAGTTGCAAGAGAAATAGAAATGAGTTTATGGTGATAAAAATAAAACCAATAGAAAATAATAGGATGTGTTTCATATATTCAATATAAATGTATTTATGTCATGCAATAATGCTTTCTTTTCATATTCTTAAGCTGAAGAATCAAATAAAAAATTTCATTAAAACTTAACAAATGTAATTAAAGATTTGGCTTAAATGCACTTTTAGTCCCCAAATTTTCTCAATTTGGTGTTTTCGGTCCTCCTATTTAATTTTTGCGATTTTGATCTCCTAACTTTTTCAATTTGGCGATTTTGGTCCCTATGTTTTTAGTTGCACTTTTGATCCCCTAAAAATCGTGGATTGTGCACCTTTGATTCCCGCTTTCCCAAAAACCCAAGATTTTTGGAATCAAAAAGCAAAACATTAATGATTTTGAGGGACCATATTTCAACTGTGTTTTTACAACATCAATTCAAAAAAACATCAGCAATCGAATTTATTCTTTAATAAATACTGAAGAAGCTGGCGGTGCAACTACATCCTGAAATTAAATTATGTATTTCCAATAATAATGATCTATTTTTCCGCCATATACAACCATTTTATTCAATAAACTATTTATCAATAAACTAGGAATTAAAAACCAATATACCAAGAAATTAAAGAAATTATTTATTTAGAAATTGTATTTAATATGTTCCTTTTATTTTATGGAGCCATCAGAAAGCTGAGTTAAAGAAGCTTAAAGGAATAGTATTAATACTCACATTAGAGGAAGTTAATTAAGGTGAGCAGGAGGAGGGGGTGAAATTGGTTTGAAATGAGTTGAGATGTTTGAACTCGAATATTACAAGGGTTTGAACTCGTGTACTCGTGCTATTTTTTCACCCATATATTTTATGTTTAGGGTAAAGTTTAGTCTCTATACAATTTTTACTCATTATTTTGTCTTATAATATTAATTTATCCTTATAATTAATTTTCTTACCACCACAATTTTAGTCTTTTAAAGGGCAACTTAGTAATACAAACTCCAGTAGACCTTTTGTTGACAAGAATGGCCAAATTGATCTTTTTTTACTTTTTGCAACAAGTTGTTGAGTTCTAATTTGTGACACAATTGAGACAACAGATTGGGCTTGTGGCACACATGTATTTCTCGTTTTATATCAATAGCAGTTTGCCTCAAAATTAAAATTATAAATTTGAAACTAAATTGAAACAAAAAAAAGATAAATGACTAACTTGAAACTTTAAATTAACATAAATGACTTCTAGAGTTATTTTGCCTAAAATAACGTAGAATATGAGTTGTATGGATCCCTTGGGAATGGTCGCTTTTATGCTAGAGATGTACGATTTGCCTTTTGTACCTTGTGATGTCAAATGTGGGGTCAAATAACTATACCCTTAACAAAACTGCACTATATATCCTTGCCACAATAACACACACACCCACATTTTTGCTTTTAGCAAAATCTGCCAGTTGCTACACACCCACGTAGAAAAATCCAATTGTAAAAGTGCTTACCAGGAGAATGGAATGCATGTTCAATATGCTCTCTGAGGTTGAAGTTTGTTTGCTTTATTTATTTTTTTTTTTAGAAGATCAAGGTGGTAATTTATTCCAAGAAATGGACATTATATATCAACACTAAAATTATCTTCCTTATTAATAGGAGAAAGATCAGTCCCTTTCTTTCTAATTTTTGCTGTCACTGGTTTCCAAGTAGCTACCTTCTTAGGATTTACCCCTTAAGGGATTCCTAGGTAATCAACAGGGAAAGCAAGGATATTACAACCTAATTTTGCATCCATATAGGAGCTCTAATTGCATGGCATATACCAAGCCAAACCACTATGAAAACAAAAATTGTTAAAAGGATTTATGCTTCCCTTGCCACTTCTGCTTGTTTAATTCTATCCTTTAAGAGGATGTCAACTTTCAACATGTTACTTTTTAATTATTGATGAAATGGATGTTTGATTGTTGTTATTAGTATCGGAGAGAAGCCTTAGCTTCCCGTTTGAGGTTTAATATATTATTGAGTTCATATACTCTTTTAGGGTGCCATGTGCTCATTGTATATTGAACCTTGAATTGTCCAAGTCGGACAGTTTGGGAAAAAACTTTTTCTTTACTCGTATAATAGTTGTTGCTTAATTCTCGTATCTTTATATTTGATGAAATTTCGGTTCGATTCATTTCCTTTTGTTCTCTGGGTGCATACTTGATTGCGGTGTTCATAACTGCGTTCATTTTGTGTACTCGAGAGACCAATGGAAATCTTTGCCAAATTTTGTCAAGTATAAGATCTGAGAATTAAGGAATGATTATTATACGAGTTCTGAAAAAGTTTTTTCTCGAATGGGATAAGTCATACCATTTAAAGAAAGAGAAGCGGTTGTAAGAACGTCGTCTGCTGAAATTGTCATTTTTTTACATGCGAGAAGATGGAATATTTTCTTTCGAGTCGTAGTTGGATGTCACGATAGGTTGTATCAGGGAGAGGGGTTTGAAACCAGATTTTCTTGCTGGGGTTGCGTACTTTGTCCAAGTCGCAATGGCACATAAAGATTTCAAAACTAATGGAGGGATTAGATGTCCGTGCTTTAATTGCGATTGCGAAGGATTAAGAGCCCAAGTGAGGTCACGCACCACCTGTATTGATTGGATTTAGGCTTAATTACTGGATTTGGACTACACATGGTGAAAAGTTGCCTCACGTTGATTTAGGGGTTCTTGATAATTGCGAAGGTGCTTCGCGATTCACGTGGGTCGGGATGTGGTGAGCAGATTGAATTGATGCAAGATATGGTTTGTGATGCCTTGGGGGTGAGCGTGTTATTCGATGAGCAGCGATTATGATGACACAGATGAACTTCCAAATGAGACAACACAAAAATTTTATAATCTGTTGTTAGAAACAAACAAGCCGTTGTTTGAAGGGTCTGAGACTCTAAGTTATCAATGTGTGTGAGGCTCTTAGCTCTTAAGTCCAAGCGTGGTGCTACAGAAGTGTGCTTGGATCTCGTGAACGAAAATGATGTTGGACTCGTCACCTATCAAAGATGGTTTGCCAAAAAGTTATTACGAGGCTAAAAGCTTAGTGTCCAAGTTGAAATTTGGAATCTAAAAGGATTGATTGTTGTGTGAGAGGGTGTATGTTGTATTACGACAATGAGTTTGGTAAAAATGATGGTGCGCTAGTTGAATGCAAATTTTGTGGTGAGCCTAGGTATATGTCACATACTAATAATCGGACGGGTAGACAAAAACTAGTTCCTGAAGGCAATGTTTTATTTGCCAATTATTCCAAGGGCAGAGAATGTTTGCATCACCACAGGCTGCAGACAAAATGACATGGCACTATGAGAATAGAAGCACTTGGTATGTTGCGCCACCCTTCGATGGTGAAGCTTGGAAGCACTTTGATCGTGTGCATCTGATTTTGCGGCAGATCCACGTAATGTACGACTTGGCTTATGCTCGATGGTTTTACCGTATGTTCAATCCACGGCGAAACCTTATTCTTGTTGGCGATTATCGTTACCCATACAATCTTCCTCCCGAAATGTGCATGTCTAAGCCTTATATGTTCTTGACTTTGTGTTATCTAGGGTCCAGATAATCAAACGGATGGTATTGACATCTATTTAGAGCCTCTTATTGACGATCTCAAAAGGTTGTGGAATGGTGTTGTGACGTACGATATTGCACGAAAGAGGAATTTTAGAATGAGGGCAGCGCTGATGTGGACCATTAATGACTTCCCTGCATATGGCATGTTGTATGGTTGGGGTACTCATGGTAAAATGGCATGTCCGCATTGCATGGAGCATACAAAGGCCTTTACCTTGAAATTTGGGGGGAAGAGTTCTTGGTTTGACTCACATCGCAGGTTTTTACCCGATGATCATGCATTTAGACGGAATAAGAACGCTTTCAAGAAGGGGAAGTTGAATTAGATGGCGCCCCAAGGTTGGCGCTTGAGCAGATCTGGGAAAGGGTTATGGAGCGCCCAAAATCATGATTTTGGCAAATTGGATCGATTTGAAGGATATGGACAATGGCATAATTGGACAAAAAGAAGTACTTTTGGGATCCGCCATCTTTGGAGAGATAATTTATTGAGACACAACCTTGATGTTATGCACATTGAGAAGAACTTTTTGACAATGTTTTTCTCACAGTGATGAACGTCGAGGAAAAACAAAAGACAATGAGAAGGCGGACTAGACTTACCACTTTCTTGTAGGCGAAAGGACTTGCATTTGTGAATCGGTCGGATGGGAAGACCACGAAACCCAAAGCTTGTTACTCTTTAAGCTTCGAGGAAGCCAAGTCGATCTGTCGGTGGATAAAGAACCGGATGCGGATGGTTATTCTTCTAATTTGGCAAGATGTGCCGATGTGAACAAAGGAACCATGATTGGGATGAAAAGCCATGATTGTCATGTATTCATGGAGTGTTTACTTCCTATTGCATTTAGTTCCTTGTCAGTCAAATGTTTTAAATCCTTGGTGAACTCGGCCAATTCTTTAAAGATTTGTGTTCTGCGACATTGAGAGAGGATGATCTCATAAGGATGGAGCAGAACATACCAGTCATTCTTTGTAAGTTGGAGAGAATATTTCCCCTGCTTTCTTTGATTCTATGGAGCATCTAGCGGTGCATCTTGCACATGAAGCTAGGCTTGGTGGACCAGGTTCAATCTGGATGGATGTATCCATTCGAAAGGTACTATAATAAAGTATTCTCTAAAATAAATATTTATTTGAAGGGTTAAATGTATCAATTTTTATCATCAACGTTGTTATTTTTAGATTTATGGGTGACTCAAAGCGGTCGGTGAAAAATAAGGCCAGGGTTGAAGGATCTATTTGTGCAACTTACTTACACCGTGAGACAATCCATTTCTGTTCCCATTATTTTACGAACTTCATGTTGACACCAACAAATAGTAGGAATGAAGTAGAAATTGAAAGTGAAAGACACCCGCTTGCCTTATCAGTATTTTGCCTTTCCGGTCGTCATGGTGGAAAGGAGGTGGATAACTGGATAACGGCGAAGTGTGGAAGTCGACCACGTTCACGTGTTGATCAAGCGTGCGAAGTATCACCGTCTCTAAGTTATGTATCATTTTGACCACTTTCATTTTCTTTACTCCACAATTGCTCTTGATCATTTGTTTGATAATGACTTGATCAGGGCATTCTTGTTAACTAAGCCCACAAGCGTACAAGACTCTTCTGCCTATATTCATGAATATTTCCCAACGTGGTTTAGGAACCAGGTATGTTTTTGAGTCGTCATATATATATTATTATTATTTATTGTTTGAAAATACAAAAATATTGTTTGAAAATAGGAACCATAATTTGTTTGCACATGGTGTGTACACAGGTGTATAGCGAGGCAGAATCCCCTAAAATCCAACACTTGAGAAATTTATCTCATGGTCCTAAATCACGTGTAAAAGAATGGCACACATTCTTTGTAAATGGATACAAATTCCAAACCCAGTCAAAAACAGAGGGGAAAAAAACAGTTAACAGCGGGGTTTATGTAAAAGGTGCCACAGATGGAGGTGAAGATGACTTTTACGGCGTGATTCAACATATATATGAACTGACGTACAATACTTTAGACTATACTAAAAAAATAGTGCTATTTTATTGTAATTGGTTTGATCCATAAAATAGAGGCACAAGAGTGGATCGAAAATATAATACTGTTGACATACACATGAGCAGAAGATACCAAATGTTTGATCCGTTTATCATGGCACAACATGTAAGACAAGTGTATTATGTCCCTTATCCATCAACTCGAAGGGACAAACAAGGTTGGTGTGTCGCAATAAAGATAAAACCACGGGCTCGCATTGAAGCGAGATGATACAGAGGAAGAAGTGGCTTATCAAGTGGATGAGATGTCTCATGTCAATGTAGTAAATGAAGTGGAACCCATTACTCGACTACGTGACAATCCAATCACATATGAAGATGTAGATGGGGATGAGGAATTAAATGAAGAAGTGGCAGAACCATCAAGATCTGAAGACGATCTGAAATTGAGTGGGCGAGAATGGGCGATTGAATTTGTTTAATTTTTTACAATTTGAGAAATTAATGTGTAACAATATATTTTAATTTGTCAGTTATTTTCATAACTTGTTTATTTTTATGGAATTCATTTGTAATATTGTTATGTTTAAATATAATATTTCATGACTGTTATTATTCAATTGCTCTATAGACAGATATGGCATCGAGAGGGTGAGGAGGAGACCCCGGACCACCCGGTGGTGGTAAATGGAAGGGAAGGGATCGCCCTCGACCCCCTCATCGTCGAGGCCGACCATCATTAGGCGTGACCTATCGGGTTTTCGGCGTTGTCATCTACACGTCGTCCTAGTACATCTACGTCGAGACGGCTGATACACCTCCTGCACCTAGACGACCTTACGCACCACCTACAGACTCGAGGCACATTCGACACCAGCGACACAGTTCGGGCACGTTCGGCACCTTTGCCTCACATTGACATGATCCCCACCCCGGGGTTCCAGCAGCCACATGGCGCTTCGAGTTCCCATGTTGTGCCTGATCCGGTGGCCGATGCTCATCAGTCCGACCATGATTATAGTACGGGCCATATACCTGATGACACTGATGTTGGGCAGGACGGGGAGGAGCAGGAGGTTCAGCAGGAGGAGGTTCTTGAGCAGGGGGAGGGCCAGGAGCTTCACACTCTTGAGATGTTGTATGATGGTCGAGTTCTTATCAGGCCATCTGGTAGAGGGTAAGTATTTGCAATTTTTTCGAGTTATTAATAATTTACATGTATATATATATATATATATATATATATTTTATTTAACATGTTTTTATTGTTCAGGGTTCTTCCTCAAAGCTTCTTTGCGTTAGCTATCACAAAGAACAATTGAGGAGAATTACCAGGAGTTTTGGCCCACCTGGGGACATCAAGGATTTTGGCGGGACCATATGTTTAATTCTTTGAGTAAGCTGCAATTTTTATTTTATTGCATATTATTTTATTTTCGTAAATTTCAATTATGTTTAATAATGTCTTATATTGATACAGCATTTAGGGTTGCTTGGGAGGAAAAAGATGAGGAGGCGATGGAGAAGAATTTTCATATGAAGGCCTCCCACCGCTTTACGACATGCTTCGAGATGCCCGCATCGGGGATCGTGACCAGTTGGATAGGGGGCGAGCTCTGGCGGCGGTGGTAGCGCTGCTGGAACTCCCACGAGTTCAGGCGACCAGCGAATGCCAAGAAGAATAGTGGCCTCGAGAAGGGTGGCGGCTTGCACACCGGAGGCAGTGTCGGTCGAAAGCGCAAAGACGCAGCTTAGACTTGTACGTGTTATAAAATTGTTATTATTATTATTTTATTATTATTATTATTATTTATTTAAATTTTTTATTAATACAATCTCGATCGAGGAGGTTGGGGAGAGAAGTTGATTGCACGAGCTTCATCTTGCAACTCATACGAAGAGAATCTTGGTGATTTCATTGATGAGCGTCGAGGCGGACTCAGGTAATTATAAAATATAATAAATATTTTTTAATAATGTTTATATTGTTTTGTTAAAAAAAAAGATTTGACTTATTTGTTTGTTTAACAGAGGAGTTTGAGGCGAGGATGTCTCGGCTTAGATCTCGAGCTCATCATGTTCTCCATCTCGAGCCACGACGATCTATCTACACCATCGAGGGTTTGGGCGAAGTGGTTGGCGAAGAAGAAGGGCCGCCTATATGGTGCTGGCGACCTTGCCAGCAACTACAAAAAAGGGGCCCGCCGCCTACACACTGGAGAGTCGTCGAGTAGTAGTGCTGCCACTGGTCGCTCTGCCGCGGATGACCAGGAGATAGCCGAGTTGAAGCGGACCGTGGCCCAGCAGCAGGAGCTTTTGACTCAGGTGCTGCAGCGACAGGAGCAGATGTACCAGTTGCTAGCTCGCCAGCAGCCTACTCCGCCTCAGCCTCAGCCTCCGCCTCCGCCTCCGCCTTCGCCTCCGCGTACTCATGGTTATGTCGATGATCCAGATGATGTAGAGGATCTCGATCATGATCAGGAGTACCAGGACTATTAGTTCTGTTTGTACTTATATTTTTTCATATTTTTGGATATCATTTTTTTTCGTTTCGGATATTATTTTAGTTACTGATTTTTATTCGTTGAATTTTTTTATTTATTATGTTTTCTTTTTTTAATTTGCTTTTTAGTTTACGTTATCACATTTTTATATATGGAAAATCAATTAATAATTAAATTAAATTAAATTACAAGTAATTTTTAATTAAATTAATAAATAAATATGTTTAATATGAGAGTAAATTATTTTTATAATTAAACAAATAAATAATTAAATTAATTAATTACTTAAAGAATAAAATTAATTTGGTTATTAATTAATAATTTTATTATTTTTATTAAAAATTCGATTACCGACGGCTAAGCCGTCGAAAATATTCAGATTTACCAACAGTCAAGTCCGTCGAAATCTAACGACGGCTTTACCGTCGATGTCGGCCTCATTTACCGACGGTTATACCCGTCGGTATTACCGACGGTAAAGGAGAGTCCGTCGGTAATCCTTTGCGACGCCCATATTTCCGACGGGTTTTAGGCCGTCGGTTATCCGTCGGTAAAACTGGATTACCGACAGCTTTTATGGATTACCGACGGCTTTAGGCCGTCGGTAATCCCGTGTTTTCTTGTAGTGGAACAAAGAGGCATTTGGGTGGAGTATTCATGACATAAAAGGAATAAACCCCACAATTTATTCCCATAGAATTTATATCGAGACAGGTCATAAGCCAAAAGTGTAACCTCAACGAAGACTCAACCCAAATCTGAAGGAAGTTGTGCAACAGGAAGTTATTAAATTACTTGATGCTAATATTATCTATGTTATTTCTGACAGCTCTTGGGTGAGTCCTGTGCAGGTAGTTCCTAAAAAGGGAGGGACCACAATAATGAAAAATGAGCAAAAAGAATTAATTGTAGTAAGGAAAGTGACTGGCTGGCGTATGTGCGTCGATTACAGAAAATTAAATGAGGCAACCAGGAAAAATCACTTCCCTCTCCCTTTTATTGATCAAATGTTTGAAAAATTATCTGGCCACGAATTTTACTGTTCTATAGATGGCTATTCTGGTTATGTGCAAATCCCTGTGGCAATGGAAGGTCAAGAAAAAACTGCTTTTACATGCTCCTACGAAACATTTGCATATAGGAGAATGCCATTTGGTCTATGTAATGCCCCTACCACATTTCAAAGATGCATGACGGCTATTTTTTTGATATATTAGAAAATTGCATCGAAATATTTATGGATGATTTCTCTGTGTATGGGTCCACATTTGACGTCTTCTTGCATAATTTAAATCTTGTGCTAAAAAGATGCATAGAAACAAATTTAGTTTTAAATTGGGAAAAATGTTAGTTTATGATTTTGGAATGCATAGTCTTAAGACACATGATTTCACAAAAAGATATTGAAGTTGATTCAGCTAAAATTGAAGTTATTTCAAAACTGCCACCTCCAAACTCAGTTAGAGCTATTCGAAGTTTCCTATGACATGTTGGCTTTTATAGAAGATTTATTAAAGATTTTTCACAAATTACAAAACCACTTTCCAATCTATTGCTGAAAGATGTACCCTTTGAATTCTCTGAGGTATGCCTAAAAGCTTTTAAAACTTTAAAATCTCAATTAATTAATGCACCTATTGTTATAGCGCCCGATTAGTCTATTCCATTTGAGCTAATATGTGATGCAAGTGATGTCACAATTGGTGCAGTTTTGGGACAAAGGAAAGGAAAAATCTTTCAAACTATCTACTATGCTAGTAGGACATTGGACGAAGCGCAGCGAAACTACACCACTACTGAAAAGGAACTACTAGCAATTATATTTGTAGTTGATGAATTTTGTTCCTATTTGGTCATGTCCAAGATTATAATTTATATTGACCACTCTGCAATTAGACACTTGCCAAGCAGAATGCAAAACCAAGATTAATTAGGTGGATTCTACTACTTCAAGAATTTGACATCGAAATTAGAGATAAGCGGGGCGTAGACAATGTCATCACAGATCACCTCTCAAGGATAGACCCAGTAGTGAGACCACCTGAAGAAGAGCAAATTCGAGAGACTTTTCCAGAGGAGCATCTATTTTCTATCTCTACGGCACCATGGTATGCCGATTATGTTAACTACTTGGCCGATAAGGTGCTTCCACCTGATTTAACATATGCTCATCATAAGAAATTCTTCTCTGATATTAAAAATTATTTTTGGGGTGAACCTTATTTATTTAAAATCTGTGCTGATAAAATAATCAGGAGATGTATTCCAGAATTAGAATACCAGTCTATATTAGAACACTGCCACTCTAGAGAAGTAGGAGGTCATTATGCCCCCACACGAACTGCTCAGAAAGTCTTACAATGTGGTTTTTTTTTTGCCTACCCTATTTATGGATGCTTATAAATGGCTCTAAATAATATGTTATTCTGCGAACTTTTTGATGTTTGGGGCATAGACTTCATGGGATCCTTCCCTAAGTCTTATAACAACATGTATATTTTAGTGGCAGTGGATTATGTCTCTAAATGGGTAGAAGCAGTAACATTACGCACTAATGATGCAAGAAGGGTAGTTAGATTTTTGAAAAGAAATATTTTTACTAGATTCGGAACTCCTAGAGCAATAATTAGTGATGGCGGCAGTCATTTTTGAAATAAGCAATTTGACAACCTCTTAACAGAATATGGAGTCACCCATAGAGTGGCTACACCTTACCACCCACAAATCGGTGGCTAAGTAGAGATCTCAAACAAGAAAATTAAGAAAATTCTTGAAAAGACCGTTAATGCTTCAAGAAAGGATTGGTCCCTAAAACTTGATGATGCACTATGGGCATACAGAACTGCCTTCAAAACCCCAATAGGAATGTCATCGTATAGGCTAGTGTTCGGAAAAGCTTGTCATCTCCCTATCGAATTAGAGCACAAGGCTTATTGGGCTATCAAATTTTTAAATTTTGAGATGCAGCTTGCAGGTGAACAACGGTTATTGCAGCTCAACGAAATGGATGAATTTTGACTAGAGGCCTATGAGAATGCAAAACTGTACAAAGAGCGCACTAAAAAGTGGCATGATCAGCGCATCCAAAAGAGGAGCTTTCAAATTGGAGACAAAGTACTAATATACAATTCTCGTCTTCCACTATTTCCAGGAAAACTCAAATCCCGTTGGTCAGGTCTCTATGAAGTAATACAAGTCTTTCCTAGTGGAACATTAGAAGTTGTTGATAAAAGGGGTACAACTTTTAAGGTGAACGAACAAAGAGCTAAAATCTATGTTGCAGGAACACCAAGGGAAACATCTATTGTGCCTCTGTAACTTCCAACCACTTAATAAGGAGCAAAGCGTCAGGCTCGCGACATTAAACAGGCGCTTTACAGAAGGCAACATGTAGACTTTTATTTAGTACTTATTATTTATTTTAAAGTAGTTTTAATTAATCTATTTCGATTCTTAGTTCTTCAAGTCACGCAATGCAATCTTGGATGATCGTAAGAAAGCATCAAACCCTCCGCAATTTGCTCGTGATATCCTTTTCAGAGGGGAGTCTCTTTCCACCTTCTTTTACTATAGCAAACTTATCTTCATTTTCTCTTATCATTTTATGCTTGATCTATATTAGTAGCAGTGAGGACACTGGTAGAAATAAGTGTGGGGAGGGATTTTACATTTTGCTTATTACTTGGCTATGCTTACAAATTACTTATAATTATAGAAAACTTTAAATTTTTGCTGATTTAAGGGCTACTAAATTTTTTTTCCTGACAATATGTGATTGAATTAAGTCTGTTGCTAGTATTGGAATTTGCTGAAAATTAGCATTGAAGTTCTGTGAGTTTTAACTTTTTGTGTAAGCTATTAAATGTGAGATTTGAGCCTGAAACAAGAGACCACATCATGCTTTTTGCCTATTTTCTTTGTTTGAGTGATATTTTTCTATGAATGTGCATTCTAGAACTTGTACTGAGACCATTACAAAACGAATATAAGTTTATTTTCATGTGAATTTGGAAAAGGCAATTCCTAGGAATTTTTCAGGCCACTTCTATTTTGAGTGCATCTCCCCACTAGTTGCCCACTTTTGTGCCTAAAAGTAATTTATTATATTTCTTTGGTACCCCTTCTTGCTACTATTGATTATTATTATGTGAAAGTAACCTTGGAAAAATACTATTCAAGAGCAATTAGTGGCAAAGATCAAAAGAATAATGTTATGAATCCCTTATATGTGTTTATAAAAAGAAGGCTTAGTATCTATTTCCCCTCCTAGTTATTGAAAATGTTTATTTGGTGCACAAATGCATGAAAGGAGGAAAGGAAAGAAAAAGAAAAGAAGAAAAAACATTGATAAAAGAAAAGTTTACTGTGATAGTACCTTCAGGAAATTCAAAAAAAAAATATTATTGATCAAAAGTTGGGGATTCTTGTCTGCTCTTTAAAAATGAAAAAGAAAAAGGTTACTTGTTTTGGTTGATTTGTTTCTGACCCCTTTGCAGGACCTTTTCTTTCTCTTATCCTACCTAACATTATTACCATGGCCTCATTACAACCAATGAAAGACCCTTATTCCTCTTTTACTTGATAAATAGACTTTAATAGTAG
This sequence comes from Calophaca sinica, assembly GCA_037113605.1. Classification (NCBI taxonomy): domain Eukaryota; kingdom Viridiplantae; phylum Streptophyta; class Magnoliopsida; order Fabales; family Fabaceae; genus Calophaca; species Calophaca sinica. The sequence continues at coordinate 49,593,710 of CM073734.1, read as the reverse complement.
AGTTTTGGTCGATGTACAAGCCTATGGTAATGTCATTTCATTTGAAAAATTTGAGCGCTAATGACTACACCTTTAAACACTTTGATATTGGTAAGAGTGTGACTTGTAAATCACAGATTGTTGACTTATTTGAACTTACACCTCTAATTGGGCATTCTATTTGTTGGCATGTTTTATGATATCACTTTGTTGTCATACTCATGTTTTTCCCCTATTTAGTGAAAATAGTTTCTATTATTATAATTACCCAAGTAATTTGTTTGAGGGCAAGCAAAGATCAAGTGTGGGGATGTGTTATCACACCAAACTTTCTACTTTTATGGGCATTTTTAGTACTTAATTATATCCTTTTGCACTATTTAAAGCCAAAAGATACTCACTTATTTCCTATTTTGCAGAAATATCATAAAGACACCACTCAGAGCAAAAGATGCGAGAACGGACTGAAAACTAGCAAGTTTTAGAGAGTTTTAGCACTTCTGGACGAGCGATACGGCCTGACAGTACTTCAGTACGGCTGTACCTAAATCAGAGAAACAGTAAGGTCGTACCACTTGGTCAGTATAGCCTGGCATCGATGAAAACGTTAAGTACGGCCGTGCTAAGGGTAGTATGGCATACACAGATGATGTCAGGGAGTGCAGAGTGCACAAGTATGGGACAACGTCGCAAACAAAGTCCAGTACTACCATGTATATGTTCGGTACAGCCATACCCCATCCCAGATTGTGCAGATTTAAAGAGTAGATGACCTAATCTGCATCCCAACCTATATATAGGCCCTCTTAGCCTAAGCTTTGGACATTTTGACGAAGTTTTGAATCTTAGCCTCCTATTTGAGAGTTCTTCACAAACATCTTGATATTGGAGTGAGTCTTGAATCATTGAAGCTGCTTGCCAATTCTGTGTTGCTGCTAGAGCTCGTGAGGATGTGAGGAATAAACAAGAGGATCACCATTATACCGAAAGGGTGTCCCGGTTCTATTTAACCATGTCTTTTAGGAATTTATCTTTGGATCTATTCTATTCTACTATGTTAAGAAACAGTATGAGTAGCTAACTCCGTCACAAGGGGTGATAGGGGATATTTTTCGATGTTCTTGATATTTATTTAATTGCTATTATGAACTTCTTATTATCCTTATGCTTAATCCCATAAGAAGTAGCTAATCCTTAATAAATTAGTTAATTGGAGGCGACCGTACCACAATTAGTTAATGGAACTCTAGGATTAATAGAATTTGCTTTTTATGCCCGATCAAGGTATTTGCTTGTTTTCAATCAGTTATTAGATTAACAAACACATCTGTTCTTAATGCTCTTTCCTTTAATTAACTTCCTAGACCAAACTGAGTAGTTATTAAGGAAGAAGGCTATTAACTGGGTAGTTATTAGTAGTTTAGAGTGAGTGAGTAGCTTTCAGTAAGGAAATATAGTTCGTAATAGCAAGGAAATAGATTCAGGATCTAGTATTAGTGAACCCGGTTCCCCTAGGCTTTTCCTATTCAATCTTACTTCAGTGCTTGTGACTTAATTTTATTCTGATTTCCTTAGTTCATATGTTTTAAGTCCCAATCTATTAATTTCGATAGCTTAAAGAATTTAAGATCTCTATTATGTTGGTACTTACGCATTCCCTGAGTCTTAAAAATACTCCATTTTATTACGAGTTACGATCTGGTGCACTTGCCTGAGCCGCAATAGACATCTCCTCCTAGAGATGCTGAAGGTCCTCCTTGGATATACCTACTGAGGTAGGGCGTGAAGGTCCTCCATAGTATTTCTTTATGCCAACACCCTAACCAGTAGTGCAGACACAATCAGGGTGCTCTTGTGTTCCAAGGGCAGTAGTCAAAATATCCTGGCATCCCTTTGGAACAAAAGTACCCTGTGTACTCTATACAACTACGTCCCTTTACATCACATATAATTATATTCCAAATTAATACATGGTGTAAAGCAATGCATAAGTTGTAAAACAATTACATTGATCAATAGAAATATTTTCTTACAATTCTTGAAGCCATCGAGGCTGTGGCCTCAGATATATACTCTATGCTCTCCTGAACGCTTTTGTCGGGCCATCAACCAAAGCTCATCTCGTGTAGGTGAAGGTTGCTCATCTAAAACTGAGCCTCTATCACCCGCTTCTTCAACCATTTTTTCCTTCTCTCTTCAATTACATCGGTCTTAAACTTAAGATAACCCCCACGTGATATTATGTGTGGGTATAGATTCTTCGATGCATTTTCCTTTCCTTAAGCTTAAGTCCTCCATAGCAACTCCATTCCCTTGGCATCCACTAAAAGCCTTTTTCAACCTCTGATATGAGTGATTAAGTTTGAGAAATCTACGATGCTCAAGATAAACAGTCTTCCTTCGATGTTGCAATTGATGGTAGCATGTGCCTTCTTCACATATAGGATATGCTTTATGCCCCTAAATACTATACCTAGATAAGTTACTGTAAGCTGGAAATAAGAAAAGAAAGGGTTTTGAGAGAAAAAATAAGAGAGAAGAAAATAGAGGGTTTTGAGAGAGAGGACAAGAAGAGGAAGAGGAAGGACTGAAGAAGGAGAAGAGCAATAGGAGAAGAAGGTCTTGAGCCAAAGGAAGCAGAAGAAGCTCATGTAAGAGAAGAATAAAGGCTAGGCTTTTCTTAAATGGAGGAAGAACAAAGATTAGGGATTTTAAGATCTTCGATCCCTAAAGTGAGTCCTTTCCATGATTGAGAGCTTGGATGACCATAAATCCCAAGGCAAAGTGGTTAGTTTTTAGGGATTTGATTTGGAAATATGATATGTTGATAAGTATATTCTTGATTTACCCCAAATTCTATACTTGCATAGATGTTTCTAATGATTTTCTAAACTTGACTCTTGTAACACCCCGTTTTAGATGCTACTAAACGAAAAATAATATCTAGATGTGAAATAATTTGTAACTTATCACTCTTTTTGTGATATGAAAATGTGTTTTTTTTTTAAACGCTTATGCGAAAAACACGAGTCAGAGTAGTACAACGGGTTTTTCAAAATAATGAAAATTAAATACAATACACAAGGAAATACTTAGAAATATATACATAATCAAAGATGGTACAACTTTTTAAGTTTTGGTACAAGTACAAAAAACCATCTTTCAAAATATTCCTTCTCAAGCAAACCTACCAAAAACTAAACTAAACATAACTAACATGAGCCAAACATGAAACTACACATAGAGCTAAACACAAGGCTAAAAATAAGACTAAACATGAAGCTAAACAAAAAGCTAAAGATGAAGCTAGTCATTCAAAAAGTCAACATCATATAGTCAGACGTCAATAATGTTGTCACCACTCCGTACCGGAGCCCTCTAGAGGATCCTCCTCCTCCCCATTGGCCATATGCACATCCTTATACATGTCATGATCACCCGTGAGATCTATAACAGGATTAGAGGGAGGTTCCACTGGAGTCCTCATCTCCTCAACTATAAGATCCTTAATCCAAGCATTAATTTCACAACCTGCCACTCCTCAGATTTGGCAAATTGGTGTAGGTTCAATGGGCAAATTAGGCTCCCTAACAGGTTTTGAAGAAAGTGGAGCCGCCTCTGGAACTGGCACTGGCTCCTCCTGAGGTATCTGAGAGTCTGTAGCCATACGAGATGTAGAAGCGTATGCATCCTAACCATGATATCCCACTCTCTTTCGGGCTATCTGACGTATCCGAGGACCTCCAACTCTAGGTCCTTCTCTAAAAGTAGTTCTTCGGGGTATGTCTAAAGATGATTCCTCAGAAGAAGTAGAAGTAGATGTTTCCGTATCTGGTTGTGACTCTAGCCACATGTCTATTATCTTTCTCACTGGAACTGGGAAGCCGACTATTCTATTGGTTATCTTCATTTTAGTTATCTGCCTATCCATTCTAGTAGTTTTAGCTACATCTCCTCTATATACAATCCTGCTTGTGGCGAGATCAAACTCATAAGCAAGTGGAATGCCCATGTCTAGGAATTCAAAATTCGTCTCCGACAATTCTTTCATCGCCTGAATCTCTATCTTCGTCTCCGCCATTTGAGTTAATTCATTAAATTGAAAGAACCACAGGCAAGGGTCATCTTACGGAACAAAACATATAAAACAACAAATGCATATAAATATACCAAATATCATATTATTCAATAATCAACATATTAAGGAATGCACACAAATCCCTGTTAATGCACCTTATATGCCAGTGCACATTATTCCAGAATATCACAATAATACCCATACCAATAGGCTCATCAGCTGGTCCACGCATAGGATACAACAGTCTGATAACTTCACTATCCCGTAGGAATTATTGACACTGAACTCCACGCATAGGATCGGTCCATATATAGGATTATTCAGATTAACTTTACTATGTATGCATGTCAATGCATCATCATATTTTTTGGACCATACTAACACATATGATATTTCAACTTTTTATAATAAATGAATCATCAAGGAATTATAACACCAAAAAGAATTTACACATATATTCACAAATATATGTTAAACAGATTTAATCATGTATAGTCATCAAAACTCATCAACATTTCAACAACTCATAATTCATCAAATTCAGTCAATTCATAGAACTACACACATACTTATAATAATTTTATAAGTAAAATGCAAGATGCCCTTACCACCAAGTTTTTCTTTCTTATTAACGTCAGAAATACTGTCACGTACTCGCTCACGTTTACAACCACGATCTTTACAACCTAAGACAACAACACTAAGGTTTAGAACCAATTCCTAAACCTCTTAAATAACACCTAAGTCACGGTTAGACAATCAAAACTTAGGATACAAAATTATAAGATTTCTTCTAATTTTAAAACTCGCACTTAAAACATTAAAATAAAATTAAAAACAATACTTCAAAATTAAACAACTTACTCAAATTCTTTCACAACTTTAATTTATTAAAGCTTTTAATTTTTAAATAAACCAAAACTCGTTCTTTTTAAATCAAATCAAAGATTTAACTTCTAAAATACCTAAATACCAAACTACTAACATTTAAATCAATTAAAAGTAAAAAAATAAATTTCTAAAAACTTATAAGAAACCACACAGTTTCTCTAATTAAAAACAACAACAAAATTATTTCATTTCTAAACTCTTTCTCAACAACAAAACCAAGATCAAAAACCAAAGATTTTGTTACTAGAAATTCTAAGACTTCACCATCTTTGAGAAACACAAAACTTTCTCAAAGATTTTGGTGATTCATAGTCTCAAATTATCAAAACAACTCTTAAACAACTTCAATTTGATCCAAACATTTCCAAAAGCTTCTAAACTACTACAACAACAAAAACCCTAAAGAAATTAAAGATTTAAACTTAAAAATCCTCTCCTTCCTCTACCTAGGGCTCACGGCCTCTAGGGTATATTTAGGGAAAAAATTTAAATTTTATTTGTTAGCTACAACAACAAAAACAACAACACTAAAACAACATCAAAATCCTAAAAATCAACTTAAAACTTCAAGTAAAAATTTTCCAAAAATCTCCTCTAGGTCATAGCTTGTATAAGATCAAGGAGAAGAAATTCTTAATTCTTTTCTTGATCAAAATATTAACATCAACAACATCATCAACACGAACAACAACAATAACAACATCTATGATTCAAAAGGAGCAAACATTTTCTTTTTCCCCTTTATATATGATGGCCTAAAGCTCATAAAGGAGAAGAAGAATTCCTCAATTTTGCTTCCTAAATCATCATCAAACATTATACAAAAATTTATAAATAATAATAGAATTCTTACCCGAAATTTCTCCAAAAGATTCAAGGTTTTAGGGTTTTTCAACAAAGGGAAACTCTTAATTCATGACTCCATAAACATGATTAAGGTTCCTATCATGAAATTGGAGGAGAAAAGTTGAAGAAATGATGGTGTTTTATGTGAGGGAACCCACGGTTTTGGAGAGGAAGTTAGTAGGAGAAACTTCGCTTTCTTTTTTTTTCCTAAGACTCATAAACATGAAAAGTAAGGAAAAAATGAATTTTTCCCTTCTTTTTTCTTCCTAATCTGATCGGCCCATGGAGGGATATGGGAGGAATTTTTCTCTCAAAAAAATTACTTGGCTAAGAATGGTTTAGAGATAAAAAATCAAGGTGAGTCAAAGTTACAACAAATCATATTTCTCCATTTTTCACCGAAGCTTATGACTCATTAATCTAATCAAATTTTAACAACATAAATTTGTCACGACTCACCCTAAATCGTGATTACCTCTCATATAATGTGGTCCAATAGAAAAATATCAAGTGTCACAATTTTACTATATCGCATAAATTAATTTACTGCGTGACTAGGAAAACTATTCCTGAATAATTTATACACCAAAATTCATAAATCTAATTTAATACAGTGACATAATGTCACAGCAAGCCGCGATTCGATTTTCATCGAAATCAGAATTCATTACAGATTTTATTGCAGATAGAAAATTATCTGATAGTTTAAAATATTGCAAAAAATCCACTTAAAATTTTCTAACGAATTTTGAACCATGAATTAATATTAAATATTAATTCTCACATTTAATTTTATCCTGATTTAATTCATTTACTTTTTAATAGACAAAATTTGCATATTTATTGCATAAATACAGCAAATTTACAATACTGTAACGATAATTACAGACAGTAAAATACATATATTACGGATTTGGAGGTTGCATGTAAGATTCTTGAATGTTAATAGATGTATAAGTGAGGTAGTAACCATGAAAATGGTTTATGGTTTCGTTGGGAGTGCTTGAAAGAGTCTATTATGCAAAAAACGGTTTTATTTATGCAAATCTTCAAACTTTCGCCGGCGAGGAAGCCCCGTCGCGGGGGCAAAGATCATGCCCATCTATTCGCCTCTTTTTGCTGGGCGAAAAAATTTCTTCGTGGCGTAAGCCCCTGCACTTCGCAGGGCGAAGGATGTCCATCGCGGGGTGAGGCTCTGCAGTATATACACTTTGCGACGCGACAACAAGCATCAACAAAAATTGTGTAATTGACTTAATTAGGCTTAGGTTTCTTCATAATAATTGTATCCCTATATGTTAGCTAACCAATGGCTTTGGTTTCACCTAAAAAGGATCTCTAGAACTCAAGTTACGCTCAAAATATGGAGCAAAAGTCAAAGTGTTATGTTTAGAATTATGCCTTACGCTTATTATGAGTTTGCGCTTAGTAAATGGCCAAACCAGCCTTCGAGGTTGGCATAGAAGATTTAGGAAAACTTATTAGTTTTCCAAATAGATACATATAAGCTTAATTGGATGAGTGTAACTCTAGATATATCCATTCTATTGTGAAGAGGTCATAGAAACACTACATGAGATCTAATGATAAGAGGAAGGTTAAAGTACGATAAATAAGATGCTTGTTGCCTAATTGCCAAAAGGACCCATAATGGTTCCATAATACATGAATATATAAATAGAGAATATGATGTTGTGATACTTATATACAAACAAAGAAACGAGATAAGTTTTAAGACTAAGTTAATGTTCTTCCACTAGAAAGAAGGATTTAACAGAAAGACTACGTTAATGTCCTTCCACTAGCAAGAAGGGGTTAACTTAAGAGATTAATTAGCATCCTTCAAGGAAGAAGGAGAATTTTTTTTGTAATACACCAAATTTTTCCAAGTTTTTATTATAGGTAACATGGGGTCAATGTATGCTTATTTTTTGTTTCAATGGATGCTTTAGGGTTTAGATGGGAAGGGAGACCCTTATAAGGGAATACACAACCTTAGAAAGGAAGACAAATTCATTTTTAGGCAATTCTGAGTCTGTGAATCGATTCACCCCTTGTATGAATCGATTCACAGCAGCTGACAACATTTTTTAATTAGCCGGCCATCCCGTTTTGGCCCATTTCACTTCCAACCGTGATAGGCTTATTGGATCACGATTTAAACCTAATCCTAGACCTACTATAATTATAAAACCTAATTTTAAAAATATATAAAGAGCTCTAATTTAACCCTAGACCTCCTTAGAGCTCTATTGTTGCCGTTGCCAATGTTTTGCCATTATCTTCCTTGTTTCTCCACCGAATTGGACGCCGCCTTCATGACCACGACCAGAGAATGAATTCCCTTTGCTTCTTCTCCTCTAATCTGATTCCAATAGGAGAAATTCCTTTATATCTCTAACCTTTCTAAATTGTTTTCTTTTAATTCTTAGTGATTCATATTCTAATTTTAGATTTAAATCCGATGATCTTCGTTATGATAATGATAGGGCCACGGCAAGTGTACCGAGTCGTTGCAAGTAATAATTTCGGTAAATACCGGTTATCGTCCTCAAGGATCGAAAGCCAAATACCAATAATTGACAACAACTTCTAAGTAAACACCAAATGGTTTTGATTATGGTTGGAAAGTTCAAGTGACAGAAATTGGTTTAAAGAACAATAGGAACACAATGTAAAGAGTGATGTAAGGCAATGGAAAGATGTTGGAGTTAAGCTTCATTCTACTTCAACTATGACATACTTTAACATAGTGATTAACACAAGTTGGTTCTCTAGTTTGTCTATCAATTTCTCTAAACAAGTTAAATCCCAATTCCTTAGGTAAATAACCCTTTTTATCTAGCTAGAAGTCCAATTCCTTGGATGCATGCAAGAAGATAAAAGCATTAAGAACAAGAAATCGCAAAGATAGCAAGTACCCAAAGGCTATTCCTAGCTTAAAGTGATACAAGGGTCACCTTCCTAGAGCACATAAGCATATTGAACTTCCATTCAAAACACAAACAAGAGTTCATTCCAAGATTGATCAAGTCTCAAAAAGCATTAAGAACAAGGAAGGAGATCACCAAACTAGAAGAAACACACATGCATTAACATAAACTACATCAAGCATTCATAGTGTTCATTGAAATTCACTCAACCCCAACACAAGGGGATTTAATTCGACATGATAGTGATGGAAAATGAAAACAAAAACAGAGAAAAGAGAAAATAACCCATCCACAAGCCAAGGATTTGAGCTTCCACTCTCCTCCTCTTGCTTCCTTCAATGGGTGTGCTAGGGCTTCAGTTCCAGAGCTTTTCTCCACCTCTATTTCGTGATAAAAACCCTAGGCCAACATAAGATGGGTATTTATAGTAAGTGGGCCTGCTATGGGGCGCCTGATCCAGCGCCTGGAGTCGGGGCGCCCATAAATCCCGAGATGAGGCGCCAGGCGCCCAGATGTCCAGGGCGCCCTGCGCCTGAGCTCTATGTTGTTCTGCAGTTTTCACCTCTTTAAATCCGAATTAGCTCAAGGATCCTGCATGAAAGTTGAAGATATGGATCTTAGATTTCCAATGGCACCGGTTTCATCTCATTTGGACACATAGAACTCTAGATATGATCGAAACATTGAACAGGTGTCGGTAAAGTCTGCTCCCAAAGAGCGCCTTGACGCCTCCTGCGCCTGCTGCACTTCTAAACCTTAAAATATGCTCCTTTGGTCTAAGGTAAATGTCTGCAATCAATCCATTTGCTTACCTACATTAAATCAAGATAAAATAAGGACATTTGCTCATCAAAACAACTAAAGAACTAACATAACTTGCAACTTGAAAAAAACTCCATAACAAAGACTCAAACTCAAAGGATTTGGGGCCAAACAAGGATCAAAATCTAAGTTTGCATGAGAATTCCCTTCAATTAAGCACATGATATTGAGGATTATGGGGAACCATCAAACACTCCAAACTTAAACCTTGCTTGTCCTCAAGCAAGAACTAAATACAAAACAATTACACACAATGCCAATCTTGATCTAACCATTGGACTAACCCACAATTTTTCACCACTTTCAAATGTTATCGCACAACAAGCACACTAATCACAAAAAATTCATTGGGCTTTATCTTCATCGTAACCAACACGAGACTATCACAAATTAGACATTGAGTCACATAAACAGTGAATTCACCATCATAAACTCAACAAGTAATGGAATGCACAATTGAAACTTTCAAAGTGATTGAAATGCTTTCTTTTCTAGTCACAACATTTAGGAAAAATTTCCACTCAAACTCTCAAGTGTTTTGGGGTTTGTGTTTCACTCATTCAACACAATTTGAACTCATCCCCCATGGATTTGATTTTCATCTCATCCTCACATGATTACCACTTGCACAATTCTCCAATCAAAAGGTCTTTTGAGGTTGTAACTTGGCCAAGGTAGGGGTGGATGAATTAGACATTTAGGCTTATCACCCTTCAAGATAGATGAGCATCAACCAATTCTAGAAAATTTCACTATATTTCCTCTTTTCTTCATTTTTCCAAAGATGGTATTTCCCAAAAATCCAATCCTTAAACAACGTTTGTCACACAATTTTCGATCCCCCAGTAACACTTTGGTCTCAAAGGGGTACCAATCAAAAAACCAACTTTTTTTTTTCTGCACAACTCAAACCACAACAAATACGGTAATGTTCCCCTCACTCCAAACATAGTTCTTTGTCAACCTTTGTCAATTCATGCTCAGCTAACCTCTTTAAGTGGGTACAAGATAATGACATGGTTAAAGGCTATTGTTTTGATGGGTTAACAAGAACAAAAAGCTTTAGGCTCAATGGGGCTTTGCAAACAAAGGTCATATTATGTTGGGTTGGCTTTTTAGCTAATTGGCTTCCAATGAAATTTGCCTTTTCTCTATCAAAGCATTGTGCAACCAATAACATGCAACAGAGATTCAATCAAAGTTAGGAGAATATATACTCAAATGTGTCCTCTCAAAAAGAATTATTGATGAAGGCTCTACAAAAACCACAGGACATGCATATATCAATCACAAAGAAATTGTAACAAACAAAACAGTTGAGCAATGGTTGACTCACTCCAATAAGTTTCTAGTCTCAAGTTGTAACTCTTCAGCAGCCCATTTAACATCACCCCAAGTGATTGGTGCTCAACACAAAATTCAAATCACAAGTGGGTTCAAATCATAGTTCAGCCAACAGTTATTTCAATTTGACATCTTGGACTACAACACAAAGGACTAAAAACATCACACTTTGACACATAATAAAGACAACTCCAAACTTAAGCTTTGACACACAAACTAAGATGAAAATCAAACAAACTAAATTTTAAAATTGCAAGAGAAAGAGATAGGAACTCCCTCGCATGGGTTGCGTCCCATGAAGCGCTTCTTTAACGTCACTAGCTTGACGCTGTTAATCCGCTCTCAAGGTGGCATATATGACACAAAGAATACGTCATCCTTCTTCTTTCTTTTCTTAATCAAGGACTCCATGAGCTTGAGGTATGGATGACGTTGCTTCCAAGGCTTCTCAAGGTGGAGGATGACGAATAAGGCATCGAGGGCATCTACGAATCGATCAAGCTCTTCATTCCCATCTACCTTTTGTGAATCATTTTTCACTACCACCACGTCTTCATTTCGGTCCTTCCCCCTAACCATATTATGCTCAGATTGAATTTCATGTGGCTCTTGTACTAACTGTTTACAAATTTCATCAACTTGCATTTTGAAATTTTGCATCACGACCGATCCGATGATAATTGGCTCTTGTTTTGGCCTCCGAATTGGATAGCTCTTGTGCATATTGCACCAGAGCTATTTCCCAAGGTTTTGGCTCTTTGGGAATCACTTGAATGCATGGTGGTGGTGGTGGTAAACATGACAAAAATGATTCCCAATCCTCCTTAGAGCATCTATATACAAGCTTATTCGTCATGCACTCAAATTGTGGTTGGGAATCTACTGTTCCATGCATACACTGAAAAGCAAGCACCTCAAACAAGTGTCAAAGCAACTGAGAACTAAAAAAAATTGTTAAGGAAAATATGAAAAGAAGTACAAAGTAATTAAACTAACACTAAAATAGAAATTAAAATGTGTTCGAAATAGAAGTCGCCTTCGAAATTACTAGTAATGGTAAAATCGATCCTCGGCAACGGCACCAAAAACTTGATAGGGCCACGGCAAGTGTACCGGGTCGTTGCAAGTAATAATTTTGGTAAATACCGGTTATCGTCCTCAAGGATCGAAAGCCAAATACCAATAATTGACAACAACTTCTAAGTAAACACCAAATGGTTTTGATTATGGTTGGAAAGTTCAAGTGACAGTGAAATTGGTTTAAAGAACAATAGGAACACAATGTAAAGAGTGATGTAAGGCAATGGAAAGATGTTGGAGTTAAGCTTCATTCTACTTCAACTATGACATACTTTAACATAGTGATTAACACAAGTTGGTTCTCTAGTTTGTCTATCAATTTCTCTAAACAAGTTAAATCCCAATTCCTTAGGTAAATAACCCTTTTTATCTAGCTAGAAGTCCAATTCCTTGGATGCATGCAAGAAGATAAAAGCATTAAGAACAAGAAATCGTAAAGATAGCAAGTACCCAAAGGCTATTCCTAGCTTAAAGTGATACAAGGGTCACCTTCCTAGAGCACATAAGCATATTGAACTTCCATTCAAAACACAAACAAGAGTTCATTCCAAGATTGATCAAGTCTCAAAAAGCATTAAGAACAAGGAAGGAGATCACCAAACTAGAAGAAACCCACATGCATTAACATAAACTACATCAAGCATTCATAGTGTTCATAGAAATTCACTCAACCCCAACACAAGGGGATTTAATTCGACATGATAGTGAAGGAAAATGAAAACAAAAACAGAGAAAAGAGAAAATAACCCATTCACAAGCCAAGGATTTGAGCTTCCACTCTCCTCCTCTTGCTTCCTTCAATGGGTGTGCTAGGGCTTCAGTTCCAGAGCTTTTCTCCACCTCTATTTCGTGATAAAAACCCTAGGCCAACATAAGATGGGTATTTATAGTAAGTGGGCTTGCTATGGGGCGCCTGGTCCAGCGCCTGGAGTCGGGGCGCCCACAAATCCCGAGATGAGGCGCCAGGCGCCCAGATGTCCAGGGCGCCCTGCGCCTGAGCTCTATGTTGTTCTGAAATTTTCACCTCTTTAAAGTCCGAATTAGCTCAAGGATCCTTCATGAAAGTTGAATATATGGATCTTAGCTTTCCAATGGCACCGGTTTCATCTCATTTGGACACACAGAACTCTAGATATGATCGAAACATTGAACAGGTGTCAGGCGCAAATTCTGCTCCCAGCAGGCGCCAGCGCCTCCTGCGCCTGCGCCTGCTACACTTCTAAACCTCAAAATATGCTCCTTTGGTCTAAGGTAAATGTCTGCAATCAATCCATTTGCTTACCTACATTAAATCAAGATAAAATAAGGACATTTGCTCATCAAAACAACTAAAGAACTAACATAACTTGCAACTTGAAAAAAACTCCATAACAAAGACTCAAACTCAAAGGATTTGGGGCCAAACAAGGATCAAAATCTAAGTTTGCATGAGAATTCCCTTCAATTAAGCACATGATATTGAGGATTATGGGGAACCATCAGATAAAAACCACAAGTGGACTTGAATTCAGAGCTCGCTAGGACCTTTGGAGACTGCAATTCGAATTAAGGTATGGGGTGGATGATCTCTTGAAAAAAGGCTTATGATTTCAAATAATATGTTAGGGATGTCCCATGATCCCTATGCCTTGCAGGTCAAGAAATTGACGTGTATTCCTTGCAAGAGCATTAATTTTGTGTGTTTTAGATTCTGTTTTGACTATTTAAAATGGCCCTTGTATGAGCAAGGATCCCTAAGGACTCTTAATTGACATATTTTGCTGTTTTGGAAGCATGTTAAGTGTGAAACTATTGGTATTAATGTGGAATTAACAACTAAAGTGTGATCTATGATTATTGGTAGTAATTAACTTGTAAAAGGGATGATCTTTGTATTTTTAGTTGCTGTTTTGATGGCTGGATAACATGTTCTCATATTTTTAGTAGAAGGATGCATGATTGATATGATAATGTTGGTGTTTGGTGTATTATGGTAGTAAATGCATGAATTAGGATTATTTGGTGTTGATGAAATTTCATGATAGTAAGATTACCTGCTTTTTTAGTGAATGAATAAGTGTTATCATGATTGGAATTAGTTGGGATGGGTAACATTTAAAATAGAAAGAGATTGAGATATGTTTAAGGAGTGAATTAAGTAGAGGCTTGATGAACACGGTAAGTCAAATTGAACAAGGAACTTCAAATAGATTAGGGGAATGGTATAGGTACTGAGATTAGTGTGTAGAGACTAATTTAAAATAATTAGGATGAGTTGTGATAATTTAAGGATTTAAAAGAAGGATAAAAGGCGTGGTTTGTTGATAATGATAAGACTTAATCAAAAGGGTTTAAAAATCGAGGTTTGAATCTAAAATATGTGATTAAAGACCTTATGGACAATTTTGTAATTATTCCTGACCTTGGATTGGACGTGGGACCACATAGGAGGAGTCCCCAATGCACGAAGTGCAGAAAAACAATCTATAGGTCCTATGAAGCAATTCAACAATGGATGAATCGATTCACACCTGCAGTGTTCCAGATTCTGTGAATTGAAGTTGTGAATCGATTCATAGCTGTGTAATTTGATTCACAAAATGTCGTTTTGACCCTGAATCGATTCATGGAGCTCATGAATCGATTCATACCCTTGTTTAATGATAAAATGATGTTGAAGATGATTTGTAAGGGTTGGTTAACGGTAGTAACTACCTAGGCCTAATGTATGTGGAATGTTTAACTTGTTCATATGGGTTACCAGTTAGTAACCCCGTGATTGAAGTTGGTCAAGGTTGCGACCACTACAAGAAAATTCGGATTTACCGACGGGCATATACCGACGGTCAGAGACCGTCGGTTAAACGTTGGATTTTCCGACGGCCAAGCCGTCGGTAAAACAAAAAGTCCGTTGGTAAATGGAATCTGATTTACCGACGGTCAATGCTCGTCGGTAATTTCAAAGATATTTCATTTTCGCGCCTATTTTTCAAATACCGACGGCCTTATACCGTCGGTAAGTTAAAAAACCAGTCGGTAATGCCGAACAGTTTACCGACGGCCTAGACCATCGGTAAAAAGCAGTCGGTAATGCGCGATAATAACCAAAAGCCAAGCCTTCCCTTTCTCCTCCATCTTCATCCCTCTTCTCTTTCACTTCCCTCTCTTCCTTCGCCCCCACCACTACGCCGCCGCCGCCACCACGCCCACACCACCACCAGGCTGCCACCACCACCACCACTCTATTCTCTCTATTTTCTCTGTTCTCTCACTGTTCTCACTCTTTCTCTCCACCACCACCACCACCACCGTGCCCACACCACCACGTCTTAGTCGCCACCACCACCGCGTTTCCTCTGCCACCACCACCACCACCGTGTCTATCTCTCTCTCTGTCTCTCATCTCTCTCTCTATCCGCCGCCACCTCCACAGAACAGTCCGCCGCCGCCACCTCCACAGCACCGTCCGTCGCCACCACCTCCCCCCTACCTTCCGCGCCACCTCCACAAAGACCGTGGTCTGCCGTCACCTCTGCCACCACCGTCTATTCTCTGTCTCTATTCTATCCTTCTTTGTTCGTGTTTTTTTCTTCCGAATCCCAAATTGATTTGGTGTTCCTTTTCGATGTTTCAGGAACGATTGAAGGTTCTTGAAGTGATTTGAAGGTTTTTGACGTGATTTTGAAGGTTTTTGGTGCATCACAGGTATTCTTTTGTGGCTTGACCTCCAATTTTGTGTTCTGTGATTTTGGGAACTAAGGTTTGTTTGTATTCCCTGTTGTTGGTATTTGATTTTTGTTTTAGTAGCTTTGCAAGAGTAGCACTGCGTGAGATTATTAGTTGTTTGATGGTTGTTCTGCTCTTATTGATTTTGTGGATTGTTAGTTGTTTCACGGTTGCTCTGCTCTTATTGATTTTGTGGATTGTTTTAAAAGTTTAGGATACTTATATTATGTCCAAGGTTAAAAGTTTGTCTTAAGCATGCTAATTAGAAGGGGAAAAAAAACAATTCTAGTTGGCGCATCCTGCTCGGTTAGCATCATGATTTGAAAAAAATATTGAAAAAAATATTGGAATAAAGTCTTAAATACTGCAAACCTATGCCTTTGTTCGTTTTGTTGTAATTCGATTATTTTCAGTTTATATGCTCATGACTGACCAATGTTGACAACAAACAGACAATGTCTTTAGATGGAAACCGTGGTCGAGGTAGGGCTTCCAGGAGGCCGATGATGTCTGTAAGGGAGTATCGGAATAGCTTTGTGACGATTGAGGATCGCGATGCTCGCCATCGTGATCCTCCTATGCCTTCCAGGAGGCCGATGATGTCTGCGAGGGAGTATCGAAATAGCTTTGTCATCAGGACTAAGGATCGTGCTGAGGATCGTGATTTGATGAATCAGCATGGTGATCCCAGGAGGCCTGTAGCTACCGGTGATGCTCATCGAGGGACATACATCGTTCAGTCTCGGCGATGACGATGAGATCTTGGAGCATACTCCATCCACACCGAGTATTCTCCAATCGGAGAGGATTACACTCAGACCTCACCGGAGTATTCTCCAATTGGAGAGGATTACACTCCGTCCACACCAAAATATTCTCCCACCGTAGCATTACACTCCATCGACTCCTTGGAGGATTCTACCGCCCGATTTTGTCCTGGGGACCCCTCAAGGAGCCGCCACTAGCTAGCCTCTATTTTATATTATGCATGTTATGTACATTAGTATTTAACGCTTTAACATTTTAATTGGATAAATGTATTAGGATAATATATGATGTATGTCTTTACATTTGTGCTTTTCTATTTAATTTTTGTGTTAAGCCTAAGTTCCAATTATTCCAACGTTTCAACGATTGTTCGCGAAACCAGGCCACCACCACCACCACCACTCTATTATGCTCTATTATATGTTTTACATGAGGAGGTTAAATAGCTTTTGAGAATTCATGATTTGATAAAAATAGTGAAAGCCAAAAAGCTTACTTGGGGTTTATTTGGAATTATTTTATAACATGATTGTTGTTTGGTTGGCATCCTGCTCATTTTTGTTGATTGCTATTTGGTAGCTTGTTAGTTAAAATTTTCTATGTTTTTTCTGTATTTTTAGTTCGAGGCCACGACATTGCTCGAGACTGCCACTCACATCGAAGGGCGTGGACACTCTCTTGTTACGAGAATTAGGTATGCACTCTAACGAAATGTCGGTTGACTCATTGGGTGGAAAAGGGTTGGTGTTGACCCCACACCGACATATTTATTTGATTTGCTTCATAGTTCTCTCCAGAGAGAATTTTGAGGTGATGTGTGTTTTGGCTAACAAAGGATGTTTTATGTTGAAGTGATGTATAGTTCTCTCCACAGAGGAATTTTGTTTGATGTATATTTTATGTTAGAGTAAGGTAGCATGTAGATTATTCATTTAGCAAGGAACACATAAACTCAATTTGATAAGTGAATCTACGATCCTATGTTCATGCTACGTCTCGCTATACTTATAGAAACCAATTTATATTGAGATAGTAACCATATTAATCTCCAAAATATTTACTGATTATAACTATATACTATAGTGTAAATACAAACAACGTTTATTAAACTAAAACATTTAACATATGAAAGACATATTATTACACAAAGACATGAATTTGCCGAGGAAATTGATTCCCAAATTAATCGTATCGAGACACTAATTATAAACTATTAAAATCCTATATTTGATGAATTTAATTATGTGATGATCTTATTTTTTAAAAAATAATAAAGTAACCAATTTTATGTTGTTTAGAGATACCATCAACTGCCTTGGTTAATGTAGTAGATTCTCGGTGCTAGGCTAGTTTTTAAGCTGCAGAAGCAGAAAATGATTGTTTTTGGCCAATTAATGGATTAGGATGTATGGTAGATGTGACCATATAGGAGCTCTAATTGCATGGCATATACCAAGCCAAACCACTATGAAAACAAAAATTGTTAAAAGGATTTATGCTTCCCTTGCCGTCGGTATGCTTGTTTAATTCTATCCTTTAAGAGGATGTCAACTTTCAACATGTTACTTTTTAATTATTGATGAAATGGATGTTTGATTGTTGTTATTAGTATCGGAGAAAAGCCTTAGCTTCCCGTTTGAGGTTCAATATATTATTGAGTGCGTGTACTCTTTTAGATACCACGTGTTCATTGTATATTGAACCTTGAATTGTCCAAGTCGGACAGTTTGGGAAAAAACTTTTTCTTTACTTGTATAATAGTTGTTGCTTGATTCTCGTATCTTGATATTTGATGAAATTTCGGTTAGATTCATTTCCTTTTGTTCTCTGGGTGCATACTTGATTGCCTTGTTCCTAACTGCGATCATTTTGTGTACTCAGAGACCAATGGGAAATGCTGCCGAAATTTTGTCAAGTATAAGATATGAGAATTACGGAATGACTATTATACGAGTTCTGAAAAAGTTTTCCTCGAATGGGATAGGGTCATACCATTTAAAGAAAGAGAGCGGTTGTAAGAATGTCGTGCTGCTGAAATTGTCATTTTTTTTTGACATGCAGAAGATGGAATTTTTTCCTTCGAATCGTAGTTGGATGTACCCACCCCAGGGTTCCAGTAGACACTTGCCGCTTCTTCCTCTCATTTTGTGTTTGAGACGGTGCCCGGCACTCATGTGTCCGATCAGGAGTATAGTGTGGGCCAGGCACCTGATCAGACCGGGGTTCAGCAGGACGAGGAGGTTGAGCAGCAGCAGGATGAGCAGGAGGTCGTTGATGATATTCAGATGCTGCATGATGGCCGAGTTGCTATCAGGCCAGCTGGTAGAGGGTGAGTATGTAGGTTGAATACACATTTTTGCCCCTTATCTTTTTTTAGTTTTCAATTTCGTCCCTTATCTTTTTTTAGTTTTCATTTAAGTCCCTTAAACTTCAAAAATCACATCAATTTCGTCTTTTCTGTTTAATTATTCATTTTTTCTTAGACGAATCACCATCTGACACGTGGCAGAAAAATAAAATAAAATAAAACAAACTGCCACGTGTAAGATGGTATTTCGTCTAAGACAAAAAAAGAATAATTAAAAAGAAATGACGAAATTGAAGTAATTTTTATAACTTAATGGACTTAAATTAAAACTAAAAAAAAAGGATAAAGGACGGAAATTACAGTTTAACCTATATATTTTTAACTTGTTTGGTATGTTGTTATTGTTTAGGTTTCTTCCGTCAAAGCCAGCTACGAAGGCTATCACGAAAGTAATTGAGCAAAATTATCACACCTATTGGCCCACCTGGGGGACGCTGACGGTGGCTGAGCGGAGGCACATGTTCAATTCTTTCAGAGTAAGTTGTTTATTTTTTTTTGTTGCGTATTATTTTTTTATTTCATGAATCTCAATTATTTTTAATAACGTATTATATTCATACAGGAGAAGGTTTCTTGGAAGGAAGAGCAGGAGGAGCAGATCAAGAAGAACTTCCATATGAAGGCTTCCCACCGCCTATCTGATATGCTTAGAGATGCCCGCCTCAATGGGCAGCCCACTTGGATAGGAGATGAGATCTGGCAGCAGCTACAAGCGCACTGGAACTCCCTTGAGTTCAAGGCGGTAAGCGAGAAGGCGAAGAAGAATAGAGCCTCTGAAAAGGGTGGGAGCTTGCATCTTTGGAGGTTCGGTCGGTCGAGCGCGACGCAGCTCGACTTGTATGTTTTATATTATTATTATTATTATTATTATTATTATTATTATTATTATTATTATTTAGTTAAGCTTTTTTTATTAAATAATTACAGTCTCAGCGGTTGCAAAGGGAGGTTCAGTTGCACGAGCTCCATCGTGCAACTCATATTAGAAAAGGTACCGGTGAGTTTGTCGATGAGCGGTCGAGGCGGACCCAGGTAATTATAAAACATAATGAATAGTTTTTTAACAATGTTTATATTGTTTTATTACAATAAAAATTGACTAATTTGTTTATGTTTGACAGGAGGAGTTTGAGGCGAGGATGTCTCAGGTTAGATCTCAGACATCCTCATGTTCCCCGTCTCAGAGCCCAGAGGATCCAGCTGCGTCGCTGATGGTTTGGGCAGATGTTGTTGGCGGCAAGAAGAAGGGTCGCCTATACGGTGCTGGCGACCTTGCCAGCAACTACAAGAAAGGGGTCGCTGCCTCTCTGCTGGAGAGTCGTCCAGCAGTCGTGCTGCCGCGGATGAGCGGGAGATAGCAGAGTTGAAGCGGGCCATGGCCGAGCAGCAGCGATTGGCGGCCGAGCAGCAGCGGATCGCGGCCGTCCAGCAGGAGGAGGCCCGCCGGACGGCTGCCATGTTGGCTCAGGTGCTGCAGCGGCAGGAGGATCTGTACCATTTGCTAGCTCGCCACCCGCCCCCCCCCCCGCCTCGCCTCGCCTCATAAATGCGGTAATCATGTCGATGATGTAGATAGTGATCATGATCATGATTATCGTGACTATTAGTTATGTTTGTATCGATATTTTTTATATTTTCGGATATTTTTTATTCTTTGTTTTGTTAAATCGAATTTTTTATTTATTTGTTACGTTTCTTTTTTTTTTAATTTGTTTTATAGTTATGTTATCGCATTACATTTTTAAATACAGGAAGAAATTAATTATTAAATGTGATAACTAGTAATCGTTAATTAAATGGATAAATAAATTAAATTGATTACAGAAATTAAAATTAAATAATTTAAAAAAGTAAATAATTTTTTAATAAAAATTTAAACAATTTTCAAAAAAAAATTAAAGTTCGGATTTACCGACGGTCATGGCCGTCGGAAATGTCATCGGAATTATCGACGGGTTAAAACCGTCGGAGAAAACCGTCGGAAATTTACCGACGGGTTAAAGCCGTCGGTACGTATTTGCGACGCGCAGTTTACCGACGGACATTAGGCCGTCGGTAATCCGTCGGAATTTTTTTATTATCGACGGTATTTGTGGATTACCGACGGCTTTTGGCCGTCGGTAATCCCGCTATTTCTTGTAGTGGACCAATATTTGTGTACGATTGTATTGCATTGCTATTGTTGTTTATTGGTCACGAGTTCGTGACCAATAGGTGGATTGGTCTCAATGTGTTTGTTGGATACCGTGTGTTTTGAAGTTACATCATCGATCCTAAAACATAGAAGACTCTGTTGTTCGGGTGTAGACTTCAGCTTTCTACAGCAGCATTGTCGATGTTGCACTGACTGAGGGACTTTGTGGCTCGTTGGTATTGATCGAAAGATGATGAGTTACTATGACAGCACTCAGCGATGTTGCATTACTTGGGTGGATCGCATGGCTCATTAGAACGCCATTGTAAATGAGTTACGATGGTAGTACTCGTCGATGTTGCAATGACGGGGGATCCCATGACTCGATGGCATCGTTACGGATGTTGAGGACGCTCACATTCGCTCACCAGGTAAAGGTAAAGGATCCTAAAGTTGCGTTGAAGTAGTTATAGGTTCACGTTAGCTAGTTGCCGATGAAGGACAGTCGATTGATTGATATTCACATGATGATTTATCGTCGAGACTTATCTGCCGATATTGAAATATTGGCTGGCTGTTGACGCATCATATTATTTTGCCTATGTCGCTGTCTTTCATTTGAGTATGATTCCTCACCCCTTTGTATTTTGTGGCTACTTGTGCACTCCGTGTACGAGTAGATGATGAGGTTGCAGGTGATGACGTAGACATGGATGCTGAGGAGTAGACTATGAGTTGCTGCTTAGCTTAAGACTTATTTACGTATTATGTCGTTTTATTGTCCGATGAGTTACTGTTAAACTCTTAGACATGTGACATCCGGTTTGTTTATGTTTTATTTCCGCAAATGAAGTTTATGATGTGAACCTCTATTCCATTTAAAGATTTTTATAAGCTGGTATTTTTATTAGTATTGGCATGCTTTAATTACACATTTTTCGCACTACGGGGTCGTGGGTGTCACATTCTTCCCAGTGATAGAGGAACAACATATTTATGGTCTACCTCACTATCCACTCCATGAGGACCCTCCTATAGCAGGAGGGAATAGTATGAGGACCCTCCCATAGCTAGAGGAAATAATATGAGATCCTCCCTTAGCAAGAGGAATTTCCTTCCCAAAGGAAGAAGGACAAGATAATATACTTCTCTAAGATAGAAAAGAATTAGTAGGGGACCCTTCCAAAGTCAAGAAGGCTAATTCAAATATTTACCTTATGAAATATTTCGAGTATGTCACTTATTTATGAGTGGTGTATGGGAAGGACTCCCTGAAACTTATATCTCACTCTTTATAATTCTTATTTTCAGATAAGCAGGTGTGCATTGGGAGCTTGAAAGCATTTCTGGGATGCTTGATAGCAAGTTCCAGTGATAGAGTGTCATACAGTAGTCTGCACCGAATCAAAGTCAAGTGCCAAGCTTATTTACAGTGGTCTATTTTTTTAAGTTGCTATTATTTATCAAATTCTTGCAAATTCTTGCACCAGTTTATGTCTTTAAACAAAATTTTCAGCTCTACTCGAACAATCACCTTTCACTTTTCATTTCTCAGTTACCTTTTTAATAAAGTTTTATAGAAAGCATTAAGTAATATCGTGGTAGGAATTAGGGCGTTATAATAAATACATATAATATGTTATAAATAACACAAGTTGATGTTTATCTTAGTCGAAAGTCACCATAAAATTGGCCATGGGAATGTGGGATCGATCCCATTCTTGTATCTTTTCATTTTTGTCTATGCATTTAAAAACTATATTAAATATATACATATGATATGTTGTATTTATCACAGAGTAACATGTAGCCTAGTAGTAAGCCACCCCATAATAGTACCTTGGAACATGGGTTCCATCCTAGGCTTTACAATTTTGCATTTCCCTTGCAAATAATGCATGGCCGGTCCGGTTCGCTACAAACCACCTTGTTAATCCTTGGAACCTCCCAAGTCTTAATGGTTCTCTAGCATGGCCAATCGAAGTAGAGGCTTAAACTGCCTACACTACCTGTTCTCGGTCGGATTGATTCGACTGGTCGGTTTGAGCTGGCTTTTAAAACACTTGCTTCAATGCTCCCCAAATGCGCTCCAACGCATTTCAATAATTCGATTTTATGTCGTAAGCACTCTAGTGCACGACACATGCGCTCCTCAACTCATAATACACTCCATAACATTCCAAAACATCTATTTATTTTCATTTAACATTAGAAATAAATTTAACACTCAATTCATCACCTTAAACTCGTAAACAACTCATGAGACTAGCTTTTAACAACCATATTAAACAAATATTTGCAGCATGCAACAGACCTCAAACACCTAGCATGTATTGTCACCCATCATTTAGCTTTATTAAATTAACAAATACATAGTTAACCAACATTTCAAGTACATAAACTTTCCACCAAACTTTTATTTGACATTCTTCACATTAGTGTGGTAACATCTCCACACTCAAATACACATGCAAATATCAACTTCACACATAAGCAAGACATAGATTGGCATCTCTAATTCTCTAAGTATCACTAACATTTATTCACATAGCCTTGGGAACTATGGTTGCCCAAGCCCTCAATTAAAAGAGAAGTACTCACCATCCCAACAATAAATCATGAATCCTCTAAATAAACAATAATACTCACCCAAGACATATCACAAACACATCATATGGACTTCAAGAAGTTCCAACACACAATTCATGGTAATTCTTCTCACTATCCCCAAAACAAAATATATAATATGCATCAAAACCTTTTTCCTAAACACATATATTACTCATGCAACACAAGGCACATCACAAATCTTAGATAGAGAAAACATATGCTTGCATTTATGGTCACCAAGCTCTAAGGCTAAGGAGGAACTCACCAAATTTCATGATATTATACATACCTTTTATTCAT
Organism: Calophaca sinica; assembly: GCA_037113605.1. NCBI lineage: Eukaryota > Viridiplantae > Streptophyta > Magnoliopsida > Fabales > Fabaceae > Calophaca > Calophaca sinica. The sequence continues at coordinate 49,569,852 of CM073734.1, read as the reverse complement.
TTGCTTCACACATTAATCATTACTTGACTTACTAATAACCACCAAAAAACATACACAACCACTAAAATAAAAAAAGGATGTTATTGAAGCACTTCAATCATTTTATCAAACACCTTATATGCATGCTAGCACATTTCACATTGATATTCATACAATATTCATAAAATACAATCCAGTGCCCAAAACTCAACATTAACACCCAATTAAACCTATTAGAACCCTAAGCATACTCTAATAGAGAGGTTTTTGAGGCGCAATTCTATATGTTACCTTAGAGTTTCTAGGAGAACATGGTGATAATCCCAAATCTAAAGCTTGTTCTTGAGCTCTTCCATGGATGATGAACCTGTTGGGGTTTCAAGAGAAACAATTTTAATTTTCTTTATAGAAAAATTCTCTTGAGCGGAAAAATCCTCTTCCCATGGATCATGCTATTGTCAAGAATCACAAACAAAGATTAAAGGTGATACCTTTGAAGCATGCTTTCACAATCTTGATCACCAAAGGCGCCAAATGTCGCCTCTCTACTCGGTCAATGCGAGCGATATCCTGAGTTGGCTGCGTCGGTGCTAGCGGATGACTTACGGGGAGAGCTCTGACTATCACATCTGATGTGGCTCAAGTGTCAAAAACTTTTTAGTGAGGGCAGCTCATGTCCTATTTATAGGCACATCAGCACTTGCTATTCGGACCCCTCAAAATTGGTTTTGCACCTCGTCAGGCTTTGTACATTACAAGCCTATTTTTTGTCTTATCATCAATTAATTAAATCATATTTAATTAATCAACTATTACTATTTATTAATTAAATCATATTTAATTAATAAATCATTTCCATTGATTAATTAAATCATATTTAATTAATTAATCATTGACTAAATTAAACCGTATTTAATTTAATCAATTATTGACATGAATTAAATCACATTTAATTTAATTGCTCCGAATATTCACTCTATGCGTGTGACCCTGTAGGTTATCACTGAGTTAGCAATGATATTAAACATTATATTAATATCTAATGTTTAATATAATATCAAATATCATAAACAGTGAGCGGCATCTAGCAAAGCATCACTGCTACTCAACCCATGAGAATATCGGTGATCTGATCAGAATCTTACTGCAACCAAAAATCACTGTGAAGCCAATGTTCCTTCGTCCATATGTCTTGATTGAACACGAGGCATTCAAAGTCTTTGATATTGACATAGATGAATTTATTTCAGTACCTAAGCTCCAACAAGTACTAAAGAAATTGGGTGAAAATGTGTCTATATTGAAGAGTGTCAAGAAATGATTAGAAGGGTCGAACCAGATGGCGATGATAAAGACAACATTGAGGAATTGCAGTAAATGTTTCGCACATAAATGCTAGTTTTCAATGGAAACGTACAGTACTTTTTCATTTCTTTATACATACTTTCATGTAATTTAAGTTTTTTACAATAAAGCATTTTTTTTATACAGACAATAAAGAATGACACACATGAAGTATGCTGGTTGGGAATGGTGTGGTTACATTTCAAGATTTTGTCGATTTTTATAGAAGAAATGATGACTATATGCTTATGATAATATCCATGAGGCACTCAAAGTCTTCGATATTGACAAAGATGAATTTATTTCACCACCTGAGCTCTAACAAGTACTAAAGAAATTGGGTGAAAATGTGTCTATTGAAGAGTGTCAAGAAATCATTAGAAGGCTCGACTCAGATGGTGACGATAAAGATAACATTGAGGAATTCCAGTAAATGTTTCGCACAAAAATCCTAGTTTGGCATGGAAACGTGCAAAACTTTATCATTTCTTTATACAGACTTTTCATGTAATTTAAGTACTTTACAATAAAGAATTTTCCGATTCGGATAAAAGTTGCTTTTTTATTTAGTTCTTTAACTTTTTCCTTTCGTCTATTCTATGTTGGTATCGTTTTCCTCTACCTTGCTTCCGAGAAACTTAGGTCTAATGAATACGGTGCACCAATTCAGTAGTAGGTTAGATTGTGACTTATGTCTCCATTTCTTCACTTCTTCACTTGCTTGAGAGAGAGTGTGATGTTTATAGAAGAGAGAGAATTGGATTTCAGATCGCGACGCAAATGAAATGAAGAAGACCCAGGGGTGTACGAAGAGATTATGGGGGTGTGCGTAGTATACAGAGGATGTAGGTCCTGTTCTAATGTAGATCATGTTCTAACCATCTACAATGCCACCATTAGATTAGATGATCCAAGGAGTGGAGAACACTGTGAAGCCTACTAGCCTCTTTTATAATAGAACCATGCAGAAGGAAAGCCATATGCATATGAAGTGTGCAACTTGTCTGCTGTTGTGCTATACCATATCTCTCTATTTTGCAGGCATTGCTTCATGTTATATATTGGGACTCACTAGCTGACATGCAAGAGCATACTAGTCTATTTAAGAAATTTAGATGTAAACGAAAATACAGCCAATTTGGGGGACAAAATGATAAGAATTTTTAAAATTATTAGTTGGGTTGTGTGTGATGTCACACACAGCCCAACTAATAATTTCAACCCCACATTTCCCAGTAGTACCTATGTCTAAATAACTCAATAAAAATAAACATTAGATGGTGAAAGAAATGACATTTCTTTCTCTTCTCAAGAGTCCAGAATAGCTTCTTCTAGAGGAAGGTTTTTTCTTCCATTCAAAGATAATGTGGTGATGTCGATGGATTCGTGAGATCCTAGCGTGAATTTCTAAAGATTCATGAAGGAAATGGTGGAGACTCAAGACGTCAACGAATGGGAACGTGTCGAGCGCAGGGACGGACCTACGTCTAATGGTTTGGGGTCAAATGCCCCCACTATATAATTCCCTTTTTTTGGTATTCCCCATTATATGATTCTCCCCCAGTGATTTGCTGCATATTTGCGATAAGTAGCGTGTAATTTATTTTGCTCACGGCTTTCGGTAGCTATCCACGCATTGTCTTGTTTTATATATAGTTGTAATTTATGTTGTAAAATTTCTTTGACTTACCACTCCACTACAACTGGCAACGGTGTTAGTGGAAATTAAAATATATATAACTTTAATACAATTGTATACAAGCTCCCATTCATTTCACTTCTTTTAATAACAACTTTCATTTCATTGTAGTAATACATTATATTTATGCTTCTAACACATTACGACATTTTATTTATATTTTATTATATATATATATTATATATATATATATATAATGTATGTATAAAATTACAACTATATATAAAAATAAAAATTGCCCCCACAACCCCAAAATTTTGGGTCCGTCCCTATATCGAGGAGATTTTTTTTTTTGTATTTGAAGGCCTAATAACTAAAACAATTCACTCGAAACCCCAACAACAAGATTAATGTTAGCCGCAGAAAAAAATTGAGTAGATTTCTCGATTTCTCTTATTTTTGTTTTGTCTCTTGCGATTTGGGCACTTTGTTGCTACGTTACTACGAGCACTAAACAATCCATGTTGCTGCAAAGGAGATGAAGAAGGAAGAAGATTATATGCAGAGTTGTTGCCTGCGTGGAATTTGCGGCCACTGGTGAAGCCGTTGATGGAAAAAAGAGGATGGGATAAGAAAAACGAGAAGGGTATTTTTGTTAATAAAAATATTTTCTCACGAAGCTTAACTTGAATTTGATGGAATATCGAAAAAAGGGGTAGCTTATCATTCCTCATATGTTAAGGGGTGTAACCGTGCATTTCAAAGCCAACGGGGAGGGGAGTATAACATTAATATCATTCAAGAGAGGGATGTGTATTTTACTCAAATATATAATAGATATCATAACCCGTGAGATCGCTACAGTATTGTAAACTAATATACCTATTTTGATGTTAAAAAAAATAGATTAAAAGCCATATCCCCGATTCCCGTTATCACCATATCACGATTCATTACTCTTTTTTTCTTAACTAAAGGTGGCTGAGGCCCTAGGAACAAAGCTACGGCCCACACAGGGGAACATCATCCTTCATATCTTATAACAAAAAACCGATAAGGATGGGAGACTACATTAAAATATGTTTACATATAATTTTAGCTGAAAAGATGAGAGAAATACGTGAGAAAGGGTGTTTGCGCTCCTCTACATTTTGATGTTGACTCGGTTAAAATGGAACAAATGGGAAAAGCGTACGTTGGGCAAATGAGTATTCCTGGGACAGCTTATTCTATGCCCGAAGAATTCGAAAAGCAAGGGTACTTTGCTATCAAAGTCACACCTCTTGGTGCTAATCTAGTACTTTTGGAGGCCGAGGAAGAAGATGTGATTGCAAGTATGATTCAAGATGGTAGGGACTGGTTGTTGCAGTGGTTCGACGAAGTCCGTCCGTGGTGCCCGCGGGAGATTGATAACGAGAGACTCACATGGATTAGATGTTACGGCATACCGGCCCACGCTTGGAGTGCTGAATTCTTCAAGTTCCTGGTGCTTCCAATTGGCACGTACATGGATGTGGATGAGAATACCAGATTAGGAAAATCTATGGATGTGGCAAGGATTCTTTTTAGGACTAAGATACATGACTTGGTTAACAGGGTGATCTCTATTAACATTAATGGACTGGTTTTTTCCATCAAACTAGTCGAGGACTGGTACGGGCCACTACTGTGGCAAACGCCGGCAACAGGAATGGTGGCGGAGGATGGCTCTGATGATGACTCATTTGCATCGGATTTTTCTTTTCCGGCAGGCTCGGTGGACGGTGATTGTCCGGATAATAATGATCTCATTTATGAGGCTAATAAAGTCACAATGATGAGGGAGGCGGATCCTGTGGATAATCGAGATGGTGATGATGAACAGTTGTTGAGAATTGGAAAGGGTGTGGACGTGGAGCATGTTGCATGCAAGGCAGTTAAGGATAATTTAATTTGCACCATTAATCAAGGATTCTCAAAGACTGTAACAGTGCCTATGAGGCCTTCACCTATTGGACCCTTGCACACTACTAGTGTTTGTAGGCCCATTTCTTTGGGTCGGACCCTTGGCGAACAAAACTGTGGGTTGGATAAGAGCTGGGGCGTTTTGCAAAAGGGGGGTGTTAATAACGACTTGGGCCTCGTAGGTGTGCGTTCGAATGGGCCTGTGGGGGAGTCGGAATTTGATCTTGTTGGTGGTTCTGGGGGTCTTGTGCTACCGAATGTTGGTGAGGGTGGGACTCATAACCCCAATGGTCTGTTGGATGGTGATGGTTGTTCTTCATCTAGGACAATGACTACCCCTTTTGTCACGATTAGAAGAAAAAGAGGAAAGCAAACACAAAGGGTTTCTACTAGCTCAGATACTGAAAGTGATGCTTGCCTTCAACCTGGTAGAATTGGCGTGCAGATTTCATCCCATTCAAGCGCTACAACAGGTAGCAGTGGTAATTGGAGGAACTTTACGTTTTCAATGGAGGAGAAAATTTGGGCACAAGCCTCCGCTTTGGGTGTCACTGGGAAAGAGAAGGAGGAAGTCTACATTGCTGAAATTAAGTCATTGGAGACTGGTGAAAAAGAGGCATGGGCGCAGACGGAGACCAGAAGACGGTCTCTATGAAGATTTTTTCACTCAATGCAAGAGGGGTGTGCGACCGATCAAAGAGGAGCGAGATTGATCTGTCATAATCTCGAGGTAATTTTGAGGTTCGCTTTATTAAGGAAACTAAGTGTACAAAGTTGGTGGATGGTATAGTTTTTAGTATGTGGGGTGGTAATGATGTAGACTGGGTGGCAACTGACTCCGTGGGCCTATCCAGAGGACTGCTTTTGATGTGGAAGAAGGGGTTGTTCACTGTGATTAGTCAATTTCGGGGTGATGGTTTCTTGGGTTTGTCTGTTAATTGTGGAAATGCAATAAAGCCATTGTATCTTGTTAATATATATTCAGCATGCTCTATGGAAGGTAAACGTAGGTTATGGAGGGACTTGGTGGATCTTAAGAGGACTGCTTCTGTTGGGGACTGGTGTCTATCTGGTGATTTCAATGTTGTGGTTAATTCTAGTGAGAGAAAGGGTCGTAGTTGTCAGGATAGTCAGCAGGAGATGGTAGAATTTAGACAATTTATGGAAGATATGCAGCTGATTGATGTTCCTATTTTGGGGAAAAAATTTACATGGTTTAGCTCGACGGAGCTGCTATGAGTAGGGTGGATAGTTTCTTATTGTCTGTTGAGGTTATCAAAGATTGGAAGGTTTCTGCTCAATGGGTGGGGAACAGAGATGTCTCAGATCACTGCCCAATCTGGCTCAAATGTGACGAGCAAGATTGGGGGCCAAAACCTTTTCGATTCAACAACTGCTGGCTGGAACATCATAGTTTTGCTCAATTTGTGAGGAATTGTTGGCTAGGATATCAGGTGGAGGGGTGGAAAGGGCATGTGTTAAAGGAGAAACTTAAACTGTTAAAAAATCATCTAAGGCAGTGGAATAGAGAAGAGTTTGGGATCTTGGATTTGAATATTGAGAATACAGTAGCTGAACTGAATGCTTTAGAGGAGGAGTTGGCTGGGGGTGGAGATGTAAATCTGGACGTGCGAAAAACTCTTACAGGACATTTTTGGCAGCAAATTAGATTTAAAGACAGCCTTCTTCTGCAAAAGTCTAGAGCAAAATGGACTCTTGAGGGTGACTCAAACTCTCGGTACTTTCATGCTTGCATAAAAGGGAGGAGGAGGAGAAATCAATTGTCCGCATTAAAGGTGGGAGATAGATGGTTAGAAAATGTGGCTGATGTTAAGACGGAAGTTTGGCGGCATTTTCAGTGTCACTTTGCTAGACCAAATCACTTTCAAAGACCCACTCTAGATGGTGTTGTCTTTTCTCAAATTTCGGCCCAAGATAATGATTTGTTTGTGGCCCCGGTCTCAGCTGAGGAATTGCGAGATATTGTTTGGAATTGTGATGGCAACAAGAGCCCAGGCCCGGATGGGTTTAATTTCTCATTTTTCCGGGGATGTTGGGACATGGTCAAAGATGAGGTCTTAGCCTTTATTCATGAGTTTCAACAGAATGCAAAGCTTCCTAAAGCGGTCACAGCAACATTTCTTGCCCTTGTTCCCAAATCAGAGCACCCTCAATCTTTGCATGAGTATAGGCCAATTTCGTTGATTAGCAGCTTATATAAAATTGTCTCAAAATTGTTAGCAGGTCGTTTGAAGAAGGTGTTAGGTGGGATTATCTCCCCATGTCAAACGGCGTTTCTACCTAATAGACAGATTCTTGATGGAGTTCTTACAGCTAATGAATTAGTTGATCTAGCTAAGCGGAGAAAGGATAAGTGTTTGCTATTCAAGGTGGATTTCGAGAAGGTATACGACTCTGTGGATTGGGAGTATCTGGACTATATGCTGATTCGTATGGGGTTTGGTAGTGTCTGGAGGGGGTGGATTAGAGCCTGTGTCAGGTCGTGCTCCATGTCGGTACTAGTTAATGGGAGCCCAACAACGGAGTTCTTGATTCAGCGTGGTTTACGCCAGGGTGATCCGTTGGCTCCGTTCTTGTTCCTAATTGCTGCAGAGGGGCTGACAGGTTTGGTGCGGAATGCTGTGGAAGGGGGACAAATTAGTCCTTATAAAGTATCTAGTGATTTATCGTTTCCGGTGTTGCAATATGCAGATGATACGTTGCTACTTTGTGAACCAAATTGGGACAATCTGTGGGGCATTAAAGCTATATTACGTGGTTTTGAATTAGTGTCGGGGTTGAGAGTCAACTTTAATAAAAGCCACCTGTTCGGGATCAATTTGGATGAATCTTTTCTTCAGTCAGCCGCCTGCTTTCTCAACTGTTCTATTGGGGGTTTTCCATTCATGTTCTTGGGGTTACCGATTGGGGCCAGCCCTAGAAGTTGTGGTACCTAGAATTCTGTGGTGGAGTTAAATGCAGAAGAGACTTTCAAATTGGAAGCGCTCTCAATTGTCTATTGGGGCCAGAGTCACGTTGATCAACTCAGTCCTCACAAGTCTGCCGGTATATTTTTTCTCCTTTTTTAAAGCTCCAAAGAAAATATTGAAGAAGCTAATTAGTATTCAGAGGAATTTTCTGTGGGGTGGAGCTGTGGATAAGAAAAATATTTGCTGGGTTAGTTGGGAGAATGTGTGCAAACCAAAGAGTTTAGGTGGCTTGGGTATCAAGCATTTGGAGGTATTTAATTTAAGCTTATTGAGTAAGTGGAAATGGCGATGTCTTAATGATCACGGAGCTATTTGGTTTAATCTACTTCGATTTAAATACGGCCCCTTGGAGAGGAGAATTTTGGATGGTGGCCCGGTGGACCGTCGGAGTTCCATCTGGTGGAGGGACTTGGTCTTGACCAATTGTGACTGGTTCAAGGATAATATAGAGATGCATTTAGGTGATGGAAAATCCGGGAGATTTTGGGTGGATTGGTGGGTGGGGAATGGTGCTTTGAAGGATTTATTTTCGGATTTATTTCAGCTCACTAAACACAAGAATGGGAGGATATGCGACGCAGGGGAGCTGGTTGATAATGTGTGGTCTTGGAAATAGGAGTGGAGACGTGCTCTTAATCAGCAGGAACAAGTTAGGTTGTCTGAGTTGTCAGAATTATTGCTGGGATGCGTGCCTTCTAATGATCTTAAGGATGAGTGGTTGTGGCGGATAACTGAATCTAGGATTTTTAGTTGCCGGTCTGCTTATTCAAACCTTACGGAGCGGGAACACATTGAAACTGAGACTACTTTGGCGCTGGCATTCAAACGTCTATGGGAAACTTCTATCCCTTCCAAGATATCAGTGTTTGTTTGGAGATTACTGCAGGATCGTATTCCTACACGGGAGGCACTAACACATCGAGGTATTATTCCAAGTACCAATAACCAAAGTTATGTTTTATGTTCTCAAGTTATTGAATCTGGGGACCACTTGTTTTGTACTTGTAATGTCTCATATAATATTTGAAGGAGCGTGGGCGAGTGGATTGGCTTCCATAGCGTGTGGTGTGAGAACGTGGTAGATAATTTCATAGCATTTAATCCCCCGTGCGTGGAAAAAAGGGAAGGAAAGTTAAGCATCTTATCTGGTGTGCAGTGGTATGGGTAATTTGGTCGGCTAGGAACAAAGTTATTTTTTATGGGGAACAAGCTGACCCTCAACTACTCTTGTCTAAAATTAAAATGTTTTCTTGGCGTTGGTTTATGTATAGGGAGGGTAGACATTTGGATTGGACATACTCTGAGTGGTGTGTGAACCCGTTGGAGTGTTGTAGTTCAATTTAAATTTTATGCCAGGTGACCCAGCTCACAGAAATGAAGTTGGAAATTAAATTTAAGTTGCTGTCTTTGGTGGGGATAGAGTTCGTAAAATGAATTCGCTTGAGTGACTGTGGGTGATTTTGGAGCTGGTTTTGCTTTCCTGATGCAGGTGATGTTGTGGTTAATGGATTGGTGGGGGTTTACAGCTTTGGCCTTGCTTCAGGATGGTCGACACCTTGGTTGGGGTTGGCGTTGATTGTTGGTCCATGTGTCTTGGATGGTTACTTGAATTGGATGGCTTTCGACGCCTAGGTGCTGATGGAGTTTATCTTGCTTTGGCTATTGGATGCTGTTTGGTAGGTGGGGGCGTGGAGGATGATTGGCTGGGAGTGTGTTGATTTTTTGAGTGCAGGTTGCTTGATATTTGGAGTGGTGTTATTGGATATTGGTGGTTTGGAAATATAGAGTGGAACTATTGCTGGGAGTATGTTGCTTGATTTTGTTGGGGTCGTTTATGGAGGCCTATGTGGAACTACTCCTTCGGAACCATTAGGGAACATTTTGGTGTTTGATTATTTTATTGTGAGGGGTTGGTTGATGTACTCTTTTTCCCCTCTTGGTCTTTTTCCCAATGGGTTTTGGCTTTGAGGGGTTTTAATGAGGCACTTCCTTCCCTAAACTTTTGTATATATGGGCTTGGAGTACCCCTTGTACTCCTTTCTTAATAGACTCTTTTGCTTATCAAAAAAAAAAAAAATTTAGTTGGAGGACAAATCATATTTTTAAACCCTATAACAAGGTGAGCTAGAGGGTGTAACTCATTGCACTGCTCTGAAAGCAAACGAATGGCAGAATTGGAGTACAACTCAACAATGACGAACTTGTAACCTCTTCCCCAGGTAATATTGAGGCCGTGATAGATTGCACACTTCACATACAAAGAATACCTCATGAAATTTTATTTAAAAATATACCAAAGGTGGTAATGTGCATCACATGATTAAAATATCCGGAAACATGCAAGAAAATAACTCGCGTACAATCCATAAGTAAAACATTAAATAAAAATCTCTTTGATGTCACATCTAATCGGAGCGTAACCTACCCCTAACTAGGTACATCGATAATAATACAACTACTAAGCAGAAACATCATCCTCGACCAGCATCTCCTCCATGGCGGCCTCGTTAGCTATCATCTCCTCCTCTGCTCGAAACCACGTGAGCAAGTATGTGTGAGTACAAGATAAACAATGTATGAAATAAGAGGAACGAGATAGATATAGGCATGTAAGCAACAATCTCGGTAAATAGCACAAGCAAATCATGCATGAGAATGTCAATGCATGCTAACTTCGACTACACCATATGCAATGTGGATCCATGACATCTACTACTCAGGGAAGCAAATGGGAGTTCATATCTGGCTTGCCTCAAAAGCATACCGCGCAGGTGGACTCCACCGATATACTCTCATCATTTGTGACAACGCGAAGTGGCTCGTCGAGGTGACTCTGTAAACGAGTCCGCAACAGCGAGTAGCTAGCCCCTGCCGCTATATAAGGCCCCCGCTACCGAATCAAGCCCAAAGGCTGGGCTTACACCCATCATGGCCCCCACTACGTCGTTTCGACGTTGCTTCCCCCAACACTAGTATTAACAACCACGGCGCACCATGCACCTCAACACCCAATAATAAACATACAACAACAATCAAGCAATAACTGGCTAAGGGGAAACTCCTAATCGATTTCCTTAAAGCGTCTAATCGGTTGAAGCCTTCTCTAATCGATTAGGTGGCATATCCTAATCAGTTAACATCCAATTCCTAATCGATTAAGGAACTCATATACTTAAGGGATCAGTAACTTCGATCCTTAATCGGTTAAGCTTACGTCCCTAATCGGTTAACTTTCAATTAACAACCATTTTTACAGATCTAATCGATTGCTATGGAAATCTACTCAGTTATATCTTCAGTGCTCTATTTGTGTAACACGCGTATCTTCACGATGCGTTAATTAGCGTTATTTAGTGTATTTTTGTCGTATTTACGCTATAATAAAGCAAATTTCTGAACGTGAACACAAGAAGGAGGTTGAATTGTGTTAAAAAACTTTTCGCAAACTTTACGTAAAAAACACTTCAACACAGATTTTTCAAAACTATTTGTATATCGGATGCAGAGAAATTAACCGGAAGCAGAAAATAAACTGCTTATGAAAACTTGTTTTACTGAGCAAGGTAAAGATAAATGTAAAGCAGTAAAGGAAGAGACGCAGAGATTTATACTAGTTCACCACCAACTGGTAGCTACGTCTAGTCCCTTCGTTCCTGAAGGATTTTTCACTATAATCAACTGATTAAAATTTTCCTCAAGAGTATTCTACTGTCACAAACTTGACAATACTCGCAACTTCTCAAAACGACTCAGTGCAGTCGAGCCTTTGAGGAACAAAGCCTTTACTAGGCCAAATACAGTTTACAAAAGAGATTATACTTTTGAATACAATCAAAATATCTCTCACAGAGAGGATGAAAAGATTAAGGTCAAAACATAATATCTTTCTCAAAGAAAGTATAAGACGCTGAGTTCAGTTCTTTGTAGACCAGAAACTTGGCACAAAGCTTGATTGCTCACTTGAGTAATATTGCTTTTAGAATGAAGTTTCTTCACAATTTTTCCAACATCTCGTCAATGAATACCTTGGGGTATTTATAGGAGTCTTCAAGGGTATTACCGTTGCAGTAAAAATATCTCCTTTCCATTGAGTGAGGCAATTTAAAATGTAGTCCTTTTCTTCCTTTCCAGAGAATATCAGAATAGTACACATTACCGTTTTCGTACTATCAATAATTTGCAATTGCCTTGTACAATTTTTTTCTTATGCTAAAGGTGTCATCTTTGTTTCCTCGTACATCAAAATGAGCGCATAAAATCAAATTCGAATTTCGTTCCACAACAATCTGAGGCTAAGAACAGAAACGTGATCATTACGTGCTTCATTAAAGAGATCAGACGCTCGCTCAGAACAGAGGACGGATGCTCGCAGCAATTGAGTATTCCACGTTTCAAAGAGTAACACTACTAGACGCTTGCTGTTAGCAAGACGTTGGAGTGAGTTCGGATGCTGACACTAGTGGATTGTATTCAATTCTTTTGTAAATTTCTTCTTCTTCCTTGAGTGTTTCGTACATATATATGAAGTTTTGATACCTGTACACTCAAAGATATGTTAGAAGATAAATTGTTCTTCTGGAAAATACTTTGTTATCATCAAAATTAATGAGGGTCTAAACTTCTCAATCGTTTAGGTTCCAATAATTTCTTGTTCTCTAAGTAAGTGTATTAATTAAATCAAGATCAAATTATACTTGAGAGTTAATATTTTATATTAATTCACGGTTCGAGTATCGTCGAAAAATTCTCACGAAATTTCGTCGCGTTTCGAATCGCCGGGCAGTTTCTGCCGCAGATAAAATTTAAAATGAGCCTCGATTTCGATGAAAATCGAATCGTAACTTGTTATGAGTATTTTTGAGTATTTGGCATGATTTTTATTATTTATAAAATAATATTATCACGCGATGAATTAATTTCTCGCAAATTAATTTTTCGTGATTTTATCGGCGAGAAATAAATCGGTAACGCGGTTTTTCGACGCCGTGTTTTATACTCTAAGACTCTAGAATTAGAGAGTACTCATGAGTGAAGTGAGATTAGATGGGATAGACTAGGTGATATGATTAGCATCTAATAAAGTAAGCTAGGTGTCACTTGGTGTGTGGTTTATTTAAAAAAAATTACTTTTACTTATTTTCCTTCTATTATTAATTATGTGTTTAATTATTTTAAGTAAATAAAAGGTGGAGACCCCCCATCAGCCCTCATTCACGCCACCCTCACCCTCTCAAACCCTCATCTTCTTCCTCTTTTTCCTTCTTGAAAAGCAAGCTTCCATGGATGCTTTCCTCCATTTCCTTTGAGTTTTTCAACTTGCAATCTTCACCAAAGTTGCTCCAAACCTTCACCTCTACCTGGTTCTTCTTCATTCTCATCATCTAAGTAAGAGAAAAATCAATTTTTCCTCCCCTTGCCACTGTTGAAAACCGTGCCCCCTCCCCTTTGTTGCTTCTTGTGATTTTGCTTTTCAATCTTGTTTTTCTTGCTTGTTTGATGTTGTTTGATGGGTTGATGATGATCAAGAGGAAATGAGACACTCTTAATCCCTTCCTTAAGCTCTAGGGTGAAAACCCTAAGAGGAGAAAAGGGGGAAAATGATGTGTTCGTCATTGAATCACCTAATTAGTGGTTTAATTGAGTTAATGGAAGTTGTATGATGATTGTTTGAATTATAGTTTTGATTTTGCATGCCTAACTTGTTAGTTTATGATTGAGACCTATTCTTTAATTATGGAAAATGTGGGTTTAGGTGATTGAATCATGTATCTAAGTGTTGAATGTTATGTTTTAGGTAGTTTTAAGGCTATTGGAATTGATATGCATGAGTTAGTATAAGAGTTAGTTCCTGTTTTGTGAAAAAGTGATCTTTGAGGGACTAAAATGGCATGTAAAAATTGATTAGGTTGTTCTCTAATTTTTATCCTTGGCATGACCATGATTAAGTTAGGTTGAAGCATGAAATCGGAAAGAATTTTTGGGGAAAAACCTATTCTTGAAAATGTTTGAAAATGAGTTTGAAACTTTGTAGGTCTTAATTGTTAAAACATGTGTTGACTAAATGTATAGCATGCTTTGATGAATTTAATTGCTCTAAGAGTTGATTTTTGGAAATGGAAATTTATTTGGAAAGTGGCTTAGAACATGTTTCAAAATGTGTATGAATTATGTTTAGATAAGATTTGATATTTTGTTGCCTTTAAATGTGGTTGAATGGCTTGGAAATGCTTGTAGTTATGAAAAGGAGTTCTAGCAAAAAAAAATTGGTGAGAAAAGGAGGTTGAGGCCGTGAGGCCATAGGTGGTTTTGAAAGGAAATTTTGGCTTGTTAACTTGCTTAAATGCTTGAAGATTATGTGTTAATGTTTTTGAAAACTTATGAAAATGAGTTATTGTTGGCGTTTACTTGGAGTCCAAAAAAGGGTTTAGTTTCAAAACCTTACTCTTTTCAAATAGTTTTGAGTTCCAAAATTGTTATGTTTTAGGTTACTTTTCCTAGAAGTGGTTTGATTTTAAAACTCTATTTATTTCAAGTAGTTAATGATCTAAATGCTTTATTGAGTTTTGGTTAGGAAAGGGCTAAGTTGAGAGCTAAGTTTTAGTTTTTTTTTAACCTAGAAGTGTACTAAATTGTTGTGGTGATAGGAATCGTGATTCCGGAGACCGAGCGACGCGAACCTGAGGACTTCGGAGCTACGTTAGTGACAGCTTGTGGTAAGGGAACTTCTAGATATTTGTAGGCTTTTATTTTTGTATGTCCTCGTGTAAGGGCAAGTTTTAAATGCGAAGAAGTCTGAGAACTCTCCGGGTTCGAACTTAGGGTTTTTAAACCCCTTCGTGATTATTGTCGTGCGGTCGCTTATATTCCGAGTCATTCGTGGGTGAAAAATATTGTGGTTGGTCTCCTGACCCCAACCCCCCACACTTGTTGTACCTCTCTGTCAACTCCATCGAGTTGCAGAGGGATGGATTCCATGATGTGAATGACGATGTTGTTGAGTTATGCATTTATTTAATATGTGATTGAATAACTGCCGTGAATTGTTTATGTATTGAATTGTGTTTCACAATGTGAACTGCTTATGCTGCTTATGTTTGTTGAATTGTGTTTCACTGTAATAAACTTGCTATAAATTATTTGATATGCGGTCGAATAATTATGTGAATTGCTCTTGAATTTCGTATGCGGCGAATTGTTCATCGAGTCTGAGAGCTTAGTCGAGTCGTCGAGACGTTTTTGAGCTATGAGCCGAACAACTGAGGGTGCTAGGTCCCCTTCGTTCATGGTGGATTAGCTAGGCGTCGCAGCGTTATGGAACTGGAGCTAAATGTCCTAGGGAGAGCGAAGATCCCAAAGCTACGACTGGCATTCAGTGGATAGTGCGGCGTCTGCTTTCTGGAAATTTGTCGAAGGACGAGAGAAATGAGTCATGAGATGAGTCGTGAGTGAGTCTTGCATTGTGTCTTGAGAACTGTGCATACTGTTGTTTTGCCTATTGTCATGATTTGCTAATTCCTGTAATATGTTGTGCTATTACATGTTTTATTGTCGAGTGTGTTGTCAATATGCGTATCTGCTCTTTATTTTTAAGAAGTTGACCCTTTCCCGTGGTACCTTCGATTCATGATAGCTACCCAGGTGATGGTGAAGAGCGTACTGATTCCGGTGATGCGGACGTCGCCGGAGATCATCTTTGATTTCCCCGACATCGAGCAGCCGCGGTGATGGAGTTTGACCCCATCTCTCACCGTGTTGTATATACTGGGGATATTGTACAGACTTTCAGAGAGGACGGTGTTGCTGTGAGGCAGGAGGTGTCACGGCGTACAGTGAGCTTTCCTATCCGGACTATGCAGGTGGTTGATGCTTGGCGTACCATTCAGCACGAGAGGGCTATGCTAGTCTCTTCTTCGTCACTAGAGGGACCCCTTCAGATCCCTAGGAGCACTACTTCCAGACTTGCTGCCCGAGCTAGAGGGCGAGGACCGAGAGTCAGATGGACCGCTCGCAAGAGTGTGATTCGACGCGGGACGGCAGGAGCGTCTACCTCCAGAGCAGCTGTTGTTCAGAGTCCTCCAGTAGGACCGGGTTCTTCTTCTGTTGTTAGGACCCCCACCCCACCAGTGGATCCACCTCCTGTTTACGTGGTGTACGGAGAAGTGGATTGTCTAGGAGCGAGATCTGACGAGGATGTGATTGCTGGAGAGTATGTTCCCAGAGATGTGCCAGAGGCTGTGCCTGTGGCGGCACCGGTTATCGACTTGACAGGCGAGGACCCGATGGATGACGAGGAGGAGGAGGATCCATCTGAGGATCTGGATAGTTACCTGTAGTGCTGTGTTGTCTGACTGCTGTTATATTTCTTTTTGAGAGGACTGTAGTATATGTCTTTTTGTGTACCGTTTGTGGGTGACCAGTCGGGCTAGTGATGTTTTGTTGATACAGGGTAGACTGGTGTGAGGGTATTCATATCATAGGTGTATTCTCTCTTACATTACTACTCTGTTTCCTTTTGTACGTACTGTGTATGATGGGTATATATATATTATGCATGTATGTATTTCCAGTATGTAACTTGTGTCCTAGATTGCACCATGTTTCGAAACGCTGTAAGTACTCTGTGCGTGCTTACGGATGATGTTGTTTTAAAAAAAAAATGTACCGCATTTTTCGAAGGACACAACAGTACCGTTTTTAAAATTCATCGCATACAGGTTTAGTTTTAGTTTAGTAGCGGTCCGGAAACGGGTCGTTACAATTTGATTCCAGATTAGTACTATCTAATTGATTAACTCTACTAATCTAATCGGTTAACCTTTCAGAATCAATCAAAAGTCTATAAGTTCTTACCAAATTTGTTCTTAACTTCTACTCTACTATCAACATGTTCTATCAAGTCCTGGACTTGGCCTTTTTGGTAGATCACTGGTCTCAAAAGCTATTCATCAAATTAATAGGGTTCAGCTCCTATTTCTGTTTCTAGGTTGAGTCCTAATCGGTTAAGAATCACTCCTTAATCGGTTAGACTTCTGGTCTTTTACATAATCAGTTATCTTATCAGACTTAATCGGTTATTTTATCAGACTTAATCGATTATCTCATCAGACTTAATCAGTTATCTCATTAGCCTAGTCCATTATTCCAGTCAATCCTTCGTTCTCAAGCTTCCTAATCGGTTAACGAGTTGCAGCTAATCAATTACAACACGAATTTCATAGAAAAGACAAAAACAGAGGGCATGCTTAAAACACATACTCCTATATTGAAAACAACACATTGTATGGAACAATTCTACCAGAACTCAGAAAAATAAATAAGCACATATTCACATTTTCTTGATCACCAAAATCTCAACCAAAAGGATACCTAATCCTATGATCTAAGCATGCAAACTTGGCATATTAGATAATATATAGCCCACCTAGTACCCCACATACCTGGTAAATTCGTGATTGGGAATAGTTGGGTAGGTCTAGTTTCAGAAAATTGCAAGTCTTCCCCTCTCCAAGAGTGTGAATGCTCCAAAGGTCACAGAAAATGAAGAGCTTTATCGAGGAATTGAAATGGACGAATTTTAGGGTTCCTGGAGGTTGCTCAGCGGCTAGGGTAACACCAGGGCGTCCCCAAAAAGATGAATTTATAGCCATTAAAGGCCATGGAATGGCAATGGAAAGCTTTTTATGATTCTATAGTTTTCACGCAGTTAATCGATTAACTCAACGGATAGTTAATCGATCAACAATAGAAAAATTCGAAATAACAATCAATTGTGGTTTAATCGATTACTAAGTTTGGTGGATCCTAATCGATTAGGAACTTGATCTAATCGATTATCTTGCAGTAAAAGCTAAGAATGGTTCCTTCTAAGGCTACTTATGGTCCTAAAGCCTTCCTAACATGCATGGAACACAAACATGAATTAAATGCAAGAAAAATAGGGTGTTACAGAAGGCAAAGGCAAAGTTTCCACCATCATCACGCGAAATCCCCCACAATTGGCCACCGAACTTGCCTCTGCCACCGTGCCATCACAATTGAGGGTAAGAAACCCCTGGGGAGGTGAGAATTGAGTCTCTCAACTTGGCACTGATAATAGCCCTGAACTACTCATGAATCTTCCAATAGAGGGTCTTCGGCGAAGTCAGTTTTTGGGAGAAGATAAAATCGTTACAAGCTCTCCAGAAAAAATTCATCGCGGTCCCAAAAGTCAGATGCCAAGGGGATTCTTCAAAAGTAGGTTTCTTCTTTCTATGATTTGAGCGTAGACAAATTTTCCAATTTGATGCAACAAAGAAGTTGGAGCAATTTATACCTATAAGTTGGCTCAAACCATGGCAACCTGAGGGCAATCCTGAAAGGTGTGAAAAAGAGATTCTGGTTGAGCCCCATAGATAACACACAAGGGCGACGCAACCATATGTCTACAGTGTCATTTAGCGTTTGTAAGGAGCACATCATAGCCTGCTTTCCAAAGAAAAGCTCGAACCCACTTAGGCCCATCCCAACGTTAAATCGTAGAGAAAAAACCTTTGCAATTATTTGGATCCGCTCCACAAATAGCCTTGTAGGCTGAGGTCGCAGAGAAGCAACCATCCGAGCTAGCACCCCACACCATCTTGTCCTTAGGGTCTAAAACACTTGGAGGTCTAGTATCAACAAAATTGATCACCCAATCTCTCTGAAGAAATTAAACAATCAAATTTAACATCCAATTGCCAGTATTATCAACATATATAGGAGCTGACCTTGTGATCTATCATGTCCGCTGGGATAATAGACCTCGCTCTATCCATAGAGGGCCTGCCTTAGGCAACCACCTAATGGCATAAAAACTAATACTATCCCCATTTCCTAAATGCCACACTAGGGGCTTCCGAAAATCCTCCCAATTTTGAATAATTCCTTTCCAAAAGTTCGTCCCATCCTTCTTGGTATCAATCTTGGTAAATACATCTTTCCCACGGTTATATATCCCACTGACTAGGGGAACCCAAATAGAATCAGTATTATTACATAGGTTCCAAATTGCCTTCATCATAAACACTGAGTTAACCTCAGAAGATGATCTAAGACCTAAACCTCCCACCTTCTTCGATTTACAGACTCATCTCCAATGAAGATGGTGCATCCTTCTATGTTATTATCATCCCCCTAGATAAAGGAGTGGCACAGTTTACCAATATCATCACACACCATTTTTGGAAGCATACTGGATTGCATCACATTTTTTTTTAAATGAAGGAAAGGAGCCTCGTTAAAACCTTCTGATGCAAAACCCTCCTTAGGGAAAAAACATCTAGAAGGAAAAAGAGTGCTCCTCCCTGTTATTATTGAAAAAAATGGGAAACAGAATACAGAGAAAACATGGGGGGGTTACACCAAAACCCATGCAAAGAAAGAGAAAGCAACAGAAGCAACCCCAAACACAAGGGGAAAAGAGCCAAACAAAGAACTAAGCAAATCAATAGGCAGAGAAGCCAAACCTATTATTAAAAAACTCAACAGCAATAAAAGTATGGATGTTATTCCACCAAATAAAGTCCGTCTGAGAGGCCCCAAATTTGGCCAGCTTATTCGCACAAGCATTCCCCTCCCTGTAGATATGCGAGAAAACGAACTGCATGGAAGAGGTGAGGGCCATACAATTATGCCACCTGTTACGTAGGAACCAGGGGATGAGAGTAGAATTGTTGAAGGCTTTAATAACAATTAAGGAGTCGCATTCTAGCCAAAACCTATGCCAACCTTTGGAATAAGCAATCTCAATAGCTACCATAGCACCGATGAATTCCGCCTGTAAGGCATCAAGGGAACCAAGAGGCTTAGCAAAGCAACCCAACACAGCTGCGCTACTATCACGAAAAATGCCCCCACAGGCAGATAAGCCAGAAGAGCCGAAAGCAGAGCCATCAGTATTACACTTCACCCAACCGCAAAGAGGAGGAGACCACGAAACAGTCGTGATGACCGGAGCACAAGGCAGGCGACACTGGACACCAAAGTAGTTAAGGATTTTCGATTCAGAATCAAAAACAGTGCCCTTACTATTATGACCCACCAAAGCAACGTGGTTGATAACGGTGCGGATGGCAACCCGAGCGGGAACGAAAGAATTCTCAAATCTGGCCTTATTGCGACTCTGCCAAATACCCCAAATGATCGTGGTGATACAAGCAACAACTAAATCCAAAGCTTGAGAGCTCCAGCTGCGATTGCATGAGTCGAGAATGGAGGGGACCGAGTTGGCGTTGATGCTGTAGCCGAAAACATCAGACATCCAAGGCCAGAGACACTGGGCATAAGAGCAACTCAGAAATAGATGGGAAGATGTTTCCGCCACCTGGTTACAAAGAGAGCACATAGAAGGGTGAACGGAGCCAACCCCGATAAGGTGCTCGTCAGTGGGAATCCTGTTATGAAGAAACCTCCAAGTACAAAAAGACTTAGAGGGAGGAATGCAACGCCTCCAAATAAGCTTGGACCAAGAGTTGGCCAAAGCATCCGGTTCATAGAACTTATAAACGTCCTTGAAGGTAAGCAAACCAGAGTTAGAAGCACACCAGACCAACCTGTCAGGAAGACCACCAGTAGGAATGATAATCTGCTCTATAGCCGAATGAAGGCCTAGAACATTAACCAAAATAGAGTGCGGGATGCACCAATCTCCATCATGAATAAAATCACACACTTGAGCAGGAGCTTGCAATGAAGCTTAGGAGGGATGCCAAGCCGCTTAGCAATAGGAAAGGGGAGCCAATTGTCTAACCAGAATCTCACCGCCGAGCCATTGCCAATCTGCCAAGAAGAATTATCGAGGATAACAGGGACACCATTTTTAATACCAGACCAAATAGAGGAGCTGATATGGTAAGAGATGACCTGGTTTTTGCGGTAAGCTCTAGCCTTCATGAGCTGACACCACTCAAGGGAAGAAGAAATGAAATCCCAGCCAAGCTTAAGAATGCCAGCTTTATTTATAGAAATAAGAGAGCGAATGCCTAAACCACCTTCCTTGAGGGGCCTGCAAACCTTGGACTAGGCAACCGTGACAGGTTTGCTAGAGTGGATATCACCAGACCACAGGAAATTGCGGAGCCAACTGTCCACCTTTTTGAGAAGAGAGGCAGGCCAAGTGTAGAAGTGGAAGCTATACATAAGACTGCTTTGAAAGACCGATTTGATGAGCTGGGCCCGCCCCATGAAAGAAAGCATATTACCTTTCCAAAGGCTGAACTTGCACTTGAGACGATCGGCGATTGTAATCCCCAATTTTTAAGAAAAGTGATTTTAGCAATAAAATCCTGAATACTCGAAAAATAAGTCAGAGAGATTGATCACCTCGACGATTTACTGAGAGTACGGAAAATTATTTTGAGTATTTTGAACAATTTTTTTATTATAAATAAATATTATTCATGATGTTAATTCAAATTAATAGACAGCGTAGACGTATGCTGCGTTAATGCGAATTCGTCAATTTAAACTCTATATAAGTTTTCTGCGTGACGCGGTAACGCGTATTTTGTGCTAACTGAAAATTGAGTGAATCAAATCTAGAGCTAACATAATTGAGAATTAATATTTCTATATTAATTCGAGGTTTGAATATCGTCGAAAAACTCTAACAAAGTTTCGTCGCGTTTCGAATCGCCGGGCAGTTTCGCCGCAGATAACATTCTAAATGAACTCCGATTTCGATGAAAATCGAATCGTAACTTGTTGAGACTATTTTTAGGTGATTATTGTTATTTTTATTATTTATGAAATAATATTATCGCGCGAAGAATTAATTCCTCGCGAATTAATTTTTTGGGATTTTTCCGGCGAGAAATAAATCGGTTTTTCGGTTTCTCGTCGCCGTGTTTTTAAATCTTAAGACTTTAGATTAGAGGGTAATCATGAGAGATGTGAGATTAGATGGGTAAGATTAGGTGATATGTTTAACATCTCATAAAATTGCTAGGTGTCATTAGTTGTGTGATTTTTTTTAAAAAAAATCTTTTATTCAACTACTCCTACTAACTATGCTTATTTTTATTATTATAAAAGAGAGAAACCAAGGCTATATGCAGCCCATTTTTCCAGCCCCAATTTTACGCCTCCTTCCTCAAGAAAATAGAAACCATCATCTTCTTCTTCTTCCTTTCCTTGAGCAAGAAAACTCCATTGATGCTACCTCCATTTTCTTTGAGTTTTTGAGCAAGGTTCCTTCATCAAACTTGTTCTAAATCATCACCTCAACATAGTTCCTCATCATCTACACCATTTGGGTAAGAAGGAAATCAGATTTTCCTCCCCCAAAATTCTGTTTTGTGCGCCATCCACCGCCCTTTTTTATACACTTGATTTTTGCTTCCAAAACTTGATTTCTTGCTAGGTTATCCTCCCCTTTGTCTTAGCTACTCTTCTTAGCAATTATTTGGGGAGAAAAACAGAATTTTTCCACCCCTAAATGAAGCCTAAACAGCGCCTAACCCTCCCCCATTTTGGATTAATTGGTTTGTTTGTTTTTAGTTTAATTAATTGTTGATTATGTGTTGTTTTGATGGTTTGGTTTGTTCTAAGGAGATGAGACACTTACAACCCCTTCCTTGATCTCTAGGGTTTTCGCCCTAAGAGGTAAGAAGAGGGTTGTTGTGTAGCTCACACTTAAATCAAGCAATTGATGGGTTATATGTGTTGTTGAAAGTTGTAGGATGCTTGCTAGTAAGATAGTTTGTAATAAGCATGTATAACTTGTTATTTTAGAAATTTTCCCTATTCTTGAACTATAAGAAAAGTGTGTTTTGAAGTTTGATTATGTGTATAAGTGTTGAATAGCATGTTAAAGGTGATTTTAAAGTTGTTGGAATAGATTTGCATGAATTAGCTTAAGTGTTAGTTTGTGTTTTATGCATAGTTTGGTTTTTGGAGGTTAGAATAACATGTAAGGAAATGATCCCTTGTTCTTTAAATTCTTGACATGGTGATGGCATGAATTAAGTGTTCTTTAAATTTTAGCATTCCTATGGTATGACTAAAAGGATTTTTGGAATTGGACAAATTGATTGAACTCTTATTCTTGGAACTAATTTTGAGTAAGTGGCCTATAAAGCTATATGAACTAGTCTTGAAAATAAATTTTTTTTGAAAGAAAAGGCTATGGAAATGGTATTTCATTGTTGTAGTAATTGTTTTAGAAACAAAGCATTGAAAGAGCATGAGTATGTCTTAGATATGGATTGTTGTTTTAATACTTGTAACATGTTGAAGTGGATTTGGAATGGCTATTGTTATGGAAAGAAAAGTTTTGCAAATATTTTGGAAAAGAAAAAGGTAGAGGCCGTGAGGCCTAGGGATATTTTTGAAAAGAAATTTAGTTATTAACTTGCTTGAATTCTTGATGAATAGGTGTTAAGATTTTGGAACTTGAAAGGGCTTAATAGCTAGATTATGTTTTTATAAATGTATAGCATGCTTTATGAGATTAATTACGCTAGGAAATTGATTTTTGGTAATGGATGACTTGAAAAGAATTTTAGAAACTTATGTTTGGTAGGCTTTTGGATTATGTTTTAACTATGTGTTAATTGAGGTAATTGCCTAATTGTTTTGAAAAGCTTTGGAAACCAAGTTGCGAAAATGTTTTAAAAACATAACCTTGAAAGTGCTTAAGTTGTATTTAATGTATTGCTTGGAAGTGATGTTTAAATTGGTATATGTTTGGAATAGGTGTTAGAGTGTGTCTTGAAATGTATCTTGATATTTCAACGCTTTGGAGCATAAATAAATGACTTAGGAATGGTTTGTTATTTAAAAAGGAAGTTTTGCAAATGCTTTAGAAAAAGGGGTTAGTTAGGAAAGGGTTAAGTTTGAGTGCCTAAGATTGTAGAACTAAGTTTTTAGAATTTCGCTAAGTTGTTTTATGTGTTAGGCTCGAGTAACCCGAGTCAGTGCGGTGTGGAAATCGAGAAGCACGTGGACGCGTAGCTTGGAGTTCGGTAAGGGCAACTCTTAGATATCTCTAAGGCTTTATTTTATAAGTCCTTATGTAAGGGCACTTCATATTCTACGTGTTTATGTTAGCGTAAGGACACTTCTAGACATTTGTAGGTTTTATTTTTGTATGTCCCTGTGTAATGGCAACTTTGGATATTGATAGAATTTAATTTCAAGTGTTTATGCGAAGAAGTCTGAGAACCTAAGGGTTCGAAGTGAGGGTCTTGTACCCCTTCTCTTTATTTTTATATGCTGATTATTTACTACAAGTGGTTGGTAGCTGTCCCCAACCCCCCACACTTGTTTGTCCCTCTTTGTGAACTCCATCGAGCTGCAGAGGGATGGATTCTATGATTTGATTGTCGTTTGTTGTTGTTGAGCTGTGCAATTATTTAATATGCGGTTGAATAATGCTGTGAATTGCTTATGCTGTTTGTATTGTTGAATTGCGTTTCTTCATGCAAACTGCTTTTATTGCTTAAGTGTTGAATTGTGTTTCTTCATATTAAGCATGCTCTTATTATTTGATATGCGGTCAAATAATCTTGCGTATAACTCTTTGAATATCTTATGCAGCGAATTGTTCATCGAGCGTAGGAACCGGGACTGCTTACCTAGGGAGAAGCGAAAGATCCCAAGGCTACGGCTGGTATGTCAGTTGATGGATCTGTGTCTGCTTTCCGGAAAAATTGTCGAGTCGAGAGAAAATGAGTCGAGTCTAGAGAGAGAAAATCTTGAGTCTGCATTGTGTCTTGAGAACTGTGCATGCTGTTGTTGCTTATTGCTATGATTTTCTATTTACTATAACATGTTGCATTGTTATATGCTTTGTTGCCATTGTCGAATAAGTGTAACAGACTCTTTATTTTAAGAAGTTGACCCTTGCCAGTGGTTCTATCAATTAATGATTGTAACCCAGATGGCGGAGCAAGCAGAGGATTTGGAACTGCAAGGAGGAGCAGCTGGGGATGTTTGTTTAGCTTTTCACTTGTGTTGTGGTTGCGGAACCTACTAGTAGTCTTGCGATGAGCTTGTTGTGTCGACCAGCTATAGGACGCTTGAATTTATTTCTGTATCGAAATAAATGTCGATTATGTTTCTAGGCACATGCTGTTATGTGTAAGTTGATGTAATAATTGAATGTGGTTATGTGGTGTCTCTAAATAATTCCGCCATGTTTCTAAAGTCGCTGCAATACTCTGACAGCCATTTTAAAAAAAAATTAGAACCACATTTTTGGAAAACGTGCAAGGCAGAGTATTTCGCCTTTCGGAAATAGGTAAACTGTTGTCAAGATACTGGCTTAGTAGCGTTCCGAAAAACGGGTCGTTACAGCGATAGGCTGTAAGTGGGTCTTCTTAGGTTGACCTTTGAAAATCGGCACACCAAGGTACCTGAAAGGGATGGTACCAGAACGGAAACCAAGAATGTCAGCTATAACCTACTGACGACAAACAAGAATAGATCCAGCATAGTACTTGGACTTGTCAAGGCTAATAGATTGGCCAGAACAACAAGCATAAGTGTTGAAAAAGTCAACCAAGTTCTTCAAGCCCCTACAAGAAGCCCTGCAAAAAACAAAGATGTCATCAGCATAAAGAATATGGCTCGGCATGGTGTAACCCCTGGGGCCAGTCATCAATTGAAGCTTCAGTCATGAACCGACTTAGTAATCCCCTACTAAGAACCTCTTCAAAGAATGCAACATAATAAAGGAGAGAGAGGATCCCCTTGCCGAACACCTCTATTACAGGAAAAATAGCCCACCGAATGGCCATTGATAGAAAGGGAGAGTCTGGCAGAACGAAGGATGCAGCTGATCCACCTGTAAAATTGAGTGCTGAAACCAAAAGCATTGAGAACAGTGTAAAGGAAATCCCAATCCAAGGTGTCAAAGGCTTTCTTAATATCAATCTTCATGGCCAGATGACCCCCAAAAGATCTCTTATCAAGCAAATTCACCACCTCAGAGGCTAAACAGACACAGTCAGAGATGTTTCTATCCTTGACAAAACCTGTTTGATTATGAGAGACAATTTTGGGGACCACCCTGGCAAGCCTATCAGCCAGCACTTTGGAGATGATTTTGAATTGGAAGTTGGCAAGTGCAATGGGCCGAAACTGATCAATGTTGTCCGCACCGTTGACTTTAGGCAGTAAAACCACCAGATTAGAATTGAGATTAGGCAACAACCACCCATGCTTGAAGAACTGTAAAACCGAATTGTAGACCTCTTCGTGGATAATATCCCAGTAGCGATGGAAGAAAAAACCCCCAAAACCATCCGGGCCTGAGGCACTGTCACCAATAAGAGAAAAAACCGCAAGCTTAACCTCATCCCTAGAGGGCAAAGAGGCGAGCATGCTGTTGTCCTCCTCAGACACCAAATGAGGGATAATATTGGAAATAAAATTAGAGTTCTGAGTACAAGGAGTGGAGTTAAACAAACCAGTGTAGTATTGTAAAATATGATCTTCAATAGCAGCAGAATCATATAATATTTGATCACCATGCCTCATAACAGAGATCTGTTTAGAGACGGCTCTAATTTTGGCAATTTTGTGGAAGTAGGCAGTGTTGCGGTCTCCCTGAGTAAACCATTTAATTCTGGCCTTATCCCGCCAAAAAGTTTCTTCAGTGGACAAGGCTTTCTGAAGCTGGAGCTGCACAACTTTCTCTTGGGCAAATAAAGCATCACTACCTCCCAAACTATCAATTTGCTGCTGGACAGAATGAACAGCAGAGAAGGCTTCTTGAACCTGCATTTGAACATTGCCAAAGACTGAGTGATTCCAGTCCTTAAGTCTGACTTTCAAATTCTTAAGCTTTTGAGAGAGAATATACATGGGGCAGCCAACAATAGGCTCTTGCCAAACCTCCTGAATGAGCCTAATACAATCCTCATGTTCAGACCACATACTGAGAAATTTAAAAGAAGAACCCGCAATCTGTTTATCATTCTTGGCAACAAGCAAAATAGGGAAGTGGTCAGACTGGCTTCTAGGAAGGGTACGGGCAGCAACACTAGACCAAGCATTGAGCCATTCATCATTACAAATCACCCGATCCAATCTCTTCTCCGTTAAAAATCTGCCTTTCCTGCCATTCGACCAAGTGAATTGAGCCCCACGAGTGTCCAAATGATTGAGAGTGCCTTGATTAGTCTAATCTAGAAAGTCCCTGCAGGAGAGTTTATTAGGGGTGCCCTTGCCTCTTTGCTCATGGCTGCCAAGCACAGCATTGTAGTCACCTAAAAAACACCAAGGACCAGGGTTGCCTTGCTGCAACTGATACAGATGCTGCCAAAGGTTTCTCCTGTGAATATAACTAGAGGAAGCATAAATAGCAGCAAAGAAAAAATCTTGATTGTTAACAGTTAACTTAAAAGCAATGTGTTGGTCAGAGATGGATAAAATAGTAGGAAATAAATTGACGGAACAACAACGCCAGAGATTAGGAAGGAGATCACCTCGGTTATTAACAGCAACCAGCTTCATGTTCAAGGATTCCCAAAACCGGTTAGGAAATTGAGATTGAGGAATCCAAGGTTCCGAGATAAACAAGAAATTCTCAATCTCTTTTCCAATCATTTCAGGAATGAACTTCCGGACCAACTCCTTCAAATCACAGGATGTTGCCTGGTTGACCATGATCTCCCTCATCTTCCTACGGATCTGTCTGATCTGGCTTGATTGTGCATAGCAGGTCCTCTTCACCTGGTTACTTCTCATCTTGGTAAATCCAATGCAAAACATCCGCAATGTGTAATTATCAGTGGTCTTCACATCGACATGTGCTTCAACTAGAGTTTGCCACTTTCGTACCAACGACCTCAGCCTGTCAGTTGTGAAATCCATCCCATGGAAATTTGTCAAAACATTCTTCCCCTGAACATCTTCAGCTCTCAACCTAATCTTCCTGAATGCATGTTCCTCATCCCCTTGGAGATCAGCCAATGAGATCTCAAACACTCGATGTTTGAGCCCTTCTGAAGCAATCTTGGTACCCTGTGTACGAGTGACAAGGGTCTTGCCAACGTTTTTGACCTGGAACACAGAAGGAGCATTTATGTCGTACCAATCCTTCTTGGCAAAGGGATCAGCTGCTTTCTTCTTGCCACCCTTCTTCCCCTTGGAGATTCGTTTGTTCTTACCAACGGCCATGGCTCCCTGTTTGCAGATAACACCACCTACAACCGCAGAGAGCCCGATGCAAACAACAACAATGGCAGATTGCATCACATAAGTAGGCATGACTTGAATCACAGATTTAGCCAAAGTCACTCTTCTCGTAAAACACAAAGTCGTTGTTTTCCATGAACTAAGGTGTTAGTTCACTTTGTCAATCACAAAACCGAAGGTGTGCCTATTAACCCTTTTAGGGAAGATAGGAACGCCAAGATATTTCCCAAGGTCCTTGGTTACACTAAAACCTAACTCATGGCAAATGCCATCTGTAACACCTGATTTCCCACTAGAGTACTACTTAATGCTTTATACAAATCTCTTTACGAAACAAAGTAGAGAAAGTAAAACAAAAGTATGGTTTGGTACGGAGTCAAAATTTTTCTTTTCAAAAATACAAACTCACATTAAAATCATGAGTGAATTATTACACATAATAAGGTAAACAGTAACCCAAAGTTTATTACACAATTATATAGACCTAAAATAAGACTCGAGACTCTGATCCGACATAGACACTGATCAACTTCGGTTACTACTGGGCTAACTGTTAAGCATCCTAAAATACTTTTTAGTTCCCAACATTACACATGCTTTTCTGTAATACAAAATAAATGAAAAGGGTGAGATATAATCTCAATGAGTCCTCCCTAGATCTCACAAGAGTGAGATCATCAACATTCATATTATGTTCATAAAAATTTGAACCTCTTTTTATTATAAATCATGTGTAAGATATTGTTGGTCAGACGTCTATGACCGCAAACGGCATACCTAACTTGCATAACACATACCCGACTAACATACCCTAATTTTATCCGGGTCTTATTTATTTATTTATTTATTTTGCTTAATTTAGTAATAAAAAATAAAAATATTTTTGGTTTCATAATAAAAAAGAAGAAGGCAAAAATGAATAAAGAAAAAAGAAAGAAAAAGAAAAGAAAAGAAAAAGAAAGAAAAAGAGAAAAAAATGAAACAAGGTTGCACATAGTAAAAGGATGGGGTGCCAATGGCAGCTCAGTCCAAGAGCTGGTTACAGCCCAGCAGGCCATGCGTCCCCCTTGCTCCTTACTAGTTACATCCCATTTATTTCTGGGGAATTGCTAAGGGCACCCAGCATTTTGCAATGCTGGGTGCACCCTACATTTGACTGTGGTGACCAATATACCTTAAGTAAAAATATTAAAAGTGAAAATTTTTTTTCCATTCTTCCCTTCACTCGCAATTGTGAAATTTCAGAGACCTAAATTTTTTCTCTGCTTTCTCGCAAATTTGAGGCAGGAACTTGCAAATTTCACGTTCTCTCGCAAATTAGGTAATTTGTGAGTGAAGAAAAAATTTCTTCACTTGCAAAAACCAAATTTGCAAGTTCCTGAATCTCACTCGCAAAAACCAAATTTCGGAGTGAGATTCAGGAACTCGCAAATTTGGTTTTAGCGAGTGAAGAAATTTTAGAATTTCCTTCACTCAGAAAAACCAAATTTGCGTGTGTTTTAATTTTTTTTTTAACTTTCGAATTTTTTTTTTGTTTTTGTTTCAGTTATGCCACGCATGAGAGGAGCAGCTTGGTTGGCTGGTAGAGAGGCAAGGATGGAGGCCAATAGACAAGCAGTTGAGAAAGTGAGAGAGGAGGCTCAGCGACAGCATCAAGAGCATCGGGAAGTCATGACTGCGTCACACCGTCAGAGACTTGTTGACAGTAGACCTGGCACGAGCTGATAGGGACAACGTAGACGACAACCTCAGTATGAGCCACCTCAGTACGAGGAACCTCAGTACAAGGGACATCAGGACGAGGGATATCAGGATGAGGGATATTAGCACGAGGGATAATAGCATGAGGTTCCTCACGAGGAACCAGTTGAGATGCATAGAGATGCCCAGGCTGAGGAGGGACCATTTCCTGGCGGACCTTCTAATACATCACTGCTGACTTCATTCAGGGACCACATCGCTTACCGCTAGTGGTACGAAGAGGTAATTATTGTTTACTGTTTTAAAACATTTAAGGTTTTTTTTTAGTTGTGTAATTCATGACAAGGCTTTTATTTTTATGTGTGCAGGACCGGGAGGAACCTCTTAGGGTTTTTGCACACGGCAAAAAGTTGACAGTAGACCTGGCACGAGCTGATAGGGACAACGTAGACGACAACCTCAGTATGAGCCACCTCAGTACGAGGAACCTCAGTACGAGGGACATCAGGACGAGGGATATCAGGATGAGGGATATTAGCACGAGGGATAATAGCATGAGGTTCCTCACGAGGAACCAGTTGAGATGCATAGAGATGCCCAGGCTGAGGAGGGACCATTTCCTGGCGGACCTTCTAATACATCACTGCTGACTTCATTCAGGGACCACATCGCTTACCGCTAGTGGTACGAAGAGGTAATTATTGTTTACTGTTTTAAAACATTTAAGGTTTTTTTTTAGTTGTGTAATTCATGACAAGGCTTTTATTTTTATGTGTGCAGGACCGGGAGGAACCTCTTAGGGTTTTTGCACACGGCAAAAAGTGGCAGAAGTGGTTTTGGCAGTATCAGCCACTACCACATGCAGTACAGGAGCAAGTTGATCGAGCTGGTCTCTCTCGTCTGATGCATTGTAGCTACACAATGATTGACAACTCGCTGCTGATTGCGTTTTCTGAGAGGTGTCACGTTGGCTAAGTGTCTGACATGACTCACAAGCGGGCTAAGGGATGATGAAATCGATTTAGGGTTTACGCCACTCTTGGGTGTGTGAAAATGGCTCTATTTTTAGAACGTTTGATGCGATCTGAATCGTTAAAAGTGTGTCGGTCGCATCTCATCCGCTGATATTTTTCAACTTAAAAGGAAAAAATTTTATTTTTGTTCACTTGCAAATTTCATTTTTGCGAGTATTTTTTTCTACTCGCAAAAATGAAATTTGGGAGTGAACAAAATTAAAAAAAAAATTCACTCATAAATTTCATTTTTGCGGGTATTTTTTTTACTCGCAAAAATGAAATTTACGAGTGAACAAAAATTTTAATTTATTCACTCGCAAATTTCATTTTTGCGAGTATTTTTTTCCTCGCAATAATGAAATTTGTGAGTGAACAAAAATTTTAATCTTGTTCACTCGCAAATTTTATTTTTGCAAGTATTTTTTTTTACTCGCAAAAATGAAATTTGCGAGTGAACAAAATTAAAATTTTTGTTCACTCGCAAATTTCATTTTTGCGAGTAACAAAAAATACTCGCAAAAAAGAAATTTGCGAGTAAACAAAAATAAAATTTTGTTCACTCACAAATTTCATTTTTGCGAGGAATACAAAAAAAAAAACGATGGGTATAATTGTCAACACAGTCCAATATAGGATATACCCAGCAAAATGCTAGGTGCCCTTAGCAATTCCCTTATTTCTTTATGCGCCTCCCAAACGCTCATTCTCTTAGCCTGTGTGCGCACCCACTTTTTTTTTCTTTTGCGCCCCCAAGCCCAAGGGACACCCACGTGGCCCATTTCATGTGCTCAGTCCAAACCTCACTTCTACATAATAGGGAAACAAACCCCTCCTTGGACAGGTGGCAATTTTTTGTTTCATTGATTTCCCTCTCGCTTATGCATAGCTCCCACCTATCTCTTTTTTTTCCCCTCTTTTCATACGCCTCCCCCCTTTCTCTTTTTTTTATTTATTTTCTTCTTATTTTTTCATCTCTTTTTTATACGGCTCCGCCCTTTCTCCTTTTTTTTCCACATAAATCCAATTTTGGTTTCTCAACTTATTTTTTAGGTTCAATTTAGTCCCCTAATTTTATTTTTGGCCAAATAAGTCCTTTAAGTTTTTAAGTTGGCCCAAATAGGTCCTTTGAGTTTTTAAATTGGGCCAAATGAGTTATTGCCACGTAGAACCTATTTGACCCAACTTAAAAACTGAAAGGACATATTTGGCCCTACTTAAAAACTTAAAGGACCGTAGATGTTGTCGGTATAATTTCATCGTATTTGATCATATATCAAAATCTATAAACGTCTTTATTATCTATAAATGATTATTTTACTTTTGATTTTCCACGGGAAAACATTACATGTCGGTATAAATGATTAATTTTTTTTTGCGTCCCTACGGGAAGCATTAGATGTTGTCGGTATAATTTCATCGTCTTTGATCATATATCAAAATCTATAGATGTCTTTATTATCTATAAATGATTATTTTACTTTTGATTTTCCATGGGAAAACATTATATGTCGGTATAAATGATTACTTTTCTTTTGCGTCCCGACGGGAAGCATTACATGTTGTTGGGATAATTTCATCGTCTTTGATCATATATCAAAATCTTTAGATGTTATTATTATCTATAAATGATTATTTTACTTTATATTTATTATTTTCTTTTTTTATTAATGTTTTTATTTCTTTTTTTACATTTCATCTTTATAAATGTCTTTATTAATTGTAAATAGTAAATGATTATTTTTCATTTAAATCCTAACGGGAAATTACATGTTGTCGTTACAATTTCATCTTCTTTGATCACGTATCAAAATTTATAAATGTCTTTATTATTTATAAATGATTATTTTACTTCCCTACATAAAAACTTTACATGTCAATATAAATAATTAGTATTTTTTTTGTCCCGACGGAGAAATATTACGTATCGTCAGTATAATTTCATCGTCTTTGAGCGCTTATCAAAATCAAATTTAATAAATATTTTTTTATTTATAAATGATTATTTTACTTTTGATTCCATAAGGGGATAAATGATAAATGTCTTTATTATTTATAAATGATAAATGATTATCTTACTTTTAAGTCTCAACAGGGAAACATTACATGTTGTTATAATTTCATTGTCTTTGATCACGTATCAAAATTTTATAAATATATTTATTATTTAATTCTTGAATCCCGATGGGAAAACATTACACGTTAGTAGTATAATTTCATTGTTTTTTTATCATGTAACAATTTTATAAATGTCATTATTATTTGTAAATGGTTATTTTACTCTTGAGTCTTGACGGGAAAGCATTACATGTTGCTTACTCTCACTTTTTCAATTTTTAAAACTAAAACAATTAATTATATTTGTCACAATGTATGACTTTGATTTTATAAACAAGTATATTTCATAAATGCGTAAAAACAAACTGACCCGTGCGTATGCACGGGTATTTGGCTAGTAACCTAAAAAAACCTTTACCCTTTCCCTCATTTTCTTCACTCCACGGTGCCCCCACCCCATTTCTCTCTGCTTCTCATTTCTTCCACTATCTTCTCTCTCATTCCTTCACTCCTACCAAAACCTAACCCTATTTCCCTTCTTCTGACAGCCGCGGCGCAGCACCCCCTTTCTCCTCCCCTTTCCACTTTCGTTTTCTTCCTCAATCTCAATCTCCAAACCGAATCCCTCTAAAACCGGAACCAAATCTTCCTTTCGTTTGTTGTGATTCAGTCCAGGTTCAAATGATAGATGAGGATTTGCGAAGATAAAAGAGGAAGGAGAAACGTGCAGATCTCCACGCGAAATTAGGGAAGTGTTCATTTTGTCTCTTTTTTATTTTCTTTTATTTGATTTGGCACTGATCTTGCTTCTTTTTCGCAGGTACTTTGGCCTATAAAAGTAAACTCAGCAACTACAGAAAGGAGGGAGTGGAATCTGGAAAAAGCAAGGAGAAAGGACGAATCATAGAGAGGGGGACGAACGAGACAGAGACGAGAAAGATCATAGCAGAGAACCCTTGAGGCCAATTAGACCCCAAATAAACACTATTTTATTCCTAGGTTTCTTTTTATTCCCCATCCTTTGGTTTCTATATAATTTTTCTGGGCAAGATTTAAACCCATGTTTCATTCTCCTTCTCTTTTGTATTTCATCTCTTCCGTTTTTATATGATCATGTATTATAGGCTCTGATCTGGACTGTGATAATAAAATGTGATGTAATCTTCTTTTCCTCTTTTCTGTTTGCAATTTTTTTTTTTTTTATCATTTTGGGCGAATTCAATGAATATGGAAATATTTCTGGTTTGCTTCTCGGCCTATGTTGCAGTTTGATGAAACTAGGGTCAGGGTTTGGCCTTCCAAAGGGGCCAAACCCAAGTAAGGGGCACATTTGCAATTAACTTCTTTATAAATTACAATAAAAAAATATAATAATGAAGTTAGAAATGAAAGATAGAGAAAAGAGAATTCATTGAACTGAATCTGTGATTATGATTTCTTGACTTGAGTTAGTTACATCTCATCTATTTATACACAATTGCTCAATACAACTAAGCAACAACAAGGCTAACTGAGTGATGCCACATCAGCATCAGTATAACTAACTGAGGCCATGTCAGCTTCTTCTCAAACTAACTTTGTTGACTCTATTATTCCCCCTTCAAACACAAGGTTGGGACTGAATAAGGAAGAACCTTGAGTTTGGTACGCAAATCTTGAAATGCAGTAGAAGAAAGTGGCTTTGTTAACACATCAGCAATTTGTGCTGATGCTGGAACATGATGTACAACCAATGACTTAGAAGCAACCTTTTCACGCACAAAATGTATATCCAATTCCAAGTGCTTAGTCTTGGAGTGAAGTACAGGATTGTGTGCAAGCATTACTGCACTTAAGTTGTCACGAAGCAAAGTGGGTGTCAAAAATGGAACCTGGAGTTCCCTCAGCAAAGATTGAATCCATAGCAATTTAGAGGTTGTATTTAGCACTAGAACGGGCCACTAATGTTTGCTTCTTCAAGCTCCAAGTGATTAAGTTGGGGCCAAGAAAAATACAAGAACCCGAAGCGGACCTACAAACATCTGGATCATTGGCCCAGCCAGAGTCACTATAGGCTCTGAGAGAAAATTTCCCATCAATAGAAGCAGGTTGGAGTAGCAAACCATGCTGCTGAGTGCCACTGAGATATTTGAGTATGCGCTTGACAGCACACCAATGAGATTGCAGAGGATTAGATAAAAATTGGCACACTTTATTGACACTGTAGGCAATTTCGGGCCGAGTCAATGTCACATACTGTAAAGCTCCAACAACCGATCGATAATGATGTGGCTCAGGTAATGCATCAGAACCAAACTTGGTTCCCTAGTCCAGTTCATCAAGTGCCTGCTGTTACAGTAACAAATCCAAACACTCAAATTCTAATAATTTTGCAGAATACCTGTCTTCTGCATCTGGTGTATCTACTGCAAATAGAATAACGGACACAGGTTCTGAGTCATCCACTTAATAGAGTCAGCAAAGTTAGTTTGAGAAGAAGCTGACGTGGCCTCAGTTAGTTATACTGATGCTGATGTGGCATCACTCAGTTAGTCTTGTTGTTGCTTAGTTGTATTGAGCAATTGTGTATAAATAGATGAGATGTAACTAACTCAAGTCAAGAAATCATAATCACAGATTCAGTTCAATGAATTCTCTTTTCTCTATCTTTCATTTCTAACTTCATTATGGTATCATTCGCCTCGTTCCTTCCTCAATTCCGCGCTTTGCTCGTTTTCGTTTGCGTTTGGTGATCATCAACGAAGGTCCAGCAATGGCAGATATTCAACAAGTTGCTCCTGGAAATGCATCGCAAGTACAAAGTACGCTATTTCCAGTGATCAACAACGTCTCTGGAGTTTCTGCGACGCCAAAACTCTCGATAAAATTGGATGATAAGAATTTTTTGTTATGGAACCAACAAGTGGAAGGAGTCATTACAATGCACAAACTGCATCGGCTTCTTGTGAATCCAGTGTTTCCGCCTAAGTACGACTCTGAAGCAGATCGAACTCTGGATCACGTGTCAGATGCGTATGATAAATGGTTAGTGCAGGATCAAACTCTCTTTACCTGGTTACTTTCAACTTTTTCTGATCCGGTTCTGCCTAGAGTGTTAGGTTGTCGCCATTCCTGGCAGGGGAGAAGATCCATAAACACTATTATGCACATTAAAAGGCTAACTGAGTGATGCCACATCAGCATCAGTATAACTAACTGAGGCCACGTCAGCTTCTTCTCAAACTAACTTTGCTGACTCTATTATATAAAAAGGGCAAAGAAGGGCATAAAAGCAAAAAAGAAGTTTCCATTTTTTATCCACGTGTTTTAATAAATAAGTTAAATAATTTGATCAGATTTTTTTTCTTTTTTCTTTTTCTGTTTTATTTAAAAGGAGATGAAATAATAACAAATAAAAAAGGATTAACGTGAGATTATATAATTTGTGAAATTAAAAATCAGTTTTTTATAAGTTTTAATTTTTGGGAATAATTCATTTAAGGCAAACACTTTTGAACAACAAAAAGATACTATTTTTATGGGCGTCTTAAGGGTGCTAACATCTTCCCTAAACTTAGTCAACTCCCAAACCCATCTTTGGTTTGAAAGGCCTTTCCTTTTTTGTAAATATGCTAAAAGATTTTTCCAATGTTTTCCTAAAAATAAAATGTTGGTGGCGGCTCCATTTAAAATTTTAGGGTGGTTGTCACACCGACCCTCCAATATTATGAGGGAGATGCGGTCCTACTCTCCAACACTACGAGAGAGTAGTCCCATTGTCTTTCTTCTTTCAGTCTTAAAGAAATTATTCTTTTCTTTACTACTCACATGCCTCGTTCTCCAACATTACGAGAGAGACGAGCTCCTACCCTCTAACATTACGAGAGAGTAGTCCTCTTGTCTTTTATCTTTCAAATTAATTCTTTTTTATCATTGTTGATTGGTAGTGAACATTCTTATGAAATGTCACAATTGACTAGCATAACATACTTTGCATGTTTCTTACATATGCATCAGACAACAATCATAAACACATAGGTGGTTTGAACCCCTTCTTCCTTTGTGAAAGGTGCCAACTCAAATCACTTATGTTAACCCTTTCTTTGTTTGTGAAGGGTATCAACTCATTTCTTTAGGGTATGTTTGGGAAGGGGTTTTGGGAGGGAGGGGAGGGGAGGACTTATTTTTATTTTCAAAATTAAAGAAGCTATAACATGTTTCTAAAAACAAATGAAGTGTGATTGAAACGTTACATGATCATCTATCAAATTGTTCTTTCAATTTCTTTTAAATCTCAAATATATATCAACATATAGACTTAGCCTTCCAAGACCCTCCCCTCTCCTTCCCCCCAAAAACCCCTTTCCAAACAGACCTTTAGTTACTTAATTAGTAACATTTCATAGAAATCAACTGTCACAAGTATAACAAACCTTTGGTTTCCTTGTAATCACATTCATTTACTCATCAAATAATTCATCATAACTCACTAACAAAACCAAAAACACACATTTATAATATGGCAATGCTACTCTTTAAACGTTTCGAGAAAATCCATCAAAATTGGATAACATGCGCAACAGAATTTTCCAAGATCATCAGTCAGTAAAATCTATGAAAGTAAGGTCAAATGACATCATAAAGTTTTTGTAAATTTTACCAGAGATAACAAGCTTACTTACAAACACAATTCAGTTGATCCCATCTCAAAATTCAAAGCCAACAGTTTAGGAAAAATTAAGCACTGGGACTGATTTACACGGTATTTTCCAGAACAACAGTCAATAAAAGCAATGAACGAATGGTCAAATGGCATCATAAAATTTTGTACATTTTACTGGAAATAACCAGCTTACGTAGGAATACAGTTGGTCCCATCTCAAAATTCAAATCCAACAATTCCGAAAAAAAATACCCACTAGGACTGATTTAAACAGTATTTTCCAGAATTTCAAGTTCATCTTTAAAAATTTCTTTCTCTTAATATAAACATGTGAAAATTCCAGATCCTCAACCAAATTTCTGTTTTACTTCAGTAATAACCCAAAAAATTAAGGAAAAGTTCATACCCAGTAAAATCACACTCAAAATCAACATGCATTCAACAAAAGTACCATCTTTATGCAAAATTTAAACAAGCAACCGTAGGGATGAATTTGGAACCACTTGTCTCAACCGTAGGGATGCAAAATTAGGACTTAACTTGAAGAAAATGGAATTCTAGCCTTTTTTTCTGCTTTATTGAAGCTTCCATGGACATGAAATCATTTGATCCTATTAAGAGAGAAATATAGTGAGAAAATTCATCTCAATATTGTATTTCATTTTCACACCATGAGAGTTACACAGAGTCATATATTTATACACTTGTGATCGAATACAGAAGCATAACAGAATTGCTTAGTTGGCATAACAGAAATGATGAGCTGGCAGTGAGCATAACTAACTGGCTGAGGTGGCATAACTAATTCTTAACTTCCTGAGATTAACTACCAAATGATATACTCTATTAGCCCCCCTTCAAGCTGATGGTGGGAGTGAAAGGCATGACCACCTTAAGCTTGTCTCTGAGGTCAACAAATCTGGTCGAAGGCAGTGATTTGGTAAAGGAATCAGCCAGTTGATCAGCAGCTAGAACATGTTGGACAATGAGAGCTTTGGAGAGCACTTTTTCACGCACAAAGTGGATGTCTAGCTCCATGTGCTTGGTCCTCGAATGAAGAATTGGATTATGTGCTAGGAGAATAGCACTCAAATTATCACATAAAAGCATAGGAGTATGAAAGGCAATGTGAAGCTCACTGAGCAAGGATTGAATCCACAGCATTTCTGAAATTGTGTGAGCCATGCTCCTGTACTCTGCTTCAGCACTAGACCATGCCACTAGTGACTGCTTCTTCGAACTCCATGAAACAAGGTTCGGGCCAAAAAAGATGCATGATCTAGAGGTGGATGTTCGATCATCTAGATCACTTGCCCAGTCTGAATCTGAGAAGGCACGCAGGGAGAAAGGACCAGTAGAGATAGCAGGTTGCAGCAGCAAACCGTGAGAGACAGTTCCCTTTAGATAGCGAAGGATACGTTTCACGGCCTTCCAGTGTGAATCAAGCGGATGGGACATGAACTGGCACACCTTGTTTACAACAAATGCAATCTCAGGGCGTGTTAAAGTAACATACTGCAAAGCACCAACAATTGAGCGATATTGGTGAGGATCATCCAGAGTATCACTTCCATGTCGACTGAGCTTGCAATTACTGAGCATAGGAGAAGCAATTCCATTGGCATCACTCATATTAGCTCAATGCAGGAGGTCCCTGATGTATTTTGCTTGGCTGAGCACCAAACTACCATTTGCTAGAGACTTCACCTCAATCCCCAAAAAATAATCAGGGCGGCCCATTTGTTTTAAAGCAAATTTAGCATTTAGCTTACATATAAGGTCTCGAATTAGAGCAGATGATGATCCAGTGACAAGGATATCATCCACATACACCAAAACATAAAGTGTCACACCTTGATGCATATATGTGAACAAGGAAGGATCACATCGGCTGGCAGCAAAACCAAACAGCAACAAAGCAGAGGTGAGCCTCTCATACCAAGCCTGAGGGGCTTGTTTCAAGCCATAAAGTGCTTTATTCAATTTGCATACAAGACTTTTGTCAGTAGTTTCAAAACCGGGTGGCTGGACCATAAAGACTTCCTCACTCAACAAACCATTGAGGAACGCATTGTTTACATCGATTCGCTGAATATCCCACTTATAAGTCAAGGCTAAGGTGAGGATTATTCAAATGGTTACTGGTTTGACTACCGGAGAGAAGGTTTCTTTAAAATCAAACCCGGGTTGTTGGTGAAAACCTTTAGCTACCAAGCAAGCCTTGTACTTATTAATGCTTCCATCAGGGTTTTCCTTGATTCTGAAAACCCATTTGCAGCCTATAGGCTTGCGGTGAGGGGGCAATGGCACAAGAGTCCAAGTATTATTTGCTAGGAGTGCATGATATTCAGCTTTCATTGCTGCTAGCCAATTGGTGTCAACTACAGCTTGTTTGACTAAATTTGGTTCAACATTGGCCACAAAAACTTTGGGCTTGAGGCTGCCAGTTTTAGCCCGAGTTATCATAGGATGTGTGTTAGTGATAACTGTAGGTGCAGGAGCACTTGGCAGAGGATTTGAGGCAGCAGGGCTAGATACTGACACTGACTCAACAGCAGGCTCATTTTGAGCATTTGACACAGAAGAATTGTGGCTGATAATTGGAGTACTTCTGAGAGCAGGAGTCACAGGGTTGTGTGCAGCAGGAGACACAGTTGGAGAAACTATTGGAATACAAGAAGAGTAGGTGTTAGAGGCTGCCACTGCTGTCTTAGGACCTGGAAACAGATTGGAGAATGGAAATTTTGACTCATTGAAAATTACATCCTTGGAAACAAAGACTCGACCATCAGGTGAGAGGCATTTATGCCCTTTGTGTTGAGGTGACAATCCAAGATAGATACATTCTTTTGATCTAAAATCCATTTTATGGTGATTGTAAGGTCTAAGGTGAGGAAAGCAAGAGCAACCAAAACTCTTTAGAACAGCATAGTCAGGCAGTGTGTTATGGAGAGCAAAATAAGGAGAGAGATTTTGGGGCAAAGTAGAGGTGGGGAGCTTGTTAATGAGATAAACAGCTTGTGTAAAGCTGTGATCCCAATATGTTAGAGGCATACCAGCATGTGACAATAAGGACAAGCCCATCTCAACTATCTGCTTGTGTTTTCTCTCAACTGTTCTATTTTGTTGAGAAGTGTGAGGACAAGTAAGCCTATGAATAATTCCTAGCTCACTGAGATATTTTGTAAATGGTCGAAATTCACCCCTAAAATCAGATTGGACAGCTTTGATTTTGACAGAAAATTGAGTTAGAATGAGACTATAGAATTGTTGAAAAGCTTGTAAAGCACCAGATTTATGAGTTAGAAAGTACACCCATGTATATTTTGTACAAGCATCTACAAATGCTATATAATAGAAATAACCATTTGAGGATTGTATAGGTGCTGGACCCCAGAGGTCTGTGTGAATCAACTCAAATGCAGTGCTGTGATTAGTGAGGGAAGAGGGGGAATACAATCTATGAGACTTCCCTTGGCAGCATACAACACAGAAAGGAATTTCAGATTTAATAGGAACTTGAATGTTACACAAATTCAGAACAGTTCTTACAGAATTTGAATTTCCATGTCCTAGTCTATGGTGCCACAATTCTAGTACATTAGATTGGGCATTATTCAAACACAAAGTTGTGTGTACAGAAGGTAAAACAGAACTAGAAGACAAAGCCATATGAACAGAATGTAAAACAGAAACAGAAGACAAAGCTTTGGAACTTGCTGCTGCTTTATT
Source organism: Calophaca sinica (assembly GCA_037113605.1). Taxonomy (NCBI): domain Eukaryota; kingdom Viridiplantae; phylum Streptophyta; class Magnoliopsida; order Fabales; family Fabaceae; genus Calophaca; species Calophaca sinica. Next base: position 49,528,650 of record CM073734.1, on the reverse strand, counting down.
GGAAGCTTTGAGTAGTGGAAGATGCTTGAAACAGTACAAGCCATCGTGTCCAAGATTTCCTTCAAGTAAGACCTGATTAGAGGCCTGTGATTTGACAAAACAAGTTGAGGAATGAAATTCGAAATAGACATGGTTATCTTTTGCAAATTGAGACACAGATAACAAATTCTTGGCAATATCAGGCACATGCAATAAATTATTTAAGGAAAACTTGAAATCAGATTTAAAAGGAGAGGAAAAGTGAGTTGAACCAATAGATTCAATATTTAGACCTTGGTTATTGCCCATGTGCACCCTTTCTGGACCTGTATAACCAGCATGCTGAGTGAAATTGGTTGCATCATGAGTTAAGTGATGTGTTGCACCAGAATCTGCATACCAAGATTGATCACCTGCAATTGATGGAACAGTAAATTCAGGTGTTGATGGTGCATATCGGGCTGCCATAACAGCCATGAAAACAGAAGGAGGTTGCTGTGGTACAGGTGCTGGGCGCGATGGTTGAGCACCAAAAGAGTGATCAAACCGATGCCAACAACTTTGTGCATCGTGGCCATACTTCTGACATAGCTGACATGTAGGTCTATTGCCAAAACTTCCACGACCAGATCTACCACGGCTGTGAAAACGTCTACCACGGCCACGAAATCTAGGAGCACGTGAACCACTGCTAGACTCACCAAAGGAATTAGAACCACCATTGCTAGCAAGTCTTTGTTTGTGCAACATTAGTTGAGGCATTAGAGACTGGTAATTCTTTCCTAAATTTAGCAAGCTGAGAATCTTGTACCAGAAGTAAACCTTCAATGTCATAAAGTGAAGGTTGACCAGGCATTCCATATATCATCATCACGAATGGATTATACTCCTTTGGTAATCCTTCTAGAACCGCATCGATCTTGTCCTGTTCCGAAACCGGATCTCCAATGGCAATTAGTGTATCAGTGATGGCTTTAATGCGAAGAACATATTCAGAAATCGTGCGATTTGCTTTCTTAATTGTCTTTAATTCAGAACGAAACTGACGAATCTTAGCCTTCAACAAGGAATGAAAGTGTTTATGCACTTTCTCCCAAACTTGCCAGGCATGTTTGCAACCTATCACCCTAGGCAAGATAGACTCAAAGAATGATGATAACAACCAAGCAAACACCATCTGATCTTGAACTAGTCATCGGTCATATGCCTCAGTTACAACATTTAGAGTTCTATGCGATTCCGATTCAAATTGAAGGGGAATTTCAGGATTTACCACAATTCGATGCAATTTATGAGCAATCAAAACACTTTCAACTTGCTGGAGGTATTACAGAAATTTTTGATCATCTAACTCGATTGAGAGTTTGTGATGAAAGTTTACCGAAGAATTGTTCGCTACAGCTTGCGAATCTTGTTGTTGAATTGACGCATGCTGAACCGATGCATGCGTAGAGTTGCGCTGAGGCGATGAAGGAGATGAACCTGCCATAACCGAAAACTCGAAGCTCAGGCCCTAGGAAAAATGGCGATTGATACCATATTAAGAGAGAAATATAGTGAGAGAATTCATCTCAATAGAATTGTATTTCATTTTCACACCATGAGAGTTACACAGAGTCATATATTTATACACTTGTGATCGAATACAGAAGCATAACATAATTGCTTAGTTGGCATAACTAAAATGATGAGCTGGCAGTGAGCATAACTAACTGGCTAAGGTGGCATAACTAATTCTTAACTTCCTGAGATTAACTACCAAATGATATACTCTATTAGATCCTTCTTCTTCTTCATGAGCTTCCTCTTTTCTAATGCTTTCCTTCTTGAATCTTTCTTCTTCCTCTCTCTCAAACTCTTACGGTCTCTCTCTATCTCCCCCTATTCTCCCTTCTTCTTATTCTCTTCTCCTCCTTCTCTCTTCTTTACCTTTCTTCCGTTCTTTTATTTTTTATTTTTACAGCACTTCCCCCTTTCTTTCTTTCTTTTATCTTCTTTTACTTCTTTTTCATTTCTTTTATTCTCTTTCGTACTTCTTGCACCCCTTTTCTATTGGCTGCACCCCCTTTTGCTCTATTCAATTCGTGATCTAATCCACTTACTTTTTGCACCTCTCATGTGTAACCATTACTTTCTAATGCATTCTAGTCAATACACTTCCTTCCTCTTGTCTAACCATTATGCTCCATGCACCTTAAATCTCTAATACACCCTCCTTTCATAATGTTAAAACCTCAAAATATAATTACTCATATCTTCTTCTTCAACTAATAATCTCTTTCTATTTTATTGGCTAATACTGCCTATCCAACTAGGAAGTTTGGGGTGTTACACCATCTTTAATATCCCAGTCAAATTTTTTGGAAAAATGATTATGGTTTTATCACGACTAACCTTTTGTCTTGAACTTGCACATAAGAGACTGAGAATATACTTAATGATCCTAGCTTGTTCCATCTTAGCCTCAGCAAAGAGGATGAGATCATCCGCAAATGCCAAATGAGAAATTCTTGGACCTCTCTTGGCTATCTGGATAGGGGATCGCTAATTCTCAGACATTGCTCGCTCAATTAATTAGAAGAGGTGCTCTATGCAAAGGACAAAAAGATAGGGGAAAGAGGGTCCCCAAGTGTAATACCCCACGCAAGATGAAAATCTTCCAGGGCCTTCCCATCCCACAACAGGCACATTTTGGTAGTAGAATTGCAATGTCAAAAAAGTTGAACAATTATATTCGGGAACTCAATATCCTCCGAACTATCTTTCACAAAAGCCCACTTCAATCCATCATAAGCCTTCTCCAAGTTGATTTTAATCGCCATCCAACCTTTCTTACCTTTCCTCTTTCGTATAAAGTGAAAAATTTCATTTGCCACATGATAGAATGTAGGAAACTAAAGAGAAGCATGTAAAGAGTGTAGTGTAAAGTAAAGTGCAAGAAACTTAAATTGCAAAAAACTTAAATGTGCAGTGAAAATAAAGCTACATAAAGTTTAACAATGCAAGAAATTAAAGAACATGAATTTAAAGCACAGAAAAAAGGTAAATGAATTTGAAAGACAAGGCTGAAAACTAAATGGCTTGAATGTAAGCTTTGCATTAATGTAAATAGATACGAAAATATAAGGTGGAACGTATACTTGATGTTGATTCGTGAATATATTCGGTTGATATGTTTAGGATCTTAATCAAATATCTAACTTTGATTACATTAAATATTCTAATTTTTATAAGCAAACTAGGAAGTAACAAACTACCTATTTATAAGACATGTATGCGAAAATTACGGCACATTTAAAATAGACATTCACACTCAACCACCTAATTCAACATCAAGGCATATTGACTCCTTTGCATACTGGCAACACTTTTTTTGAAATAACGCCTCATTTTGGACAAGTTGATTGGTGATTATTTCCTCATCCAGTAATTGTTAACATAACAGTAATTGTTAAATCTAACCTATCATCACATAAGGCGACCATTACCAACATATAAGAAGCAATCAACAAGGCATACGAACACATAAGCAAATAAGTCATCTAACCTAGGGTTGTCATATCATAATTCTTAAGTTGGTTGATAAGTTTACGATCACTATCCTCAGCAGTCGTATCCCACAGTTCTTTTCCTAAAGAACTGTTGTTATCAACATCTAATAGGGTTGTCGGTTCCCTACGCATATATATAAGCATATTAACCTATCCTAATATTCCAGTGTATAAGGATTCTTGCTCCTACACCTGGATTTAGGCAGAGTTATCCTATTAGCTTTGACCTCGTACTGATCCTAGCTTTCTTCCTCGCCCGTGAGTTCGTCAGAGCCTACATAGAATTGTCTAAAAGTGGGACGATTACTCGAAGAGGGTAATTTAATCCTTTTTCTAGTGAGAGAGAGATATTTTAAAGAGAGAGGGGGACCTTGAGGGTGCCAAAATGAGGGTGGGCAAGGCCCTATTTATACTTGTCAGTCTAGGCTCGTTGTGTCGCGAAAAGGAGCTGGTCGCGACACGAGAGGACAAGTGTTGAACACGGGGATATTACGTGTCGCTGGTTCTGGACACATGGTCAAAGTGTTCCTCGCGTTGCGAGTATTTCATGTCGCGACGCGAGTGAACAGCTGTTGGTGTCCTCTATTTGACACGCGTAGAGGTGTCTCCAGTTGCGAGTGAAGCAGTCTCGCGTCGCGATTTGCCTTATATTGAAAATCTTAATTTTTTGTATTTATTAAATTATCTAATATTCTAAATTCTGCAAGAATTTATAAAAATCTTATTTTAGAATTTAGGGATGTCACATGTCCACTTGTATATTTGCCTGTGAAACATGGTTTCTCTTGGAGCCAAAATTGAAATTTATCACCTAGCAACTAGTAAAAATCACATTAAAAAAATTGAGGCTCATTTGCTTTCTAAGAACATTTACACTTTTCATTTTCTAAAATATATATTTATTTTATATTGATAACAAGAAGATCGAAAGACTCTTTTAGTGAATAATTGTAACAGAGAGAATATGGAAAACTGGCTAGGGAGAATGCAATTTTGAAAACAATAAAAACTGTTTTTTGGTAATTCCAAATTTTTTTGAAAATATTGATTTTATTTTCTCTAATGTTTCTTAATTTTAATGAAAATGAGTGGAAAAGAAAATAGGAAACAAGGGAAGGGAAGGAAGTAAAAGGGAGGGTGCTATGTTGCCAAAGAATTCAATTTTTAGGGATACAAGAAAGTGGAAGCGGATTTGGTGCAGTGGGAAAATCCCATAGTTTCACGCTGTAGGAAATCTCGACCGTCCGATTGAGATCAGACGGCTCACGATTTATGACCGAATTTGGGAGCCGATTTTGAAACGCTTAAATGATAGTCGTTCGATCTCAATCGGACGGCTGAGATCGTTTACTGCGTGGGTTTATTACTCCCGGCGATCTGGGTCCCAAGAAAGTAAGAAAAGTCTCCATATGACCTTTCTGTAAATCTGGACATGCGTGACGCAGAAATACAAATGGGAAAAGTGGAATTGCCGAAACTAATGAGTCATTGTTCCTTTTATTCTATAAATATCTTTTTTAATGTAAACATTTTGAAATTTTCTTGTCAATTTTATCTTTCAAACATCTCCAAGTCCAAAACTTCTAGTCCAAAGGGAAGAGCACTGCATAACGTCACGTCACACTATCACACCTTAGCCGCCTTTCTCTCTCTCAATCTTTTCTTTACTTCTCTCTTTCTTCTTCCTCATCTACCGGAGGGGTGGTTTTTGGCCATTTTTTGGCTTGAAATCACCCCTCTACATCGTATTTCTCTTCTTTTATCTAAATAAATGGTTTTTCACATAGATCTGGTTTTTCTTTCGTGTTTTTCCATGATTTCGTCGTCTGAGTGCGGCTTTATTTTGTTCGTCGTCTTGGTGCGGCGTTGTTTGATTTTTCGTCTTGTTGCAGTGTTCGTTTGTTTCGGATTGACAGATCAGCTTTGATCCATTACAAATTCAATCAAGATTTGGGCGTCAACGTTACAGATCCGGAGGCATGGGTATTCCGGTCACTTTAATTTTGTTACATTTGTAGGCATTTTGCTGTTTTATGCTATTAATCTGGGTGCTGTGAGTTTGTTCGCAGATTCATTCTTTTCGATTTTTAGCGATGTTAAATTTGTGTTGTTTTCGATGTATTTTATTAATTTGAATGAATGAATATCTTTTTTAGTAAAAAAAAAAAAAAAACTTCTAGTCCAAACCGCATAATAATTTATTTTCCGATATGCGGCGTCACAAGATCAATTTAATGTCACAAAATTAAGACAATTAACTAATGATATGTATTAATGTGTGCGTGTCTCATCTAACCATTGATATACTACTATAAAATAATTTAACCGCAGGCACAAGGCTGCAAACCGCAATTCTCGTTGACAAATTACGAATCAAAAACAGTTTGCCTCAAGCGAACCCCGTTGGTCCAAGCAGCGAACAATTGGTTTCCGGTAAACAATATATGGGTTTCGAGTCTGGAATCTGAAAAAGGCAGGTGAGAGAGGATTTTGCTCCTTTAGGCTTTATTGATAACCAAGATAAGGAAGACCGATAACGTAATTATATTCGTGTTTTGTCAGTTAATAGAATAGGATAAGTCAATCTTATCACTCTATCTTATCTTATCTCTTTAGTGTAATTCTTATTCTAGGGTGACGACTGAGTTAGAAATCAACAAGATTAGGTAACAATATTTTTTTCTCATTTACCCTTCAAAAGATAATTTAAAATCTGATAAAACGTAAAAATACTTAAAAGAAAAACTAAAAAATGGAAAACATTAATATTACAAATTAAATATATAAAAAAATAAATATAAATTTTTAAAAATGAAAAAAATAAACAAAAACTAAAAATAGAAGAAAAATAAAAAAATAATTAATAAAAAATCAATTATCAATTTTAAAAACTATGTGCACTTTTGTCACCAGGGTAATTTTGTCATTTTATATTATTTTATAAAATTAAAAAATCTAAAAACTAAAAAATTTAAAAATTAAAATAAAAACTAAAATTTAATAATTAAAAATATTAAATTAATTAATTAAAGTTAAAAATATTTAAACTAATTTTAAAATATTATATATAATTTTGTCGTTACATATTATATAAAAAGTTAAAAGTTATAAAAAAACTTAGAAACTATCAAAAATAAAATATAATAAAATATCAAAAATATTTAAAAGAAAAACTAAAAATTAAAAATTATCAAATTAGTAAAATATAATATAAATTAAATTTAGAAAAAACTATATAACTTTGTCACATGAGTAATTTTGTCATTTTTATATAATTTATATTCTATCTTACTATTATTTGTTTCATCTCAAACACATGATATGATAATATAATATTATTTAGTTTGTTAACAGGTGCGCATTAAGCACATGATAGGATAAGAGTTAATCTTGTCTCTATCATATCCTATCTTAATCCAACTCTGTTATCCTATCCTTTCCTATCATATCGTGGTCATCAAACAAGTCCTTATATGATATATATGCTCGGACTCGGATTATATGGGTCCAACATGATTTCCACACAAGGTTGAACCAGTGGTGCACTATAATTATTTCAGAGGGATTCTACAGTCTAGTAGTTTCCATAGTTGTAATTAACTCCTTTTAGAAGCCGGGGTTCAATTCTTATACTGGATCATTTTTACATTTTAAACTATTTGCATCCGTGATTATCATTCTTCTACCTGCATCTCGGTTTCATTCAAACGAGTTGTATCAGTTCTGGTCGAGTTCACATCTAGTTTAGAGGCATAATCGATCAGATAATTTTACTAGACGAGCTATTGGTCTGGTTCACGGTCCGACCGGCCGGTTCGGTTTTATTAACACTGCTTCTAGATATCGATGGTTTAGACAAACTGTTGAAGTCTCACATTGGATAGTGATATGACATAAATAGTGGTTATAAGTGGGGGCAACCCTTACCTCACAAGCTAACTTGTGTGGCCAAATTCTAATATGATATCAAAGTTTATCGAGATCCGTTGGGCCACCCGCAGATTTCACGCTCTAGATGTCTAGTCCTGGGCGTGAGGGAGTGTTGGAGTTCTGGATTGGTTAGTGATATGACATCAATAGTGGTTATAAATGAGACGTAACTGTCACCCCATAAACTAGTTTTTTGGTTGAGTTAAGGCAAAACTCAAATCCTAATATAAAAAGCAACCCAAAATAATTAGCAAACGGTTGGCAAGTTTGTTTCTCATATAATAATAACATCCCCACCTAGAAACTGGAAGAAACTATAAGTCATTAACATCCCCAATTAGTCGTGGTATTATTACACCCATTCATAATGCTTGCTGTGTTCTTTGTTTCCATCAGGAAGAAACTGTAAGTCATTTATTTTTTAGCTGTAACTTCTCCTTTGCGGTGTGGGGTTCTATCTATTCTTGGATTGGTCTCTCGGGGGTGTGGCATAATAACGGAATTGCAAATTTCATTCAATTTGGTCTATTGCGTGTCGGAAAGGTGAAGAAGAATGTGAGACACCTAATTTGGTGTGCTGTGATGTGGGCTTTGTGGTCTTTAAGGAACAATATTTTTTTCCGAGGAGAAGTTCTTGCACTCTCTGATATTGTGGCAAAAATAAAGGTAACATCTTGGAGTTGGTTCATTGCTAAAGCTGGGAGGAAAATGGACTATCAATTTTCTGATTGGTGTTCGAATCCCTGAGCTGCTTACAATCGATTAAGTGACTTCTTTTTTGTAGACTGATGATTTTCTGTTTGGGGCAGGGAGTTTAGTTGATGTGTTTCTGTTTTCTGGTTTGTGTTTTCTGTGTCAGGGAAGATAATTGCAGGATATTGTGCTTGGAGATGTTCTGCTTGTCATGGTGCTGTGTTGTTGGTGTCTGGTCACATGGAAATTTCACAGTGGGCTAATTTCATTTTTTGGTGTGGACTATAGTATTATTCTTGGAAGAAGGTTGCTATCAGATGCTTTTTTGGAAGAATGGGTGCAACTGTTTTGTTTCTTTTGGGACACCATTGACTTTACATTTGTTGATGGACGTGATATGCCTTTAGTGTTGCTCTATTACTTTTCCTTTTGGTGAAACATGTGTGTATACTTGTATTTCACGGTGGGTGTACTCTTTTTTCTCCCTTAGTCTTTTTCTCAATGAGTTTTGGCTCTGGGAGGTTTTAACGAGGCACTTCCATGTTGTTTTGGGTTGGAGTACCCCTTGTACTCCCCTAATAAAATTTTTTGCTTATCAAAAAAAAAATCCCTAGCTAGAAACTAATTAAAGTTCGACCAATGAGATTTTCTAGTATTGTAAACGGATTGAATACATAAGCACACGTATTAATATATACCATAACGCGTTTCATCAATGGATGATTATTGTCGTCATTAGGCAAAGTCAAGCATGTTGGAAAGGTCAAATAAAGACGCATATTATCCTTTTTTTTTTCTCGATAATTACACATATTAACCTTTATTATTATTATTTTTTTTTCTAAATTTCTAAAATATTGCTACCAACTTAAATGATATGTATTAGAAAAATTGAAGAAGTTGTTGCTCATACACAAACGTGCATGGAAATTTAGAGCAAATCCGAAAGCTGAATCGGAAAAGTAAGACATGGTGAGCAGTCCCATTGTTTCCATCCTGAATTGTCCAATAAACCACCTCTTCTCTCCCTCTATATAAAGGCACCAAAATTGAAGACACAATCAAACCTCAAAACCCTTCTTTAACCTTGTCCTCATCATAATCCTATCTTCTTGGGCCTAAAATCATATATAGCCATAGGTTTCATACTATGGCGTCTCTAACAGCCCTTCTAATTGTTCTCTTTCTATTCTCCTCAACCGTTTCAAGTTACCCATTAAGTTCCATAAAATCATGGTGCAGCCAAACCCCATACCCTCAACCATGTGAATACTATTTGACTCACAATAATGCTTTCAACAAACCCATAAAAAACAAGTCCGATTTTTTCAATGTGTCCCTTCAACTCGCCATAGAGAGAGCACAAAAGGGCCAACAAAACACACATTCATTAGGCCCAAAGTGCCGTAACGCACACGAAAGAGCCGCATGGGCTGATTGCTTAGAACTCTACGAATACACCATCCAAAGACTCAACAAAACCATGCTCACAAAATGCACCGAAACCGATTCCCAAACATGGCTAAGCACAGCTCTCACAAACCTTGAAACATGCAAAGCTGGGTTCTATGACCTTGGTGTCCCAAACTATGTGTTACCATTATTATCCAATAATGTAACTAAGTTGTTAAGTAACACCTTGTCACTCAACAAGGTACCTTACCAACAACCTAGTTATAAAGATGGGTTCCCAACATGGGTCAAACCCGGTGATAGGAAGCTACTTCAAACTTCTTCAGCTGCTTCCAAGGCTAATGTTGTGGTTGCTAAAGATGGGTCTGGAAAGTACACAACGGTTAAGGCTGCCGTAGCTGCTGCACCAACGAGTAGTAGTGGAAGGTATGTGATATATGTTAAGGCTGGTGTGTACAATGAACAAGTTGAGATCAAAGGAAAGAATATCATGTTGGTGGGAGATGGTATTGGAAAGACTATAATCACTGGTAGCAATAGCGTTGGAGGTGGCACCACTACCTTCCGTTCAGCCACTGTTGGTAAGCATATAGTAAAATTTTATTTATTATTTAAAGGTAACGTTTTTCGCTTGCAAAATTTTTTATACTAATATTATAAGTATTTAAGGATGACTTTTATTGTCTTTGATCGAATATTTTCACGGATAATGGTAGGTACATAAACTAATAATTTATTCGTAATCTATTCTTAGCTTATCAATACTGTATTATTACTTCGTTGACCGGCCAATTCATATATTTTAGTTTTAAAAAAACCAATTTATATATTTGTTAACCAAAATTTAAATTAATCAGTCATTTTATTTTATTAAATACACTTTTACTTTTCAAGCTTAGAATGTTAGTCGGAATAAATCGCAGCAATAAAAGAATATGTCATATTTGATTTTATTTTATTATTAATTTATTTTTATTATTAATAATTTATTTACAAATCGGGTCAAATTTATTTTGGACAATATTTTTCCTCATAAATTGTCTGTGATTATCCCTGACCGGTAAGCCATCTTATACTTTTATTACAACGTTTAATAAATAGCAATAGATTCACATATTGTGACTAATCTAAAAAAACCAAAAAAAATTGTGAGTATAAACGAACCACTCAAAAGCTATGGAGTATTTTCAATTAAAGACGGAGAAAGGGATATCAGCAGTTAATTACGGTTGTTGTTTGAAAACTGGTTTGAATCGGCCAGTTCGGTGGTTAGTTCAACCTCATTTGAATTACTGTCTGGTTGAATTGCGCAGAATTGGGTTGGACTACTGTTGAGTCGTTTTGAATTATTAATTGAATCGAGTTAAACTGTTTAAATAATTCTTTTAATTTTGTTATTTACTTTTTTTCCTAAATATAATACTTTTATTTTTTATATATAAATTAGTCAACTGATTGAACCGAATAAACCAATTAAACCATGACCCGAAGGTCTCGCTGATTCGATCTCTGGTTCAGCTACTTTGTTTAACTTAAATACATAAATTTCATATTGACTTTAATTAAGCTTACGTGCTTTATCATAATTTTTTTTTTTTTGAGATTATACATGCTTTACTAGTCGACAAAAGTGATTTTGAATGAAAAATTAGACCAACGGAGATTAGTAACCAAACAAAATGATAGGGATGCCATTATGATATATAATTTCGAATCTCTTTGTGTTGCTTCAATGATTTGTATGGAAATTTTTAGAAATAGGTATCCTGATTTAATAAAAGCATAGTCTGAATTTATTATAATTAAGTATCTTAATCTAATAATAAATTTATTAGACCAAAAAAGTGGATCAGAGAAACTGATAGTCAATTTAAAATGTAAAACCGAGACTGTAATCTGTTGTGTTGCAAGAGTCAGATCAGAGACATTTTTGTGCTGTTTTCATATTGAAATTAAGAAAATATAACATTCCCTTAAAGTTTTAGCCTCGGATTTGTTTTAAAAGTTAACTTACTTGGAGGAATTGAACACACAACATACACAATCTTGTAATCTAACAAATTAAGCAAGATATCGAGGTTATAGGAACTGGGCAGGGATCAAAATTAGATTTTCAGTAGTCAAAACTATAGAAAGAAACGTGCCTACCATAACATGCAGAACGCGACAGATATCCCTCCAGAGACCCTAGAACATTACTATTAATTTTTTGACGGGAAGACTCTAGAACATTATTATATTATATTATATTATTTCTTTCATGGACCACACTGGTACCACTCTAACTTTTAATGATAGCGAAAATTTTGTATTCACAGTTTCTAAATCCAAAGCATGACCCACAATGATATAGTCTCATAGCTTAAGCTACATTGTAGAAGAATATGTACTATGGGGTATCTCTCTAAAATAAGAAATCATCTATCAATTTATAGCCAAAAAAAAAAGAAAAAGAAAAAAAGAAATGATCTATCAATTGGTATATACGTAATAAGTTGGACATTTTAAAAATAGTCACATTAATTAGTACGGTGTGCAATTTTTTTTCTTAGTACAAATGGTCACAGAAAAAGGGAATACAGAAGAAGAAGTGGAGCGTTGCAGATTCAAACCCATACTTTTAATGTTATGCAGCATTTTATCATTCGGCTGTCTTCTCTGGGACCTTTGCCACCGGATCAAATGTGATTATATAAGCAAAAAATGACCTTTATTTTGTAAAATACTTAGTTAAAAAATGTACACAAAAATTGATAGTCATTTATGCAACTGTTCTTTAATATTAATTATTATTACTTTTTTTTTGTAGCTGCTGTGGGTGATGGATTCATTGCACAAGACATAACATTCAGAAACACAGCTGGAGCAGCAAACCACCAAGCAGTGGCACTACGTTCAGGCTCAGATCTCTCAGTATTTTACAAATGCAGCTTTGAAGGTTATCAAGACACACTATATGTTCATTCAGAGAGGCAATTCTATAGAGAATGCGACATCTATGGAACTGTTGATTTCATCTTTGGTAACGCTGCTGTCGTTTTACAAAACTGCAATATTTTTGCAAGAAACCCACCTCAAAATACAATAACAGTTACTGCACAAGGTAGAACTGATCCAAACCAAAACACTGGAATTATAATTCACAATTCTAAAGTCACAGGGGCATCCGGTTTTAACCCAAGTTCTGTTAATTCTTATCTTGGAAGGCCTTGGCAAAAATACTCAAGAACAGTTTTCATGAAGACTTTTCTCGATAGTTTGATTAACCCAGCTGGTTGGATGGAATGGGATGGTAATTTTGCTTTGGATACTTTGTACTATGCTGAATATGCGAACACTGGTCCTGGTTCTTCTACTTCCAAAAGGGTCACCTGGAAGGGTTACCATGTTCTTACTAGTGCTTCTCAGGCCTCACCTTTCACTGTTGGGAATTTTATTGCTGGTAACTCTTGGTTACCGGGTACTGGTGTGCCTTTCACCTCTGGGCTCTAAATTATTTATAAGAATTCGTACACATTGTTATTAGTTCTTATATTTATGTACAATTTCATGTTAAGTTCTTTGTTTCGTATAAATGTGTTACTTGGTTTTACTAATAATAAGGCAAGAAAAATAACTAGGTACAACCAATGAATTGTATTATTATTTGTATAACTTTTTATTAAGGAATTGTAATTCTTGTTTAAATTGTACTGAGTTCAGAAATAAAGCTGAATGTTTCATTGAATACTTCTTATCATTTCTTTTTGTTTATGGTCTCCGAAGAATCGCTGCAAATTTCTCACAATATTTAGCAAAGGAAGCTATTTTTAATTTTATTGTCTCTCTCCTTAGAAACGTGTATTAATTAAAAGTATAATATTTATTTTTTATAATTGAAGTTTTTTAGAATCAGTTTTATTTTCTTGAGCTGATCTATGTGAACATGAACACAAGAAGGAGGTTGAATTGTGTTGAAAGCTTTTCGTAAATCTTTTAATAAAAACTAAGTTCTTTTAAAGGCAGTTTTACTATCGGACGCTAAAGAGCACCGGATGCTGAAGATAAGTTATGAAAACTTGTTTTTCTTACAACGCAGAAGATAAATCAAGCAGAAGAGAGAAAGAGCAGACACAAGGATTTATATTAGTTCACCACCAACTGGTAGCTACGTCTAATCCCTTTGTTCCCGAAGGATTTTTCACTATAATCACAGTACTGATTACAAATTTCCTTAAGAGTATACTACTATCACAATCTTGAATATACTCTTAACTTCTCAAATCGCCTAAGTACAGTTGAGCCTTTGAGGAATCAACCTATCACAAGGCTAAACAAAATACAATGATAAAGTTTGAAAACAAATTATAACTCTCAATAAGAGAGGATACAAAAATTAAGCTCAAAATTAAATAGCTTTCTAAAATAAAGAATAAGACGCTGTAGCTTGGTTCAAATTGGTCCACAGAGGGCTTGACATAGAATGTTCGATAATTCACTTGATTTCTCTCAGTTTCTGTATATTTCTGTAATCTTCTTCACCTTCAGTGATAGAGTATTTATAACATTCTTCAATATTACAATTGAGAGAGCAGCTCCAAAGCTTTAGTGAGATATTTGTAGAGAAATATAAGCATTTTCCTTATCAGAAGAACATCCGAATAATAGTACAACTTTTTACCGTTTGTATTATATATTTCATTTTCCAATCATTGCTGCCTGACATAATTTGAAAAGTGTACAATTCTTGTATTTTAACTAAAGGTGTCACATTTGATACCTCGTACTACTAAATTGGGCTCTAAGGAATATTTGGAATTTAAAACGCAGGATTCACAGAATAGAATGCTGAAATCAAGACGTGTTTTTCACGCACTTTAATGAGGACCAGATGCTTGCTGAGAGTAAGATAGATTTTGACAACTACCAAATGCTGACTTGAAGTCATAAGCGTTAGATGCGTTCCACGTGTCTTAATCTCTAGATACCTGACACTCGCTACGACCAAGTATCAAATGCAAGCTTGTGACCAAATGCTTACAGCTTTAGCGCACGATTTCACTTGTCACTTCCTTCTTCTTGTTGCTTGAGTGATATTATAAATACTTAGAAAATTGAATCCTACACACTTTAAGACTTATCAAAAGATAAATTGTTCTTACTTAGATACTTTGTTATCATCAAAACTATGGAGGGTCTATATTTGTCAATCGTTTAGGTTCCAACACTATGAGATGAGATTCAAATTTAGATCATGTCACGGGCATTCCAACATACACACTACACCAAATTACTCAAAAAATGGCGCTATATTCACTAGTGCTACCACAAAGAAGTGTTACTTAAAATAAGGTTATAAGCTTTTACTAGCGCTTCCTTCAGGAAGCGTTGCTTAAGGTGCTACTAATAAATAACGCTTAACACTAAAAGCGCTGGAAATAGTGGATGGAAGAGAATAAATAGCGCATTCAGTAAGAAGCACTACTTAAGGTGCTACTAATAAATAACGCTTTGTTATAGGAAACGATATTTATTCCGTTAACCTAAATTTTATTTGCTTTAAATTCTTGTCCTCTCATTCTCGATGTGCTCTCTCTGGCAAATGGCAAAACACTCACGCTCTCGATCTGCTCACTCCCTCACGTAGCTCTCTCCCTCACGCTGCAAATTTGCTCTGCTGCTCTCTCCCTGCACGACTCCCTCCAACGCGAGAAGTGGGTGCGTGTTGTAACCTTAGTTCATGTACAGGGCCTATCTTTAGCACAACCCATAAATCAAAAATTGGATAGCTTATTTGTTGGACCTTTTGTTGTTTACCATTTTTTTCTGGATGTTACTGAATTTTCTGAGTTTTAATCTTTGATTTCTGGGTTTTTCTGATTTTGATGGGTTTTCTATTCAAGAAGAAGAAGAAGATGTTGTTTCAAAAAAAAAAAAAGAAGAAAAAGAAGAAGATGTACCTCCACATAAGTAACCTAACATCCACGTCAGAACAGTAACGGGCCACGTAGGTTTTTTGTACCAGAGTTAAACGGAAGTTCAAAAAAAGGGGTAACGGTGTAAACGTTCCAAAACATAAAGGACCTATTTGACACAAAAAAAAAAACTTAAAGGACGAATGTGAAACTTAAAAATAACTTAAAGGACTTGAAACGCAATTTTACCTTATAGAAAAATCAGCCTTATTTGTGCTTGGATCCGCGCTCCAGCGCACCTCAACATAGTAGATCCACGCTCCAGCGCATCCAACATGCGCTCCAGGGTGTCCCAGCGCGTCTCGCCATGTTGCTTCCTCGCGAAGTTTCCTCCCCCAAATAGTCCACTCATACATTACCACTTGTTAACTTCTCATTGGACCAACCTTAGGTCCAATCACAAGGCACCACATGTCGCAGAATGATGGGTTTCAGAAGTGCCGGTGCGCTAAAACACAGATGGCAAGATGGCATGCGTTGGAGCGCGTACTGACGCGCTTCCAGCGGAGAAAAAATACCCTAATTTCGTGATTTCTTCGATTCTATAGCTTTTACCACCCAAAACTTGATCTCTTATCATTAAAACATCATTCTAAACATTTAAAAATACCTAATTTACTTAGGATCAAGGGCTTAAATCCTAAACCCTAGTTTGACCGCTCACACTTGTATCTTTCATAAAAGCATTCGAAAACCCTCATTCTAGTTCTGTTTCTTCTCTAATTCCGCGAAGATTCTAAGGCTTATACCCAAATCCTAATAAGCACTCATTCATCTCTATCTAACCCTCTTAGATCTCATAAATCCTCGTTCGTCAGTGGAACCTACTAACATACATAAGTACACACTAAGCAATATTTAGAAAATTAAGGATGTTACATAATACATCTTTCAACTTCCTCTGATTGTTGTC
This sequence comes from Calophaca sinica, assembly GCA_037113605.1. Taxonomy (NCBI): domain Eukaryota; kingdom Viridiplantae; phylum Streptophyta; class Magnoliopsida; order Fabales; family Fabaceae; genus Calophaca; species Calophaca sinica. The sequence continues at coordinate 49,512,217 of CM073734.1, read as the reverse complement.
ACCTAAAAGATGCAGGGGAATAAAAATATTTGGCTAGATTAGGTATTAAACCACTCAGACAAAGAGCAAGTATTCACCGAACAACTAAGTTTTAATCAGCTGAATTCAGATCAACTGAATCATGATCGACTAACTCAAGATCAACTAAATCAAAGGTCAGCTGATTGAGAACAGGTGAACTAAAACACAGCTACTCAGCTGAGATAGGAAGCTATATAAGGAGTAGCTGGGCTGATGCAGAATCAACTGACATAGAATCAGTTGAATGTGGCTAATAAGTCTAAATGCACTTAGAGGTTGTTAAATGGGTCTTATGGGCTTGTGTCAGTGTTGATTAAGGGCCCAAGAGACTACAAATATATTTGAAAAGGAAAAAAATGACCAGTTCAAAGTGCAGTAACAACTTTCCTAAATTTTTGAGAAGAAGATTAATGGTGGTTTTTGAGAGAGAATATGAAGATAAGAAGCTTACCACCTGGAATCAAGGGATAACCAATTCAAAAACATCCACCCATTCCCTTGAAAATAAGGATATGAAGAACATGGTCAAGTGGTGGATAAGTAGCCATTATAGTGGATTTTTTGCCCATATCTTAGCTGATTGAGAAGATATGTGAATTCTATGAGTTGACCAAATCAAGAACGCGCATAAAGGCTTATTTTATTAAAAATAGGGATATGGAGAACAAGATAAGCTTATGGGAAGTTAGTAGTTTGACCCATAACTCAGTCGACTGAGTAGATATAAGAGTTATATTAGCTGACCAAGTCAAATACGTGCATGAGGGTTTATTTCCCTATAAATAGGGTTATGGAGGACGTGATCAGCTAATATGGCAGACAATAAGCTAGCCGACTAATCGTTTTGGGACTATAACTTAGCCGATTGAGTAGTAACCTATATTTATATTGTTAGTCATAATCTTATATGATGTAATATGTGAGCTAGTGGGTTAAGCACGTGGCAAATAGGGTAAGTATAGGTTTCTTAGGTGGTCTTTGTCTATAAATACTAATTGTACAAATTGTATTCGACACGCCCAATCAATCAGACACAAGTCTTTACAATTATCTATTCTTTATCACTTTTCTTTATCATTTTTATTGTGACACCCTTAACCCCATTTCGTAATTATTGTAAAGAAGTACAATCATGCACGTTCATAGCGGAATGTATAATAATAAAATAATGAGTTTTCCAAAAACTTTTTCACATAAGTCAAGAGCACCACATTTCACTTCAAAGTCTTCATCCTCAAATTAAAACAGAAATAATTATTTTCAAAGGGTTTACATACTTGTGCAGAAAAATTAAATAAAACAAATTAAAATAAACCCAAAAGCTCGTGTCACATAGTTTCAGAGCTTACAAATCCCAACTTTAAAAATTCAGTAACTTAACATCAAAGTCAAAATTCTAGATAAAGAATTCCAAGAAACTAATGAAATCATAGGTCTTTAAGCTAGCCACTTGTTTCAGCGTTCGGATCATCTGTAACAAATCATAGGAACAAGTAGAAACACAAGCAAGAAGGGGGTAAGTCCGTTGTAGTAGTGTTGTATTGGCATTAGAAGGAACAGACGAATACAAAATACATAGTATACACATATCACAGATATATATACAAGTACAACTACATCAAACTCATCGATCACAAAGTCAAGTTTCCATATCATAAGACGATGCAAATCACTACATCACTACTTCATATGCATGTGATACCATCTACTACTCTAGGAAGTTTGATTAGGAGGACATGTTTGGCTTCTTGAAGGAATACACCGCAATGGTGAACATTTTGTTGCCGCTCACTCTCGACTAACCTTGATAATGTCCAGTGACGATCAGGGTAGCTAAGTCTGATAAGTATCTGTAGGTTCAAAGAGCTAACTCAAACTATTTAAGGATTAAAGACTCGAGCTTCGCACCCCGAGGCCGAAATCACTACAACAAAAAAGGGTAAAAAACAGCGCTTAATTTTGGCCTAAAATAGCGCTTAAAAAACGCTGCATATTCGGCCGCTGCTGAATGTATTACCAAAAAACAGCGCTTCCTTTTTAGGAAGCGCTGTTTTATCCCCATTTTTTGAAAAATAAACAGCGTTTACCAGTTGGAAGCGCTGATTTTTGTACCCTTTAAACAGCGTTTAGTAGTTAGAAGCGCTGATTTTTGTCCCTTTTTTTTTTCATTTCCAGCATTTTCGTTTCCAGCATTTAGCGTGCTTGACGTTTCTCTCCAACCCCAGAACAACAACATTCAAAGTTAATTAAATGTCAAACAATCAAACACAACTCCAGAACAAGTTTCAAAGTTAAGTGTCGAACATGTCGATTCAACAACTCCAGAACAACAACTCCAACTCCAGAACAACTCCAGTGTTTACTAGTTAGAAACTTCTCTGTGAAGAACACGTCGATTCAAAGCATAACATGAAGCAATCCAAAGCACAATAATAATTTTCGTTTGTCAGCAATACACAGAATCACACAAGATGCTGGAATGGAAGCTTCCGGATCTCACTGCACAGAATACAGAGACGAAGTTAGGGATTGGAGACTGGATAAAGCCATTACAGAGAAGTTAGGGTTTGGAGAAAAATTGGGGAAATCAACACAGACGAAACTCACCATGTGAAAAACAGATCTTCATGTACAGAGGCGGTGCGCCGTTCGTTCGATGTGAGTCCAGAAGTTCGTTGTTCGTTCGCTGTGAAGAGGCGGTGCGCCGTTCACCACGGAGGAGGCGGTCTGCTCGCCCGCGGAAGAAGCGGTGGCCGCTCGTCGCGGAGTGAGCAACAGTGAGAGCAAGCGATTCATCCTCTTTGGATCGAACCCGATTACGATTCACAGGATTTCTGAAACGGTCGAGCGAGAGATGATTTTGAACGCGATCGAGCTTGGTTTTGAGATGGAGAGAAAGAAAGAGGATTCTGGAAAGAAAGAGGACGCGGATATTTATTATTTCGTTGAATTTTTTAGACCAAAAGCAGCGCTTCACATGGGAAGCGCTCTTTATTTAATAATCTGGTAGGCAAAAATCAGCGCTTCCTAAGGAACCGCTGTTTATTGTGTAGGACTAAAATTAGCGCTTCATATTAGAAGCGCTGTTTATTGTATACGACCAAATTTTTAAGACCAAAATCAGCGCTTCATATAGAAAGCGCTGTTTATTGTTTATGACCAATATCAGCGCTTCATATAGAAGCGCTATTTATTAACTAAAGTAGCGTTTTTTTATTAAAGCGCTGTTTAAAGTGACGCTATCTTTTACACATTCTGTTGTAGTGAATATTGTCACGCAGGCTCACTCATGTTGGTCTCTACTCTTTATTTCAATGGTACTTCCCCCCATTTATCACAAGGTCAGTATGGCAATCATACAAAAAAGGTTGGCTTTTCCACTAAACTCCATAAGTCATGTTCATATATAATCCATCGTGGCCCATATGGGTAGGATTGTCAAGTATAAAATAACCCAAGCTCCATGATGGCTACATATAAGGCTTTATCTTGCGGTCACAAAGTCATTGCCACTAGATAGTGGACTTGTCACAAAGTTCATTTAGACACCTCCTAAGAAAGTTCCTTAGAGTCTATCAATTCATAGTTAGCAATTCTAACTTCTTCACCCTAAGAGGTTAGGATTCTTTCCCCAAGATTCAAAAGGTCAATCAAGTGACAAGGTGCTAATCATGACATAAGACTTTGTTGGATTCTTACAACTCAGTATAGGAATAACTTATACACTTCACTGAGTTACACAACTTGTCCTGCCAAACTCTAAGGTTACTACTTAGATTTTAGTACTCTAAATCACCCCCTTAACACACTAATCACAAGTCTAGTTAATTATTAGAAATTCAATTCTAATGTCTTACAAGTCCTCAACACTCAATTCCATTAAGAACTTATCCAAAACAGTGGACCTAAACCCCAAAACATGCGAAAACTCAAAACAAAGTGATGCTATCACACTGCCGTGGGTGCCTGGCGCCTCACTGCTGGGGCGCCCTCCGCCCTGGAAAGTATACTGGGTAATTTTCACAAGTTTTAATCGATTAGCAACTCGTGGTAATCGATTAAGTTCTGTTTTGAACGCTCTACGCTACAGTTTTGGCCGTATCTAGAGCGACGAGTGTCTGATTGACGCATTCTTGGTGGAGTTGGAAAGATAAGGTAATTTCCTACAAAAGCTTCACGAATGAGACTAACCAAAATCAGACTCTAACATGGTAAAAAATACAGTAGAAGTTTATTCAAACATTCTAAATACTACGCTTGTGCTGCATAGACTTCGAAAAGCTTATTTTGAGTTTTAGACATCGGATTTGAGTCAAACCAAAATCAAATGAACGATAAGAGACAAATTTACAACTTAAACCCAATTAAGTTGTTAAAGTGTTCGTAAATGAGGAATACAATGACTAAATTGTCCTAGTCATAGGAAGGGAAATGAATCTAGGTAGTCCTTATGTACTAGGTACTTATAGGGTCGAATACCAACTAATAGACTCAAAACTCTTGCGTAACACCTCATAGACTCGTCAAACAATATATGGGCATGAGAAGGAAAAGTTGCGATGTCACAATCAATCTTGTTGGAATGTATACTAAGGGTTCTGAACGCAGTCTAATCGATTATGTACACAATCTAATCGATTATAAAGCCTCTGAAAGCTATACTATGGTCTGAAAACACGTCCTAATCGATTAGGAGCATGGTCTAATAGATTATGATTACATAAAACTCATAAAAATTCATTCTAGGTATTCCTAACACATTGAAACTATCCACTAACACTTTAGATCATAGAAACTTGAAAATGTGGGCTGTTACATTTATCCTTTATTTTCATGCAATCTTAGTTTAGTAGTTCAACCTTCTACACTAGACGCTCTTTGGAGTAGTCTAGGAACTCGCAACTGAGAAACAGAGTCTCGTTCTCAGCATAATCGCTTAATCAAAAAGGAGAATCATTGTTAGCAGTACGAGTTAGCTGACATATCATCTTATCAGCTGAGCAAATAAACGACTGATCGGCTAAGCACCAAATTCACACGATGGCTCAATAATTTTTTATAGCAATATTATAGCATTTAAGGATGACCTTTTATTGCCTGTGATCGAATATTGTCACGGATAATGGTAGGTACATAAACTAATAATATGTTCCTCATCTATTCCTAGATTATAAATATTATATTATTATTTCATTAATCAATTAGCATATTTTGTTAACCATTAATTAAATCATTAATCAATCAACTTTCCTTTATTAAATATTCTTTTACTTTTCAAGCTTAGGAAGGTAGTCGGAATAATTCATAGCAATGAAATCATGTCCAAAAAAAAAAATCATAGCAATGAAATAATATATGATATTTGTTTTTATTTTATTATTAATTTATTCACAAATCAGGTTAAATTTATTTTAATTATTTGTCCTCATAATTTTTCGGTGATTATCCCTAACAAAAACATCGGGGTTAGAGAGATAAGGTGATTTGGCTTCGAATCTCTCCAACTAATATTATTAAAAACTAATTTACTAACATTTGGGATAATAAAAAAAAGTTGTTATACTTTTGTTTCACTGTTAATAATTAATAACACTAAATTAACACACTTGTTAGTTACTATAATCTATTCCATTTTGTAACGAAGAAAATCACCTCGATTCAAAAGCTATATTTTCAAAATTGACTTAATGTACTTTTAGTCCCCAGTTTTTTTAATTTGGCTATTTTGGTCCCCTATTTTATTTTTTAAGATTTTAATCGCCTAGCTTTCTCAATTAGGCGATTTTGGTCCCTATGTATTTTAAATTGTACTTTTGGTCTAAAAAATATTGTATTGTACACTTTTGGTCCCCTACTTTCCAAAAACTCAAGATTTTTTGGGACATAGAATGCAAAAAAATCCATAATTTTGAGGGATCAAAGGTACAATTATAAATTATGAGGACTAAAATCGCCAAATTGAGAAAGTTAAGGGACAAAAATTGTCAAATTGAAAAAATTAGGGACAAAAAATACAACTAAACCTCCAAAATGGTGATGCTATATATCACGAAGGAAATCTCCACGAATATCACGAATCATGAAAGCTATTAAAAAAAATTTGCCGTGCGTGTAATTGTTTGCGGTCTCCTATTATTTTGTTTGCAGGCTGATATTTATTTAGTAAAAGATTAACTTCGAGGATTTTTTGCCATGGATATTATTACTGTCAGTCAATTGGGAACCATGATTCACGGCACTGCAGTCACTTAGATGAGAGCCATTAGAGCATCTTTATCGTCGGAAACTAAACCCGTTTCTTATTTTAGTTTGTGTTTTTTTTAAGTTGCTCAGTGTTGGAGGATTCTGACGTGGAAGGAAGGGAGTTTCAATTTTAGTTCTCGTCATTTCTGCCGTTGCCGTTCTCTAAACATTAAATATTCATTCTTTCTCTCTCAATCTCACCAGATTTACTAGAAATCAGAAAGAAGAGGCAAAATAGGGAAAAAACGGTAATATAGAATCATGATCCAGAAACAATATACTACCAGAAAAATCACAACCAAAATAAGAGAAATTAATAACAAGAAAGTTACAGAAACTAATAAAAAAAATTGCAGAAATTACAACCGGTTGAAAATTACAACAAATTTATTTCCAACAAAAATTACAACCATGAAAATTTATTTACAGAAAAAAATTGCAGAAAAAAAAGGAACCTCCGCAGAAAAACTCAGGCCTCAGCCAACAAACACGGCGTCGCCGTCGCCGCCTCCTCCTCCGATATGAGACCTTGCAGATCTGGACAAAAATGAGATCTGAGAGGGAGATCTAGATTCGGAGCAGTTCTGCCCAGAAACGAGATCTGAGAGGGAGATCTGAGGGGAAATGAGATCTGTGGGGGAGGGAGAGGAGGAGATGAGGCGAGACGAGGCAGAAGAGGGAGAGGATCTAGACGATAAGAGAGAGTTGAGGCCATGGCTGAGAAGAGGGAGGTGAGGCGGCGCTGAGAAGATGTGACACAGCGTCGCCGTGAACTGATCGTAGAGGTGAGGGGGTGAGAAGTTGAGAGGTGAGGGAGCAGAGAGGCGGAGAGCAGAGTACGCGATCAGAGATGAGGGACGCGATCTGGAGACGCAATTGGGGACGCGATCTGGAGACGTAAAGGGAGATGAGGGAGATGGGGGAGATGAGGGAATCTGGAGACGTAAAGGGAGATGAGGGAATCTGGAGAGAGCGAGGTAGGAAGTAGCAAATGGAACAATCTAGAATGGCAAAAAGAACCATTTGTGATAAAAAAAATAAAAAAACGAGGATCAGGGAGAATAAGTGAGAAAGAGAAGGTTCTGTCCTTCAGTTCTGTTTGAACGTTTCTTTAAAGAAACCAGCGTTGGACTCAAAACTTAAAAAAAACCAATTTGGGTTTCTTGGACTACGTGGCCAAAAAGGGCCCACTTATTTGGGCTAAGAAACTTGGTAAATGACCACCGCTAATGTTGCTCTTAGATGCAGTCAAGCTAAAATCACCGCGATTGAATTGTTTTGTTTTTAGAAAAAAAAAATCAAAAAAAGGTAAATGGAGAGAGAAAGAAATAAATGACTGTAGTGGATCTAAATCCGTGAATTGGGGATGGTTAAAGCTTTTAGGTGTGAAAAAATGTTTTGAGTGCAACAAATGGCTAAGTTCTTTTCTCTAGTGGAAGAGGAGGTCCACAAAACTGGATAGAGTTACTCCCTCCGTCAAAGTTTACTTGTCCTATTTGATTATGCACGTTTCTTAAGAAAATAATTGAGTTTATTAATTAATTTCCATATATAATCAAATGACACTCTTTGACTAAAATACCCTTTATTAATTATAGTAGTGGAGTACTCCCTCTGTTCCATAATAAGTGTCACATTAGGAAGTTTCACACATATTAGAAGTTATAAATGAATGAAAGAGTGTAATAATTTTACAAAATTATTCTTATTAACCATTGTGTATTAATAATTGTCATAAATGCATAGTAGAGTGTAATGACTTAGGAGTGATGTATTCATTATTAATTTGAGGGTAAAACTAGAAAAAAAATAATTAATATTATATTAAAAACCTAACATAACACTTATTTTGGGACTAATTTTTTTTTTTTTATAAATGTAATACTTACAATCGGACGGAGAGAGTAGTTAGAGAGAAAAGCCCATTAATACAATTGGTTGAGATGCAAGTATTTTTGGAAAAAAATAATAATTAATGCTTCTGGATTTTCAAAAGGGATAAGTAATATGAGACAATAAAATATTCTAAATAGGACAACAAAAATGAGACGAAGGAAGTAATAGAAGAAAGAAGACAATTACAAGTAGTCTATCAAACAAACTAAAACTTGAACAACTGCAGTACATTTGGAGGGGGTCGTGGTCGCAGAAATTCCTCCAACCACGCGCGTTTCATTATTCGAAAATCAGCAAGGGAAAGTGTTGTGGATTAAACACGAAACAAACAACCAATGCAGAATTAAAACAGTACAAAATTAAAGAGCTAAAGAAGAAGAATATGACACCAAGAATTGGTAACGCAGTTCAGCCAATGTGGCCTACGTTTGCGGGGAGCGAGCAATCAAACCAATCCACTATGAAAATGAGTTTACAAGAGCAACAATTGCATAGAGTTCCACCTGGCCCTTGTTCACCACTGTTGAGAAATAGCTACAAGATTCCCAAGCCCTTACAACACTCTATTTTCATACTTTCCCCTTGATCTCTCAAACCTCTGTAATCTTCTTTTAGCAAGCAGAGAGTTTACAAAGAAACCTCATAATCACACACCCTGATCTAATTTAAGAGAAACTGAAAAACCTTATCACCATAGAGATACCCCTATGCCTATTTATACCAGTGGAAAAACCATGCTTCAGCCAATAACAACCTGTAACAGAAAGTAACAGAATAACAAATTCATTATAGCTAGTAACTAAATAACATAATTCATTAACAGGTGTTGCACGACTAAGTGTTGTGGCACCTGAGACTTCAACAATAGGTCCTAATGCATATGATGCAATATCTGATGCTATCGACACTTGTAATTGAATGTAGATTTTGAGATACATTCTCTACCTTGTCTCTAAATCAGACCAGTCCCTTCATAGTTCTCCCTTGCTCCCCCCACCTGAATTATCACTCATCACAGAAGCCTACCAAGTCCAAGCAGTGCTTGAACTTGTGCTGAGGCAAAGACTTAGTAAGTGCATCTGCAGAATTGTCCTCAGTTACATCCTTTTCCACTAATACCTCCTTGCTCTTAATTACATCTCGAATGAAATGTAACTTGACATCAATGTGCTTTGACTTGTCATGGTAAGCCTGATGCTTGGACAAGTGAATAACACTTTGGCTATCACAAAAACACAGTAACACTGTCTTGTAGAATTCCAAGTTCTCCAACCAAGCCTTTAACCCACATTGCTTCCTTGAAACCTTCTGTGGGAGCTATAAACTCAGCTTGAGTGGTTGACAGAGCCACCATAGACTGCAGTACTGACCTCCATGATACAACAATACCAAATAAAGTGAAGATATAACCAGATAAAGGCTTCCTTATGTCTATGTTCCCAACATAATCTGAATCCACATATCCCATAATTGCCTCTTCTCTTCTATCTTTCCTTTTGAACTTCAAACCAGATGATAAAGTACCATTTAAGTACCTCAGGATCCACTTCAATGCTGCCCAATGAGCTAGTCCCGGATCTGCCATGAACCTTCTAACCATATTCACAGCGTATGCCAAATCTGGCCTACTGCATACCATTCCATACATAATGCTGTCAATAGCACTTGCATATGGCATTGATTGCATTTTCTCCTTTTCCTCATCTGTTCCAGGAGCTTGCTTCAATGGCAATTTGTCATGTTGCCCCAATGGAGTTGTAACTAGTTTAGCCCCATTAATCCTAAACCTTTTAACCACTTTCTTCATGTAACCTTGCTGTCATAAGAATAACTCTCCCTTGATTCTGTCCCTGCTTATGTCCATTCCCAATATTCTCTTAGCTTCCCCAAGTTCTTTCATTTCAAATTTATTCCTCAAATCTGACTTGAGCCTTTGAATCTTCTTCTTCCTTAAGCTTGCTAGGAGTATATCATCAACATATAGCGATAGGTAAATGAGTACCTCACCTCCTTCCTTTAGAATGTACACACAACTGTCATAGCTACACCTTTGGAATCTCATTCTCATCATGAAATCATCAAACCTTTTATACCACTGCCTAGGACTTTGCTTGAAACCATATAGGATTTTTTCAACAAGCACACCTTGTCTTTATCCTTAGTAAATCCTTCTGGTTGCTGCATATAAATAGTTTCCTCAAGATCTCCATGAAGAAATGATGTTTTGTCATCTAGTTGCTCCAATTCAAGGTCAAATTGAGTAACAATTGCAAGTAGAATTCTGATCGAGCAATGCTTGACCACTGGTGAGAATATCTCATTGTAATCAATGAGTTTAAGTTGAGAAAATCCCTTGGCCACTAATCTAGCTTTAAATCTAGGCTCTTTTCCACCTTGGACACCTTCCCTTTTCTTGAATATCCATTTGGAACCAATCAATCTTTGATTTTTAGGTAGACTAACCAGAACCCAAGTCTTATTCTTCTCAAGAGATTGCATTTCTTCAATCATTGCTTCCAACCATTTTTTCTCTCTCTTTGCTTTCTATTGCCTCTTTGAAACTGTTTGGTTCATCCCCTTGAATCACTTCTGCAACAGTCAAAGCATAGTATATAAGATCAGCTTGACCATATTGTTAGGCTTTGTTATGGTCCTCCTGGTCCTATCCCTTGCCAAGTTGTAGTTTCTAAGGTCTGTTTCATCCTCTTGTTCTTCCTGTTCTTATTCCAGTTCTGTTTCTGTTTCTGGTGTGGAGTGTTTCTGCTTCTATGAAGGCAGCTCCACCTCAACCTCTACTTTCTCTGTAGCCTTTTCCTGAATAGTGAGTTGCCAATTGCCATTCTGTTTTCATCAAAGGTTACGTCCCTGCTGATAATGACCTTTGGTTCACCAAGTTCCATCCTCCATAGCCGGTACCCTTTAATTCCAGCAGGGTATCCTATGAATGCACACTTGATTGCATGTGCTCCAAGTTTATCTTGCTTAACATGTGCAAAAGACAATGCTCCAAATACTTTTAGATGTGAGTAATCAGCTAGTTTGCCATTCCAGAGTTCCATTGGTGTTTTAAACCCAATTGCAGTAGAGAGACACCTATTAATTAAGTACACAGCAGTTGTAGCAGATTCCCCCTAAAAAGATTTAGGTGCCCCGGTATATAACAGCATGCACCTGACCCTTTGCAAAATTGTTTTGTTCATTCTTTCTACTAGGCCATTCTGCTGTGGAGTTCCTGCCACTGTCCTGTGCCTTTGAATACCTAAGTTCCTACAAAACTTATTAAATTGCTCTGAAACAAACTCCAGGCCATTGTTAGTCCTAAAACATTTCAGTTTAGTTCCCAATTGGGTTTCTATTTGAGTATATCAATCCTTAAATTTCTCAAAGGTATCACTTTTATTTTTAAGAACATATAGCCATATTCTCCTAGAATAATCATCAATAATAGTGAGAAAATAAGAACAACCAGCATGAGTCTTGGTCCTAGCTAGACCCCAAAGATCAGAATGCACATAATCAAAAGGTCTACTAGTGGTATGCAAGCCTATTCCAAAGCTAACCCTCTTAGACTTTCCCAATATGCAATGATCACAGAACTCTAGCTTCTCTATTTTATCACCATTCAATAGATTCTGTTTAGCCAATTCAATTAACTCATTTTCACTAACATGTCCTATTCTCATATGCCACAACCTAGTTTTATCAGACTGATTAACAGATAACATGACACCTTGAGCAATAATAGTGCAGCCATCCAAAATATACAAACCATTCCTTATAATTCTTTTAGCAATTACCAAGTTATTGTCATTGATGATTTTCATTATACCATGTTCAATATGAGTGGAATATCGTGAACTATCAAACATGCTAATGGAAATCAAATTTCTTTTGAGTTCAGGTACATACCTTACACCATTCAATTGAACATCTTGAATCGAATTGAACCTTGACCTTGGACTTTACATGGTTTGTTATTTCCCAGCAACACCACTCCACCTTGCTTTGTGACTGATTCTTGGATTTTGATCTATGTTTACCTCCCTTAAAACCTCTCTTCTCGGACCTTCCCCTCATTACATTCAAACTTTCTGCATTCCCTTCAGTTTTCTGTTCTTGCTTCTTCTGAAGATCCTTTGTTCGAATTGAGGTTTGCACTTCCTCAAGTGTGAGTGTAGTGGTGTGATCCCTTCCAAAGAGAATAGCATCTTTAAAATGCTCATACGAATTTGGCAGCCCACTTAGAAGTATTAGAGCCTTATCCTCATCTTCTAATTTCACTTCAAGATTCTCAAGATCATCAAGAACCTTGTTATACCACTATTAGAAAAATCAATTTTAGAGAGAAATTTTAGAGAAGGATGCGTATCCATCGCTAATAGCGACAGATTTAGTGACGGAAAACAATGTTCTAGGAAAACTTAATTTGGATCACATTTGTGACGGATTTAGCGGCGGACAAAATCCATAGCTATTTTTTTGTCACTAAATCCGTCACAAATTGACTAAAATACATTTAGTGACGGATTTAGCGACGAAAAAAATCCTTCTCTAATGTTTTCGTCACTAAATCTGTCACAATTTGATTATCATACATTTACTGACGGATTTAGCAATCCTTCTCTAATTTTTTGTCTTTTTTTTATGATTAACACACCACTAAGTCTTCACCTCAAAAAAAAATCATACCACTGAGTCACAGTCACAAGAAACCCTGTGCTGCCTCTCTCAGTCTCTCACATTTCGCTGTGCTGCCTATCTCGTCCCTCTCGTAACTCTCGTCTCTCGCGCATCCTCCCCTATTCGCCGCAACCTCCCCTATTCACCGTCAACTTCCTTCTATCGCCGTATGTCAACCTTCAACGAGCAACCACAAACATTCAATCATCGAACTCCTACACACCACGAACCAAAACCAACAAGGCAGGCGGTGGATAGAGCTCCTAAACACCACGAACACAGTTAGCGTGCACCTGTAGTTTGTTAAGCGTTGCCATTGTTCCTGATTACCGAAGGTGCAAGGCCTATCTCTTCTTTCATTCTTATTTTCTTCTTTGAGCCATCTTCCAGCTCATTAGTAATTGATGTCGTTCTTCTTCCTCTTTTCGCTCATTGCAGTAATCACTCGAGCTTTAGGATTTTTGAATCAGAAGTAAGGAAAAAAAAAGAGTACCAATGTCGTTCTACTGATTAGGGATTTTAAAATAGGCAACATTCAGTGTTGTATCTCAGACTCTCTCCCTCTCTGTCTCTCGCCTCAGTCTCGGGCTCTCTCCATCTCTCGTCTCTCTCGTCTCAGTCTTACTGACTCACCATCTCCGGCACTCTCTCTCGACCATGAATCCACAGCCGATGGCGACAGCGATGACAAGGCTTTCTAGCAACGGCGATAGCGGCGACTCCACACTGTAACCACCATGATCTCAGTTAGATCTGTTTATTTTATTATGTTTGTTTCTTTTTGTTGATTGTTGTTCTGATTCAACTTAGATCCCAGTTAGATCTCAATTAGATCTATTTGTTTTATTTTGCTCTGCTTGTTTTTGTTGATTGTTGTTCTAATTCAGCTTAGATCCCAGTTAGATCTCACTTAGATCTATTTGTTTTATTTTGTTCTGCTTCTTGTTCGTTACATTACGCTTCGATTGACTTTGCGTATAGAATAGGATGTAAAATAGTAGGTCCACTATTAAAGAAAATGTAGCTATACTAAAAAATTATTAAGGATATACTCAAGTTTCAATCAGATTTAGGTGTCCATAATCTCTCTCTGACTCTCATGGAACATGATATCAGTCCATTTTCATTCTAGGGTTTTTTTTCTTTCCTTTTCCCTTCTATAACTCAGTTTTTATGTTGTGATGTTGCTTGCATCCTTTGGATACATAAATGTTTGACTAGCATGATAGTGTTGTTGTTTTTGTTGTTGGCTTTTTGGTGCATTTGGTTGTTTACTCTCTTTAGCCTCTAATTAATTTATTTACGTCTTTTAATTTAATTTAATCTGAATTTTATTTATTCATTATTTAATGCGATTCTCGGTTATGCTGTGCAATTGATTAAATCAAAGGATCCAGAAGGTCAATCTCAAGTTCTATCAGCAGCACTCTCAATCTTTTCTTGCCCGTCTGCCTCTATACGTGGTTGGCAGCTTGATAAAGTACATAGAAGGTTGATGCTCTTCAGTAGAAACGAATTGTAGAGAAGTTGTTTGATCTACTCAAGGCATTTCTGGCCATCTTACTTAACTTCTATATGCTTTCTAATCAGCACACTACAAAAGTCAAAACAATATATTGTTTATAGTAGCCTGTGGCAGTCAAGGGCTTTCTGAATGTAGAAAATGCTACCATTTTATTCTAAGCAATTTCTAAAAGTTGCGGCTTTTATATATCATTTTGTGTCGAATTATGTACATGTGAAGACAGGATTTCCACTAGCTATATTGTTTACTATCCCTGTGAAGATGGCTTTGCAGGTTATCAGTTTTTTTGTTGCTAGATAGAACTAATGATTATGCTACCGTTTAATGTGGTTCTCAGTTATGCTGTGCAATTGATTGAATCAAAGGAACAAGTATGTCTTCTGCTATATTAGATATTTTTGTTCTAAATTTTCTCTTAACTTTTGCTATTTTAGATATGGTTTCTTTGTCTAAGTTCTCAAGAGCTGCTTACAATTATGTAGACATTGGGAAATTTTCTTCTGAAGTTGGTGTTTCATGCTAATGCTATAGGTTATGTATGGGTGGTACCATTATAGGTATCTTATTTAATTAATAGGTTAATGATTGTTGACAGACCTGATAATGTTTACAAAGCGAAACCAACCGCACAAGTGTCCACGACACACGGTATCTGTTTTCACACGGTATTAGTTTTGTTGACGTACTTGATAATGTTATGCTTGAATAAGCACAGTTTTCACATGGTTCCCAATTTTACACACCCACAACAAAAACACCACCTTTTAAGTTTTCACAGCCCCAATGA
This sequence comes from Calophaca sinica, assembly GCA_037113605.1. Classification (NCBI taxonomy): domain Eukaryota; kingdom Viridiplantae; phylum Streptophyta; class Magnoliopsida; order Fabales; family Fabaceae; genus Calophaca; species Calophaca sinica. The sequence goes on along the minus strand of CM073734.1, from coordinate 49,497,065 downwards.
TTACCTTTATTCAGTTCTTCTCAAAATTGCTTTTGCTAGGAGAACATCATTTTTTTCCTTTCAATTTTTATTTGTTTTGTTACATAAGGTAAGAAAAAGAGAAACAGAACCAAAATCCTATTTTCATTTGTGTACATGTTCATTACATTAAGGTAAATATATACTTGCAATGGTCATGTCATTGCTATTTTCATGATATAGCAATGAAAATAGTAATAATATTACAAATGGTACTATTTTCTTATCTCTCTATGTAGTACTATTATAGGTATCTTATTTAATTAATAGGTTAATGATTGTCTGGTCCTTATATTCCACTTCAATTATTTTAGTTGAATTTGGGTGAATCAGACTTACTGGTTTTTGTTGTCTTGGTTTTAGTTCCTGGCTAAAGTTTAGTTTAAATTATATATATGTGTGTGTGTGTGTGTGTGTGTGTGTGTGTGTTTTATGGTTCTCGTTTTTGGTGAGAGCCTTAAGTTGGTATAGTGAAGGGTTCAAGTGAGCATGTAAAAGATTAGAAATTGGTGATTCAAAATTCTGATTCCAAACAGTAGCTAAAATAAAGAATTGGATTAATTCAGAACTGAATTCTGATGTGACTTGACATGGGTCCAATGTGAATTTCGGTTATGTGTTCTGCATAATTAGTTTATAATTTGTTTGGTATGGAATTTTGAGGTATTTTTTTTATAGTTTCCCCATTCATCTTTGGAATTTTGAGATATGTTGATGAAGTATATGTGCATCATGTTTTTTGTATATTTTTTAATGTTCCTTTGTTCCTATGTTCCCCAAAATAGATTGGTATAGTTTTAGGAAAATAAATAAATAAATTATTTGTATAAACACAAATAACCTGTGTAATTAGTTCAGTGTATATCTGCTGCAATTTGGGGTTTGTTATATAGAATAATTTTCTGTCTAATTAGTCCATGTCTTACCTATTTCTTATTTTTCTTATTTGTAGAATATCTACTGAACAAGCCTTTTCATATTTGAGATGACTTTGGAGGAGGATTCTCTTGTATTTCCTTGGTTTTTGTGGTTGGAGTTGTTCTTGATATCGATTTTGGTGATTGTGAGAGTCCTTCTTTCCTGTTGACCTCCTAAAATCGCGTGCTCTTGGAGGATTTTTAATTGATTACTTTTGTTCTTTTGCTTTCAATTCTTGTATTTTAGTAGTAAAAGTTTGAAAGGTTCTACTTCCTTTTTGTTGTATATAAAACAAATGATTTCAGGGTTTCTTATTGAAGATAGCTATGAGGAACTTGGATGTCAATGATGATGTTTTGTGTTTTGTTTGAACCTTTGGAATTGGATGTGCACTTTTGAATTACTATTTGGACTTGTTTGTTTGGCCTTCTGGAAATGAACTTTCTGTGGCATGATATATATTTTTGCTGGTGACATTTACTTGATATGCATGAGTGACATTTACTTGATAGCCCATTTACTTGTTGAGTAAAATGAAAACTACACATGCTAATATTATTGTAAGTTACTTGGTAAATGTATTTTCTAAATTACAATTCTCAGTGATGATTTTCCCTTCTTTTCATTGTTTCTTCATGTATTGTCAATGATTAATGCTTTATTGTGTAAAAAATATATCAGCAATGGAAGTACCTAAAAATAGAAAGTGGATCGATAATAGAGTGGATTGTGACAAGAAATCACGGCTGAATTTAAACTTGGGATTTATGAATTTGATAAGTTTGCCTTGGAACAAGATAAAGATAACATTGGAAGAGGGAATATCAGATGTCCATGTAAGAAATGCAAGTGTTTGGGTCATGAAACACCAGACACAATGAGGGTGCATCTATGTAAGAAGGGATTCATGAGTGATTATTATCGTTGGATAAATCATGATGAGCCTAGTCCCGAAATGCCCCTAGTGGTTGTTGATCAATCATATTATGGTAGAAGTGGCCAAAGGGAAATGTTCGATAATTATGAGCAGTTGGTAATGGATGCTGCGGGACCAGGAATTGGCAACTATCTTGAGTGAGAGGGTCACGATGAAGAAGACACAATGACAGAAGATCCTAACCTAGAAGCACAACAATTCTTTGAAATGTTGAAGGCTGCACAATCTCCTTTATGGAATGGTTATGACAAACATTCTATGTTGTCAGCTTCTTTAACGGCATTAAGTTTGAAAACAGAATATAATTTATCAGAGGGTTGCTTTAATGGATAGATGCAGTTATTGGGAGATGTAATGCCAGATGGTAATAAGATGCCTAAAAATCTTTACCAGGCAAAGAAATCAATTTCTGAATTAAGATTAGGAAGTGTGAAGATTGACAGTTGCCCGAAAGGATGTATGTTGTATTATAAGGAATATGAGATGCTCCAAAACTTTAATTTTTTGTGGAGAGGAGCAGTATAGACGTGTTACGAGACGGAGTAAAGTGAAATTAGTGCAACTAAAAAGTATGTGGTACTTCCCGCTTGTTCCAAGACTACGCCGATTGTATTCCTCAATACAAACAGCTCGTGAACTGAGATGGCATCGTGAAAATCAAAGGGAGGCAGGTTTTTTATCTCATCCATCAGATGCAGAAGCTTGGAAACACTTTGATGAAGCATAGCCTGAATTTTCTCTAGATCCTCGATATTTATGTTTTCTTTTCATCAGATTGCACTCTTATAATATTATTCTAACTTTAGTTAAATTTCTTTGTATTGCAGAGGAAGTTTAAGTGGCTTCCGGAGCATAAGGCACAAATTAAAAAGACATATCATAATAAAGCCTCTGATGAGTACTCTAATGCAATGTATAGGGTACGACATAAGATTGATTCAGGGAGTTGGATTCCTGCTGAAATGCATGAGCAATTGGAACAAAAATGGAACACTGATGATTGGAAAGGAAAGGCAAAATTTAACATTAACAATAGAAGCTTATCTGATGGTTCACTACATACAGGAGGGTCAATTCCAACAACTGAACATTATAAGAGAATGGTAAGCAATTGAATTATATATAGTTTTATATTTTCTAAGAACACATTTTAATTGACATTAATCTACATTTTTTTATAGAAAAAATCCTCAGATATGATTCCAAGTTGTTGAGATACAATAAAGTGGGTCTCCTACATTTTTCAAAAGACTCACAAAATAAAAGGCGATACAGTAAAGTGGGTCTCCTCCAAATCAAAGACAATCGCTGTAACTAACTTCTTACGCATGTTGTGAATCGATTCATGTATGATGTTGTTGTTTATGTTCAGGATAAATTTGGTAAATATATGCATACTTGAATACCTTAATATCATGTTTTGCTTTGTTGTTGAAATGTCGGGTCCTTTTGGGTGGAAAAAGGTGAATTGCTGTCCTCACCCCCACAGTGACATATGTTTGAATTTCCTTCATTGTTCTCTCCACAGAGGGAATTCTGAAGTGATGTATGTTTCGGCTAGCAAATATATGTGATTGAGTACCTTTGTAATTCCTTACCTATATTTGGGAGTCGGACTAAGGGTTATGATCACGATTTCGTTGGTGCCAAACCCCGTGTGTGAAGTTTTCTAGTAACATTTAAATTACCTTCTTTAACAAATAAATTAGAGGAGTTTTCTAGTAATATCAATGAATTTATATTCAATCAAACAGTCACACCCCTTTTCACATGTTATTATTTGGTATTGTTGTTAGACAACTATGGGGTTCACCTACCCACTTTGCTGCTTCACTTTTATGCTCACTAGTTTGGACTAATTTTGGGAAAAGACAAGATTTTCGGAGGTGGGTGTTGAATAGAACAATTATGAAAATTATGAGTGAGTGAGTTGGGGATGGGACTTGGGAAACAAGGGTAAGATGAGGGAGAGATAGTAGTGGTGTTGTTGCGATTATGTAATAATCATTTATTTAAATAGGATTATGTATTGTGCAGGACCCGTAGATATCATGCACGATAGCAGCAGCTATAAACCGCACTTTATTTAAATATGAGTCTATGTTTCCTAGTCTCCGATATGGAAGTTTGAATCCCCTTGTTTGGAATAAATACCCTTTCTGTAAAATGAAAAGGAAGCAACTAGTAAAACTTAATTATGACTTGATTTTCTGTATTAGAATCCATGCCAATTTAGAGATCATATATGACAAAGAAAAAGAATGAAATTAGGATCAATTGATAAACCTATATTAAGTAGTCTTCAAATGTCCTAAGTCCAATCATCATCTGTGGAAACAAAAAGGTAAAATGATCCACAAGATAAACTAATCCAAAAAGTACAAGCTGCAGACAAACAATTCAAAAAAAAAAAACCAACAACACCCCCATTTTTCATTCCTATACTGCAGCAAGCAAATGAATGCCAATGCATGATTTCAAGCAAATGTAAGTAAACAAGGTAAAAAGGGTAGGAAGGAACAAGTGTACAGTTGGCCAACAAACATCAAATCAAATTCAAGGTTATCCATCCTCAGTACCAAGTACTGACACATATATAAAATGATGGGAGTGGGGAGTATATTGACTAAAAAACGTCATATAAAGAAGCACTGAAATCTTGAACAGTAGACTGGATAGTAGCTAGAGGGTGTGGAAAGTGAGAGTGGGAAGGACAAATTATAAGTTAACAACCGATTTGCATAAACATTCAATTGAAGGAGGATAGATGGACTGGCAAAATAGTTACATCTTAAAACAGATAATAAATGTAGTCAGTGAACTAGTAGAACTCCCTTGAGAGCTGGCTAGAGAATTGGTTTCCAAAATCATGTGCATTATGAAGGATTAAATTCACCAACTACCACCAAAAGAGACCATCATAATTTCTAGTCCACCTATAATTTTGCAGAGCTTTTGAAAATCAGGAGCTAAGTGCATTTTGAAGTTTGTATAATTAGAACCATTGCAACAAAGTCAAAGCAGCAAAAAAAAAAAAAGGAAAAAGAAAGTTATGATGAACATGTGAGAAAGCAAAGACTAATGTCTAATATAGGTAGGAGGGTTTGCAAAGTTTGGATTTTTCCCCTTAAATCACACATGTTTTTCCTTGTTTTGGAAAGAAACTAGTTCAGCGAACTAATACAAAGCCAAAAAGCAGTAAATTAGAGTATTGGGATGTTCGCCAACCTCCACAGGTTTCAATATCAGATAAATAAGAAAAGAGTAATAGGAACCAAATTAAATAGATAAATGGCAAATAGATAGGGAGGATAGAGACCCACCCCAAATAGTCTATGCCATAAAAGCAACATAAACATCTAGAGTTGAAAATGAAGCTTAAAGAAGGAACCACCTAGTCCACCACCTCTCTCTGAAAGTAACCCCTTCGCTAACTGAAAACAACCCCTCAACCGCAATTCCATTTATTATTTATTTTATAATTAGCTGGGTTATTTATTTGACCAATGGCAGCTCGCTTATTGTTTGGTCTCTTTTTTCTTGTAATGAACTGATAATGCTGATTTTAAACCATTGAATGACATAAATTACGAATGATCTGATTACTCAATTTGACCCTTCTATTGTGCTTAGTGTTTTTGCCATCATCTGATTGGTTATTTGGTTAAAGTTTTGTTGTTACATATGTTGGAATCAAGTGGATTCAGAAATAATAACCCTTAATTGTTTTGATGATAACAAATGATTAAGAAAACAATTTATTCTCTAATGTGTTTGCTAGTATGCAGAAATCACTATTCATTAGAAGTCGTTATCTCAGAAGACTTGGTGAAATAATTTAACATGACTAAGTCTGGGAGTGATCCTCTGTTTTTATGCTGACGTCACCTTGTGAAGCCTTGTTCTGAAGTTGGTCAACTCCGTTTGTTCAGTCAACGCTCTGGTGACTCCTAAGACTAGATTTTGACTTAGTCAACTCTGTTGAACAGTCAACTCTGTTGGTGAACCAAGCTCCGAAAACTAGCTCTGGCCATTGGTCAACACATTCAACAGACCTTGGTTTATCTACCTATAGAAGCCTTCGTACATGACCACAAGACTCTATTGTGAAAGCCCATTGAATTCTACGCTGAAGAACTCAACTCTGTTTCAAGCTCACTCTGTAGTACAGTACTTAACTCTGGTGAACAGTATAGCTCTGTTAGGAAACAGACTGAAGAATATTTGAGGCTACTTCAAGTATTTAAGAGACCTCATTGATTAAGCGTTTTAATGTACAAGGTATCAAAGGTCAAAAGAATGTCAACGAATTTAATCATCAAGTAAACTTGTTCTCGAAGTGTTTCATATTCAAAAAGCCCACAAGAGACAAAGATTCTGATTTTGTGTGCAGTGCCCAGAATGCTTTATACAGTCTGGAAAGCGACGTGACCTGCAAAAGCCACAAAAACGGGATCTGAGGTTTTGACCTAGGGTAAAAAGAGACGTTGTGTAACAACGGCACTGTTCTCAACCCTAGCTATATATACCTTACTTCAGTCACCGAAGTAGGTTAACGATTGAAAAGAAAGTGAACGCAACAAAGTACGAAGTGATCATACAGTGAGCGCCTACAATCTTATCAAACTTAAAAATCACTATTTTCTGAGACAGTGAGCAACCGAGAAATCTTCCAAGTCTCTGGGATCACATTGAACAAAACACTTAACGGTTTTATCCTTTCTGTTTGAAAGTTATTATTTGTGCTAAAGTTCTTCATTGTAAATCCTCTCTATGAGAGTTATTTGTGTATTGTTTCAAAACTCCTTTGAACTTGTATTAAGCCCAGCAGTGGAAGTATTCCTTAGAGGCATGACTATACTAAGTCGTTCTAAGAAGTTGTGAGTATAGCCAGTTTGGTAGTATTATACTCTCAAGTGTAATCAGGTTGATTATAGTGGAAAAATCCTCCAAGTGTGTGAAGGGACTAGACGTAGCTATCAGGTGATAGTGAACTAGTAAAAATCAGTGTGTCACTCTCTTCTCTCTTCTCTTTACTTACTACACTGTTTTGTTAAAAAGTTGTTTAGAAGAAGTTTTTCATAAACACTTATATTTGCAAAAAGTTTTTAAAACCCAGTTCAAACCCCCCTTTCTTGTGTTTTTGCCACGTTCAATTGGTACCAGAGCTCGGCCTCTTGGTTGAGCACTTAACAGTGTAAGAGGAAAAGATCTTATTATCTATTCATGGCAAGCAACGAAGCCGGTGGTCACGTTAACCGTCCTCCTTTGTTCACTGCAACAAACTTCGACTACTAGAAAGATAAAGTTAAATCCTTCTTCGAGTCTCAACAACTCGAACTCTGGGATATGGTTCAAAAACAATACACCGAACCAGTTGGTTCTAAAGAAAATCCCATTCCTAGGGATAAATGGACAGAAGAGCATAAGAAAGCTTATCAACTACATCAGAAAGCAAGATATTTTCTTATATGTGCTATCTCCGAGAACGAATACGAGAAATGCGAAAAAAATGATACCGCCAAGGAAATTTGGGACTCATTGGCCTTGGCTTATGATGGTACTTCCCAAGTGCAAGAAACCAAAGCTAATATCTTGGTGAGACAATATGAACTCTTCAAGATGGAAGAGGGTGAAAACATTGAAATTATGTTTGGAAGATTCCAAACACTAGTTCATGGTTTAAAGGTTCTTAAGAAAAGTTATACCACTGCTAATCACGTTAAGAAAATCTTAAGAAGTCTGCCAAAGAAGAGGAGACCTAAGGTCACTGCAATTCAGGAAGCAAAGGACCTGAATGTCTTGCGACTTGAAGATCTTCTGAGTTCGTTGATAGCTCATGAGCTTGAGCTAGATGAAGAAGAACTTCCCAAGAAATCAAAGTCTATTGCTTTGAAATCTACAAACAAAGCATCTTCCTCCAAAGCTCTACAAGCTGAACTTGAAATAGACGAAGCATCATCTGATGAGAGCGATGGAGACACAGACGAAGAAATTTCCTTAATATCAAGGAAAATTCAACACATGTGGAAAAACAAAGGAAGGTTCAGAAAGCAGTTCCACAAAAAGGACTCAAGGGAAAAGCAAGACTCAAGGGATAAGAAGGACTACAAGGACAAAAGCCAAGTTACTTGCTACAAGTGCAAAAAGCCAGGACATTTCAAGTCTGAATGTCCACAGTTTGAGAAACCAAGGAAAGCTGGTTTTAAAAGCAAGATGAAGAAAGGTCTCATGGCAACATGCGATGATTCTGATTCATCTTCATCTGATGATGATGAGGAACACGCAAACATGGCTCTAATGGCTACCATAGGGTCAGACAGTGAAGAAGAAGATGAAGAGGTAGATTCTAATCCATCTTCTGATATTGAAATAGCTTTTGATGAACTATTAGATGAGTCTTACAAACTCAACACTAAGTATAAAGCTTTGAAAAAGAAATTCTCAAAACTTTTAAAAGAATTTCAAATACTCAATGAGGAGAATGAGAAGCTCAAAGCTGAAAATCACCGCTTGGTGAATGACAGCTCTAAGACTGAGGAAAAGGTTGAATGCAACTCTTCAAAATATGAAGAGGGATTTAAAAAATTCCTTGCTGAATGTGTTACGCGAAGCAAACAAGCATCTATGATTTGGGGTGTAAGCTAAAATGGTAAAGAGGGTCTTGGTTACAAACCAGAGGAACCCACTTTTCAAAACACAAATTTGAAAACCAAAGATACCAACAATTATAGTGACTGTCTGCTTTGTACCTTTTGTAATAAGAAAGGACACATTAGAAGTACTTGTTATGAATTGAAAAATAAGAAGGACAAGTTTCCTTCTAGAACTAACAAAAGAGGACCCAAAAAGATTTGGGTACCTAAGGACAAAATTATATATGTTGCAGATCTGCTTAGCAACAGAGTTACAACACCAGTCCTGGTACTTGGACAATGGATGCTCACGTCACATGACGGGAGAAAGGCGTATGTTCCAAGAACTCCAACTTAAAGAAAGTGGAACAGTAGGTTTTGGAGGAAACCAAAATGGTAAAATCATTGGAAGTGGAAAAATTGGTGAGAAACTCCTACCTTCTATTGATAATGTCTTATTGGTTGATGGCCTGAAGCATAACCTACTAAGTGTAAGTCAATTATGCGATAGTGGTTATGATGTTGGCTTTAGTGATAATGCCTGTACAGTCAAAAGCAAAAGGGATGGATCCATTTTCTTTAAGGCAAAGAGAAAGAACAACATTTATAAAATAAAACTTTCTGAGTTGGCAAATCAAAATGTAAAATGCCTTTTGTCAGTAGATGAAGAGCAATAGACTTGGCACAAAAGATTGGGTCATGCCAGCTTGAGGTTAATCTCAAAGCTTAACAAGAAAGAACTTGTTAGAGGGCTACCAAATCTTAGGTATCAATCTGATGCTCTTTGTGAAGCATGTCAAAAGGGGAAACAAATAAAATCTTCTTTTGAATCCAAAAACACTGTTTCCACCTCAAGGCCACTCGAGCTTTTGCATTTAGATTTATTTGGACCAACTAGGACAACATCTTTGTCTGGAAAGAAATATGGTCTTGTTATTGTTGATGACTATACTAGATGGACATGGGTAAAATTCTTAGCTCACAAGGATGAGTCATTTGCAATATTTTCTGTGTTCTGCAACCAAGTGCAAAATGAAAAAGGTTTTTGTATTACAACTATTAGAAGTGATCATGGTGGAAAATTTGAAAATGAATCTTTTCAAGACTTCTGTGAAGAGCATGGCAGCTCTCATAATTTTTCATCTCCTAGAACACCACAACAAAATGGTGTTGTAGAAAGGAAAAATAAATCTTTACAAGAAATGGCCAGAACCATGATTCACGAAACTAACATTGCAAAGCACTTTTTGGTAGAAGCAGTAAACACTGCATGTTATATTCAAAATGGAATCTATATCAGACCTATCTTGAATAAGACTCCTTATGAATTGTGGAAAGGAAGAAAACCCAACATTTCATACTTTCACCAATTTGGATGTGACTGCTTTGTTCTTAATACAAAGGACAGTCTTGGAAAATTTGATTCAAAATCGCACAAAGCTATCTTTTTAGGATATTCTGAATGCTCTAAAGCTTACAGAGTATTCAACAAAGAAACATTAATTGTTGATGAGTCTGTGCATGTGAGATTTGATGACAAGAAGCCTGGCAATGAAACGTCAGAGCTAGATGAAGTCCTTTCAGATCTACAGATTAGCAAAGAAACAGATGAAGGTGTCACAGGTGCTGACTCTGATTCTGTGTCTGGTGATCTGGTGATAAGACCCAAGAAGAACCAATAATAGACTGGAAGTTTAAACCTCATCACCTAAAGGATCAGATTATTGGCGAACCAAGTGATAGAGTTAGAACAAGATCATCTCTCAGAGAACACTCTGACTTTGCTTTGCTGTCAGAAATAGAACCCAAAACAATTGATGAAGCACTAACAGACGATGGATGGATACTTGCTATGTAAGAAGAGCTCAATCAATTTCAGAGGAATGATGTTTGGAAGCTCGTGCCTCCTCCAGAGGATAAGCAAGCCATTGGAACCAAGTGGGTTTTCAGAAACAAACTTGATGAGGATAGCAAAGTGGTAAGAAACAAGGCAAGGCTTGTAGCTCAAGGGTATTCACAAGAGGAAGTTATTGACTATACTGAAACCTTTGCTCCAGTAGCTAGACTAGAAGCTATAAGAATATTATTATCTTTTGCTGTACATCATCGCATTACTTTATATCAAATGGATGTGAAAAGTGCATTTTTAAATGGTTTTATAAGTGAGGAAGTATTTGTGAAACAACCACCTGGATTTGAAGATATTGGTTATCCAGAGCATGTCTTCAAACTTAAAAAGGCTCTTTATGGTCTTAAACAAGCTCCAAGAGCTTGGTACGACAGATTGAGTTCCTTTTTAATGTCAAATGGTTTTGAAAGAGGACAGGTGGATACTACCCTCTTTAGAAAATCATCTAAGAAGCATTTCATTATAGTTCAAATATATGTAGATGATATTATCTTTGGTGCTACTAATAAATCTCTGTGTGAGGAATTTTCTAAGCTTATGCAGAATGAGTTTGAAATGAGTATGATGGGAGAATTAAAATTCTTCCTTGGTATTCAAATCAAGCAATGTCAAGATGGAACCTATATCCATCAAACTAAATATGTGAGAGAACTCCTAAAGAATTTCAAGCTTGAGGAAACCAAACCTATGAGCACACCAATGCATCCAACATGTGCTCTCGGCAAAGATGAATCGAGTAAAAAGGTAGATCAAAAGGTGTATAGAGGTATGATCGGCTCACTCCTTTATCTAACTGCCTCAAGGCCTGATATTATGTTTAGTGTCTGCTTATGTGCAAGATTCCAATCTGATCCTAGAGAATCTCATTTAACTAGCAGTAGCTCACAACTACTATGGATGAAGTATCAACTTGAGGACTACCAGATTAAAGAGAGTAACATTCCTATATACTGTGATAATACTTCTGCTATATGTTTAACTAAAAATCCTATTTTGCATTCACGAGCTAAAAATATTGAAATTAAGCATCATTTCATTAGAGACTATGTTCAGAAAGGGATACTTGAAATCAAATTTATTGATACTGACCATCAATGGGCAGATATATTTACAAAACCCCTTGCTGAAGATAGATTCAACTTTATAAGAAAGAATTTAAACTTTCATCTTATAAAGGAATGAGTGTTTAATCTGAATATAGTTGACTCTGGTTGACTATATGACTCTGTATTGATGTTTGACTCTGTCTTGGCACACGCGCTTTGTTGTCACACACGCGCCTCTGATGGGATACATGTTGACTCTGCTTGTGTGTTGACTCTATTCGCATATTGACTCTGGTTGCATGTTGGCTCTGTTTATTAGTTTATTAATTGCTATTCTTTATTTTTTTTGTTAACTGTTCGTATTCATGAATCTGTTGCTCTTTAACACAAAGTTGCCTCTGGGGATCTTTGTGTACACGTGTCTCTCTGAGACTGGTTATTGCGTTAGTGGATAGTATTTACTCTTACTAAGTCATTATTACTTTTACTGCACGAGGACAATTTTATTGTGCCTCTTTAATTCTGAGTGTGGCACGCTTCATTTTTGAAATGGCAAAGTTTTTAATTCATTTATTTTGGTAACTGGTAAAGGCGGTTTGCCTTCTCAAACATGTTTAATACCCACTCACTCACTCACTTCACCCACTACCCACACTATCTCGAAGAGAAGCCTACATGATTTTTGAACCCTAAATCCCTTTCTCTTCTTTTTGCTCTCTGCTACTCTCTCTGCTTTTACAATGGCCGCACAACAACAACAACAACAACAACAACAACAACAACAACAACAACAACAACAAGAAGTTCAAGGTCCTAAGGAGGAACCTCAAGTTACTCTACAGAACTTATAACCAAATGAGCTAAAGGTGTTGGTGGAACACCAAGTGAACTTTGGAGATTTAGCTCATGAAGGGTACGCTTTCAGAGATGATTTCGTTGAAATGGGAATAATGGACTTCTTTCTCATGGACAACTACCCGGTATATGAAAACCTAGTCAAAGAATTCTGGATGTATGCATGGAGTAAAGACAGAACCATCCACAGTTATGTTCAAGGAAGGCGCATCTTGGTAACCCAGGATTTAATTGCTGATATCACTAAATGCCCTAATAAGGGAGCTATTGCTGACGAAGGTTGGGAAAAAGATGCTGGTGGCTGGAGCGTTGTCAATGACACAATCTTTGAGAAATCTAGTGGAACCAAGGCCGTGGATATGAAAAATCGTTTCAGGGTGCTCTTCAGGATTATCATGCACTGCTTGGTACCCAGTGCAGTGCTGTGGATACTGTTAGCAGTACCCACAAGTTCATAATGTGGTATTATGAACTAAAGGCTAAGATCAATCTTCCGAATCTCATTTTTGACCACCTGCGACGAGATTTGATATACTCCAGAAAAGGGAAGAATGCAAATATTCCCTATGGAAGGTTGCTTTCTGCGATTATGGAAAATCAAGGCCTGATTAGGCAGCTTCAAGGGCTTAACACTGAGGAAGCTGGACTTGCCCTGAAGACAATGGTGGTACCCACATTCTCAAGTGAAAATCTGAGAAGAATGAAACTTCTTTCAACAGAAGTAGTTGCTGAAATTTTACGGGAAGAAGAAGGTGGAAGGAAAGCAGTAAGAAAAGGAAAGAAGAAAGTGGTTGATACTGGAAGTACTGTACCTACCAGGAGAGTCACTCGAAGTACTGGAATTCACATTGCTTCAGAACCCTCTCAGTGTGTACATCTAGTAAGACCTGCCTTCATGGACTTTGATATGTCTGAAGAGGTAGAGGTGAAGAAGAATGTTCTTGATGAAATGATAGCCGAAAGTCAGGAAGAGTGCTACATTTTCCATCAGAAACTCAGAGAGGAAAGGCTAAGAGAGAAGCTGTTGCAGCTGCAACTGTCCCTCCTGTTGTTGCCCCCAGAACCTCCATTACTACTGCACCTGCTCAGAAACTGAAAAGAATCATCAAGGTTGCTAACCTCCCAGCAGTAAAGAGAACCAAGGTACTGGATAAAGTTTGTGACTTGTATGATGCTACTTACTAAACTGATTCTGCTCCCACTGGTTCTACTGTCTTAGAACCTGTTCTGTCAAACTTTATACCTCCTACCCAGATACCTCCACTTACTCCACAGTTGCCTAAACTGTTTCCCCAATCTTCCAAACCTGTCCCTAAACCAATTCCTTCACCAAAACCCTCACAACCCAAACCTGCACAACCTAAGAAACCTTCTAAATTACCCACACCTCTTGGACTCTCTGATACCTCTGACTCTTCTTCAAACGACAGTGAAGAAAGTCATGAACCTTTGAGACCTAGACAGAGACCACAACCCCGAGTTTAATTTCCTTATATTGAACCACTTGCGGTTAAGCTACCTAATACCTCCACTTCTGTACCTTAACCCCATTCACAACCCTCCAAAATACCTTCACCTCAACCTTCATCACCACCTAGACCTGCCTCACCTCCCTCTGTTCAACCTGACCTTAACCTACCCCTCCAAACCGAACCCACACTTGAACCAGAAATAGAACCTGAACCATATTTCCAGGAACCTTTCTGTTCTAAACCTGAGTCTGCTTTGGCCATTGAGGCACAACCCCTCTCAATGTTGCAACCTGTATCTGATCCCTCCTTCAGACTCCCAATACTTGTACCTTTTCTGCCTCAATCTTTTACACCACCACACTCACCTCTGTTGGCAGAATCTGTTACTACTGCAGCATCTATGGATATAGATGAGATAGCAGTCACTGCTATGATTGCCTCTGAGGAAATTCAAGGTATTGAGTTGGATTCTGTTTCTGATTCTGATGTTGCCATCATTGATCCTCCAACTCTGCTTCTGCAAGCACCCCCTGGACCAGTTATTCAGATTGGGTGTGAACCCCCACCAGATCACAGGGAAACAACTATAGTGCCTGAAAGGTATCCTCACCTGATTGCTAATTTTGAGTGCCTTAAAGCTCAAATATACCGTGAGGATGAGGATTGCAAAATTATGGAAGCTGCAAGAATTGATGAAGTCAACTCTGAGGCATGGTGAAATCTTGAATTTAACATGATTAAGTCTGGGAGTGATCCTCTGTTTCTATACTGACGTCACCTTGTGAAGCCTTGCTCTGAAGTTGGTCAACACCGTTTGTTCACTCAACGCTCTGGTGACTCCTAAGACTAGATTTTGACTTAGTCAACTCTGTTGAACAGTTAACTCTGTTGGTGAACCAAGCTCCGAAAACTAGCTCTGGCCATTGGTCAACACATTCAACAGACCTTGGTTAATCTACCTATAGAAGCCTTTGTGCATAACCACAAGACTCTGTTGTGAAAGCCCATTGAATTCTACACTGAAGAACTCAACTCTGTTTCAAGCTCACTCTGTAGTACAGTACTTAACTCTGGTGAACAGTATAGCTCTGTTAGGAAACAGACTGAAGAATATTTGAGGCTACTTCAAGTATTTAAGAGACCTCATTGATTAAGCATTTTATTGTACAAGGTATCAAAGGTCAAAAGAATGTCAACGAATTTAATCATAAAGGAAACTTGCTGTCGAAGTGTCTCATATTCAAAAAGCCCACAAGAGACAAAGATTCTGATTTTGTGTGCAGTGCCCAGAATGCTTTATACAGTCTGGAAAGCGACGTAACCTGCAAAAGCCACAAAAATGGGATATGAGGTTTTGACCTAGGGTAAAAAGAGACGTTGTGTAACAACTACACTATTCTCAACCCTAGCTATATATACCTTACTCCAGTCACTGAAGTAGGTTAACGATTGAAAAGAAAGTGAACGCAACAAAGTACGAAGTGATTATACAGTGAGCGCCTACAATCTTATCAAACTTAAAAATCACTATTTTCTGAGACACTGAGCAACCGAGAAATCTTCCAAGTCTCTGGGATCACATTGAACAAAACACTTAACTATTTTATCCTTTCTATTTGAAAGTTATTATTTGTGCTAAAGTTCTTCATTGTAAATCCTCTCTGTGAGAGTTATTTGTGTATTGTTTCAAAACTCCTTTGAACTTGTATTAAGCCCAGTAGTTGTTGTATTCCTTAGAGGCTTGACTGTACTAAGTCGTTCTAAGAAGTTGTGAGTATAGCCAGTTTGGTAGTATTATACTCTCAAGTGTATAATCAGGTTGATTATAGTGGAAAAATCCTTCAAGTGTGTGAAGGGACTAGACGTAGCTATCAGGTGATAGTGAACTAGTATAAATCACTGTGTCACTCTCTTCTCTCTTCTCTTTACTTACTGCACTGTTTTATTAAAAAGTTGTTTAGAAGAAGTTTTTCATAAACACTTATATTTGCAAAAAGTTTTTAAAACCCAATTCAAACCCCCCCTTTCTTGTGTTTTTGCCACGTTCAACATAATCTCTTATTTTCATAATGAGTATGAAAGGCAGATTCTTAAAAGAGGCTCCCAAGAGGCATTAGGGGATGATGTGTCTAGCCACCAGTTCGACAACAACATCTTCTTAGAGGTTGTTGGTGGTGTGGACAAGAAGGGAAGAATATATGGTTTAGGGCCTAAGGCCACAAAATACAAACCTTCTTCTTCCACATCATCTATTGGCATCTCACCGTCTGAATATGAGGAGATGAAGACTCAAGTTTCTAACTTGACAGCTGAAAACAAGGCTCTTAAGGATAAATAGGACATGATCGTTGCAACACAGTAGCAAATGTGTTAGTTTATGGAAAGTTTTTCATTGACTCATCCATCTCCATTGGTTCCGCCACCACCTCCACCTCCAACACCGCCTGTGCCTACAAATGAGGATGATCAACAAGATGATGATGAGTTCTATGATGAATTGGATGCAGATCTTTGAAATGGGATGTAAACTACTAGTTTTATGAACATTATATCGTTGATGTTTTTTATGAATTCACATTACTTATGGTTTGTATAGATTATGTTTTGGTTTGTATAGATTGTGTTATGGATTATGTTTTAGTTTGTATGGATTATGTTTATTTTTGATGATGTTTTAAAGCTTTCTATTATTTATTATTAAAGATTTTGTAGTAGGTATTTTATTTGAAAAATAAATTCTTTAATTAGAAAAAGAATAAAATGGTAATTTTATACCAAAAAGAAAAAGAATAAAATGGTAATTAGAGAAGGAATTTGTCCCTCACAAATTAGACAAGGTTCATTTTAACAATCCCTCATTAATAGCTAGGGAACATATTCCTCACAATATAGCGATGGAAAAAATCTCTCACAAATAGCGACAAAATATATCCCTCACAAATAGCGACGAAAAAAATCCCTTACAAATAGCGATGGAATATATCCCTCACTATTAGCGATAGAAATACGATTTCTAGTTCTGATTTGTCCTGCTTTTTTGCGACAGATACTATAATTTTGTGAGCGACAAATTCCATCGCAAATTGCGACGGATTTATCTTTTCCTCTCTAATTTTTTTTGCGACGCCAAAATTAGTTACGAATTTGGCTCCGTCACAAATTCCGTCGCTAATACGTTTGTGACGGTTTTTTTAACCATTTAACGAGGGATTCCTTACCTCTCTAAAACTGATTTTTTTTAGTAGTGTACTCTGCCATTTGATCAATAAGTGATCTTTCCTCGGTCATCTTGAATGAAAACTGTTGCTGCTTCAATAACAATCTGTTTGCAACAGATTTGGTCATGTACAGAGATTCGAGTTTCGACCATAGTGCTGCAACAGTCTTCTCCCGCGCAACTTCCCGCAGTGATTTGTCTCCCAGGCACAATATGATTGTGCTTCTGGCCTTCTCTATCATCTCCTCCTTCTCTTTCTGGGTGAGAGTGTTGAACACTTTCTCAGCCCTTTTTTCAATGCCTCTGCACAACTTTTCTGAACCAAGATTGCCTCCATCTTGATTTTCCACAGGCCAAAATCGTTCGAACCACAGAACTTTTCAATGTCAAATTTGGTTGATCCCATGGTTGCGTTCCCTTCCCCACAGACGGCACCAGAAAGGAAATAAAATATGCAAGTTGATGCCACGGCATTCTTGACGTTTTCTTGATAATCAACTTCGTTATATTAAGCATTATCCATATGTAGCTTCAATTGAACTCAAATACATAAATTTCATATTGACTTTAAAATTGTGCTTTATCACAACTACTAGTCGACGAAAGAGTTTTTGAAAAAGCGATCAGAATAACGTAGAAAAAACGATAATAATAACTAACTAAATGATACAGATGCCATTATGATTTCGAATCTTTTTGTGGGGTTGCTTCAATAATTTGTATGAAGTTTATTAGAATCAGGTATCCTTGTCCTTATTTAAGAAAAGCATCTTCGTAATATTTCATTATAATTAAGTACTATCTCAATCTTATACTAATAAATATGTTAGATCATAAAAGTGGAACAGAGAAGTTGATAGTCAATCTAAAATGTAAAACGTACGTAGACTAGACTGTAATCCGTTGTGTTACAAGTCAGATCAGAGATATTTTTGAACTGTTTACCTATTGAAATAAAGAATATAAAGAATATCGAACGTTCCCATAAAGTCTTAGCCTCAGATTTGATTTTAAGAGTTAATTTGCGTGGATGAATTGAATTGGTGGCCTTCAAAATTGAATGAGCACACACACACATTAATTCTTGTCTTACAAGCCAAGGTAAGTGTTAAGCTTCTTTTCGAGGAGGTTGTAGGAACTGGGAAGGGATCAAAATTAGACTGTTAGTAGTCAAAACTAATTAAAGAAAGAAACGTGCCGTCTTTAGCATGCAGAAAGCGACAGATATCTCTCTAAAGACTCTAGAATGCATATTTTTTCTTTCATGGACCACATATAAAGTAATAGCTTATCAAAATAACAATAATAATAATAATAATAATAATAATAATAAAGTACCACCTCTAGCGAAAATTGTATTCACAGTTTCCAAATCCAAAGCATGACCCACATTGATAGAGTCTCACAGTTTAAGCTAAAATTATAAATCCTCTATAAATTGGTGTGTGTGTATATATATATATATATAAGTTGAACTAAAACTAGACAAATTAAATTATTACGGCGTGCAGTCGGATAGGAAGGAACATTTTGCCATTAGGTCGAATGTCATTACATAAGCAAGAAAGGAACTTTATTTTATAAAATACATAAAAAATGTACACAGAAATTGAAAGTCAATGCAACTGTTCTTTATTATTATTATTATTATTATTATTATTATTATTATTATTATCATCATTATTATTAATGTAGCTGCGGTCGGTGATGGATTTATCGGTCAAGACAAAACATTCAAAAACACAGCTAGCATCAAACCCAAGCAGTAGCACTACTTTCAGGCTCAGATCTCTCAGTATTTTACAATTGCATCTTTGAAGGTTACCAAGACATACTTTATGTTCATTCAGAGAGGCAATTTTATAGAGAATGTGACATTTACAGCACAGTTTATTTCGTCTTTTTGATGTACGTAGTTTTACAAAACTGCAACATTTTTGCAAGAAACCTCCTCGAAAAAACATAGTTAGTGCACAAGGTAGAACTGATCCAAACCAAAATACTGGAATTATAATTCACATTTCTAAGTTTACAGCAGCATCAGGTTTTAACCCAAGTTCTGTTAAATCATATCTTGGGAGGCCTTGGCAAAAATACTCAAGGACAATTTTCATGAAGAGTTTTCTTGATAGTTAGATTAACCCTGCTGGTTGGATGGAAAGAGATGGTAATTTTGCTTTGGATACTTTGTACTATGCTGAATATGCTAACATTGGTCCTGGTTCGATCTCTACTTCTAAAAGGGTCACATGGAAAGGTTACCATGTTCTTACCAATGCTTCTCATGCTTCACCTTTCACTGTTTGGAACTTTATTGCTGGTAACTCTTGGTTACCGGGTATTGGTGTGTCTTTCACCTCTGGGCTCTAAACTGTTCATAGCTTACAAGAATTTGTACACTTTGTCATGGTTTTAAATTGCGGTTGCAGTCGCGGATGCGGTTGCGGTTATTGCGAATGCGGCTATTGCGGTCGCTGCAGCGCGCATTGCGACCGCTGTGGTGTGAAATAATTTTATGTTTGCACCAATGATATAAAACCCGGACTGGACCGGCCGGTCGGACCGTGACCCGGTAACACAGGCGGTCTGGGCAGACATAAAGAACCGCCAGGCATGAAAAACCGCTTAAAACCCGGTTGGCCCGCCGTGAACCGCTTCGGACCGCCATAACCAACGAACCTGGCCCGGGTTTCGTAAACCGTCCGGTCCAACTTCTTCACTTGTTTTTTTTTTTTAACACTTTTCCACCAATTCATCTGATTTGCCGTTTGCGATTTCCCTCTTGTCTCAGGCTCTCACAAAACTGAAAACTCAACCAAAAAGGCAAAAACCCTACTTCTCTTCCTTTCCTTACCTGAACGCCGCAGCACGCAGCAGCTCGCCCCTCCGTCGCACCGCAGTTAGCCGCTCATTGCCGCGACCGCAAAGAACTCGCCGTCTGGCCGCACCCCCTGCACTTGTAAGTTTCTTTCATAGTTTCATGTACATGTGGAAGAAATCTCTGTAATTTTCCTTTGTCTTCACTTTCTAATTCCATGTTAAACGCGTCGCACCCCCTGCACTTGTAAGTTTCTTTCATAGTTTCATGTACATGTGGAAGAAATCTCTGTAATTTTCCTTTGTCTTCACTTTCTAATTCCATGTTAAAATTAATTAAAAGCCGAAACTAAAAGAATGCTGTAAAAGCATGTTTGGTAAGTAGAATCTACTTTTTGCAAAATTGGATGAGTTAGTGTTTGGGTGCATTATAATTTATAAATGAAATGGTTCTGCTAGGATCAAACAAAGATTAGTTTCAATCTTACATTTGAGACATGGAATCAGCATTGAAATAACTTGTAGTTTTTAAATTAGAGGAGAAAACAAAAAATAAACTTATTGTAGCTTGCCTAGAGAGAAAAAAATCTCTGTAATTCCCCCCTTTACTGATTTAATTTTTTCCTTCCCTGATTTCCCTAATTTTGTTTTGCTTCAAATCTGGTGGTACCCGTATTTTGCTTCCAATGTGGTTGTGCCCATAGTAATATAAATATATATGCATTGTTAGAATTTTTTTTGCACTGTTAGTAATTTTTTAGGTACTCGTATTACATTATTTGTGCACTGTTTTTGCAGATCATGTCAACATCTACATCTGCTGGTCAATCATCTGCATCTGTTGGTCAATCTTCAGCAGCTCAATCTTCACAATCGGTTCCCTTGGCTCCATCTACACAAGCAACCAGACAAAAGTCAGATCCTGCATGGAGCCATTGCAAATTGACCATAGAAGGTGGAGGGAAGAAAGTGCTTACATGTGTGTATTGTGGGAGAGAGTTTAGAGGTGGAGGAATCAATAGAATCAAACAACATCTGGCTGGAAAATCTGGTGATGTATCAAGTTGCAAAAAAGTTGATGCTGATACTAGATTTAGAATGGAAGAGAACTTGAAAGAAATTTCGGCAAGGAAGAAAAAGGGTTCAGATTTATGGGAGGATGAAAATCCTTATGGTCCTAATGTCATGGAATTGAATGGGAAATACTTCCTCCACCAACGGCTGAAGCAAGGGTTAACAATATGATACCTTCTTCCTCACAAAATGCAAAAAAGAGAGCAGTTGGAGGGGTAAGTAATTACTTTACTCCCAGAACTACCCCTGGAGCTCAACCAACAATTAGGAGCATGTTAGCAAGTAAGGAAGTTGTGCATAGGATTGATCTTGCCATTGCAACATTTTTCTTTGAAAATTGCATCCCTATGAATGCTTTAAATTCATCTTCTTATCAACTGATGATTGATGCAATTGCTTCCTTCGGTCCTGGTTATAAAGGGCCAAATTATCATGCTATGAGGACTAAAATGTTGGCTGATATGAAAAAAAATATTCAGTTGTTGGTTGATGCTTTACGTAGTAATTGGGTAGAAACAGGGTGTACTATAATGGGTGATGGGTGGCAAGACCAAAAAAATAGGCAATTGATTATTTTTTTGGTGTATTGCCCAAGAGGAATTAGTTTTATTAGATCTGTTGATGCTTCAGATGTTGTTAAGGATGCAAACACTCTTTGTAATTTGTTTGTTGAGTTGGTTGAATATGTTGGTCCAAAGAATGTTGTGCACCTTGTCACTGATAATGCAACTAACTATAAAGTTGCAGCTCGTCGTCGCGTCGCACCCCCTGCACTTGTAAGTTTCTTTCATAGTATCATGTACATGTGGAAGAAATCTCTGTAATTTTCCTTTGCCTTCACTTTCTAATTCCATGTTAAACGCGTCGCACCCCCTGCACTTGTAAGTTTCTTTCATAGTTTCATGTACATGTGGAAGAAATCTCTGTAATTTTCCTTTGTCTTCACTTTCTAATTCCATGTTAAACGCGTCGCACCCCCTGCACTTGTAAGTTTCTTTCATAGTTTCATGTACATGTGGAAGAAATCTCTGTAATTTTCCTTTGTCTTCACTTTCTAATTCCATGTTAAAATTAATTAAAAGCCGGAACTAAAAGAATGTTGTAAAAGCATGTTTGGTAAGTAGAATCTACTTTTTGCAAAATTGGATGAGTTAGTGTTTGGGTGCATTATAATTTATAAATGAAATGGTTCTGCTAGGACTGAAACAACATTCCGTTTCAATCTTACATTTGAGACATGGAATCAGCATTGAAATAACTTGTAGTTTTTAAATTAGAGGAGAAAACAAAAAATAAACTTATTGTAGCTTGCCTAGAGAGAAAAAAATCTCTGTAATTCCCCCCTTTACTGATTTAATTTTTTCCTTCCCTGATTTCCCTAATTTTGTTTTGCTTCAAATCTGGTGGTACCCGTATTTTGCTTCCAATGTGGTTGTGCCCATAGTAATATAAATATATATGCATTGTTAGAATTTTTTTTGCACTGTTAGTAATTTTTTAGGTACTCGTATTACATTATTTGTGCACTGTTTTTGCAGATCATGTCAACATCTACATCTGCTGGTCAATCATCTGCATCTGTTGGTCAATCTTGACTGACTCAATCTTCACAATCGGTTCCCTTGGCTCCATCTACACAAGCAACCAGACAAAAATCAGATCCTGCATGGAGCCATTGCAAATTGACCATAGAAGGTGGAGGGAAGAAAGTGCTTACATGTGTGTAGTGTGGGAGAGAGTTTAGAGGTGGAGGAATCAATAGAATCAAATAACATCTTACTGGAAAATCTGGTGATGTATCAAGTTGCAAAAAAGTTGATGTTGATACTAGATTTAGAATGGAAGAGAACTTGAAAGAAATTTCGGCAAGGAAGAAAAAAGGTTCAAATTTATGGGAGGATGAAAATCCTTATGGTCCTAATGTCATGGAATTGAATGGGAAATACTTCCTCCACCAACGGCTGAAGCAAGGGTTAACAATATGATACCTTCTTCCTCACAAAATGCAAAAAAGAGAGCAGTTGGAGGGGTAAGTAATTACTTTACTCCCAAAACTACCCCTGGAGCTCAACCAACAATTAGGAGCGTGTTAGCAAGTAAGGAAGTTGTGCATAGGATTGATCTTGCCATTGCAACATTTTTCTTTGAAAATTGCATCCCTATGAATGCTTTAAATTCATCTTCTTATCAACTGATGATTGATGCAATTGCTTCCTTCGGTCCTGGTTATAAAGGGCCAAATTATCATGCTATGAGGACTAAATTGTTGGCTGATATGAAAAAAAATGTTCAGTTGTTGGTTGATGCTTTACGTAGTAATTGGGTAGAAACAGGGTGTACTATAATGGGTGATGGGTGGCAAGACCAAAAAAATAGGCAATTGATTAATTTTTTGGTGTATTGCCCAAGAGGAATTAGTTTTATTAGATCTGTTGATGCTTCAGATGTTGTTAAGGATGCAAACACTCTTTGTAATTTGTTTGTTGAGTTGGTTGAATATGTTGGTCCAAAGAATGTTGTGCACCTTGTCACTGATAATGCAGCTAACTATAAAGCTGCAGGAAGATTGCTAAATGACAAGTATCCTAATGTCTATTGGTCACCATGTGCCGCACATTGTCTAAATTTAGTTTTAGGTGACATAGGAAAGATGGAACTTGTCACAGGTCTAGCAAAACGTGCATCATTGATTACAAAGTTTGTTTATAATCATGGACTTTTGTTAGCTTGGTTGAGGAAAAGGGAAGGATGGACAGAAATTATACGTCCTGGTCCAACACGTTTTGCCACAACTTTCATTGCATTGAAGAGTATCCATCAACACCAACATGATCTCCAAGCCTTGGTAACTAGCATAACTTTTGTGGAGTCTAGATACCATAGAGACCCAAAGGCTAGAGATTTTATTGCTGCTGTCCTAGATACTAGATTTTGGAATGATATTGGGATTGTCATCAGAATTGTTGCACCACTCATACGATTGTTAAGGATTGTTGATGGTGATGATAGACCATCACTTGCTTATGTTTATGATGGCATGCATAGAGCAAAGAAAGCTATTAAGAATACATTCATGAACAAAAAATCCTTGTACAAACCATATACAAAGATTATCAAGCAAAGGTGGATAAACACCTTCGTCAAAAGTTACATGCTGCTACTTATGTTGTGAACCCTTGTTTTTACTATGACAATGCCAACATGTCTCGCAAGCTAGAGGTTATGGCGGGATTTCTTGATGTGTTGACCGCACAAGTTGATTGTAACCAAACTGAATTCTTGCAACAAACAGAACTATACCGTGAAAAGGATGGTGACTTTGGTCGTCCGTTGGCACTTAAATTTACAAAGACAATGCGTCCTGGTAAGTTTATTTTATATAAATTTCGTTAAATTGTGCATCTTTATCTATAATCCATATCGATTATGATTCCAAATATATTATGATTTTGATAGATATGTGGTGGAAGACTTTTGGAAGTGGTGTGCCAAATGTGCAATCATGGGAAATTAAGATACTTAGTCAAACTTCCTCTTCGTCCGGTTGTGAAAGGAATTGGAGTGTCTTTGAAAGAATACACACAAAAAAGAGGAATAGATTGGAGCATCAAAGGTTAAATGATCTCGTATTTTTGCATTACAACTTGCGTTTAAAAAATAGGTTTGTCATTATAATTCTTTACTTCCTTATTTAATTTCATTTAGATATTACTTTTTAATTCATACCTCTGTCATTGGTTAGAGTCTTTAACAAGAGGAGGGCATATGATCCTATTGACTATGAGAGCATAGACGACGTTGAGTTTTGGATCACTGAAGAAGAAGATGCTACCCCTATTCTTGATTACAATGAGATGGAAAATATTCTTTATAATGAGGATTCAATTCCCAAAGTTGGTTTAGACAATGATGAAGGTGAAATATTATTTTTGTGCATACTCTTTATTTCTTATCTTAGGTGATCATAGACATATTTTTTAATTATTGACTACTTGTTTTTTAACCATGATTATTTGAAGATACCAATCAAGAGGCACACACCAAGGGAGTTGAAGATGAAGGGCTTAATTTGGATTCATTTCCTCAAGAAGATGTGGATAGTTATAGTGGTGATATTGATCCACTTGAACCAATATGCATGGATGTTTGATCTTGAATTATTGTTTAGTTTGAGAAAATGATGTTTGAATTTCTATTATGAAGACTTGTATTTGTTATGGATGTTATGGATTTTTATGTATTTGTTATGGATACTTTTGTGTATTTGTTATGGATATTTTTGTGAATTTTACTTTATAAATTATGACTTGAATTACCTATGAAATTTATTTATTTATTTATTTATTTATTTATTTATCATCCGGTTCGCCCGACGGTTCAACCAGATGAACCGGTTAAACCATGACCCGGAGGTCTCGCCGGTTCGATCTCCGGTCCGGTTTTTAAAACATTGGTTTGCACCAAACGAGTAAAAAAGTTCTATAAATACTGTAATTATTTATATATGTTTTACTTATGATGTTACATAATTTTTTTTTTCATTTTTAGATGTGTAAATATATGTATTTTTGGATTAAATTTCTAATTAATTAAGTGATAGAAAACTTTATAAATTAATTAACACAAATAGGCATATGCATTGGAAGTGTGAACATGTGGACAGTAGTTAGAGGGCTCAAATTTTGTTTTATGAAGTTCTTTTCAGTCCAATTCCAGTAAAAATGAATTACTTTTTGCTTAAATATGTAAATAATTCCCTTAAAGAAATCCAAATAATAAACCAAATCAGATACATTGTCTTGCTTAGTGGGTCATGTAATCCAAAAAGGAATTAATGTTACCAAAATAACCCTTATATTCCTCTCTTCGAAACTTCTTTATTGTTCTAAACTTTTTATTCTTCTCTCGATATGAGACTCTCTCGATAACCCTTAGATTCCAGAACCATCGGCCAACCACATCATCATCTTCTTCTTCTTCTTCTTCTTCTTTTCTCTTAAGCGCTTCACAAGAGCAACCAGCCAACTAATTGCCAAACTACCCGTTCATGACCGATGGAGGCGATGTCTTGCTCATCCAAAGCCACTGCCACAGAGGACCCAAATGGAGGCAGAGCTCATCCAAAGTCGCTGCTACAGACGACCCAAATGGAGGCAGAGCCACAATCGAACAGAAACAGAGGCAAAGATGCGGTCTTCTCCACAAATTTTTGTTCGTGTGTGAGATATAGTAGTAAGAGAGTGATAACGCTGATTTTTTTCCAGATCTGAAACCGATTGGGGGTTTGGGTTTCTGGAATTTTTACATTTTGGAAAAGGATTGAACAGACAAGGGTATTGCGGTCCGTTGTGGTTGAATGCGGCCGCAATGCCGTTACGATACGGCTACAACGCCGTTACGATTCGGCTGTCGCGCGTGAAAACAGAACACACCGCAATTGCGAAGTGATACGGATGCGGAGGTCACCGCAACCGCAATATTGCGGCCGCAATTGCGGTTGCGGTCCGCAATTTAAAACCCTGCACCTTGTTATTATTTCTTATATATATGTGCAGTTTCATGATATAAGTTATTTGTTCCGAACAAATGTATTATACTTGGCTGTACTAGTAATAAGGCAAGAAAAATAACACAGTACGGCCAATAAATTGTGTTGTTATTTTTATGGTGGCATCTAGGGTGGACCATGTAATAGATGGTTCATGGGTTAACCAGTTGATTAACGATTAGATTTTGAAGGTCTACCAAATCTTATAATGCACTACACACATCAAGTTTTTTCCCTTTCTGTCTCTCTTTTATATTGTTATTAATTGTGTTTGTTTAAGCTTTTCAAGGATATCGTTTAAAAAAAATCATTTTTATGGATAAAATAAAAAGCTATTTGTGTTAACTTTTTGGGATAAGAATCATTTTTTTAAAAAAATATGATTTTTATGATGGTATATTAGAGATTATGTTTTAGAGATTTTTTAAAAAAGCAAAAGCCAAGAGCCCTTTATTACAGTTTTTTATTAAAAAACTCACTTTTTGTAAGTTAAAAATAATTGTTATTGTTATTATGTTTGTTTACAACTATAAAAATTGCTTTTAAAAAAAATGATTTTTATCTTGTTACGATAAAACTATTTCTACGTAGTTGTATCCAAACAGGATAAACTCATTTTTTTAAGAGTGATTTTTGTGGTTGTAAACAAACACAATTTATCTTTTATTTTTCTTAAAAATTTCTAAAAAAATAATTTTTAAATTATTTTTGATCAAAATCACTTTTGTTTAATCAGTAACAAACAACCCTTAATTTTTTAATCCATAAAAAAACTTTTAATTTTTTAACTAGTCATTTTTTTGTAGTTATAATGACAAATTCCAGCATTTATTGAAAGAGATTGAGTGAGAAAAAACGTAGGTATTACTCATTTTTTTTCAAGTCATTTGAGTCATTGATTAAATCCAACGGTATATTATAAGTGGTTCACCGGTGAACCATATGGTGAGAAGTTCACTCTAGAAGCCACCTATTTTTATTACTTTTTATTAAGGAAATGTAATTATTGTTTAACTTGTAATGAGTTCAGAAATAAAACTGAAAGTTTTATTAAATACTTCTTGTCATTTCTATGTGTCTATGGTTTCCGAAGAATCGCTACAAATTTCTCATATTTAGCAATGGATCTATTTTTAATTGTATTATCTCTCCCCTTAGAAACGCGTATTAATTTTTTTTTATAAGCAAAAATATATTACTAGTGGAGTACAAGGGGTACTCCGAACCCATATATACAGATATTCAGGGAGGGTAGTACCTCATTAAAACCCCTCAAGGCCAAACCCAATGGGAAAAAGACCAAGAGAGGAAAAAGAGTACAGCTACCAACCCCAAAAAAAACAGCATTACAACACAAAAATTACCCAAACAGTAGTTCTAAATAAGCCCACTTTCCACGCATAAACCAGCAGTACACACAGATCCTAAATCAGAATTCACACCAAGTCCTTTGGCTGATAGCAAAACCAGAATCCTGTGACAGACAGCAAAGCAGCAACAACACATTTACTACCATTCTCCTCCATATTAGCGCATGGTATAAATCTCCTTCCTTATCCATGTGGACATAAAAGACTAGTAATTGAAAATCCTGCATAGCCTCCACCATTACTGCACCACCAAAAATCAATTATGCACCCAAATAGTAACCAGTAAGCCGACAGTAAATCAAGAATAGAAAACACCCCACCAAAGCACATCGAAAACCACCAGCATTCCACACTATTTCCAACACACCAGACTTATAGATATCCCCTTGGGTTTGAGCACCAATCAGAAAATTTCCAATTGCAAACCTTCCCTTCTCTAGCCAAAAACCAATTCCATGATACTTGTTTGATTTGGGCAACAATTGCAGAGAATTCAGCCATGCCATTCTGGAACAAGATTTTATTTCGCAACCCCCACAAACACCAAATTACCACACACCATATCAAATGTTTAGTCCTCCTATATCTCTTACCCCGAAACACAGAGGCAAATTGTAAAAAATTGTCACAGGCATAATTAGAATCGGTTTCGTTTTCCTGAGCTGATCTACGAGATGGGATTCAAATTTAGATCATATATGTCACAGGCATTCCAACATACAGCTTGCGCTTAGAAAATTTGTACTTAGTTTTCTTCATGTTAGTACAAGTATATATCAACATCATTGGCCTATTAACATTGCAAAATTTTAAATCCTTATCTTTCTCTCTCCACCCATACGCACACTTATGTGAGACAATTATCTCATGAAAGTCAGGTAACCATTTGCTCGTAGGTAATGACCGAATAATTTACGCACGCTGCTATGGATACTTGGAACTTTTAAGATACAGAAGGGGAAAACCTTGAATTGTATTTTGGGCAAAACAAACAAGATAGACGATCCCACATATATAAAAGTATAGCATTTACAAAGATATGCAAATTAATGACTGTTCACTATAAGGAATTTGACTTTTACGGACAGACAAAATCTGTTACTAGAAGTCATTTGTCCGTAGGTAAAGATACTTTTCACTTTGTCCGACAAACAGAGGTAGCGTCAACTTTAAAGGGCGCAGCGCTATCACATCCCAGTTTTCAAAACCTTAGTTCATATTGTAATCATCTATCTTAGGGTGATAGTACGTTTATTTCTTAGTATAGTTGGAACCCTAGATTAGGGCCTAGACGATCTAGAATAGAAGATTGAACCAAAACCTAGAATTCTAAACCCTGAAACACTAACTCATTCTCACGAATGACCAATCGACTTCGAACCGTAACTCGATTGTGAAGGCAACCCTAACCGTGACATTACCCTAATTCCTGGATTGATTGGATGCCATCGTTGAATCACATGCTTGAGGACCTATATACTTTATTGGGACTCAAGATTAGGGCTTAAAACGGATCCACGGTTAAGAAGAAGCAAAAATATAAGTTTGGATTTTAGTCCGAGCGCCTGCGCGTTGGCTATACTGCCTAGGCATTGGCTTGGGGCGCTTAGGCGATGTAGTGTTGAATCACCCATACACGTGTCACTCGTTTGTTAACTCTTGGACACGTGTCCGCCACTTGTCACGACACATGTTCACCACAAGACTTATGTCACCACGTATCACAAACAGAGATGAATAAATAATCAAGGACCGACCAGCACCTTAAGTGTGGAGCTTCCCACGTCGAAGCGTTCTGGCACTAAGGCGCCAGGTTCCCAACGCTTAGGTGCTGACGCCAGTCTATAAGTACGATTTCAATTCATTTCAAATCTTTTTCTTGGCTTCCAATTAAACTTCTTCTCCTTCTTAAGGCCCTGAAACATCAAAAACTTGTCCTTGATCACCATGCTTTAGTTCTCCTTGATCCATACACTCATTTAGATCCAAAAATCCTAATTTTGGTTTTGTGGCTTTGATTGTCACTTTGTTGTGGTTTGTGTTGATGATCATCTTACTAGTTGGAGCTTAGAATGGTGAGTTCCAGAAGCTCATCTCGTCTGTTTCTTCATTCTAATTTCATGATTATCACTTTGATTGAGTTGATAATCTTGTTTTTATTTTCTTTTAGGTCCCTATGTGTCCATGTGGTATCTAAACATGTGATTATTCGATCCAGTACTCTTGATGGCTTCGAATCTTCCTTAGAACAATGGTAAATGTTGCTTTTTCACCACTGATCTTCCTTGTTTGGTGATTTTATTAATAGTCACTTTTGGTCCCTATAATTGACTAGATGTGGTGTCGTTTGGTGCCTATTGACAATTATGGTACTGTATTCACAAGATTTACATTCGGAAGCTTGGAATCGCCCTTGAGTTCTTGATTCTTATTGATAAAGTCTTATCCTTGATTATGTTATCAATCATATTGCATTGATTATTAGCTTAAATTGGTCATTTTTGTGTTGTTAACATTCATTTTGGTCCTTATTGGTAGTTACCGTACTCGTACGCACATGGAAGTTACCAAGCACTCTGAATTCGCTTTTGAACCTTTTAGATTGTTGTTAAATTCATTTCATCACTTCAGTTTCGTGCTTTAATGTCCTTTTTGGGATGTTTAATTCGATCCCTTATAGTAATTACATGCTCTTTTGGTCCCTATTGACAGTTGCAATGTTGTACTCGCATTCAGAAACTCAAATCCATTAATGATCCTCTCAAGAAGTGGTATAAGTTCTTGTTCAGTTATCTTCCCTCTTAGTAAAATGATAATGTTATTCTCTTTTGTGTTCTTGTGGTTGATTTCATCATTGTAATCGTATACTACGCAGTTTGGTGATTCCGTTGACATAATCTTTGCACATTAAAGAGCGATTTCGTGGCTGACCTTAGGAAGGGCAATAAGCTATTAGAAAGCCTCGAGGGACATCTCGCATGATTTGCTAAGGTGGGAGAAATTGACTAACATGACGGGGAGGCAAGAGTAACTTTTAGGATTTAATGCGGCTTAGGAGATCACAAATCTTTACCACCGAGAACTGCAATGCTTAAGTCAACCTAAGACATTTCTTGGGAATGACACTAGATTGAATTAAGTGTTGAGAACTCCTTATTAATGATATTTAGCATGCTTATTGATTGATTAACATGTTATTTGATTGATTAATATGTTTGTTGAATAATTTACTATTGGTATATTTTAATTATGCTTGAATGGTCTGACATGTTGTTGTGATTAATATGTTATGTGCTCTATGCCATGATTGTTTTGATAAACATTCTTAGTTGATTGAGAATCTGCTGATATGATCTATCCATTGATATGCTCTAAGTGAGTCATAATTGATGATCCATTGATATAAATGTTGTTTTTCTGGCTTGTTTGAGTTAAGTATTCGACTACATGATATGAGATTGATTTACTAATTATGTAGTAATCGAGATGAGTTTTTAGAGAATGTGAGATTGGAATACGAAGGATGCATCATGACATACCATGTATATTGGCTTTCTCTAGTGAGAAAGGTTCAACATCATTCTTCCTTGAAGGGGTCTACTCTTTTTCGGATGGTAAGCAGAATCACACTATATGACTAGAGAACCTCTTGACTAGAGGGATTTCCTCCCGGAAACACCGATTAAAATTCAGGAATAGAAGCCTCCATGTGTGGGGTTCCTTGTAAGGTATTCTTAGTACGGGATGGTGGAAGCAACTCTTGTAAAGGACGAGGACGCACTTACGATTGATTTAAGTCTTATGATAAGACTAGTCTGTGATTATTCCAACCTTCTAGGAGACACCTTCTGAGGCTGACGGTAACGAAGACTAGCTTCTGAGTCCGAAAAGTAAGGAAAGGGTTGTTGTGTCTAAGGCAAGTGCACTTGGTCAGCTATAGTAATAAATTGAGATTTTAAGTCCCGGTTGTCGAACCCACAAGGAATAAGGATAAAATTAATCTACTTTAGGCGTCTCAATTATTTAAGCGTCGAATAGTTAGTTGAGTGCACAATAGAGAAAGAAAGCGTAGAAAGCGTTAGGAAAATAATAAAGGTAGAGCCTAGGGCCTTGGTTTCGTTTATCCCGTTCGTTCCTTTCTTAATCCTATTCTTTCCTATTCTTCCTTTACTCTATGTTATTGACCCCCTTCTACCTATTAGCCTTGATCTTCAGATAGCCAATAACCTTTTCCCCATAAGTCTAACCTTGGGTGAAAGCATTAAGTCCTATGATAGGTCCCCAATTCCCTTATTGGTCCATTAATTAACCTTGGATCCTCCGATAGATTAACTAAATAAAACATGCAATTTAATTACCTAAGGTTCTTTTATTGCCCTATTGTAAAACCCCGGATCCTCCGACAGATTATGCAACGTCTCATACATAGATAAATAAATCACAAGCAGTCATAATACTAAGGGACTTTAACATAGATGATAAATTCGGAATAGAAATACAATAGAGTAATCACTAAGACATAGCTAAGGAACTACTAAGGTAAGCTACACCAAAGACCCTAGAAGAGAGCTTACACTAGTGCACGAAATGGATAATAATTGGGGATTTTACACAGGTTATGTATATAACCAGTGTAAATGTGACGCGGTGGCATTTTTGAAATTTTCGCGTCATTTTTTTTACACCGGTTATATATACAACCGGTGTAGAAAATGACGCGGTGGATATTAACAATTACCGCGTAACATTTTAAATCGGTTGTACAACCGATGTGAAATATTAATTTTACATCGGTTAAAATTGTATCCGATGTTAAATCCCTTTTAAATATTCACGCCATTTCATAGAGATTCACTTTCTCTCTTCTTCCAAAACCCTCAGTCTCTGCGAAAATGACCGTCACCACCATTTTCACTCTCTACCACGATGAACCACTCTCTGTCACAACGAACCTCCACCTTCCTCAGGCCGCCATTACGTTTTCCGTTCATCAATCCCTGGTAAAACTTTGTTTCTCTTGTTTTTGGTCTAATGTTCGTTCTTCTTCCTCATTTTCATTGTCCTTCTTTATCTCACTGTCTCTCTCGCAGTGCCGTGACTATCATCGTCGTGAAGGAGCTCGCATTTGAAGGAGCTCGTGACTTTCGCCTCCTTCTCTCATTTTTGTTGCCACCGTTATTGCAGATTTGGCAGACATTGCTAAGTTTCTAGATATTACGATAACTTTAGATACAGAATCCATTCAAGCAGTCTCTGTTGTAGTTCTGGGTATTTCTGACTTATACGTGTTTACGTACAAAACTGATATACTTTATATTTCTTTGTTGTTTCAAGCTTTTGTATTTTTGAATGGTTCCTTATTTAATTTGTGTTAAGCCTTAGTTTCCCGTTTAAGATTCAATAAAATGTTTGCATGTGTACCGGGGATGGTACTGCTCATTTTATTGAATCTTGAATTGTCCAAGTAGGATAGTTTGGTAAGAAACTTTTTCTTTTATTTGGTTAATAGTTAGTCTTTAAATCTTTTATCTAATACACGATAAAATTTCATATTGCTACATTTCCTATTATCTCTGGGTGCATGCTTGATCGTGGTGGATGTCACCACGTTTGGGTTGTGTACTTGGAGACTAATGGGAAATGCTGCCGAAATTACGTCAGGTATAAGATATAAGGATTTAACGACTAACTATTAACCAAATAAAGAAAAAGTTTCTTCTTGAATGGGATAGGTTCATACCAAATATATAGAGATATGTTGTATTGTGGTTGAAGGGACTTGAAGTGGTGATTGTGTTCATTAAATAAGTGTGTCTTTACTCTTTTTTTTCCATAACATAGCTATGGATCACAATTGGAAGCAAAAAAAAATCAATTGACCGATGAGTATAAGAATGGAGTGTCAGAGTTTCTAAAATATGCTGAAACAAAGCTTCCTAATAGTAATGGAAAATTTTAGGTTAAATTACCTTTTTGGTCCCTTAACTTATTTATTAGGATCAATTTGGTCCTTTAACTTTTAAAGGTGTCAAATTGGTCCTTTAATTTATCAAGTTAACTCAAGTTGCTCCTTTCCGTCACTATGAACATTAGTTTTGGCAGATGTGGCAATGACGTGGTAAACTATCTGACTTGGTATTAGTTATATTAATTAATATTTCTTCTCATCTCCAATCCCAACTGTTGCGAGGGGCACCAAAAAAAAAAAGAACCTCCATGGCAGATCTGGAGCTCCTTCATTGACCACAGTGCTCCTTCCAGATGTAGAGCAGCTGTGGCATTGTGGCTTCACAGCGGAGGTGAGGGAGTAAGGAGACACACGACCTAGAAAACCCTAATCGATGGGGGGAAAAGAACCTCTATCCTGAAAATTAGAAATCAGAAACGAGAAAAAAGAACATCAATAGGAACGACAATAGGAAAACAAGAGCCAGTCCTGGGATATCACCATTCATCAGGAGTACCAAGATCAAGAATCGAGAAAAAGAACATCAAATAGAAAAATGAGGTTGTAGCAACATGACAAAACAGAGATAAAAGGGATTGAAATCCCTAATAGAACAAATGCGAGAATAGTATCAGGAGGCAACTTTTGGATTCTTGGGGCTTCCTTGGTTGTCCCTATTTTGCGAGTCCACGTCATTTAGGGAAATGAAGGGTAAATTGCTATTCTTGTAATCTTGTTCTTCATGGTCTGTGATGATTTTAACGAATGAAGAGTTGGGTTTAGTTGATTTTGATATAAGCTGTTACAAATTTGGAAACTTCATAAAGATCAACATTAGAGCCTAAGCATAAGCATAGATTTAGATGGTTTCAAATAGCAACTAAGGATGAAAGTGATTGGGGGATACTGGTGCTTGGCATTCATTGCTGTAAAAATGGGTTTCAGTTTGAGGTTGAGTTATGGTTTCAGTTTGAGGAAGATAGAGAAAGTGAAGATCGAGAAGACGGGAGCATGTGTCTCCGTGCCGATTGCTTCGAAGATCTGGGCCTCAACGAAGGATGAAGCTTTTTTGGGAATTTTAGATCTGAAAAATTAAGTGGTGCAGAGTTTTTGATACTTTCCTCCTCTGAGTTTTTTATTTTCGTTTCTTTTTTTTTTCAGGCATTGGATTTGTGTTTGCTGCAAAAAGTCTGGAATTTGGGGTGGTGGAGAGGAAATGGAGGATGGGAGTGGTGAAGAATGAGGAGGTGGCTAAAGAGGGAGAAGTGGCTGATGAGGTGGCATTAAAATATTACTTTTTTGTCTAGTCATTAGCCACGTTTGTGCCACATATAACGTCATTGATGGAAAGGACAAACTTGGGGTAACAGAGATAAATTAAAAGACCAAAATGAACCTTATAAAAATTAAAAGACCAAAGTGAACCTTTAAAATAAGTTAAGGGACCAAAAAGATAATTTAACCAAAACTTTATTGTCCTTGTGTTAAGTGTTCGAATACGACACCTCTAAAAGTTGAAGACATACGTGAGCATCTTGATGTCTTTGGTATTTTCCAGAGTTATACAACATGGACATGGCATGGTGAAGTGTTAGACACGTCAAGTGTGTCCAAAAGAGGGGAAGTTGAGGTAGAAGTTGAGGTAGATATGGGCGATCGACTAGAGGACATGATTCGTGATATTGGACCAGATTCTTTTAAGCGAGCACATGTGTACGATACTCTATGTAGTGATAAGGATCAACCATTGTATCCAGGTTGCACAAATTTCACACGGTTGTTAGGGGTTTTTTAGGTTGTTTAATCGTAAGGTGATAAATGGGTGGACTGATAAAAGCTTCACTGAATTGCTGGCGTTGTTGAAGGACATGCTTCCAGAAGGCAACACATTATCGAACCATAATTACAAGGCAAAGAAGATATTATGTCTGATGGATGTGGAGTATAAGAAAATACATGTTTGTCCCAATGACAGTATATTATACTGGAAGGAGAATGAAGACAAAGAAATATGCCCTAAATGTATGAAATCATGATACAAAAAGAAGGATGGTGATGATGGTTGTGACGTCACTTCAAAAGGTCCTCCTGCAAAGGTGTTATGGTATCTTCCAATTATTCCAAGGTTTAAACGACTGTTTGCCAATGTAAAATACGCAAAGAATATTAGATGGCATGCAGATGGGAGGAAATGTGATGGGAAGCTTCGTCATCCGCTGATTCTTTGAAATGGAGCAGAGTTGATTCTTTGTTTCCGGATTTCGGCAATGACCCAAGAAATCTGAGGCTTGGACTTTCTACGGATGGAATGAATCCTTACGGTAGTTTAAGTAGTAACCATAGTTCATTGCCTGTTCTCTTGGTTATTTATAATCTATCTCCTTGGTTGTGCATGAAGCGTAAATATATTATGTTATCTATGATGATATCCGGACCAAAACAGCCAGGAAATGACATAGATGTTTATCTAAGTCCCTTGATTGAAGACTTGAAAATATTGTGGGAGGAAGGCATTGATGTTTTTTACGGGTATTCCGATGAAAATTTCAAGATATGTGTCATGTTATTTTGCACCATAAATGACTTTCCAGCTTACGGGAACTTGTCTGGGTATAGTGTTAAGGGGCATAAAGCTTGTCCTATATGTGAAGAAGACACATACTACAACATGGAAGGAAGACTGTTTATCTTGGGCATCGGAGATTTCTCAGATGTAATCACCTATATCGGAGGTTGAAAAAGGCTTTTAATGGTTGCCAAGAGAATGGAGTTGCTCCAAACACCTTAACTGGGGAAGAAGTTTATGAATGGGTGAAGAACATCAATGTTAGTTTTAGAAAGAAACAAAAGAAGTCTATTGAAGAAAACATATGGAAGAAGAGGTCCGTTTTCTTGGATCTTCCATATTGGTCGAGTCTTGGAGTGAGACACTGTATTGATGTGATTCACGTGGAGAAAAATGTTTGTGATAGTGTAATCGGTACGCTTCTCAACATCAAGGGCAAGACATATGATGGTTTGAATGCTCGTCTAGATCTGGTTGAGAAGGGCATAAGAGAACAATTAGCTCCAGAGTCAAGAGGTAACAAGACATATTTGCCACCAGCATGTCATACCTTGTCAAAACAAGAGAGAAGAAGCTTCTACGACTGTTTAGGGGGCGTGAAAGTGTCACAGGGGTAGTCTTTAAATGTCAAGAGTCTTGTGTCTATGAAAGATCTCAAACTACTTGGCTTAAAGTCTTACGATGCCACGTTTTGATGCAACAACTACTACCAGTGGCTATTCGTGGCATCAAGCCAAAAAAGGTTTGGCATGCCATAACTAGATTGTGCTTATTCTTCAATGCTGTCTGTAGTAAAGTGATTGACCCTCAAAAGTTAGACGACTTGAATAATGAGGCTTTTATTATCTTGTGTCAGTTTGAAATATTTTTTCTTCCCTCGTTTTTTGACATCATGGTTCACTTTATTGTTCAACTAGTGCGGGAGATTAGAGTGTATGGCCCCATTTATCTAAGGTGGATGTACCCTGTCGAACGATACATGAAGATCTTGAAAGGGTATCTGAAGAATCCATACCATCCCGAAGCATCTATTATTGAAAGGTACATCACATAAGAATCCATTTAATTTTGTACAGACTACTTGTCAGAAGCGGAACCTGTAGGCATTCCCAAGTCTCGTCACGAGAGAAGATGTGACGGTAAGGGTACACGAGGTCTAAAGGTTAAGAACATGGGTCGAGCGGAAGTGATGTAGGCACATTTGTACATATTGAATAATACTGATGAGGTTGAGCCATACTTGTCTACTCACAAATCTATTGTCAAGGCCAAAAACCCCCACAGGAACGAACAATGGGTGTTGAAAGAGCATAAGAAGGCATTCTTAAACTGGTTTAAACCACATATTATGAATGATGATACTGCTTCTGATGACATAAAATGGCTAGCACATGAGCCAAGCTTTAATGTCTTATGTTGGAGTGGGTACGATATAAATAAATTTTCCTTTTATACAAAGTCATAAGATGACAAGAGTACCGTGCAAAATAGTGGGGTTATGGTTATGGCTTCTGCAATGAACTTCTCTAGTTCAAAGGATAAGAACCCTGTTCTGGCATACATAGCTTACTTTGATGTCATTGAAGAGATTTAGGAGCTCGATTGTTGTAACTTTAGAGTGCCTGTGTTTAAATGTAAGTGGGTTAACAGTAACAGTGGTGTACAAACCGATGAATTAGATTTTACATTGGTTGACCTCGACAAGATAGGTTATACAGACGAGCCTTTCATCATGGGATACCACGCCAAACAAGTATTTTATGGCAATGATCCCTCTAGTAATAGGTGATCTGTGGTGCTCCAAAGAAGAAACATGCATCAAAGTGATGAAAATGAAGATTCATCTGTAGATATTTATGACACTCCTTTTTCAACACAAAGACATTCTTTTACTGATGAAAATGTGAAAATGAAGTGGACGATGTATATGCCACTCGTGATGATCATAAAGAAGGGATATTAGAGGAGAAATGATCAAGTAAGACTTTTTAGGTTAATATTTGTTTGTTATTTGTAACATTATAATATTTTTTGTTAATACATGATATGCATGTTTGTTATTTGTTAATCATTTATAGTCTGACTGACATATTATTTTTTTGTCTATACAGGCATCATGAATGGATGATTCTTGAGCCTCTTCTCCTACGTACGAGGTCTAGGATATTTGATATATACGATTATAGATTAAATTTGATAGCTTTAAATGGTTTGAATTTTGGGTACACATTTGGTGCCAATTCTGCTGCCAATTCTTTGCAAATTTATTGCCTGTTTATTGTCATTTAGAAAGTCTCTGGGCAGGAATGGATAAAAATGAACAGAAAAACAAAAAAAGTGCACCTTTTACGCCGGTTATCCAATAAACTGGTTTAAAAGACACACCTTTAACACCGGTTTTTTACATAACAGGTGTAAAAGGTTAGTCTTTTACACCGGGTATTGTTAAAACCGGTGTAAAAAGGTCCTTCAAAAAAATAAAAAATAAATAGAAATTGACGTTTTACACCGAATATATAACCGGTGTAAAACGCCTCATTTTACGCCCGTTAAATAACCGATGTAAAAACCCCAACATACAACACCGGGAGCATCTACACCGATAAGAAAACCAATGTAAAATATCAATTTTAACCGGTGTGAAATCCTCCTTCTACACTAGTGTTAGTACTACGACTCAGGCAAGTGCACCTGATCGTAACTCGTAATAAAGTAGAGTATTTTTAAGACTCCGAATGTCGAACCCACAGAGAATACGCGAGTACTAAATTAATAGAGATTCTTATTATTTAAACGAACGAAAGTGATGGTTTTAAGAACAAAATGATTAAACTATGAATAAAGAAACAAAGCAATGTCACAAGAACATAATAGAGATCAATTAGGAAAAGCTTAGGGGAACCGGGTTCACTAATACTAGATCCTGAATCTATTTCCTTGCTATTATGAATTGTATTTCCTTATCAAAAGCCAACCACTCACTCTAAATTACTAAGAGCTCCTAGCTTGTAATAGCCTTCCTCATAACTTGTTAATCTAATAACCGATTGGAAACAAGCAATAACCTATCCGGGTGTATAAAGCGAGTTCAGTTGATACTATAGTTCCATTAACTAATTGCGATAGTCGCCTTCTATTAATTAATTTAATAAGGATTAGCTACTTCCTATGAGATTAAGCATGCTAAGATCAACACATACATAAGGATAATAAGGAATTCAAAATAGCAATTAAATAAATATCAATAAAATCGAAAAAGATCCCACATCACCCCTAGTGATGGAGTTAGCTACTCATAACAAACATCCAAACAAGAAATCCGAAAGAAAAGAAAAGAAGAGAAATAAGAGACAAGAGCAAAAGACCCTCACTCAGAGAGAATGAATTCTCTCCAAGAGAGTGAGTTACTTCTCAAAAGGGGTGAGAATGCCTATTTATAGGCTTTGAGGCACACTAGGTCAACTGGCTTCAAATTTGTGCGTTTTGAGCTTGGGTACAGCCGTATTGCGTTTATACACGGCCGTACCGGGCTTGAATTGCAACGCTGGCCCGTACTTCTGCACTGGATGCGGCCTGAATACAATTGTGTACGGCCGTACTTCCTTTAGTACGGCCGTACTTGACTTTTTCTTCGGCGCCAAGCCATACTGACCATGTGGTATGCCCCTACTGATGTGCTTGAATAGGAACAGCCGTACTGAAGAGATGTCAGGCCGTACCGCTTGTCCAGAAAGGCTAAAAATCTCCAAAACTCGCCAGAATCTTCCCAAAATTACTTCTTTTGCTTTCCATGTTGCCTTTATTACTTTTCTGCATAAATTAGGAAATAGTGAGCATATTTTATCTAATAAGAAACAAAATCATAATATTTTATGCTCAAAATACCCCAAAATAATAGACAAAATAGAGTGTTAACACATCTCCACACTTAAGCTTTTGCTTGTCCTCAAGCAAACTACTTGGATATTTATAAGAAAAATTGAATTTACTAATTAGGGGCATAAACGAAATACATGACAACAGAGCAATATCATAAGAAGTGCTAAGTAATAGAATACCTAATTAAAGATGCAAGTTCAACAAGTTCACCGAGTCTGTGATTTATAAGTCACTCTTCTCACCACTCTCAAAGTGTTTAAATGTGTAGTCATTAACGCTCAAATTTTCCCAAAGAAATGACATTACCATAGGCTTGTACATTGACCAAGACTCTACTATTAAAATCCACTTGTCATGCAAAAGAGGAAACAGGGTCTTTCATGGGTTGTAATGAGGCCAAGGTAATAATGTTAGGTGGGATAAAAACAAATAAAAGGTCATGCAAAGGGTCAGAAACAAAACAACCAAACAAGTAACATTTTTCTTTTTCACTTTAAAGAGCAGGCAAGAATCCCTCTAATATTCATCATTTTTTTATTCCTTGAAGGCAATAACACATTTTTTTTTATTCTTTTTCTTTTTCGTTTTCTTCTCTCTCTTTTTTTTTCCTTTACTTTCCTCCTTTTATGCTAATTATCAGCAAATTCTTAAACTAGTAACTGTCTCATTTCAATCACAAGTTGTCAGAATTTTTTTAAAATAGCCCCTAAATCAGAAAAATATCAATCTTGCCATAATTTAGCAGTTAAAGCACAACCAAGTAATTATATGTATAGTTCCCTCCCCACACTTATTTTTATAATTTCACGAGCAAATTGTGGGGGTGATTTAATTAATGTTGCTGCATTGCCAATGTCTCTACAGAAACTGTAAACCATAATAAACTATTAAAAATATAAACTAAATAGAAAGAAATTAAATAAGATAAAATTAAATAATACAGGTTGCCTCCTGCAAAGCGCTTGTTTAACATCGTTACCCTAACGGTTTGCTTAAAAGTGGTCAACCAGGCGACTCTCTAAGAGTGAATTTTGCATTCATTACATTGCCCCTTCTCCACTTTTTGACCATGTTGTTTAGGTTGTTCTTTCTTTTGCCAAGTGGTGGATTAATTTCAAAATATTGTGGAATTTTTATCTCTTCATCGTCCACCATATAACAGGATCCTATAAATTAGTAATTTCTTCTAAAGATTCCTGCACTATTAAGTCATCAAAGCCGTTAAAAGCAATCAAATTATTGGTAAAATAAGAAAGAGTAAAAGAACATGGATATTTAGTAAAATTTAAGACCTTTAAAACATCATCTTCCTTACCACTTCTTATAGTTACCTTTCCTTTTTGAACTTCAATGACTGCTTCACCGATTTTGACCAAAAGAGTTTGTCTCAAATTAATTGGGACTTCCTCCTTTTACTCCAAATCAAGAACTGTGGGGTCCTCCTTGTTCTCTTCATGAGTGCTCCCTTCAGTAGGAGCTTTTATTTTAGCTTGACTCCCTTCAGTAGGAGTTTCAATTGTTTCTGAGATTGACTATTCTTCACACTTAGGCTCAGACTTGGGCTCTTCCATCAACTCTTCAATATTCTAACTTCATCCTCCTCCTTAAGATTAGGCTCAATTTGATTGGGCAAGATGTCTTGTTCACTCTGAGTCATCAATGTTGCTGGAGCAGAGTCTTAACTCTCCACAGATTCAATATGAGTTTCGATAACATCAAATGGGTCACCATGTTTTTTCCCAAATATAGCCAAAATCTCCTCCATGGTTAGTTCTTCATTTAGCTCTTCATCTCTCTCATGGATGGTGACTTTGTATTTCACCTTGGGGTCGGGCTCAGCTTGAGTGGGCGGCGATTCTAAAGCTTGTTGAGTCATTAATGCTACCAAAGTAGAAAACTGACTTCTCAAACATTTTTGCTCTTCTCTATTTTGATTCACTGTTCTTTCTAAAGACTTGAATCTTTCATTAGATTTTCTTTTTGCGTCCTCAAGTTCTAGTTCTTGCTCCTCAAGTATGTAATATATCAAGGCAGAGACTTGTTCTTGTGAGGCTTTTTTTATCCTCTGTATTGGTGATTAATATCTTCTACAACATATTGTATCCTTCATCAAATTTTCTCTTTGCCTCCTCAAATTCTGGTTCTTGCTCCTCAAGTTCTGGCGCTTGATATGGCCAATAAAAATCTTCTCTTTAATTCTGACTTCTCCAAGAGTTGTTCATATAGTCTTCCTTGTATTCAACCCAAGAGTTATATGCTGAACAGTCTTGCCATTCGTATCCTACAACACCACAATACTCACAAAAAAGGAAAGAACTCAGCAGTTGTCTGCATGTCCTTCAAAATAACCACAATACTCACAAAAAGGGAAAGAATCCATGAGATAATAATACTAATAACAATTCTATTTTTATAACAAAATAGGGTAAGTTGGAACAAAATAGAAATAAAATATCAAACTAAAATAAAAGAGAATCAAACAAAATAAAGAAAGTTAGAATAGAATAGAAGTAAAGTCAAATAAAATAAAAACGGAATAAAATAAGATAATATTATCCTTATCCAATCCTTATCAAATCTTTAATTAAATTAGACTAATCATATCATAATATCTTTTCTGAATTTCAAATTCAAATCATATCTATATCTAATCTCAGAATCAAAATAAGATAAGAAAAAGAAAGATCAGGATATATATATAAAAAAAATCTTTTTGGATTTTTGATATCAAATTTTAAAACAAAATAAAATAGAATAAGATAAAACAAAATAAGATAAGATCTAAACAAATGGATAAAGAGATAAAATAAAACAACCAAACAAAAATTTAAAATCTAGATAAAGTGATAAAAGAAAGATCTTTCTGGATTGGATGCGACCTGACTGCAATTGTGTACGACTGTGCTTCCTTTGGTACGGTTGTACTAGACTTTTTCTTCAGCGCTAAGTGTAACGACCCGTTTCCGGACCGCTACCGAGCTCAATATACCGAGCTCGAGTTACCGAGCTCA
Source organism: Calophaca sinica (assembly GCA_037113605.1). NCBI lineage: Eukaryota > Viridiplantae > Streptophyta > Magnoliopsida > Fabales > Fabaceae > Calophaca > Calophaca sinica. The sequence goes on along the minus strand of CM073734.1, from coordinate 49,453,846 downwards.
ACACACCGAGCTCAACTAAACCTGTATGAGATGTGTTTTAAAACGAAACTCTTGTGCCTTTTGAAAAGTACGGTCTATTTTTTTTTTTTTATAAAACCAGCTCGTGCACATCAGAGTAATTACAGCTTTTCGAAACATGGTGCAACTAAGACACAAGACTTAAATTCTAATAAAACATACATGCATAACATACATATATATATCACTCGAAATAATAATGTATACAAAATACAGAGTAGTAAATGTACAAAGAAAATACACCTAAGGTATGACGACTTCAAGAGAGCAATCATACCCTGGGGGTACTTCCGGCAGACTCCCACGCAGGGGGCTGCTCCAAAAGTAAGACCACCAGTCTACCCTGTAACGACAAAACATAACCGGCCCAAACTGGTCACGACCTCAGAACACAAAAGGAAAACGAAGTACAGTCATCAGAAAAACAAACATCCAACAAACATAAACAATCACGACAAGTAGAGGTCGTCACTCGGGTCCTCGTCGAGCTCCTCCTCGGCATCATCTGCTGTCGAGTTCCCTGCGCCCTCGACATCGCCTGGGTAACCGTCATGGATTGAAGGTACCACGGGAAAGGGTCAACTTCTCAACAATACAAGATAAGCACGGCATAAAGAAATAAGCAACACAATAATGTATCTCAATCACCACACGTGACTCGACCATCTCACTCTAGACTCGACTCGACTCTTATTCCGGAATATCGTCAGCAGGTCCATCCCCAAACTGACGTAATAGGTAAACGGCAGGTCCATCCCCAAACCGAATTCCATACATTAATCAGCAGGTCCATCCCCAAACTGATAATGCTACAACGCCTAGCCAATCCACCATAAACAAAAAGGGGACCTAGCACCCTCGATTATCCGGGTCCGGCTCAAAAGCGTCATACGACTCCTAGCTCTCTCACTCGATGATTAGCTCGCCGCATGTCAAAGAGTAACACAACTTACTTGATCACATATCAAATAAAGAGAGCATGCTTAACATGAAGAAAACGCAATTCGACATTTAAGCAATAAAACATTCTGCATGAAGAAACGCAATTCGACAGCAATTCACAATTCACAACATATATTCAATCACATATCAAATACATGCAAAAACCCAATCATATCACAACATTCCAAGCTCGACACCAATCAAGGAATCCATACATAATAACATATAAAATAAAGTCTTAATAATGTCTAAGAGTTGCCCTTACGCTAGCATACTATGAAAGTATTAATGTGAAGCGCCCTTACGCACAAAACATAAACAAGTCGAATATGAAGTGCCCTTACGCTAGCATACTGTGAAAGTATTAATGTGAAGCGCCCTTACCGAACTCCAAGCTAATGCTGCTCGACATTGACCTCGACACAGCTGTCTTCAAATGAGCTCGACAACGACTTCTCTTACTCTTTCTCGACACGGCTGTCTTCAACGAGCTCGACAACGACTTCGACACGTACACTTCTCAGTCTGGATCCCACTGCTTCCACGTCCTCGGGTTCGCTCTCCCGTACACCTCGATTCGGAAATCACACGATCTCGGGAATCAGACTTCCTAAAACAAGCACAACTCAGTTCGATCTATGGGTTCTAATACACTTAGCTCTCATCCCAAACTTAACCACAACCCAGAAAATATAAAAACTCAAGAACTTAAATATATTTTTCCTCTAACACAAAGTTAGGGTTTTCGATCAAAAGTTCATGAAAAAGGTTATCTGATGCTACAACAGATAGATCGACAACAACAACAACCAGAAGCAACGATCGACAAACTAAAATAAGAAATCGAAACAAACCAAAAAGGAAGGGTTTCTGGGCACTGCCGATTGCAGAAAGCAGAGGAAGAAATTTGTTTTACAAGCCCAAATAATCGGTTAGAAAAGTAGGTAATATCATGAAGAAGAAAACCCATCAATTTGACATGATTTGGAAGCATAAAACTGGTTAAAAATGGAAGGAAGAAACGGCGCTAAACAGTAGCACGAAGGAAAAGAAAAATCTGTTCTTCATACCTCAATTGATGGTCGAGATGGTGAGATATAGGTCGAGAAGATAATGAGGAACAAGATTGATGAAGAAAGTTTATGCAGAATCTCGATGGAACTCAAGGTTTCTTCGATGGAGATTTTGGAGAAAAACAAGGAACTCAGAGCAGAAGGAAGAAGAAAGAAGAAAGAAGAAAAGAGAAAGTGAGTAGTTGAGAAAACTGATCGTGAATACAGCTGGTGAGGGAAGGGGTATAATCGTAACTTCGGTTATGAGATGCCAATCCCATCAATCATTCTACCCATCTAATCGCTACTCTCATAATTACCTCTACTCTATCGGTTCGGATCTACAACACAATGACGACGAACGGCAAGCCGACAATGTAATAATTACAAACAATATAATAATAATTTGAATAACGTTCGTAAGAATACGAGTTATCATCTCGACACGATGTCGACAAGGGTGCTCGTGCAAGCGCACAAGGGTCGAACACGAGTTCGTGCACGCGGCCTCCTCAGCTCGGTGCGCGGCCCTATCACCTCGACACGCGACCTCGGCATTTCGGCGGCTAGTGCACGCGATCTCCTCGGCAACTGACCTCGGCAAACGATCTTGGCACGGGATCTCGACACAAGGTCTTGGTCGAGGTCTCGATCTGACGTCCTAATACGATGTCGATCTCGTCCTCAGGTGTTACACTAAGCCCATGCGGTACGCTCCTACTGATGTGCTTGAATAGGTACGGCCGTACTGAAGAGTTGTCAGGCCGTACCGCTTGTCCAGAAACGCTAAAAATTCCCAAAACTCACCAGAATCTTCCTAAAATTACTTCTTTTGCTTTCTATGTTGCCTTTATTACTTTTCTGCATAAATAAGGAAATAGTGAGCATATTGTCTCTAATAAGGAACAAAATCATAATATTTTATACTCAAAATACCCTAAAATAATAGACAAAATGGATTGTTAACAGTTAGCTACTTATGTCACGAAATAGAAAAGCAATACAAACTGGAAACATATTCAAGAATAATAAAAGAAAACCGAGAAGGAATCCTTTCTAGTCTTCCACAAATAAGGAATGATCCCCTACTTATAGAGTTGTGGCAAAATTTGGTCAACAGGCCTTTGGAATTTACTGATCTGTCATTATGTATGGCATACTTCCCTAGTATGTATGACCGTATTTCGCACAGCTTCTGAATTCATATTTTCACGCACAGGTATATAAGGTCGTACTTAAGGTATGTGCGGTCGTACATGAGAGAAACTTAGGCGCTAGCCCGTACATGCGAACATGTACGCCCTTACTGATCACCAGGGGGTGTACAGTCGTACATAATGTATGTGCGGCCGTACCTCCTGCTCAGGAACTCAGAATTTCACTCCTTTTTGTCCATTTTTTCCTCGAATTCCGTGGTTTTGCTCCAAGAGGGTCCTTTTACCCTTTTCTGTACAATATGAGCAAAGATGAGGATTTATCAAATGAAATGGGTTAGAAATATGGGGAAATATACTTAAAATACCCCTAAAAATATCACAAATTATTCATTCATCAAGGATCACATTGACCGCGCCTCTCTCGAAGAGTGAGTATGCAATTGAAAACTCGGACAACATGCATGTAGACATATAGCTAGGTTACCATCCTAGAGTGGAACTCTTAAGATGATTGAGATTGATTGTGTATGTACTTTAAATTTCTAACTGTTACTCTAATATCCCTGTTTGAAGACGTTTAGCAGATTTACGCCTTCTCTATTTCTATCCATGTATGCCCTTGGTCTATCGTGTTGTAGTATGACCTTATATGGAGACCAGTTGCATCATCAGCGTTCCTATACCTGATTTGGTCGACATGGCTAAAGAAGGAAGATTACTTTATCAATCATTATCAGGCGTGGATTTCTACTCTAGGAGGATCTGTAGAGACATTCTTCTAGTCTCCTTAATGTTGTGTCATGGCCAACACTTTACTTTGGCATAGATATAGGGGAATTTGTTATATCTCAATTATTAGAGGTTATTACCTTGGCCCATACTCTGATGTTTTGTGCAAACTTTATTAATTTGATGTATACTAATGTTTATATTAAAGTTTTTAATTCTCTGTATTTTATCACGTTACATTCTACGATTAAAATAACTAATTAAGGTTTAAGTTGATGTGACATCTAAAGGTGTTACATTTAGTGGCATTAGATAAGTTCGATTCTAACTAGACTGTGGGGGTAGGATGTTAAGATTGGCCATATCTAGTTGGACCCATAATGGATCTTTTGTTTCTGAGTTAGGAGACAATGATAACTAACTCGACTATTCATTGGATATATATGATGCATATTTTATACACACAAGTTGATGGTTACTTTCGTAGGAACCTATGGCTTGAGGAAACTGTAGTAGAGATAGCGGTAGGACTGATGGGAACAACATGGGATATGATGAAACCTCACTGGTAGAAGAAATGAATATGAAACTATGAAGATTTTGAGGGATATAGCAGCAATCATATTACACCAATTACAACAGCAAGCACAGTTGCAATAAATACTACTCGGAACGTTGCAATTGTCGTAAGAACTGCAACAACAGTTCCAATAATGAAAAGCTAGAACATTTGATGCAGGATTTTTGGAATTTTACAAGAACAAACCATCAAAGTTTAAAGGTGGATATGATTCGGATGATGCTAAGGTATGGATGAAGAAATTGGAGAAAATCTTTGTAGCCGTGTACAGCCTAGAAGAATGAAAGATCATTTATGCAACACTAATGTTTGTAAGGGAGAATTCATAAGACATTGGAAAGCCAAAAGGTGTGAAGTCACTTGGTGTAGCAACCTCCAAAATTTTAGGAGCCGTCATCTATGTTTATTAAAGCAAACAATAAGAAGAACCTTTTTTTGGAAAAATAAAGAAAATCAATCTTACGAGCCAAATTCAAGTCCAGGAGTTAGTTACGCGTAGGCATGGCAACGGGCCGGGTCGGGGGCGGGTTTTGCCTCCCCCGTCCCCGTCCCCATTTCTAACGGGTTCGGGTTTTGCCTTCCCCATCCCCGTCCCGATAGGGTCGGGTTTCCCCGCGGGTCCCCAACTCAGCTCTAGATATGTAGAAAAATTGAAAAATTATAGTTATGATAATTAATAAAATAAAATCATAATTATTATACAATGATAAAATAAAATAAAAAAATATTAAAATAAAATGTTCTATTGAAAAGAGATTAAATTAAAAATAAATAAAATATATGAAACAAAATGAATGAGTATAAATGCATAAAATAAAATAAAAATTAACAATTTATATTTAATTGAGCGGGTTCGGGTCGGGGGCGGGTTGGGTATCGACATCCCCAACCCCGTCCCACCCACGGCCAAAGCGGGTTTTCCCCGTCAAAATCGGGTCGGGGTCGGGTGGGTACCCGCGGGTTCGGGTTCTGTTGCCATGCCTAGTTACGCGTAGAAAAGATATTAGCACCCCTACGATGCCCGTTTAGAAACGGTACCCTAAATTGTTTGAAAATGATATTTGCCATAACGAAATTTATTTGTTAAAAAAAATAGATAAAGCCCCAAAATAACTGAATCGTCATAGTGACATTTCGTAGGCTTTTAACCATTGATTTTATAATGGCAAGGAAAAGGTATGAACTTTTTAGAAATAGAAAATGTGCCTAATTCAAAAATATGGCTTAATGAATTCATGATTATATTCTTGCTACGTGCACCCCTTTTTTTGCTACGCGTATCTCTTTTCTAAAAATTGTTATTAGGAAATTAATAAGATTGATAAAACTAGTTACCAACACCTATTGATTTCTTGAGTCAAAAAAAAAAAACACCTATTGATTTCCCCTTTTCAATTCTGGAACCTTAATCAATGTTAACATTAATATTTCTGAAACATCTAAAAAAATTAATACTCTTTCATTTAATCTTGTTACTATTTATTACAAATTATTAACAAAAACGTGGGAAAAATTAACCTTTAAAAGACTAATATGTACAGTACCCTAAATCTAGGATTGTCCTTTCTATGTTTTTTTAATAAAGTAAAGACTAATCTGTACAGCACCCTAAATCTAATTTGTACATTTAATGTTTAATTTAACAATAAAATAAACAACATTTTTTATTTGATAATGATTTAAGATATGAAAAAAAATAAATAAATTAAATAAAGAATTTTCTGGAATTCCAATTCCAAAACGAGACCAAATCCTAAGCGAGTGACGGCACCGGCGGTGCGTCTGAGACAACAGAGGACTGGGGTCAGAACATAACAGAAAAATAAAAAACACAAATAGATGGGAAAGCACAAAAAACAGAAACCGAAAATGAAAAAAAAAACTTAAATGAAGACGGCAATGGATATATTCACAGTCTATTATCAGTTTACATCTTCCCACAAACAAACAAAAAAATGAAAAATAGCAAAGAAAAAATAGAGAAGTGGAAGAGGAAAAACCTGGGGTGTTAGAGAAAGGGAAAAAAGGAGGGTGTAGGCGTGAAAGAGAAAGGGAAACATGCAGGGAGCGTATGGGAAAAAAAAGAGGGGTGCGTGCGTGGGCTGCTGTGCTGTGGCCAACCCTTGGCCATTGCTATTGGCACCCCCAATACTGCTATTTGTTTCCCCCTATATTTATTTCTTATTTTTCTCTTTTTCCTTTTTTTGTCTCTTTATTTTCTTTGTCACTTTAATTTTTTGCCTTCTTCTTTTTATTTTAAGGCCAAATATTATTATTATTATTATTATTATTATTATTTAAGAAAAATAAATTTAAAAAATAGAAAGGACAAAATTAGGGTATGACACTTGGTATTTGTTTGAGGAGGTCTGTTTAGAAAAATATTTTATGTAGAGCATTAGACAAGAGAAGGAGGAGGAATTTCTACAACTAAAACAAGAAACTATGACAGTACGAGAATACGATTGAAGTTTAACTCCCAATTGAAGTACAACCATTTTTATCAGGTGTGTCACAATAGGAGTTGAAAGTATTGCCATTTTGAAAAATGTTTGCGATTAGATTTGCAAAGGATCAAAAGACCTTTAAAGAATATTCGGAGTTGCTAGATATTAGGGAAAGTTGATATGAAAGGAATGAAAGTGGAGAATCCGGGAAGGCCAATTTGGAGTAACCAGATAGGAGCGAATGAAAGGTTGCAATCAAGACAGAAACCCTATGATGGTCCAGAACAACCAACTACGACAATCTGAAGAGAGAAAAGAAATCCAACCTATTATTTTATAAATGGGGGAGTTCATTTGATTAAAATCTGTCCACTAAAGGATTTTGTGTGCTTTTGATACGATGGATTTGAGACATATCACTCGTGACTGTGAACAGAGAAATTGAGAGAAGTGTTATAGATATGGAGAAACTCACTATGTTAAGGATTGTCGACGAGAGCACTTAGTTTGCTACAAAGGCAAGGAACCTAGACATTTAACCTGCGGTTGGGCACTGAATGAATTGCGATATGCAAAGGAGTTGGAAGTTACAGAAGAGAAGTCTACTACAACTGAGAACCTCAATTCTGAAACAGATTAGTATGTTATAGGTGTAAAAAAGGCATAGGCAAGAGAATCATGGACAAATGAAGTAAGTTGTGCAAAATAAAGGACAACTTTATAGCATTTGGCAAAGTACTAATTTGGAAGAACCATGCACAAGGAAGCGAAGACGGTTACTGATTTTATTGTACATAATATCTACGTATAGATGTGTAAATAGCAACATTTTTAAATTCGGATCGGTTACTGAACCAGAAAAAAGACTAATTCAAGGTTTAAGGGTCTAGCCGGGGTTCAATCGATATTAATTAAATAATGTTATTTTAGCTTTTAAGATAATATATTAAGTAATATTTATAAAAAAGTTGTCATTTTGAATGAAATTTCACATGGTAATAATGAATTCAGTAAATAAAGAATAAGATAGGCGCAGTATAACATTCATATTCTTTTTTTGGTAAATTAACGTTAATATTTTTTTGAAATAAATTTTAAAAAAATAACTTAAACACCAAAGACTATTCAGATCAATTTAAATATCCCCTTGGATCGTTGCTATTAACTGGGCTAAGTGACCAAGTCTATTTTAACGTTGCTAGGCCCAAGTGGATCGGACCACAGTATTATTAACATTGCTATTGACTTGCAAGTTGTGACATCCCAGATTTCCTAATCTGGAAACCCTAATCGGACCCTAATGCACTTATAGTGTTAAAAGCTCTAAATAAGATCAAGGGATCTAAGAATGGAACTTGGAATAGGCCAGGAGCAATGAAAAAGAAAAATATGTGAATTGTATGTTAACGCTGTCACGACGTGACAGGAAGCACTCGCAACGCGGGTATCAGATTCGTGGCGATGCGACATCAATATTCGGCGATGCGACCAACCATGACACATCTCCTCACGCATGCGTCCCAGAATTGACATGCATCAGAGATTGATCCCGTCGTGACGCGACCAAGCCTGCCTCGCGACGCAATGAGGTCAGGTTCCAAAACTATAAATAGCCATCCTATTTGCGTTTTTGGAAGTGTAGAGCTCTCCCCTCCTCCCTCTCTATCAATTTCTCACTCTAAAAGCGTATTTTGATCACCTTGGCCAAATACCGGTGTGATAGCGAGGTTTTGGAGCTATTCTTAAGCTACGACAATTGTGGTAATACCCTACTCCTTAGGCTATAATGATAGATTTATTCCTAATCTATTCTAATGGTGTCTTATTCTCTACGTGCAGAGTAGGTGAGGCACGAGGAGATCGAGGTTCCAGTTCAGAGGTTACCTACGCCGTCCTTTCGACCCATAGGTAAAACCCTGAACTATCCTTTTATGTTTATTTATTAGGATTCACATAGCGGATATTGTTAGTAACACGATAATAATAATAATAATAATAATAATAATAATATATTATCTTTTCAGCAATAATCCTAGGTCAATGGTATACCCAATGCATAGTTGGGTCATGCCCTTAGACGTTAAGATTAACCATGCATAACGACATCTGGGAGTATCCTAAATACATTTGGGATTCAGCAAGACCAATGGCGGGAACATGAGGAGCAAGTGAGGACTTATCCTACAATAATGAATACCAAATATGTGGGAGAGAAAAGTCTAAATACTGGAATAGTAGTTATGTTACCAGTATAGAATAGAGTAGAGTCCCAACTCTACTAGAGGCTGATATCAATGGTTCTTAGTAGGACTATGGGATGTGATTGCTCCAGAGAGTGATTACAATACCTATCAGCCGAGAGAGTGATTACAATACCTATAAGCCGCCATAAGATTGGTGTGACTTGTATGATTTATGTACATCTACGCTCTGCGGTTGTATGCTTGTACTTGCAGTAGTCGCCTTATGCAACGCTAGGCTTTTATATGTATTATTGTGTTTGCGATGATTAACATGAGAGCATCAGGTAAGGTTTATTATGGATTAGGATAGGCTGACATAGAGAGAGACGCTTGGGTGAATAATGATTTTGGTTAGCGAGTACTTGACCCTTAGGAAGATTAATACTTTACAGTTTGGATTGGATAATGGATAGACTAAAAGGGTCGAGGTTACTCTTAAGCTTGAATTTGAGATGTATTCATGGTCCGCAATGCATGTTACCACTACCGTATATACATGGGTTGGCCATTACGTACGAGGCCAGAAGTACTATCGTTGGAGTATGATATGTGCAATACAAAGGACTTGCGGTTTCCTGGAGGATTGTTTGAGCCCGATACATGCCTTTGGACGGACGGGTTGCTCCCTCCATGTCTTGGTAGTCGGGTAGCTCAATCATTCTAACGGGGTTACTGGCATATCTGAGTCAATACACTACAACAAAACGGCCAAATCGCGGCGATTAAAAGTTCAAGCGGCGGCGGTTCAAACTGCCGCAAATCTCAATTCGCGGCGGTTCAAGTTGTGCCGCAGATTTATGCGTCGGCAGCATGGTTTGCGGCAGTTTGGGTAACGGTCACGCTGCTTGCCGGCTATATGGGTCAAGTGAAATTTCTCGCACATCATAGAGGCGGTTACAAACCGCTGCCAAAATTAAAGATTACGGCGGTTCTTAACTGCCACCAATTTTTTGAATGTTACCGCAAAATATTACGGCAGTTTGGAACTGCCGCTATATGGAAAATTATTTTATTTTTTAATTTATTATTATTTGAAAATTTATTTTGGTTTTATTTAACCTAATTAACTGATTTATTAAAACCAACTTATTAGTTAACTTTTTAACGAAAAACTAAGTGAAACAAAATAAACTTTTAAACTAAATAATTAAAAAAAACCTAAATTCATTAATTCATAAACCAAAATATAAATTTCATACATTAACTTCTATGAAAAAATTAAATGAAATAAAATAAACATTTGAAAGAAATAATCCAACAAACACCTATAGGTACAGTCATCTTTGCATTAATCAAAATATAAATTCACATAACAAAATATAAATTCCACAGTACGTACAATAAATAGTTAAAACAATGATTTAATAAAGTAGCAAAATAAGAAAATGTATATAACGACAAAGGTTCTTCAAGTTCGTAACATAAAAATGAAATCAACTATATCTAGATGGTCCCCCGTGACGATGTTCCTTAATGATTCACTACTGTATGGCTAGAGTTAGAAGAGCGTCTTGCTCCGGTTGGCGATTCCAAGTCAGCTGACTGAGAAAAAAATTATAAAATACATCAGAACCACTATTCGCACAAGTGATTGATTTATAAAGTCATTTTAATTACAACTAATGTACCTGATTTCCCCTAGCATTTTTCATAAGGGAAGCAAGTTGTTCCTTCAATACATCGAGTTCAGCAACTTGTGCCTTCAAAACATTGACTTCAGTGACTTGTGTCTTTAAGGCATCAATTTCAATCTGCATCTTAGTCATCTTTGCATTAGCATTCGTAATCTGCATCTAAAATGGTGTTACACCAAGTCCCATGCTTTGAACATACCCAGGATGCTCTTTCCCAAAAACTTTCATGAAGGCTTCATTCTCAGAAGAAGACTCCTTAATTTCATTTTGTAATTGTTCCTACAAGTATTACGAAGAAACATCAAAACCGATTCACTAACTCCTTAATCTAAAGCCATTCTTCAAGGGATCCTGAAAATATATCAATGTAATTAATGGAAAGAAACAAAAAGGAAGGGGGAAAAACATAAAGACAATATTGCATGAAATCAGAGGCTTAAGAGGCCAGTTATGTTGACCAAGTAAACAATAGTGCATAATCAGCAAGGATATTCAATCAAAGACAAGGCTTGTATCAAACTCATACCAGGAAGCAGTAAATGCTATGTTCTAAGGAAAACAATTAACACAACAATGAAGCATTAGTTACCTAAAAGAAGCATACTGCAAGTACTAAAAGAAGCCTCATGATTTGCAGACATACACCAAGCATACCTTGATTGCAAAAATGCAATGTGAAAATTTTATCCATTATAATCTTGTTAGTTCTCAAACAAAAAAAAGGCACATAATTTCATGCACTCTACTTGGTAGCCCATGCCACAGATCGACAATTACTTACTGCCAAACAGTGACAACATGCAAAATGAGGCTCCAGTTTGCATGAAAATTTGAACCAATCAGAAGAAACAATTCAACTCTAAAAAAAAATATCAGTTTAAAGCCTGATGTGAGCTACTAAGCTTTCCAAGGATACAAACAGTGCATGGTTTCATGTTGTATAGCTCAACTTATGAAACAATCAGGGAAACTGCTATAAAGGGGACACTAGGACAACATGTGAGCTTGCTAAATCCCATGAACTGTAGCCAAAGGGGACTAAGTACAAGTTAAAGAACATTTATAAGGCATTAGTGAGAAACATCAAACAAGAGAAATACTACCAGGTAAAACATCCAAGGGAGAGACCAAAATCCATAAGAAGGCAAAATGCTGAACTTCAAAAACCTAAATTTTATGCATCTGTAGAGTGGAATGTAAAACCATAATTTTGAAATATGCAAAACCATGGTGCAAAGCTAGAATAGATCAGAACCCACAAGACAACACAACACAACAACACAGGCAGCAGAGACAAGAGGCATAAAGAGTTAAACTAAACAACAGCCAGCCAGCATTTTTGTATCAGTATTTCACTTACATATTTCTCTCTGGCCTCATCATTAACAAATCCACCATCCTTTTTCTTGTGAGCAATTTCATACATGTCCCCTCTACTATAGGGTCGCCCATCTTGCAATTCCTAAGATTTTGTACCATATAAATATAATTATATAAGTAAATTATATAATTAAATTTCCAAATAACAAAACAAGTGAGTTATACCATTTCATCCCTTTTTCTTGCTAGTGTCTTGGAGCCTAATGTATGCGAAATTTGTTGCTTCTGGGAGTTCTCTGCGTTTTTGTCAGCTATATCCTATATCATGCAACAAATTTAATAGTCAATAAACAGTAAGCAAAGTCATGCTAAAAAACTCAATTTTGCCTATTGCCATAGTTTTACGACTCAGTCTATATTCCAAATACATATTCCAATTGTCTGCGTCAACGCCTGGCGGTAACCTTTCAAGATTTTGTTCATATGTAAGCTCCCAATCATAATAATCACAAACAACCTTTTGCCGATTGTCCCGTCATTTCTTTCCCAAGCTTGCTAAGATATATTTCTTGTTATCTCCATCATTGACAACAATTTTTTTCTTTAAGACAAACACAATAAAAGTTGTTAGTAACAAAACTCAAGTAGAAATCAGATGTATTAAGTAACAAAACTCATGTTCTCTGCTATGTATTAGTCGTGCAAAGTTAATAGAGGTAAAACCCAACTTATCCATCTTCATGCATCTTGGATTAGTGGTATTAGCCTATTCACATTTAAACATAACTACTGTGAAGCTAGTATAGCATAGCTCAATGATGTCTATTAATTTTCCATAGTAAGGCATTCCTCCAAACCTCATTTGGGCATCACTATTGCTTGAATAACTTCTTGTTCCAAACATGCCAAAAACTCCACTGTTTTGAGTTTTTAATAACTTGTATCGTGCTAAGGTCCGAAATTTGTATCCATTAATATTAAATGCGGTGAACCTTCTAGCTTGATCAAAAGGACCTTGTGCAAGACTGATAAGAAAATCTTTATCTTGTATACTAAGACTGTCAAGATTATTGCCAATCTGGATGCCATAATGTAAATTGTTAGTCACATTCCTATAAAAATGAAAATGCAAACACAGGCATGCATAAACACTCACACGATTGGCGAACCAACGAACAAACTCTCTATGAACCTTTTTGTCTATCTCAGAAGCATTCCTCGTCCTAAGTTACCTTCGTACAATAGTTCTATATTGCCTAATTAGTTATATAATATTAGATGTAAGAAAAGGAAAAATGAATAATTACTCTAAGTGAAAGAAATACTTACTGAAGATAATAATCAACTACGGTGCAATTTGTTAACACGTGTCAATGAGCCTGTAACTTTTCTTTGGGTGTAAGGGTAAAATATGAAGAACCACTACCTGGTTTTCCAATTATAGGAAACAATTCAGTCATTCATGATTGAGATTGTATATCGTTAGGCTCATCGTCTATACGACCACGTCTATTCCACCTTGTCTTAATATTGTCTAAATACCTTGAACAAAATGTAAGAATCTCTTCTATAAGGTAACTTTTTGCTATAGACCTTTCCGGACGTGCTTTATTACGGACATATGATTTTAGATGTCCTAAGTACCTATTTATAAACCATAACAAATATTGTTTAGAATAACCATTATGTTATCGAATTGAAAAAAATTAAAACGAAGCTAACACACATTTTTTACCTTTCTATAGGGTACATCCATTGGTAATGAACAGGACCTCCAATCTTAGCTTCTTCGACAAGGTGAACAACAAGTGAACCATAACAGTGAAAAATGAAGGAGGAAATAGCATTTCCATGTGGCATAAAGTGAGGACAATTTGATTCTGCAATTTGTCCAAATATCTAACTTTCAACACTTTACCACATAATTGTCTAAAGAATGAGCATAACTCAGTTTATACCGCCGAAACCTCATCACGCAACGATGTCTGCATGGTTAGCGGTAGCAATTTCTCCATCAATATATGACAATCATGACTTTTCAACATTCTATTTAACTTGAGATTATCTAAGTCAATGCACCTGGTAATGTTGCTCAAATAACCATCAGGCACAGTAATGTTCTTTAAAGTTGCCAAAAATGCCCTCTTACCCATATTAGTCACTGTAAAGATAGCTAAAGGGTATTTTCCATTATCATTTGACTAGAGGTCTAGTCTTAAGCCCATATCTTTAAGGTCTCTTCGAGCATTGATATTATCTTTTGTCTTTGCACTATCATTTAGCATAGTATATAGGATATTGTCACATACGTTCTTCTCAACATGCATCACATCAAGATTGTGGTGCAAACAATTATCTTTCCAATATGGAAGTTCAAAGAATATACTTTTCTTTTTCCATTGTTGAGTGCTACCCTGTGAAAGTCGTCTACCTCGTGTTCTTTTTCCTGACCCTTCTTTCTCTGGTTATCGCCCAAATGTGGCATTAATGTTAAGAACCTGTTCAAGAATTTCAGAACCAGACAATGTTTTAGGTGGACTACGCATATCTTGCTCACCATTAAAGCGAATTCGGTTCAATCTAAATTTGTGTCTTCGGTCAAGAAAATGGCGATGAACCATAAAATACCATTTTCTACTATAAGGAAGTCGACAAGGAATAAAGTCGAAGTTACAGGATGGGCAAGCAAGTCCAGTGTACGTGTTCCACCCAGAAAGTGTTCCTAACCCGGGAAAATCACTTATTGTCCACATCAAAGCCGCATGTAATTTGAACATCTCACGCTTGAAATAATCGTAAGAATCCACACCTGTTGTCCATAACTCTTTTAACTCTTTGATTAGAGGCTGTAAGTAGACATCTATATTATTTCCTAGCATTTTTTTCCAGGAATTATCATCGAAATTATAAAAGATGTCGGCTTCATGCATACCCATGGAGGACTATTGTATAGAATGAGAATAACTGGTCAAATACTATAATTTGAACTCATAACACCGAAGGGATTAAAACCGTCGGTAGCCAATGCAAGACGAACATTTCGTGATCAGATGCAAACAAAGAGTGTGTTGAGTCAAATCGTTTCCAAGCTTTAGAATCTCTAGGATGCCTCATCATTCCATCATTGTTATCATTAACAGCATGCCATCTCATATCCTCAGCTGTCTTTGAAGACAAAAATAGTCTTTGCAATTGGGGTTTTAAGGGAAAATAGCGAAGAACTTGTTGCCGGGTTGTGGCATCAATTGTCCCGTGGTGGAGGCCCAGGTGGGTTCGAGTCACAGTCGACACGTGGTGCTTGGGCTGTTACGATTAGGTAGAAAGGGTTGCGCCCTGACTAACATCTATAGCTTTTGGCCTAGTGGTAAGCGCTCGATCCAACAATTGGTACCAGAGCCAAGGTCACGTGTTCGATTCCCAGCGGCAGAAATTGCTAGGGGGAGATTGTTGCCGGGTTGTGGCATCAATTGTCCCGTGGCGGAGGCCTAGGTTGGGTCGAGTCACAGTCAACACGTGGAGCTTGGGCTGTTACGATTAAGTAGAAAGGGTTGCACCCTGACTAACAACAATAGCTTTTGGCCTAGTGGTAAGCGCTCGATCCAACAGAACTTTTGCAGGCATTTTCTTCATATTATTGCCATCTACAGATACCTCAATTTCCCTAGATTTTACGCTTGATTTCCATTTAGAAGTGTGACAAAATTTGCAAGTTTTCCTTTCTTCGTCTTCCTTATTTCCCCAATAGAGCATACAATTATTCGGACAAGTAGGTATCTTTTCATAGTTCAAACTAAGTTTGGTGATTGTTTTCTTCACCTCATAAAATGAACTTGGAATCTTAGCATGTTCAAATGCATCTTGCAAGAGTTCTAAAATCGTTGTCATAGCCTTGTCACTCATTCCACACAAGCATTTGATATGATACAACTTGACCAAAAAAGATAACCTTGAATATTTTTTACACCCTTCATATAAGGGTTGTTCTCCATCTCTTGTTAATTCATAAAATTCTTCGATTTCATTCCTTTCTTGAGTGGCATTCGGCATCACATCTTCATGTCTTTCAATCTCGACATTCGATGCGATTGGTACTACATTTGCATGGTGCCTATCAACTCATCATTAATCATGTTTTGGATAGGATCTTCGTGAACAGTGGTGTCTTGAACTAGATTTATAGTATTGCTAGGGTAGACGTGATGATTTCCTTCTATCTCAGACTCCCCATGAAAGAACCAAACAGTGTATCCTACTAGAAATGGTGTAAATCTTAAGTGATCATACACCACACCCCTAGTCTTCCGTTTTTTTGAAGCCACAATGTTTACAAGGACATATTATTTAGCCATTTATCGAATAATGCTCAAAGGCAAAATTAATGAATCCCATAATCCCTTGCTTATACTCATCCGAGTTCCATGGCTTTGTAATCCATGACTTATCCATTGCTAAAAATTATTATTCTAAATTTCAATAAAACACATTACTTAGCCGAAACACATACTACCAAACAATTATTCAAATAATTATTCAAACAGTCTCACATCTTTATGGGGGCTTCAATTATTCAAGCAATTGTCTGATGCTAGAGTTAGTGTTGATTGAACAGAACAGAAGTTCTGAACTGGATCAACATATACATATACATTGTCATCTCAAATATGGAAATAAACTGTCTGAAAGATAAACACACAAGATAAAGCTATCGCATGCATGCCAAGTAAGAAAAGTTTCATAAGAATTAGTTGTGAGAGAGACATTATATGTTTAATTGTAAAGCTTTAGTTTTCCTTCCATGCATACAATACTAATCAGAAGACCAATTTAATAAAACATAACATTTGAATCAGAAGAATTTGGGGCAAAAGTAAGTTTTATTTCAAAATATAACATATACATAGAATCAAACTAAAATGTAACATATGTGTCTTCAACAATGAGACAATCCCACTTGCTCCCTATGTTATCTTAGTGAGGAAAAAAACCCTCAGTGGAGTCCCATTCAGATTTTTCATCAAATAGTTAAAAGGCAATGCAAATATCATAATCATCAAATAGAACTAAGCATGAAACATACTTATAGAACTCTTCACTTAGAAACATGTCAAAGCAGAGCGAGAGATAGAGCAAAGGCAGACCTGTTGAAGCATAGCGAGAGACCTGATGAAGCAGAACGAGAGACAGAGCACAAAATCCCTAACCTGATGTACGAGAAATAAAAATTTGAAGAGAAACTCAATGATAAATGATGAAACACGTTGAAGCAGAGCGAGAGATAGAGCAAAGGCATAATCCCTAACCTGATACACGAGACGCTGTAGAGCTTTAGGGATTTAGGGATTGAGACGCTGTGGAGCTTTAGATCTTTAGGCATTTAGGGATTGAGATGTTGCCGAAGGGTTTGGGACGAAGGGTTTAATACACAAGATGCTGCAGAATCCCTAACCTGTTCTTTTTTTTTTTTTTAATTTTTGAATTTACAGAGAAAGGGAAAGAAGGCGCGGTGTTGCCAAGGAAAGGTTCGCGCTTCGAGGGAAAAAGAATTTGGTTTTTTTAAAAAATTATTTGGAACCATCGTTAAGCTTTATAAACCGCCACCACATTCATAAAAAACAAGGCGGTTAACTTAACCCGCTGTGGCAACCGTCGGGACGTTCAAGCTGCGGCAGTTCTCATGAAACCGCTGCAAACTAACTGCCACTAATAAAGCTATTTCTTGTGGTGATACTATGTGCTATCTTGAGTGCATCCCCGACACCTGCTACTGGGGCAGTGAGCCACTCTTAAGGGTACGCTGAGCTGGATATGCCGGATGGACGACTTGCTCGTTTCTATTCATTCAGCGAGATAAGGAAAACATAGGTAGGCCCGGTGGGGCCGACAAGGAAGATTTGCTAATGAGAGAATGGTCACATGCATGTAGTGAGTATTAGGATATACATGGGAATGGGAATCAAGAAACATCGATATTATGGTTTAGGGGAACCATAGGACCTAATCTTTAGTTTAGGCTACGATCCAGTGTATGAATACCTTTGGAGATGGATGCTTTGTGTGCTATTATGTATTAGTATCTATACTATCTATTCCTTTGTAGTAGTATTTAGATCAATCGTCCTCTCCCCTCTTTCTCTGTTTTTGTGTACTGGATGAATGCTTTTGCAGTTGGGAGAAGACCTTACAGTGCAAGGGTATTGTGAAGGAGTTATCCATTAGCATAGGTTGGCAAGTTATGGACAGTGAGTCAGTATGTGTGTCTTTATGGTTATCTGTAATGCTTGTTACTGCATACACGTAAGCCATGTGTATAGTAGGCCTATGGAAGGCTTGGTATACACTAGTGCACTATATTTATAATAAGATATTTTTCACTATTCCACTATAGCGCATATTCTAATGGTATCTGTAACGACCTGTTTCCGGACCACTACTAAACTAGAACCAAACCTAAATGCGACACATTTTTAAAATGGTACTCTTGTGTCCTTCTGAAAAAATGCGGTAAATTTTTTTTTTAAACATTTGGTGCCCGCAAAGCACACACAGAGTACTTACAGCGTTTCGAAGCATGATACAAACTAGGACACAAGCTATGTACTGGAAATACATACACGCATAAATGTATACAATCAGCATACACAGTACGTACAAAATAAACAGAGTAGTAATGTAAGAGAAAATACACCTAAGATATGAATCCTTATGAGGACGATCACATCCCGGGGGTACTCCCGATAGACACCCACGCAGGGGGCTGCTCTAAAAGTATGCCACCAGTCTACCCTGCAGTACACATAGAACAACACCAAAAGCTTGACTGGTCACCACAACAACTGTATATTATAAACAAAATCCTATAGCTATCAAAATGCAAGCATGCAACAGCCAATCACGACAAATAAAATTCTTTGCTCGGATCCTCGAAGGGGTCCTCCTCGTCGCAGTCTGCCAACGGGTCCTCCGCGTCCTCGCCATCGCCTGGGTAACCATCATTGATTGAAGGCACCACGGGAAAGGGTCAACTTCTCAAATAATCATAGAAATAACAAATCACAAAGCAAAAGACAACAAGATGCACAATTTCTCAAAACGCCACTCAACACTCTCCCTTGAGACACTCTCGACAATTCCGAAAAGCAACGCCGATCCATCCACTGAATACCAGCCGTAGCCTTGGGCTTCATCACCACCCGGGTTATTCATGTTAAGTTCCTAGACAACAAAGACGCCCACTGCGCAATTTGAATACCAGCAGTGGCCTCGGGCTTCTACACCACCAGATGCCAATTGAGCAATTGAACACCATCCGTGGCTTTAGGCTTCTACACCACCTCAGCCGTGGCATCGGGCTTCCACACCACCCTTGGTTGTTCGGGACACTGAACACCAACTTTGGCTTCGGGCTTCTTCACCACCCAGCCGTAGCTTCAGACTTCTACACCGCCCTTGGTTATTCAGATCGAACTCCAAAAACGTCCCAACTAAACTCTCGCACTCCGATGAATAATTCGCCGCATACGATAATTCAAGAAACAATGCAAATAAGTATTTAACCACATATCAAATGAATATTCACACCAAGCTTAATATCGTGCAACTCAGTCCAACAGTAATAAGCAATCAACGCAACCAATCATATCACGACCATCAATCACATAATCCATCCCGCTGTAACTCGATGGAGTTGACAGAGAGGAACAAACAAGTGTGGGGGGGTTTGGGGACAGCTGCCAACCACTTGCAGACAAGCCCACTAAATAATCAGTATATCAAAAGCCGTAAAACGAAGGGGTACAAGACCCTCACTTTGAACCCTGAGGTTCTCAGACTTCTTCGCATAAATACTTGAATTTAAATTCCTATCAATATCTAAAGTTTCCCTTACCACAGTTAGTTGCTAGCGTGGTACCGCACGCCTCGAGCCCACGTCGCACGTTCTCCGAATTCGTAACTCCTATCATCACAAGTAAACTTAACACAATTCTATGAACTAACTTAAAACTTAGGCTCTCCAAATCTAACCCCTAACCTAGCCAAAACACTTACACCTAGAACATAATTTAAAATACTAAATTTTGAAATACAAAAGTATATTTTTAAAAGCATCACATACTTGAAAATTAGCAATAATTAAAAGATCAAAGTTTTTAAGCATAAGACTCTTTTTTTAAAAGAATGCACTAAGTTAGAAATCAAAGATTAACACCTCTCATCATAACTTGAATTAAGACTCCACTTGGCTTTTAGGATAACAAGGAATCTTTTTGCCTTAAGTGTTTCATTGTCTTTAAACTTAAATAACTTCTTAATTAAATCAAACTACTACCCGAAATTTATTCACAATTCTTAATCATATCAGTTAAAAAAAACACACTTTATGCAAGACAATTCATAACAATTTCCATCCTTTTCTAATGCTAGTTCTCGGCCTCCCTCCCACAATTTGGAGCAAATTTTTTTTTTATATAAACCAAATCAATCAAAACATAACATTCTACACCTAATTTCTTTCCAAGGACTTAAGTACCAACTTTGCCCTCATCATCAAGACAAAAATAAGGGATCAAAAAGTTTGAAATTCAAGTCCAAGACTTAAGAGAATACTTAAGACATGAAACAACATCAATTCTCCAATTCTTTCTCTCAATACTAAGTAAAGGCTCCGCTTAGTTTTCTTGGGTCTCAAGGAACCCAATCCTACTAATGTGTTTCATTGCCTCAAGTAACCAAACAAATCCAATTTTTCAATTTCAATCATTTTCCTAAATTCACAAAGCTTAGAGATCTATCAATCAATCATTATAAACAAGTTTGCAAAAATAATTCTCCCTCCATACTCCCATTTAGCTCTCGGCCACCACACACTTTTTAAAAAAAAAATGCAAGACTTCAATTTTAATTAGCAAACCATTTCCCTAATTTTTCCAAACCTCAAACAAACATCAACACAACTATTAAAAATAATTTTGCAAACAAATTTTCCTTCCTTATGCTTCATAGGGCTAGCGGCCCTCACACCCAAAATTGGAGACAATTTCCAAACTTTTCAAAAGAATTAAACAACACCAATTCATTTGAAATTTCTTTCACAACATAACAAACTATAGCTCAAGGCAAAGTTTAATCAAGTTCCAAAAATGTTTTCAAGTCTCTCAAGAACAAAGGTTTTCAATCCAATTTTACTAACTCTCCTGATTCAACCATTTCAACAATTACAACACAATTATACTAACCAAGAAACAAGGGTCATCAACTAATTACATGATTTACAAAATAAATACCCTTAATCCCCTTCTTCAAGAATAGTTGTTCATCATAAAAATTACCCAAACAACTTCTAATACCAAAACTATGAACACATACAACAACTACAACACTAATTAAGCTCAAAATCATCAATTAATTTCTTGATTCACCAAGGATCACACAAACCCTCTTCTTTCCCTTAAGGTCTCACCTAGGGTTGCAAGGAAAAGGGATTGAAGTGCTCATCTCCTTTTTTGATCACAATCAAGCATAAATTAAACACAAAACAAGAAATATGAACAAGAAATGGAAGTGAAAGAACATCACCTACTCCCTCCGTGTGGTTGCGGTTTTATGGGCTGTTTAGGGGAGATGAAATGTGCTCCCAACCTTGCTTGGATGATGAAGGAGATGGTAGTGAAGAGAAGTAGAAGTTATTGCAAGAAGTTTGGAGGATTAGAAGTGAAAAACTCAAGAAAGGATGAAGAAGATGACTATGGAAGCTCCCAAGCTTCTCACACTAGAAACAAGGAAGAAGAAGAAGTGAAATGGGGGTAGAGAGTGGGAGGGGCGCTGCAGCCCAAAATAAAAGGGAAGGAATAGGAAATTTTTAATAAAACAAATATTAAAAAATATAAGACCTCACTTGCCAACCACTTTAATAAGAAATGTGAGTGATAAATGAGAGTGAGAGTAAAAAGGGGTGGTTCACGCTGGTTTACAAGGAAAAAGGGGAGAGAAAAAAAATTAATTAGACAAGTTTAATACTTGGTCAAGAATAAATTAGGAAAAAGTACCAAATAATAAACCACCGAAAGTGTGACACCTAAACTCCATGAAGCAAGATTCTATTCCCATCAACAAGTCTAACCATCTAATCTTTCTTCTCTCATGATTACCCTCTAATCCTAGAGTCTTAGGGTACTAAAAACACGGCGTCGAGTAATCGCTTTACCGATTAGATCTTTCGCCGATTAATTCGCGAAAATTAATTTACCGCGAAATTAGTTCACCAGGTGATAAAATATTATCATAAATAATAAAAACAATAATAGTCACTCAAAAATAATCACGACAGGTTACGATTCAATTTTTATCGAAATCGGGGTTCAGTTAAAATTTTATTCGCGGATAAAAACAACCCGGTGATTCGAAAAGCGACGAAACTTCGTTAGAATTTTCGACGATATTCCAACAATGAATTAATATAAAATATTAATTCTCAAATTTAATTTGATCTTGATTTAATTAATTCACTTAATTAGAGAACAAGAAATTGCTTATTATAGCATAAATACGACTGAAATACACTACAATAGCGCTAAATAACGTATCGTAAAAATACGGGTGTTACAATACTCCCCCTCTAAAAATAGTTTCGTCCTCGAAACTACGGTTAAGATACGTATCAAGAAAAAGTTATGGATACTAGTTCCTTATCTTCCCTTCCATCTCCCACGTTCAGCCTCAAGTCTCGGAACATTCCTGGCATCTCCATCTCCTTAATCATCGTTGCTGAGGCTACAACACTCTTCATGCTCAGTGCATCAGCTACCACATTCGCCTTCCCTGGATGATATTCCAAAGTGAAGTCGTAGTCTTTCAAAAATTCTGTCCATCTTTATTGTCGCATGTTGAGCTCCTTCTGATCGAACAAGTACTTCAGGCTCTTGTGATCGCTGTAAACAGTGAACGTACTCCTATAACGGTAGTGCCTCCAAATCTTCAGTGCAAAAACCACCGCAGCAAGCTCCAAATCATGTGTAGGATAATTCCTCTCGTGAATCTTAAGTTGTCTCGTAGCATAAGCCACAACTTTCCGATGTTGCATCAGTACGCATCCTAAACCCTGGTGTGACGCATCTTAGTAAACCTCATAAGGTTCTTCCGGTGGAGGCAAAACCCACACAGGTGCTGTTGTCAAAAGTTCCCTCAGCCTTTGAAAATTGGGTTCGCACTCTTCGGTCCA
This sequence comes from Calophaca sinica, assembly GCA_037113605.1. Classification (NCBI taxonomy): domain Eukaryota; kingdom Viridiplantae; phylum Streptophyta; class Magnoliopsida; order Fabales; family Fabaceae; genus Calophaca; species Calophaca sinica. Next base: position 49,430,509 of record CM073734.1, on the reverse strand, counting down.
AGCAAACGGTTGATCCTTCCTCGTAAATCGTGTAAGCAGTGCTATAATCTTCAAAAAACCTTCGATAAATCTTCGGTAGTAGCTTGCTAATCCAACAAAACTTCTGATATCTGTCACAGTCTTCGGCTGTTCTCATGCTAACACAGCTTCAATCTTGGTTGGATCTACCGCTATCCCGTCTCTGGTTATCACATGTCCAAGAAAGTTCACCTCTTCGAGCCAGAACTCACACTTAGGAAGGTTAGCATACAGCCGCTTCTCTCGTAGTATCTGTAGTACTCTGCGTAGATGCTCTTCGTGCTCTTCTCTACTCCTAGAATAAATCAGGATGTCGTCCGTAAATACCATCGCGAACTGGTACATTCTTCAACTCGGTCACTTGGTAAATTCTAAACTAGCGAGGGAATATGAAATCCTAAGCTCTCTCTCTTACAAGAATCTTCGATAGAATTATCAGAAAGATATTTGAAAACTCCAAAATTGGAAAACTACGATTTTTGGGCACAGTCCTAACGGATATGGTGATTCAAAAACCAATCCAACCTGAGAATAATGGTAAGACTTTTAAAGATACGCGACTCGAATTGACAAGGACTTTCTACACTCGACAATCACTACATAACGAAGTCATGCAGTGTTAGAAACTAGGGTCTTAGCAGTTGAAGTAACCACTACTAAGTCGAAGGATAAAACAGTCAAAAGCAATTTTATATCAGCTCACACAATCCAGAGAAATCAAATAATGTGTAGCATTAGAATCGAAGAATATGGATGGAGAGTTACCCTCAAATTTCGTAATTCCCCTGGGTTAGATCTCCTGATCGCTCTACTTCTTTGCCACCCATGCAGAATACTATACCCTTAATCATCTGACGCTTCCCTTTAGCCTCCACGGCATTCACCACTGGTTCAGTCTTAGGAGCTTTGCAGTCTCTAACCCTGTGTCCCGGTTTCCTGCAGTTGAAGCACACGTCGTTCTTCTCTTTAGAGTAGTTGATTGCATAGTGTCCTGGCTTACCGCAACGGTAACAAGTCACGTCGGCGTTAGTCTGACTCTCGCCTCTCGCGTTCTGAGCCATCGGACGGTACTGACCTTTGCTGTTGTTCCCTTGAGGTCGACTGTACGGCTTCTTCTGCTACTTTCCCTTCTGAGAAAACCTCTGTCCTACGCTCTGGGGTCTCACGGGTCCCCCTGTACCACTCCTCTTCTTTGCGCTTCTCATAACTTCCACCTCAACACACCTGTCAATCAGTTCTTGAACCTCAATCCCAGAATCAGGAATCAGTTCTTGATTCCTGATTCTCAGAGACGTCACAGATTTCTGGATGTCGAACCTCAATCCCCGTTGAAATCTCTCGCTCAACCATCCTTGGTCAGCGCGGTCACAAAACGGACTAAAGTACCTTGCAAGTGATTCGAACTTAGCGGCATATTCCGACACCGTCATGCTACCTTGTTGTAGTCAGAGGAACTCTTGCTCTTTCTCCGCCGGTGCAGTATCAGGAAAATATTTGTCCATAAATTTTCTGTGGAAAACTTCCCAAGTAATCTCACGACGCTCTACCGTCAAAGTCTGCTTCACTCCCTTCCACCAGTACTCGGCATCTCCTAGCAGCAAGTAGGTTGCATAGTCCACCTTGACATTCCCTGGGCAATGGAATGCCTCAAAGATTTTCTCTATCTCCTGCATCCAAAGGTCTGCCTTGTCTGGATTCGGCTCACCGTAGAACTTCGGTGGGTCGTGCTTTCGGAAATCCGCTAGTCCTCTAGCTTCCATATTCCGTTCTGTTCTCTGTTGTTGTTGCAGATTTTGCTGGATCAAAGCTGGAGTCTGTTGAGCCATAGCATTGGATTGTTGAGTTACAGCAGCCGATTGCTGAGCCATAGCCGCCGACATCTCTGTCATCGCTTGAATCGCTCTCTCCATCGTGGTGTTATCAGGTCTGGGTGTAGTATCTCTGCGAGGTGGCATTAGATTCCACAAAGTCCAAAACCTGTCAAAACCTCACAATCAAGTGTTGTGTTAACACACATTGCTTCAATCAAGAAACAATCCAAATAATAGGCAAGCAAAACTGCTTCACTCAATAAACAATGACAATACAACCCAGCTAGTTACCCGACACACATAACCCGACATGGTGACCAGCTTAAATACCCAACTCACAGTCCAATTAGAACCGAACTGCTCTGATACCACTATTGTAACGACCTGTTTTCGGACCGCTACTAAACTAGAATCAAACCTAAATGCGACACGTTTTTAAAATGGTACTCTTGTGTCCTTCCGAAAAAATGTGGTAAATTTTTTTTTAAAACATTTGGTGCATAAAGCACACACAGTACTTCTGACGTTTGAAGCATGATACAAACTAGGACACAAGCTACGTACTGGAAATACATACAAGCATAAATGTATACAATCAGCATACATAGTAGGTACAAAATAAACAGAGTAGTAATGTAAGAGAAAATACAACTAAGATATGAATCCTTATGAGGAAGATCACATCCCGGGGTTACTCCCGACAGACACCCACGCAGGGGGCTGCTCCAAAAGTATGCCACCAGTCTACCCTGCAGTACACATAGAAAACCACCAAAAGCTTGACTGGTCACCACAACAACTGTAAACTATGAACAAAATCCTACAGCCATCAGAAATGCAAGCATGCAACAGACAATCACGACAAATAAAAGTCGTTGCCTGGATCCTCGAAGGGGTCCTCCTCATCGCAGTCTGCCAACGGGTCCTCCGCGTCCTCGCCATCGCCTGGGTAACCATCATTGATTGAAGGCACCACGGGAAAGGGTTAACTTCTCAAAAAATCATAGAAATAACAAATCACAAAGCAAAAGACAACAAGATGCACAATTTCTCAAAACGCCACTCAACACTCTCCCTTGAGACACTCTCGACAATTCCGGAAAGCAACGCCGATCCATCCATTGAATACCAGCCGTAGCCTTGGGCTTCATCACCACCCGGGTTATTCAGGTTAAGTTCCTTGACAACACAGACGCCTACTGCGCAATTTGAATACCATCCGTGGCCTCGGGCTTCTACACCACCACATGCCAATTGAGCAATTAAACACCAGTCGTGGCTTCAGGCTTCTACACTACCTCAGCCGTGGCATTGGGCTTCCACAGCACCCTTGGTTGTTCGGGCCACTGAACACCAGCTTTGGCTTCGGGCTTCTTCACCACCCAGCCATAGCTTCGGACTTCTACACCGCCCTTGGTTGTTCAGATCGAACTCCAAAAACGTCACGACTAAACTCTCGCACTTCGATGAATAAATCGCCGCATACGATAATTCAAGAAACAATGCAAATAAGTATTTCACCGCATATCAAATAAATATTCACACCAAGCTTAATACCGTGCAACTCAGTCCAACAGTAATAAGCAATCAACGCAACCAATCATATCATGCCCATCAATCACAGAATCCATCCCGCTGCAACTCGATGGAGTTGACAGAGAAGAACAAACAAGTGTGGGGGGTTGGGGATAGCTGCCAACCACTTGCAGACAAGCCCACTAAATAATCAGTATATCAAAAGCAGTAAAACGAAGGGGTACAAGACCCTCACTTTGAACCCTGAGGTTCTCAGACTTCTTCGCATAAATACTTGAATTTAAATTCCTATCAATATCTAAAGTAGCCCTTACCACAGTTAGTTGCTAGCGTGGTACCGCACGCCTCGAGCCCATGTCGCACGTTCTCCGAATTCGTAACTCCTACCATCATAAGTAAACTTAGCACAATTCTATGAACAAACTTAAAACTTAGGCTCTCCAAATCTAACCCCTAACCTAGCCAAAACACTTACACCTATAACATAATTTAAAATACTAAATTTTGAAATACAAAAATATATTTTTAAAAGCATCACATACTTGAAAATTAGCAATAATTAAAAGAACAAAGTTTTTAAGCATAAGACTCGTTTTTTAAAAGAATGCACTAAGTTAGAAATCAAAGTTTAACACCTCTCATCATAACTTGAATTAAGACTCCACTTGGCTTTTAGGATTACAAGGAATCCTTTTGCCTTAAGTGTTTCATTGTCTTTAAACTTAAATAACTTCTTAATTAAATCAAACTACTACCCGAAATTTATTCACAATTCTTAATATATCAGTTAAAAAAAACACACTTTATGCAAGACAAGTCATAACAATTTCCATCCCTTTCTAATGCTAGTTCTCGGCCTCCCTCCCACAATTTGGAGCAATTTTTTTTTATATAAACCAAATCAATCAAAACATAAAATTCTACACCTAATTTCTTTCCAAGGACTTAAGAACCAACTTAGCCCTCATCATCAAGACAAAAATAAGGGATCAAAAAGTTTGAAATTCAAGTCCAAGACTTAAGAGAATACTTAAGACATGAAACAACATCAATTCTCCAATTCTTTCTCTCAATACTAAGTAAAGACTCCACTTAGTTTTCTTGGGTCTCAAGGAACCCAATCCACCTAATGTGTTTCATTGCCTCAAGTAACCAAACAAATCCAATTTTTCAATTTCAATCATTTTCCTAAATTCTCAAAGCTTAGAGACCTATCAATCAATCATTATAAACAAGTTTGCAAAAATAATTCTCCCTCCATACTCCCATTTAGCTCTCGGCCACCACCCACTTTTTAAAAAAAAATGCAAGACTTCAATTTAAATTAGCAAACCATTTCCCTAATTTTTCCAAACCTCAAACAAACATCAACACAACTATTAAAACCAATTTTGCAAACAAATTTTCCTTCCTTATGCTCCATAGGGCTCGCAGCCGTCACACCCAAAATTGGAGACAATTTCCAAACTTATCAAAACAATTAAACAACACCAATTCATTTGAAATTCCTTTCACAACATAACAAACTATAGCTCAAGGCAAAGTTTAATAAAGTTCCAAAAATGTTTTCAAGTCTCTCAAGAACAAAGGTTTTCAATCAAATTTTACTAACTCTCTTGATTCAACCATTTCAACAATCACAACACAATTATACTAACCAAGAAACAAGGATCATCAACTAATTACATGATTTACAAAATAAATACCCTTAATCCCCTTCTTCAAGAATAGGTGTTCATCATAAAAATTACCCAAACAACTTCTAATACCAAAACTATGAACACATACAACAACTACAACACTAATTAAGCTCAAAATCATCAATTAATTTCTTGATTCACCAAGGATCACACAAACCCTCTTCTTTCCCTTAAGGTCTCACCTAGGGTTGCAAGGAAAAGGGATTGAAGTGCTCATCTCCTCTTTTGATCACAATCAAGCATAAATTAAACACAAAACAAGACATAAGAACAAGAAATGGAAGTTAAAGAACCATCACCTACTCCCTCCTTGTGGTTGCGGTTTTAGGGGCTGTTTAAGGGAGATGAAATGTGCTCCCAACCTTGCTTGGATGATGAAGGAGATGGTAGTGAAAAGAAGTAGAAGTTATTGCAAGAATTTGGAGGATTAGAAGTGAAAAACTCAAGAAAGGATGAAGAAGATGACTATGGAAGCTCCCAAGCTTCTCACACTAGAAACAAGGAAGAAGAAGTGAAATGGGGGTAGAGAGTGGGAGGGGCGCTGCAGCCCAAAATAAAAGGGAAGGAATAGGAAATTTTTAATAAAACAAATATTAAACAATATAAGACCTCACTTGCCAACCACTTTAATAAGAAATGTGAGTGATAAATGAGAGTGAGAGTAAAAAGGGGTGGTTCACGCTGGTTTACAAGGAAAAAGGGGAGAGAAAAAAAATTAATTAGACAAGTTTAATACTTGGTCAAGAATAAATTAGGAAAAAGTACCAAATAATAAACCACCAAAAGTGTGACACCTAAACTCCATGAAGCAAGATTCTATTCCCATCAATAAGTCTAACCATCTAATCTTTCTTCTCTCATGATTATCCTCTAATCCTAGAGTCTTAGGGTACTAAAAATACGGCGTCGAGTAATCGCGTTACCGATTAGTTCTTTCGCCGATTAATTCGGGAAAATTAATTTACAGCGAAATTAATTCACTGCGTGATAAAATATTATCATAAATAATAATAACAATAATAATCACGACAGGTTACATTTCGATTTTCATTGAAATCGGGGTTCATTTAAAATTTTATTCGCGGATAAAAACTACCCGGTGATTCGAAAAGCGACGAAACTTCGTTAGAATTTTTGACTATATTCCAACCATGAATTAATATAAAATATTAATTCTCAAATTTAATTTGATCTTGATTTAATTAATTCACTTAATTAGAGAACAAGAAATTGCTTATTATAGCATAAATACGACATAAATACACTACAATAGCGCTAAATAACGTATCATAAAAATACGGGTGTTACAGTATCTGAGTATTTTATTGTAAATAACTAATTAAAGAAAAGATTATAAATGAACCTGGATAATCGGGTAGTTACACTTAGTAATAAAAGAAATAATTCAAAATGACTAGGGTGTCACACAAGTTGAGAAATCCTAGCCGCATAATGTGACACCCACTACCCCGTCGTACGAAAAATGCATATAAAGAGCATGCGAGATGTAATGAAATACCGAACTATGAAAATCGTTTTTACGGAATTGTAGTTCACATAAAAACATACTCAACCTAGTTACGGAATACTAAAAACATAAAATGTTTGCAGAAATATAAACCCAATAACCCGAAGTCACACATCTCAGAGCTTAACCCTTTGTTTTTCATCAGAAATAATAAACATCATAAAACATAGGTAAATCCTAAGTTAAAAAGCATCACATAGATTACTCCTTAGCATCCACGTCATCACTTGCAGTCTCACCATTTACCCGTACATGGGGTGTACACGTAGCCACAAACACAGAGGGGTGATGAATCATACTCGATATGAAAAGAAAACACAACATAAGCACAATATAACATGTTGCGTAAACAATCAAGCATGCAATGTATCAACAAACAACGTCTCATCAGTCAACGTTAATCGGTCAATAGTCCTACGTCGGTAATCAACTGACGTGAACCTATCAACTACTCCGTCTTCAGGATCCTTTTCCTCTTCGGGTGAGCGGATGCGAGTGGCCTCAACATCCAGAGATACAGACTGAGTCTAGTCAGGGTGATCCAGTGTATGAACGGGATGCCCTAGCAGTTTCCTGCCTTTATGTAAGACCTCCTACTGGAAACTACACGCAAAGCCGAGCAGAGCTCCTCGTGGCCATCTTCGAACTATTCCCCATGAAATCATTTGCCCACCACCTAGCAAAACCACATCCTCGATGCGCGACAACCGTCCTAAGCGTCTCACAGTCGTATGTAACTCAAACCTTGCAGTTACTTTCATATCCATCATGCATAAATCAAACCTTGGAGTTACTATCTAATCGTTCATGCATAACTCAAACCTTGGACTTACTATCTAGAACAAACACTGAGGATAATAAGCGGTTATGCTCATAAAATAAGACAAACAACAACTACTTATCAATTCTAGGTATTACTACCCTTAACCAACCCCCTTACAAATCTTTGAAACTAATTATTATCCAAGCATTAGAGGTATGAATCGATTCATAGCCGCTATGAATCGATTCAGGGTCAAAAACTCAGTCTGTAAATCTAAGCGTGTAGTCATGAACCGATTCATGACTTCAATTCACTAGTTCTGTAAACAGCAGGTGTGAATCGATTCATGCAGGTAGGAATCCATTCGTTGGACATCCAGAAGTACAGTAAAGCAGTTTTCTGCACTTTCGCGTGTTGGGGACCTCTCTTAAGTATTCCCACGTCCAATCCAGCATTTAGGAAAATTACTAAATTGTCCCCTAAGGTCTCTAATCACTGGTTTTCCATCCAATTCTTAATTAATTCATTATTCTTTAATTCTCACTATAAACTCCATGATCATGCCTCTTTCTCTTCCTTTAATTCCATTAATCCATAACTCATTCATTTAAGCCAAGTTTAATACCATCCACTTGCAGCCCCTATTAGCCTCTACCAATCTTTATTTTATTAAGGGTTCCTCATCCAATCCATTGATTCTATTATCCTATTTATCAAGATTTCCACACATAATCACTTCTCTAATTAGCTTTAATTCAAACAACATATACTAATCACATCCCAATTTAATACTAATAATCTTCATACTAAATCTAAACATGAGATCACGTAATCATACTCCAAAATAGTGACTACAATTTGTGAGTCATGCCAACATATAATTCCAATCGTATCAAAACATCATAGATCATGCTTTCAACAAACAATTCATGTTAAATACCATCAAAGCATTACAAATCATGCATCAAGTTACTAGTTAAACAAAATAACAATACCTAGGGATCCTTGCTCCTACAAGGGCCTTATAACTCATCAAGACAGAAACTAATCCATTCAAAACCATTGCTCTTACAACGATTAACAAGAAATTACTTACCCACAAGGCATAGCGGTCACGGGACACCCTTAGCACGTAAACTAAAGCTCTATGCCTCTTTTTATAGGATCATCCACCCCCATACCTTAATGAAGTTGAAGCCATCAATGAGGGTCTCAGAGAGCTCCGAATTCGATTCCCTTCCCAATTCCTATCATAACGAAGATCAAGGAGTTCAAATCTAAAGTTAGAATTTGAATCTCAAGAACATTTTAAAAAATGAATTGAAAGCGTCAAAGATACCAACAAATTTCTCTTTCTTAGAATTAGAAAGAATGAGAAGAAGAATAAGAAGAAAACATTGCTTTGGTTTTAGCCTTGAAGATGGCATCTAATTCGGTGCAGAAACGAGACAGGACGGCATGAAACGGCGACAAAGGCAACAGGACAGCTCTAGGAGTTTTAGGGTTTATTAGAGCTCTTAAGGAATGTTTACAAATAAGGTTTAGAGTCATTTTAGGTTTAAAATTAGGTTTAGGTCGTAATCAGCAAGCCTCATCACGTTTAGAAGCGAAACGAGCCAAAACAGGGCAACCTACTAATTAATACACGCTGTCAGCTGGTGCGAATCGATTTATTCACAGGGGTGAATCGATTCACAAACTCAAAAATTCCCAAAAAATGATTTTTCCCCATTCTAAATCTCTTTAGTTCCTTCTAAAGGTCTCCCTTCTTAACTAGACCTTAAAATAGTTATTAAAATGCACAATTAACGCACAATAACCCTATAATTTCTAATGCTCATGGATCATAGAAATTTGGGGTATTACACATGAGACTTTTTTGCTTTCCCTTCTTTTCCCTCCTTTTCCTTCTATGTCTCTGATGTAAGATCTACGATATTCTTGTTTTATCAATCGTGTGGCTAAGGTTGCTTCTTCTCATCCTCTCAAATCTCTCTCTCTCTCTATATGTATTCTTATATAACGAATCTTGCTTAATGTTGCTGGAGATGGAAGAACAACACTGTTTTTTTTTCGAACCGCAGTCAACTGGATATCCGTCGATTTTTCCCAATATACTCAATTTTTTAGCAGTTTGTCAACCAAATTTAGATCAAAGAGGTTCAGAGGCCATTTCAAACCGAACAACACACCTATTCTCTATCCGACCGGTCGAATCGGCCAGTCCGCTCTAATTTTCATAACCTTGGTAAATAGGCATCCTTCGACATGTGTATGACTCATCTCTTCGTAGAACCTCCGAATGTCCAAACCCTGTATTCATCTGTAATTATGTTGTCTTACATGAATATAACATCAAGTTATTTACCTTGTCATCTATCATACTCTTTCTATCCTTATCATTCTTAGATGGATAGATACTAGTATGAGAAGTTTACTAGTGAGTGAAAGTAAGCATGAATAAAGAACATGAAGAAAAACTATGATTAGATTGTGAGGATGTATAGGTTAGAATTCAATAGCACTCTGACAATCTAGAAATAAAGAAAATATTGGATCTACCATTGGGACCACTAGAAGAACCTAAGAAGATGCTAAGGAGATAAAAAGAGGATACACTGATAAGTAGAAGATGTAACATGTGTATAGAGTTGAGGAGAAAGATAAGTTTAGAAAGAGAGAATCTGATAGACTAGAATAAGTGAGAAACATTACAATAGACACTTTGAGAACCTAAGTATAGAGTTTGAAAGAATCAGAGTGCGCAACGAAATCATTTTATCTCAATGAAGTTTAATAGAGTGTTATAGATGATAATGTATCTAGAACATTTTCATCCAGATCTCTATTAAAGGTCACCAAGAAAAATGCTCTAGATCAATCTAGGATAAGAGCATGTTTTTACTATTGATATTTTACCATTCCTACCTACTCAATAACAAGTTACGAGACTGATCACCTTGCTAATTTGTCAAGAGTGGAAAGGAGTGTAATAATCAGAGTAATAAGTGTAACGACCCATTTCCGAACCGCTACCGAGCTCAATATACCGAGCTCGAGTTACCGAGCTCAACACACCGAGCTCAACATAAACCTGTATGAGATGTGTTTTAAAACGAAACTCTTGTGCCTTTTAAAAATACGATATATTTTTTTTTATAAAACCAACTCGTACACATCAGAGTAATTACAGCTTTTCGAAACATGGTGCAACTAAGAAACAAGACTTAAATTCTAATAAAACATACATGCATAACATACATATATATATATCACTCGAAATAATAATGTATACAAAATACAGGGTAGCAAAGTATAAAGAAAATACACCTAAGGTATGTCGACTTCAAAAGAGCAATCATACCCTGGGGGTACTTCCAGAACTCCCAGCAGTTTGCTCCAAAAGTAAGACCACCAGTCTACCCTGTAGCAACAAAACATAACTGGCCCAAACTGGTCACGACATACTACTCCAAAAGAAAAACAAGGTACAGCCATAAAAAAAAAACATCCAACAACATAAACAATCACGTCAAGTAGAGGTCGTCACTCGGGTCCTCGTCGAGCTCCTCCTCGGCATCATCTACTGTCGAGTTCCCTGCGCCCTCGACATCGCCTGGGTAACCGTCATGGATTGAAGGCACCACGGGAAAGGGTCAACTTCTCAACAATTCAAGATAAGCTCGACATAAAGGATATAAGCAAACAGCAAAGTATAACATTCACCGACGTGACTCGACCATCTCACTCTAAACTCGACACAACTCGCAATCCATTTTCTCTCGACTCGACAATTTTTCCGGAATGCACACGCCGTACCGTATGTCGGAAAGTCCAGCCGAAGCCTTGGGATCCTCGCTCTCCCTAGGACAGTCAACTCAGGTCCCATAGCGTGGCGACGTCTAGTCAATCTCCGTAAACAAAGGGACCTAGCACCCTTAGTTATCCGGTCACGGCTCAAAGCGTCATACGACTCACCTAGCTCGCTCACTCGATGAATAATTCGCCGTGATCACGATATTCAAAGAGTTAAACACAAGATATTCAACCGCATGTCAAATAAAAAGAGCAAGCTCGACATGAAGAAACGCAATTCAACATGCAATACACAATTCACGACATATATTCAATCACATATTAAATACATGCAAAAACTCAATCATATCACAACATTTCAAGCTCGACACAAATCAGGAAAATCCATACACAATAACATAACCACGTAGAATATGAAGTGCCCTTACGCTAGCATACTATGAAAGTATTAATGTGAAGCGCCCTTACCGAACTCCAAGTTAATGCTGCTCGACAACGACCTCGACACAGCTGTCTTCAAATGAGCTCGACAACGACTTCTCTTACTCGATCTCGACACGGCTGTCTTCAACGAGCTCGACAACGACTTCTCTTACTCGATCTCGACACGGCTGTCTTCAACGAGCTCGACAACGACTTCGACACGTACCGTCCTCAATCGACCTCGACACGTACGCTTCTCAGTCTGGATTCCGCTGCTTCCACGTCCTCGGATTCTCTCTCCCGTACACCTCGATTCGGAAATCACCCGATCTCGGGAATCAGACTTCCTAAAACAAACACAACTCAGCTCGATCTATGGGTTCTAATACACTTAGCTCTCTTCCCAAACTTAACCACAACCCAGAAAAATATAAAACTCAAGAACTGAAATATATTTTTCCTCTAACACAAAGTTAGGGTTTTCGATCAAAAGTTCATGAAAAAGGTTATCTGATGCTTCAACAGATAGATCGACAACAACAACAACCAGAAACAACAAACGAAAAACAAGAAATCGAAGTAAACCAAAAATGAAGGGTTTCTGGGCACTGCCGATTGCATAAAAACAGAGGAAGAAAATTTGTTTTACAAGCCCAATTAATCGGTTAGAAAGATAGGTAATATCGTGAAGAAGAAACCCATCAGTTTGACATGATTTGGAAGCATAAAACTGGCTACAAATGGAAGGAAAAGTAGCGCTAAACAGTAGCACAGAGGAAAAGAAAAATCTGTTCTTCATACCTCAATGGTGATGGTCGAGCAGACGAGATATGTCGAGAAGATGATGATGAACAAGGTTGATGAAGAAAGCTTGTGCAGAATCTCGATGGAACTCACGGTTTCGTCGATGGAAGTTCTTGGAGAAAAACAACGAAACTTCGAGGCGAGAAGGAAGGAAGAAGAAAGAAGAAAAGAGAAAGAATGAGTGTTTGAGGGAATCGGTCGTGGTATACAGCTGGTGAGAAAAGGGGTATAATCGTAACTTCAGCTATAAGATGCCAATCCCATCAATCATTCTACCCGTCTAATCGTTCCTCCCTCATAATTATCCTCTACTCTGTCGGTCAACGGTCTAGACACGCGACGAGAACGGCAAGCCGACAAGATAATTATTACAAACAATATAATAATAGCGCTGAATAACTTTCGAAAGAAAACGAGGTATCATCTCGACACGATGTCGACTAGGGTGCTCGTGCAAGCGCACAAGGTTCTAACACGAGTTCGTGAACGCGGCCTCCTCAGCTCGGCAAATGACTTCATCAGCTCGGTACGCGACTTCATCAACTCGACACGCGACCTCCTCAGCTCAGCAGCTAGTGCACGCAGTCTCCTCATCTCGGCAACTGACCTCGGCAAATGATCTTGGCACGAAATCTCGACACAAGGTCTTGGTCGAGGTCTCGATACGTCGTCCTAATACGATGTCGATCTCGTCCTCAGGTGTTACAATCTCTCCCTCTAAAAAAATTTCGTCCTCGAAATTGCAAATAAGATTCTTACCTCGGAAAAGTTCAGGGTACTGAGTCTTCATCTTCTCCTCCAGCTCCCAAGTTGCATCTCCCGTCTTCTGATCCCACACAACTTTGACGAGTTGAATCTCTTTGTTCATAGCTGTTTGGCTTTAGATCAACGATCCTTCTTTGGTAATGCTTGAAAGATAGGTCTTCCTTGGTTGAATCACATCCGGTTCGATGACATGAGAGGGTCGGAAATATACTTCCGCAATTGTGAGGCGTGGAAGGCGTCATGGATGTTCGACAAGAATGGTGGCAAGGCAATCGATATGCCACTGGACCAATCTGACGAAGAATCGATAAGGTCCAATAAATTTAGGGGTAAGTTTCTTGGATTTGATCGCTCGACCAACTCGATGGTGGGGGTGACTCTAAGAAATACATGTTCTCCTTCCTCGAACTCGAGTGGTCGACGTCGTTGGTGCGCATAACTCTTACATCGACTTTGAGATGTTTGCATCCGATCTACGATCAAGCGGATCTTCTCGGTAGTCTGCTGGATCATATCTGGTCCTCTGACGATTCGCTCGCCGTCCTGGTACCAACAAAGAGGCGTCGACATTTTCGTCCATCTGGCGCTTCAAAGGTGCCATTCCAATACTCGCATGGAAAGCGTTGTGTAGGTGAACTCCACCAATGGTAAGGCGTCGTCCCAACTTCCTCGGTGATCTAACGTACAAGCTCGCAACAAATCTTCAAGTGATTGGATCGTTCTCTCGGTCGACCGTCGACCGAGGATGATATGCCGAGCTAAGCTCGAGCTTCGGTTCCCATCGCTCCTTGCAATTCCCTCCAAAAATGAGACGTGAACTTCGGATCTCGGTCCGACACGATCGAAGAGGGTATTCCATGAAGTCGTACTATCTCCGCGATGTAGATCTCGGTCAGCTTTTCCACGTTGTATGTCGACCTCACTGGTAAGAAATGAGCAGATTTGGTCAATCGGTCGACGATCACCCAAATCGAATCATTCTTCTTCTGCGTTTTCGGCAAACCTACAACGAAATCCATGAAAATACTATCCCATTTCCAAACTGGTACGTCAAGCGATTGTAGCATTCCTGCAGCTCGTTGGTGCTCCACCTTCGCTTTCTGACACGTTAAACACGAAGCTACGTACTCGGCCACTTGCTTCTTCATTCCGGACCACCAAAAATACTTCTTCAAGTCTTGATACATCTTCGTAACTCCTGGGTGAATACTAAAGTTGCTCTTATGCGCTTCGTCGAGAATCAACTTCCTCAGCTCGGATACGTTAGGTACGCACACTCGGCCATTGCACCTCAAGATGTCGTCCGCTCAGGCGTGAAATCTGCCGCTTCCTTGCGCTTATCAATGAATCTTCTCTTGCGAGCTCGTCATGAACTTGCGGTCTCGGATCTCGTCCAACAATCTGTTAGAAATGGTAAGCATACCAAATCTCGGCTTCCGGTGAAACTTGACACTCGACTTTAAGTCTCGGAACTTCTCGAGCATCTCCAACTCCTTGATCATCATCGCCAGGGTTAAGCGCTCTTCCTACTCAGCGCATCCGCTACTACGTTAGCCTTGCGGGATGGTATTCCAACGTAAAGTCGTAGTCCTTGAGAAATTACGTCCATCTACGGCGACGCATGTTGAGCTCTTTACGGTCGAACGGTACTTCAAGCTCTTGTGATCGCTGAAAAGCGGTAAGAGTGCTCCGTAAAGGTAGTGCCTCCATATCTTGATGCAAAAACTCACGCCGCCGGCTAAGTCGTGAGTAGGGTAGTTCTCTCGTGAATCTTAAGTCGTCTTGAAGCATACGCGACCACCTTCCGATGTTGCATCAAAGACGCATCCCAATCCCTGGTGTGACGCATCACAATACACCTCGAAATGCTCTTCGGGTTGAGGCAAAATCAGCACGGGTGCTGTCGTCAAAAGCTCCTTCAGTCTTTGAAAACTGGCTTCACATTCCTCGGTCCAGGCAAAAGGTTGATCCTTCCTCGTCGATCGTGTAAGAGGCGCGACAATCTTCGAAACCTTCAATGAATCTTCGGTAATATCACGCTAAGCCGACAAAACTTCGATCTCGTGCTTAGTCTTGTTTGTTCCCACGCTTACGACTTCAATCTTAGTTGGATCCACGACTATCCCTTCTCTGGAAATCACGTGACCAAGAAAATTCACCTCTTCAAGCCAAAATTCACACTTGACCAGGTTGGCATAGAGTTGCTTATCTCGTAATATCTGCGATGCTCGACATAGGTGTTCTGCGTGCTCTTCTCGGTTCCTCGAGTAGATCAAGATGTCGTCGATGAACACTACAACGAACTGATCCAAAAGCGAATGGAAAATCCTGTTCATGTAATCCATAAACACACGGTGGCGATTCGTCACTCCAAACGGCATCACCAAGTACTCGTAGTGACCGTATCTAGTCCTGAAAGCTGTTTTGGCGACATCTTCCTCCTTCACGCGAATCGATGGTAGCCCGAGCTTCAAGTCTATCTTGGAAAGATCGCCGCTCCACGAAGTTGATCCATCAAGTCGCCAATACGTGGTAACGGATAACGGTTCTTCACGGTAACCTTGTTGAGTTCGCGATAGTCCACGCCAGATCTTGATCGTCCATCCTTCTTCTTAACCAACAACCTTTGGAGCTCCCCACGGTGACACGCTCGGTCGTATGAATTGCTTCGACTCCAAGTGTTCGATCCGGGACTTGACTTTTTCATCTCGGCGGAGACATCACGTATGGCGCTTTGGAAATCGGTCTGTCCCTGGAATCGGTCGATGGAGAACTCGACCTCTGACCGGTGGTAACCCTGGCACGTCTTCGGGAAAACGCCCTCAAAGTCACACACCACCGGTACATTCTTCACGTCGATCTTACGGAAAACTTAGAACTAGCGGATACATGTATTCCCTAGTTCCTTCTTTCAAAGAAACTCCAATACGTTCGTGAAAGATAATTGGAGACTCCAGTCTGGAAAAATTACAGTTTCACGGGCACGATCCAAGGACATGGTGGTGTGACAACCAATCCATCCCGAGAATGACATCTAAGCCCTTAAGAGGCAAACAAACCAAATTGACCACAAACTTTCTACTCGAATAACCACTACACAATTAAGACATGCGGTGTTTGTGACTAAGGTTTTAGCGGTGGGGTTGTAACTACCAATTTAAGCGGTGGCGATCCACAGTCAAGTTCAAATGGTTCACACAATCGGAAGAAATAAAGGAATGTGTTGCACGAATCAAAGAGAACAGATAAGGATTTACCCTCGATCTCACATTCACCTTGGATAAGATCATCGGCTCGCTACGCTTCCTCGCCACTCATGCAGAAAACTACGCCTTTAGCCACTTGACGCTTCCCTTTGGCTCTTGCCGCAAGCATAGTCGGTTCGACTTTGGGTGTAGGACAATCCTTGGCAAAATGCCCTGGCTTCTTGCGGTTGAAACACACCTCCTCCTTCGAGTACGATTACTCGCGTAATGTCGGCTTTCCACATCGATAGCAAGTCACCTCGACACCGGTCGACCTCCACTCCTCGCTCCCTGGGTCATCGGACGTCATCTGTCCCTGTTGTCGTTCCACGAGGTCTGGTCGTAAGGCTTCTTCGCGGTTGTTTTCCTTTACGTGCAAATCCGCCCGCACTGGGGTCTCACCGGTCCGCCTACAGTCTTCTTCTTGTGGCTTCTCACTCCTTCTACCTCGACACATCGATCAATCGGCTCTTGGAGGTTTGGATCCTCAACGACACCATCGACTTACGAATGTCGAATCTCAATCCCCGTTGGAATCTCTCACTCAACCATCTCTGGTCAACTCGATCACGGAATGGATGAAATACCTCGGCGACTCGAACTTGGGCTGCATACTCGGACCTTTGTCGAGTTGCCTTCTCGCGATTGAAGAAACTCTTGTTCCTTCTCGGTTCGTGCGAGATCACGGGAAGTACTTGTCCAAGAACCTTTCACGAAAAAGCTCCCAGGTCATCTCGTGACGTTCGCTATAAATGTTCGCTTCACTCCTCTCCACCAATACCGCCTCTCCTAGCGATGAAGTAGGTCGCATACTCCACCTTCACGTTGTCCGGGCAATGAAGTGCCTCAAAGATCTTCTCAATCTTTTGCATCCAAAGATCAGCTTTATCCGGATTTGGCTCACCATAGAACTTCGGTGGATCATGCTTCCTGAAGTCGGCCAATCCTCTCGCTTGACATTCGTTACGCTCGTTCTTTGTTCTTTGCAAGTTCTGGAGTTAACGGCTGCCGTCTGTTGAGCCATCGCGTTAACTGTTGAGTTGCAGCGGTGATTGTTGAGCCATGGCTGCCGCCATCTCGGTCATAGCTTGAATTGCTCGTTCCATGTCGGCGTTCTCGGTTGCATTTGTCGTATTCCTCTGAGGTGGCATTAGATTCCACAAAGTTCAAAACCCCGCTGAATCTCACAACAAGGATGTGTTAAAACACCTTTGCTTCAATCAAGAAACAGTTCAAACAATTTCTCAAGCAATAAGTGCTTCACTTAATCAAACAAAGAATCAACATATTACAACTAGGTACCCAACACATATAACCCGACATAGTGACGGTCCAAATCTTCCTATGCACATTTCGGTCGAACCGAATGCTCGATACCAACAGTGTAACGACCGTTTCGGACCGCTACCGAGCTCAATATACCGAGCTCGAGTTACCGAGCTCAACACACCGAGCTCAACATAAACCTGTATGAGATGTGTTTTAAAGCGAAACTCTTGTGCCTTTTAAAAATACGATATATTTTTTTTTTATAAAACCAACTCGTGCACATCAGAGTAATTCTGACTTTTGAAACATGGTGCAACTAAGACACAAGACTTAAATTCTAATAAAACATACATGCATAACATACATATATATATATCACTCGAAATAATAATGTATACAAAATACAGGGTAGCAAAGTATAAAGAAAATACACCTAAGGTATGTCGACTTCAAAAGAGCAATCATACCCTGGGGGTACTTCCGGCAGACTCCCACGCAGGGGGCTGCTCCAAAAGTAAGACCACCAGTCTACCCTGTAGCAACAAAACATTACCGGCCCAAACTGGTCACGACATACTACTCCAAAAGAAAAACAAGGTACAGCCATAAAAAAAAAAAACATCCAACAACATAAACAATCACGTCAAGTAGAGGTCGTCACTCGGGTCCTCGTCGAGCTCCTCCTCGGCATCATCTACTGTCGAGTTCCCTGCGCCCTCGACATCGCCTGGGTAACTGTCATGGATTGAAGGCACCACGGGAAAGGGTCAACTTCTCAACAATTCAAGATAAGCTCGACATAAAGGATATAAGCAAACAGCAAGTATAACATTCACCGACGTGACTCGACCATCTCACTCTAAACTCGACACAACTCGCAATCCATTTTCTCTCGACTCGACAATTTTTCCGGAATGCACACGCCGTACCGTATGTCGGAAAGTCCAGCCGAAGCCTTGGGGTCCTCGCTCTCCCTAGGGCCTAACTCAAGTCCCAAAGCGTGGCGACGTCTAGTCAATCTCCCGTAAACAAAAGGGGACCTAGCACCCTCAGTTATCCGGGTCACGGCTCAAAAACGTCATACGACTCACCTAGCTCGCTCACTCGATGAACAATTCGCCGCATACGATATTCAAAGAGTTAAACACAAGATATTCAACCGCATGTCAAATAAAAAGAGCAAGCTCGACATGAAGAAACGCAATTCAACATGCAATACACAATTCACGACATATATTCAATCACATATTAAATACATGCAAAAACTCAATCATATCACAACATTTCAAGCTCGACACAAATCAGGAAAATCCATACACAATAACATAACCACGTAGAATATGAAGTGCCCTTACGCTAGCATACTATGAAAGTATTAATGTGAAGCGCCCTTACCGAACTCCAAGTTAATGCTGCTCGACAACGACCTCGACACAGCTGTCTTCAAATGAGCTCGACAACGACTTCTCTTACTCGATCTCGACACGGCTGTCTTCAACGAGCTCGACAACGACTTCGACACGTACCGTCCTCAATCGACCTCGACACGTACGCTTCTCAGTCTGGATTCCGCTGCTTCCACGTCCTCGGATTCTTTCTCCCGTACACCTCGATTCGGAAATCACCCGATCTCGGGAATCAGACTTCCTAAAACAAACACAACTCAGCTCGATCTATGGGTTCTAATACACTTAGCTCTCTTCCCAAACTTAACCACAACCCAGAAAAATATAAAACTCAAGAACTGAAATATATTTTTCCTCTAACACAAAGTTACGGTTTTCGATCAAAAGTTCATGAAAAAGGTTATCTGATGCTTCAACAGATAGATCGACAACAACAACAACCAGAAACAACAAACGAAAAACAAGAAATCGAAGTAAACCAAAAATGAAGGGTTTACGGCGCTGCGGGTGCATAAAAACAGAGGAAGAAAATTTGTTTTACAAGCCCAATTAATCGGTTAGAAAGATAGGTAATATCGTGAAGAAGAAAACCCATCAGTTTGACATGATTTGGAAGCATAAAACTGGCTACAAATGGAAGGAAAAGTAGCGCTAAACAGTAGCACAGAGGAAAAGAAAAATGTGTTCTTCATACCTCAATGGTGATGGTCGAGCAGACGAGATATGTCGAGAAGATGATGATGAACAAGGTTGATGAAGAAAGCTTGTGCAGAATCTCGATGGAACTCACGGTTTCGTCGATGGAAGTTCTTGGAGAAAAACAACGAAACTCAGAGCAGAAGGAAGGAAGAAGAAAGAAGAAAAGAGAAAGAATGAGTGTTTGAGGGAATCGGTCGTGGTATACAGCTGGTGAGAAAAGGGGTATAATCGTAACTTCAGCTATAAGATGCCAATCCCATCAATCATTCTACCCGTCTAATCGTTCCTCCCTCATAATTATCCTCTACTCTGTCGGTCAACGGTCTAGACACGCGACGAGAACGGCAAGCCGACAAGATAATTATTACAAACAATATAATAATAGCGCTGAATAACGTTCGAAAGAATACGAGGTATCATCTCGACACGATGTCGACTAGGGTGCTCGTGCAAGCGCACAAGGTTCTAACACGAGTTCGTGAACGCGGCCTCCTCAGCTCGGCAAATGACTTCATCAGCTCGGTACGCGACTTCATCAACTCGACACGCGACCTCCTCAGCTCAGCAGCTAGTGCACGCAGTCTCCTTATCTCGGCAACTGACCTCGGCAAACGATCTTGGCACGGAATCTCGACACAAGGTCTTGGTCGAGGTCTCGATACGTCGTCCTAATACGATGTCGATCTCGTCCTCAGGTGTTACAATAAGCCTTTAGATATAATCATAGGAGCTTAGTTTTCTTTCCAAGTTATTATTCGTTCAATTCTTTTATTCCATCTCTGATATCATCCATATCCTAAGAATCCTTTCCAAAATAATAGGGATAAAATATTTTGACGATATAACTATATATTCTTCACACGTCAAAATTTCAATGATGAAATTTCTTTCAAGGGGGTGGTAATGTCACATCCTAGTTTTCAAAATCTAGAATAGAAGATTGAATCAAAACTTAAAACCCTAAACCCTAAGAAACTGACTCATTTGCACGAACAAGCAATCGACTCCGAACCCTAACTAGATTCTGAAGGCAACCCTAACACTGACATTACCCTAATTCCTTGATTGATTGGATGCCATCATCTAATCACATGTTTGAGGAGTTACATACTTGATTGGGACTCGAGATTCGGGCTTAAAACGGACCTAGGGATAAGAAAAAGCAAAAAATAAAATTTTAGATTTTAGTCCGGGCGCCTAGGCACGAGTATGTGAGCGGCGGAGCACTGATGTACCACCTAGGCGGTGGCTCTAGGCGCTTAGGCGATGGAGTGCTGAATCACCCATACATGTGCCACTAGTTTGTTAGCTCTTTTCAACGTGTTCCATTTGTCAAAACGCATGTTCACCACATGACATGTGTCACCACGTGTCAAAAATGGAGATGAATCATCAAGGGCCGACCAGCACACTTAAGCGTGGAGCTTTCCACGTCAAAGCGTTCTGGCGCGAGGTGTCAGGTTCCTAACAACTAGGCACCGGAGCTAGTCAATAAATATGATTTCAATTCGTTTAAAATTATTTTCTTCGCTTCCAATCCAACTTCTTCTCCTTCGTAAGGCTCTGAAACATCAAAAACTTGTCCTTGATCACCATGCTTTGGTTCCCCTTGATCCATACACTCATTTTGATCCAACAACCCTAAATTCGGCTTCATAGCTTTGATGATCATCTTGTTAGTTGGAGCTTAGAATGGTGAGTTCCAGAACCTCATCTCCTCTGTTTCTTCATTCAAATTTCGTGATTATCACTACGATTGAGAATGATTATATGCATTAAATTGCTAATTGTTACTCTAATATTCCTGTTTTATGATGTTTAGAAGATTTTCCCCTCCTTTGTTTCTATCCATGTATGATCCGGGTTTATCCGGTTGGATTATGACCTTAGATGGAGATCGGCTGCACCTTCAGCATTCCTATACCTGATTTGGTCGACATGGCTATAGAAGGAAGACTATTTCAACATTCATGATAAGGCGTGGATTTCTACTTGAGGAGGATCTGCAGACACATTCTTCTGGTCTCCTTAATGTTGTGTCATGGCCAACACTTTACTTTGATATAGACACAGGGTAATTTGTTATATTTCAATTGTTAGAGGTTATTATCTTGGCGCATACTCTGGTGTTTTATGCAGACTTTATAATTTGATATATACTAATGTTTATATAAAAAGTTTTAAATTCTCTGTATTTTATCACGTTACATTCTACGATTAAGTAAACTAATTAAGGTTTAAGTTGATGTGGCTTATTAGGGTGTTAGGAGCTCCGACGCTTTTTCGTCCGTCTATCAAGCTGTTACGACTATCACTATAAGTGTTTGACTTCTACCTACACCTATTATCTGTATATAAAAACCACCTACATTTCCTATCCGCCAATAAGACCTATTAATTATTATATATTATAAATTTAAATTGAAACCTATTCTATCATAGAAATCTTTAGCATTTGAAATATTTATTTTCTAAACATAAAGTATTACTAACAGTGGATCAATTCAAGAATGTTAGTTAATCAAAAATAAATAAATGAACAGTAAATGTGATTCAAAGAGTTCAAGAACAATGCTTTTTAATTACCAAATCACCAATAAATAATTGGTTCAAAACTTGTCTACTAATCTTTTGGGAATGAGTGAAACAATGACTTATTAAATAAAGGCTAAAATTGCAAGATACCCTTTAGCTGAAAACATGTGATTTCTGGAATAATGAGATTTGGAGTTATTTTGAAAATGGTGGAAGATTGTGAGATATTTCTAAAATATAACATGTGATCTTAAATATATATATATATATATATATATATATATATATATATATAATGGACAGTTATAAGCATCGAGTGTTTCCTTGTTCCATCAGTTGGACATTAGAACGATGTCAGTCTGTGACACAGTTCAAATTTTAATTCCTGAGTTTTTGAACATTTTATGACCGTTTATAATTAAAACAGAAATAAAAGGCAAAAGGTGCATCCATTCGGTTTCAAACTCGAGACAAAGCAATGGGAAGCACAACTGCTAACCACCAGGCTATTACATGGAATGTATACAATGTTACAATTTGGGCTAAATTATACTTTTGATCTCTTATGTTTATTTTAGGTTTCAATTTAGTCCCTTATGTATTAAAAGTTTCGAATTGGTCCCTTATGTGTTACAAAAATAATACCAATGTGGTCCCTTTTATGTCCCTTATTTTGCAAAAAAAAAATGGACCATACTAGTATAATTTTTGTAACACAAGAGACCACTTTGAAACAGAGGGACCATATTGATGTAATTTTTAGACATAAGGGACCAATTCGGAACAAATAATACATAAGAGACCAAACTGAAACCTAAAATAAACATAAGGGACTAAAAATATAATTTAGCCTATAATTTGATATTTAAATATCATGTTTGGTTACATCCCCTCATTGGAACCCTTGGAGGGTTGTTCCCTTTCACCAAATGACATGAGTTGGTCTATAAAGCCATTTTACATGTAGAAGGGACCAAGAATTTAATCAGCATCTTCATCATTTCAAATCACTTCTTGATTCCCTTATGCGCAAAGTGAAGGAAGGAGACTGCTATTCTGTAATCTACTATTGTCAATATGCTTGGTGTGGGAGTGAAAACCATATCAAGAAAATTCGAAAGTATCCTAATGGGGCTCACCATTCAACCCGTTGTATTAAGTTTAGAGAAACTGGTGGTGAAAAATTAAACCTAAAACTTAGTGTATGTGCTGAATACAACAAAGCTGGAAGAGCAAGAACGGTTGATTCTTCGTCAAAGCCCATTAAGAATGGTACATGTTTTTTTTACAAATTATGTGAAAAGCATGATGTTTTACATCTTGTTATTGATGTCTTTATGGTAGTTTATTGAGGCATAAACTAAGTATTGCTTACATGTGGCATTAAAGCCTTAGATACATGATTTAGAAATCATTCAAATATGTGAGTTTTGATAAGCATGAATATGTTTTTTTTATAATGCATGAATTAATGAAGTTGTATCATGTAAGAACTAAATATTTTAGAGGTTATAATCTTATACTACATCCGGTCTATATTATAAGAAACAAAAGCATAATTCACACAGATCAAAGAATTGCATTGAAACTTGTTTTTCCTAATTAATACATCTAAAAGATGAGTTTTCTTCCAAAACTACCTCTTCTATTAAATAGTATATAATTAATACATAGAAAGTAAGTACTTCTCGTTAATATAAGTCTTGCATTAAATAAAGGGGTAAAAAAAGAAATTAGCAGTTAATATATTATAAAATTGATGTTTGTTTCTTATAATTTGGACCAAGAAAAATGACACATTTATTTCTTATAATATGAACGGGAGGGGGTATAATATTTGCATGATTATGTGAATATAAAATAAGAGTTATTTCTTCCTTATCTAGATTTTAAAAATGTTTTGATGTGTTTTCGATTGTTCTAAGTTGTCAAAATGAGACATGTATGATAATGGAAGAAAGTAATAGAAAACCTTAGTGATTTTGTATCATTGTTTTGTTTGTGTCTATTATGCAGTTATCTAGTTTTACCTTATAACACGCTTAGACATAAATCCATGACATAAAGACAAGTTAAGACTTAGGTTGAAAATGGCCAAAAATGGCAATGGGTCGAGTGAATATGGTTTTCTATAAACTAATCTAATTGTCCCACGTGGTTGTAGATGACTTTCAATAGTTGCATCCTTTTGGAAGGTGACGATAGATTAATACTTAGATATATTTATATATATATATATATATATATATATATATATATATATGTGGGCCGATAAGATGATCAAATAACAACCCTTGGATCAAAATAAAAGGTTTTGATTAAATTCCTTTTTTTAAATAAAAGGTTTTTTGATTAAATTCCTTCTTCCTGCCAATGACATTCAACCATTAGGAAAAATTATCTCTTTCTAATAGCCAATTCCTTATTATGAAAAACAAAATTAATTTAACATGTACCCATGTCAGACGGGTTCTTTTAATGGCTACATATCATATGCACAAACCTTGTGCCAAGTAAAACAAGTACCTCGTGATTACAAAAAGATTAGTTTTATTTTTTAGGAACAAAAAGATTAGATCTTGTAGACTTCTCTGTTGGCATTCAGTACAAAACATGCCCCAAGTTCTATTATGAATAATAGCATTTGAGTGATTATGAATTCGCTCTCCCGCGCTGGGAGTTAACAAGAGCAACCTTTGGAGGCTGTGTCTTGGCTCTGAACACAAGAAACCTCAACATTTCAGAATCGGAATTGGCTCTGAACACAAAAGGTGGCAAAATAGTTGCAGAAGTAAGCAAACAGAACAGACTTGGCGACACACTACATTAGATGTCGCAGCAGAAGAAAGTGAAAGAGAAAAAGAGTAGCAGGCACTATTGGTCCTTGCGAGAGATATGGCAAGGACAAAAGGCAGAATAGGAGAATACGATGATGGTCTTTTGGGAGGATAAGGGAGCATAGCGTCAGGATATGAATGAGGAAGAAGGAGGTAAACGGGAAGAAACGAGCGCACATGATTTTTAAAAAAAAGGAATTTAATCAAAAGTGTTTATCTTGATCTAAGGGTTGTTATTTGTTCATCTCATCTCTCACAACACATTTGCATGAAACGATGTAGTGGTCTGGTGGCAAGTCATTAGTTTCATCTCCTTGCGGGACAGTGGTTTGATTCCCGAATTTGTGTTTTTGAACACTTTTAAAATGATATTTTTTTAAATAACGGTTTTTAGAACTAGAGGTTGCATCAGTTGGGATTCGAAAATGGGATGCAAGGTATGAATAGAAATATCATGATCACTAAACCATCGTTTTAGTTGAATGTTGTATTACCGTTTGATATATAGTTATCCTGTTATTTGTTATGACACTGTTTTGACTTAGAATCTATATTACGATGTATGTTATCACATTGTATGGGTAATTTGAAGTTTGTTTTTGGGGAAAAGCAAAGTTACTTCAATTCATCATTCAGAAATGATTCTCGGACACCACTTTTGGTGTCCGACATTGTATTTTTATACGACCTCCCCCCTTTTTATTTATTTTTGTCAGCTCAGCACGCGATACGAGATCGGCATGTGTGTGTGTGGAATACGGTGTGGGATACGGTGGTTGGAATTGTGATGTTCATTTATCACAACTCTTCATCATTAATTAATTGTTCAATACAAAGAGGAATAACAGAAAAAATGGGGTTTAGCCTCTGATATGGACGCTCTAACAATGGTATAGGGACCCTATTAACTTGTCTCTTAATAAAAGATAGCTTGTAGCTACAATGAGATGACAAGAGAGCAAAAGAATGAGCCAAAACTACTCCTAACTCATTATCACAAGACTTGGAGTAGTGAATGACATCTACCACTGTTTTATTATCAGATTCAAGTACTACTTTTTGCAACCCCAAATTGTGCGCCAATTGAAGCGATTAGAGAAGAGCCTAAGCCTCTCCTTCCAAAGCCAAAGTGAGAGTGTTAGTCCAAGATGACTGGGCAATAACAAACCTTCCTTAAGAGTCGCGAATGCACAAACCAACACCAGTTTTTGACTCATTTTAAAAAATGGCACAATCCAAGTTGCATTTCAGTTATCCTTCAGTTGGCTTTGTCAAACCTCCATCTAATTGATGAGAACAAGAAAGTGTCTGTTGATTGCTCATGTTGTTGAACATTCTGTTGCGAGAGTTTATTATCCAATTCCTTTCATGCATGCAATCTAAAGCTCGGATGCCCACATGTGATGCTGGAACTAGATTAGTCTCCCATAGATTTTCATTTCTACACTTTTAGATGCTCCAAAGAGTAATAGCAAACAGGTTTCTATGATCAGGATTTAAAGCCTTGCAGATTGTGAATAGAACCGAACAAAATTCATCAGCATTTTGCAACAATGGATCTATGAAATTTGTAACACCCAATCTTTCAAACTAGTTGAAGATGTGATATTTAAACATTAAAAATCATACAGGAAATTGTGCATTAAACTTGAATACAAAACCCAGTTAATACCAATACAAGTTATAGGTACTTAACAACTCTAAAATTGAAGATTAAGTACAAGACAACTTAGAGTTTACAATTACATGAATACATCGTCCACATAGTATTATGACACTTAAGTCTAAAGAGACTAAGAACATATGTGAGTCAATGTCGCTAAACATCTTCTAGGCTCCTTCATTACCTAATTATTTGAAAAAAAAAGAGAGACGGGGTGAGATAATAATCTCAGTGAGTCCTTCATGGACCCCTCATATACACATCACTACCATAACTACTGGTTTACGCACACACATGACATTTTAGGCGTATGACTCATTCATTCGTTCATAAAACGCATTGATACAATAAGTGACAAGTTTTAGAATTCCCTTAGGGTTCTTTAGTTATTGAACCAAGAATCTACTACAAAATCCATCGTTGTTCCATCCCATTTCCATTATGGAATATCTAAGGATTGTAACAATGTTGCTGGTTTCCAATGCTCTACCTTAGCTTTCTGACATACTTCACAAGACAAAACATAGTTAGCTATATCTTTCTTCATATCAGGCTACCAAAACATCTTCTTTGAATCTTGGTACATCTTAGTAGCACATGGGTGAAAACTAAGCTTACTCTTATGGGCTTCTTCTAAAATCATCTTTCTAATCTCGGCATCACTAGGTATACAAATCCTTTCTTCAAACCTAAGGACACCATCATTGCCCCTCTTAAACTCTGGAACCTTCCCATCGTCTATTAACTCCTTCATCTTTTGTAGATGTGCATCTATCTCTTGTTTCTCCTTTACTAGCTGTAAAAATTTACTAGCCACTACAACCTTTCACAAGCACATCCTATCCTTATATAACTGTATTCCAAGACCAAAATTTCTAGACTGCTCTGCCAGTTCTAACTCCTTGATCATCATAGCTGACACATGTAGGAATTTCCTACTTAAGGCATCAGCTATTACGTTAGCCTTTCCCGGATGATATTGCAATTCAAACTCGTAATCTTTAAATTTCCATCCACTTTCTCTGCCTCATATTTCATTCCTTCTGATCAAACATATACCTTAAGCTCTTATGGTCACTGAATGTCGTGAACTTAACACCATAAAGATAGTGCCTCCAAATCTTCAAGGCAAATACTATGGCAGCTAACTCTAAATCATGAGTAGGGTAATTCCTTTCATGAATTCTCAACTGTCTAGAAGCATAGGCTACTACTCTACCTCTGTGTATCAAAACACAACCTAATCCCAGATAGGAAGCATACTTTAAAATCTCTCAAAGGATCAGGTAAAACTAGAACAAATGAAGTGGTCAATCTCTTATTCAATTCCTGAAAACTCTTTTCACACTTCCCTAACCACACAAAAGGCGTACCTATTCGAGTCAGCTGTGTCTTAGGTAAAGCTATCTTAGAGAACCCTTCTATCACTACTAGAAAAATCAATTTTAGAGAGGGATTTTAGAGAGGGATACTTATCCGTCGCTAATAGCGACGAATTTAGTGACGGATATCAAAGTTTTAGGAAAACTTAATTTGGGTCACGTTTGTGACAGATTTAGCGACGGAAAAATTCCGTCGCTAATTTTTTCGTCACTAAATCCGTCACAAATTGCTAAAATACGTTCAGTGAAATCCTCCTCTTAAATTTTCGTCACTAAATCCGTCACAATTAGTGACGGATTTAGAAATCCTTCTCTGATCTTTTAATTTAGAAATCCTTCCCCTCGGTCTATCCCAAAACTTGGCAACTTTGCAACGCTGTGTCTGCAACTTAGAAATCCCTCTGTCTTTGCAACTTTCATCTCTCTCACTCGCAACTCCAAACGAAGGAACATGGCTTTTCCAAACGAAGGAGCTTGAAAGAGAGGAACATGGAAGATCCTTCGTGAATGGCAGTCTCTCTGCACGCTGATCTCTGTCTCACTCGCAACTCGCCTCCTCTCGCCTCTCAGACCGCTCGAGCCTCGCCCTTCTGCCTCGAGCCTCGTCTCCACCGGACCGCCTTCCTCTCTCTCTCCTCCGACTGGTGACCGCAAATCAGGAATTGGTGTGCCTAGATCCCCTTTCCCCTTTTATCGAAACCCTTATAGCTTTGCTATTTGTTGTGCTGCATCGATGCTTTGCTTCTTTCTTTGTTGTTTTTGTTTTATTTTGTCGCTTTGCTGCATCTTTGCTTCGTGAGACTGTGGTCTCTTATTCGATTATACCTTACCTTTCTTCTTTGCTAATTTTTTTTTTTAAATTGATTTGCTTCGTTGGTGCAGCAATTTTTCAGTATCCCCTTCTGGTTTTCTTTGTCTTATTTATAAATATTCTGATTACCCTATTGTTCTTGAAGTTATCTTTCTTTCAACACTTCTATTTTATATATCAAATGCATTGATTGTTTTTTCAATCTTTTTGTAAATTGAGGACTGCTTTTATTCTAAACTTACCTATAAAATTTATGTACATAAATACCTAATTTAATAATTGAATTGGAAGATAAGGTTGTGATGAATTTAAAACTGAAATCATGTGATTAGAAATGCAAGAGTCGGCTTTGATTTGGCTGGGGAAATATGCACAAAGAAAGTAGTGCATGTTTTATTGAGTTAATCTAATTATTTTTCCAAAAGCATTATTTGATCAGTTGAGATGATTTAAATCAAATTGGGATTGTTTACAGTTGATGAACAAATTTATGTGGCTAATACAGAGTTGGAGTGTTATAGGGCATTGACTAACATTAACCCTATTCTTAAGCCGATACTAATAGTACACTATACTTGAAGCTCCTATTCATCTGTACTAACTTCCGTAATTTAAGCTTTCTGACTTCCGATTGTTTTGTATTGGTTAGTTTGGTATTCAATGTCTTTCATTGGTCATCATGCAATGCTGTCTAGTTTATTGCCTTTGTCTAGTTCATCCAATGTCTTTGGTGCAATGCTCTTAAGTGGGGTTTTCTGCACTGTTATTTTAATCCAGACACTTATGATGCCTCTAGGCTTGTAACTGAAGTCATGCATGTATATAGATATTTTGTGTGTGTGTGTGTATGAAGCCTTTCTATGATTTTAGGCTGTTTGGGATGTGTTTTGGTTGTATGAACATGATTTCCTAATCTTGCTTATAATTCCATTTAGATTTTTCAAATGATGGCTGCTTTTGATGCTATGAGATCAATGGGGGCTTGTTGCATTTTTTTTTTTTTGCAAAAAAGAGATATATCTATAATGATAATAAGAAGAGTACATTGAGTATTCCAACCCGTAATACAATAGGTTTGCCTACAAGGAAATAAAGATTCAAGAGGTTGAACACTCAATCAAACCATTCCCACCAAAGGAAACACTACACCCTCCTTACACATTGAAGGGGAGCTACACACCATTCATAGCACAAACAATAACCACCCTTCACCTATCCAAGAACCACTTCCAAGATATTACCTCAACCCTCTCAACAAGACTAGGAATGTCGCGCACAAAACCAGAGAAGATATATTCTCCTCTACCATCCAGTTCATTCCTTTGTCATTGTTTTATCTTGTCGTGACAAATTCCAGCTAAAAACCTTTGAATTGATCAGCTACATGTTTCTATATAAGGATTGATATCAAGTTCCTCAGAAAGATTTCATTTTAAAAAGATAGAATTTAAGTTTTTGTTCATTGCATTTTCTGATAATTGAATTTGTAAATCCTTGATTGAATTATTTTCATTTTAATCAATTTTCAAATTGTACGGCTAATTCAAGTCTTTTGAATCCATTTGTTCCTCTTCATGCCCCACCTGAGCAAGTGTTTGATAACACTTGGGTTCACAACTTTGCAAGAGATGGAAACGATGAGATAACCGCTAATAGTGCTTACCACGTTCTGCAGCAAACATGGTGTACACAAGAGTCGCTTGATAATGTAGTTCTTATTTTTACAAGGACTCATACTTCATTATATAGTGTTAGATCATGCTTCATTATATATTGTTCATTTATCATATTCAATGCATTTTTCTGGTATCATTAATTATTGTGAAGAGTTGGAAAGGATATTACTATATCGGTCTATGTTGTTTCATAGTGGCATGTTAATAAGATTTGATTAATTAAAAAAATCATATGATTAATCTAGCTAATTTAGTTTTCCTAAAAGACAGAAATGTGGAAGAATAGAGGAGCAAATTGAATTGTTGAAATTAAAGCTAGACTAGTATAGCAAGCCGAGACCTTTTAATGAAACTGTTGTAACAATACTGGAATATATAGAAAGCAACAACACACAGAAACGAGTGGACTGAATTTGTTAACCAACTTCGTCAAGTGTGCATACCTTTAGCGTATGTTTGGTTGGTAGTAAAACAAGTGGAAAAGAAAAGTAGGGATGGAAAACACGTTTTACGAGGATTTTTCCCTCCTTTGGTTGCTATATGAAAAGGGGTGGAATGATTGAAAAGTAGTGGATCCCACTTCAAAAGGCAATCAGCCCAAAACCAGCAGAAAACTGAATTGAGCCACTGTTTACGATGAAAAAGACATATAAACCCCTTTTAATTGCTATCTCACCTCTTAATATCTATTACAAAATTATAGAAGTTTTTGTTATTGTTTTCTCAAAAATATATTAATGCTGATATAATTAATTTAAAACGGCATAGGTTATTATTTTAAATTTATATTAATTTTTATGGAACACTTTTTTTTATATTTCGCTTCTTTTTATTACATCTCATTTTTATTAGGGATAATAATGTCATTTCACAAATATAATTTTTTCTTTCCTCTCACATTTTGAGTACATAGCTATTTAGTGCAATTTAATTTAATCATCATACAAATGAAGGTCTTTGCTATTTAACGAAGGTTTGCTTCATTTTGTCTCGGTGTGTGTAGAGGTGGTTCGGTTCTAAGCTTCTGGTACAAGAGGCGAAAGCGTTTGGCGTGGGTTGCCTAGTATTGCGCGAAGTTGCTTTCCACAGGGAAGCTAGTCAGCAAGGTTTTGCTCTACACCTTGATCTTTTGCATTTTTTTCTGATTAGCAATTTTTTTGTGTAAGAATCATTGCAATTTTTAGTTTTGGTTGGGATATAATGATTATCTGTGATGTGAGGTTCATTTGTCATGGACTTACTTGCAATATTGATAGATGTTTTTGTTAACTGGTTTTGATTTCTGGTTCTGAGTTTCTATATATGCATATATATACATATTTCTGGTTCTGAATGTATAAGTCTTGCTATCTGCAATTGCAAGAAAAACAAGTGTCTTATGGCTTCATAATGCAACATCTAAAGCTTACTTATTAATGCACTAGTGACGGCTTTGACTATATTAAGCACTCTTTCATGTATTATTTTTCCCATGGCATTTTTCACCTTTATGAATATCCTCTTCAAGTAAGGGCTACTCTGGTCATGACTCATGAGCTGCAATTTATGAAATTAATGTAGCTAGCTGTAAG
The DNA here is from genome assembly GCA_037113605.1 of Calophaca sinica. Lineage (NCBI taxonomy): Eukaryota > Viridiplantae > Streptophyta > Magnoliopsida > Fabales > Fabaceae > Calophaca > Calophaca sinica. The sequence continues at coordinate 49,398,251 of CM073734.1, read as the reverse complement.
AATTGTACTTAGTTTAATGAAAATATAAAAACCAGAACTTAACTCTTAGTATTCCTGTTAGTTTTCCTCTGGGTCTTGCTAACCATAGGAAAACCCTTCCATAGAGATATTCAATACTTACAGGCATTCACAATCTTTTCATTCGAGTTACAATTACTCATCTTCTTCAAGATTATGTCACTCAGCTGCATGGTATTAGCTCTGTTATGTCTAACCAGTCAGTTACGGATCTTAATGAATTGATCTATTGCATGTTATTAGGCTTTACATATATACACACAATACAACCATTATAAGTAGAAAGTTGAACTTGATAGGCAAGCCATAACATGTTTGTGTTGTCAAGTCCTTTTAGAGATCATGACCTTCTTGAGTTTTTACGCACTGATCATAAAGATTGATATCTATCAATGTGAGTTGGTGGAAGAGGAAGTTCGTGCTTGAAAAGGTAATTGCTCCAACTAGAAAATAGACCAATAAAATTCTGTTTATCTACCAGATTCTTAGAATATAATATGAAAGTCGGTTTGGAGTGCAATACATGGACCCATTTCAGATATAATAATAATATAATATTTTGGTTTCTCGAAAGGAAAAAATATGTATATACTGTGGGAGTTTAGTGGCCTCACAACTTAGCATAAATAGTTTGTAACATAATACAAAAATAGTAAATAAGTTTTATCATGTATGTTTATTTATTTGTACACTATCTTGTAAATTTTACATTGTTTTAGTTTGAGCATATATATATATATATTTTATAATATTTGTATAGAGATTGTTTCAATATTTGTGCAAATATGTAAGTAGTCAATCATTCATTTTACAAATTTTAGTATAAGAACAAGATTAGACAAAAAAAAAAAAATCTAGTATTCTCAAGGGTTGTTTTGATCACTTTGTGTTGGGGGGTTTTTTATCTGGTACAACTCTTTGGGAGTCCATCTTTTTCCCTTTTGTATTATTGAGGTTGTTTGATGTACAATTAGTATCATTTAGTGATTTGTAATGGGTCGAAGTACTCTTTGTACTCTATTACAAATGTTTTTACAGTTCAAAAAAAAAAACCCTAGTATGTAGTTTCCCTTATATAAATCAAGACACGATCCGGGTTTCAATATGACTTCAGTTTCATTTTAATTTCCAGTTTTCTAAGGAAATGTAATATGAATAGTGTATAGATCCTATGGAATGTTTATCTAGGACGTAGTAATTGGTTTGTCCCTTTGTGGAAGGAGGGGTAGGCTTTGCCTTGTGTACTCATCCTCCATTCTTCTCTCTATTCTCTCTGTAAAAGGGTTGGATTACCCCTTATGTTCTATTGCTTATAATAATTCATTTTGGTCTTTCAAAAATAGTTTGCTAAGAAAAGTTCAATCATTACATGCTTAACAAGAGATACATTTTATGATAAATATGATGAAGATCACTTATTCACAATAACTCACAATATATTTATTCAAATACCATTTGAAACCACAAAATACAAATATATGTATGTATGTAGGTACATATAGATAGATATATACAGACTCATCTCCTTATTAAATGCTATATAATAAGAACCCTAAGGGGATATATAACTTTTAAATTAATAGGTATTTCATAATATAAAGGTTGAAAATCACATATTATTGTCACCTCCTCTGTGATAACCATCTCCCAATACGCATAATTGGGGAAGACAGATTGTATCACAATCACACATGCCCAATAATTTCTAGACCCATCTACGTCTACACCTACACTTGCACACATTGGAAATGCTCTTTCTTGATCTGGTCTTGGTAAGCGAGCTATAAATGTTTCTTCTTCCAAAATCTATATACTCCCAATCAAACAAAGGTTATATGTTATCTAATTTTGTGTATCACAGAAATATAAACAGTTGATTAGTGATTACTAAACTGAATGTCTATATTTTCTTTGCCCATAAAATGTTCAATGCATGTGGCGGAAAATGGTGTCCCAGGAAGAGAGGAAGGGTGTTTGGTGATGATGTAGAAATAAGAATGCAATAATCCATCTATGTGCACCTCACGCATATTAATACATTTGTCTTTTTTTATTTTATTTCCCTAGTAGTTGGATTATCTTCTTTATTGTTTCATAAATTACAATTATGCATATCATAATCATGTAAGCTGGTCCAGGCTGCCATGGATTAAAAGAAAAAACAAAAGATTTTCATCTGTTCAGGAAAGAACAACCATGGATGAAAAAATATCTATCTGAACCAATCCAAATTTAATCAGATTAATTTAATTGAATTATTCAAAAATTATTAAATATGAATAATTTTTTAATAAATTTAAATTCGTTTCCCCCTCCAACCTCACCAACTAGTAGGCGAAGTGGGCGAAGCATTTTGTTTTTTTTTTGGGTCTAACGTGTCCTAAAATAGATGGACCCTAGTTAAGGCCCAAATACTACTATATGATTCAGTTTATGGTCTTTTTTCACATAATATTACTATATGTTCCCTTTGATGAGGTTGCAGTTTATGGTCTTTTAATAGGTTGCACTTCTTTTGAACTATTTGTTTGACAGGGAATTAGAAAGGAGGAAAAAGAACTTTTACTATCCCCATGATTACTGCCATGTTTTGTTTAGATTTGCTTCAAATCTAGTGATGAATTATTGGCTTTAAGTCTTTTACTGCTTGTCTAATTTTGTAATTGCAAAGTTAGTTATCGAAGAACTCTATTGATTTGTTATATGTACTGTTAAGAATTGCAATGTTCGGAAATAATAGACTACACCGGTTATGTGTCTAAATTGTGTTTCATAGTAATTGTGTTTGAATATGCAAGTTTGGCTCCTCATGTAATTGTTTATCATGCTCTATGAACTACAAGTAGTGAAAATTAGAGCAAACTGTCCTCTGTAATTATATTTAAAGTTTTGTTGCCCAATGATGAACAATAAATGATTGAGTGGCTACGTGGTTTTGTTCATAGTCCGACCTGTTCAGATTATTAGGGAAAGAATACTGAGTGGATTGTTGTCTTTGATTATATAATTTGGCTGTATAAACTCTTGAGGTTTGCCCTGGTTCTCATGCTTACACTTGGGCAAAGGAATCAAGTAATGTGCACTTTATGTTCATGGCAATTGATGCCTTCATTCACAAGTAGGTATTGGAGGTGTTTTCAATTCTTTAGATCATGTTGTGCTCCTTGTTGAAGCTCACTCCAATGATGAAATTTTTTGAGCATCTTTCTAATTCTGGTTTTTTATTGTCAGTCAAGTAGTTTCAGTTTCACAATGTAGATCACGTACAAAGCATTACTACATATGTCTTACCTATTTATTATTTTTCTTATTTGTAGAATATCTACTAAACGTTATTTGAGATGACTTTGGACGACGATTCTCTTGTTATTATGGTGAAGGTTGAGCTGCTAACGATATTTATTTTGGGGATTGTTTTGGTGATTATGAAAATCATTCTTTCTCGTTGACCTCCTAAAACCGCAGGCTCTTGGAGGATTTTTAGGTGATTACTTTAGTTCTTTTGCTTTCAATTCTTGTGTTGTTGAAGATGATCTTGTTGATGATTATTTAGTAGTAAAAGTTTGAAAGGTTCTACTTTTTTGTTGTATGTAAAAAAATGATTTCAAGGTTTTTTATTGAATATGGCTATGACGAACTTGGATGCCGATGATTATGTTTTGTGTTTTGTTTGAAACTTTGGAATTGGATGTGAACTTTTGAATTACTATATGGACTTGTTTGTTTGGCCTTGTGAAAATGAACTTTCTGTTGCATGATATATATTTTGGCTAGTGACATAACTTGATATGCATGAGTGACATAATGACATTTACTTGATAGCCCATTTATTTGTTGAGTAAAATGTCAACTGCATATGCTAATATTATTGTAAGATACTTGGTAAATGTATTTTTTAAATTGCAATTCTCAATGATGATTCGAGTTCTTTTGATTGTTTCTTCATGTACTGTCTATGATTAATGCTATCTTGTGTAAACAATGCATCAAAGAATGGAAGTACTGAAAATAGAAAGTGGATGGACAATGAGTGGATTGTGACAAGAATATCACGGCTGAATTTCAAGTTGGGATTCATGAATTTGTTAAGTTTGCATTGGAACAAGATACGAGATAACATTGGAAGAGGTAAGATCGGATGTCCTTGCAAGAAATGCAAGTGTTTGCGTCATGAAACAGGCCCACGATTAAGGTGCATCTATGTAAGAATGGATTCATGAGTGATTATTATCATTGGACAAATCATGGTGAACCTAGTCCCCCGAGTCCTCCAGTAGTTGTTGATCAATCATATTATGGTGGAAGTGGCCAAAGGGGAATGTTCGATAATTATGAGCAATTGGTAATGGATGCCGCGGGACCATCAATTGGCAACTATCTTGAGCGAGAGGGTGATTATGAAGAAGACACAATGACAGAAGATCCTAACCCAGAAGCACAACAATTCTTTGAAATGTTGAAGGCTGCACAATCTCCTTTATGGAATGGTTGTGACAAACATTCTGTGTTGTCAGCTTCTTTAACGGCATTAAGTTTGAAAACAGAATATAATTTATCCGAGGGTTGCTTTAATGGATGGATGCAGTTATTGGGAGATGTAATGTCAGATGGTAATAAGATGCCTAAAAATCTTTACCAGGCAAAAAAATCAATTTCTGAACTAGGATTAGGAAGTGTGAAGATTGACTGTTGCCCGAAAGGATGTATGTTGTATTATAAGGAATATCAGATGCTCCAAAACTGTAATTTTTGTGGAGAGGAGCGGTATAGACGTGTTACGAGACGGGGTAAAGTGAAATTAGTGCCACTAAAAAGTATGTGGTACTTCCCGCTTGTTCCAAGACTACGCCGATTGTATTCCTCAATACAAACTGCTCGTGAAATGAGATGGCATCGTGAAAATCAAAGGGTGGCAGGTTCTTTATCTCATCCATCAGATGCAGAAACTTGGAAACACTTTGATGAAACATGGCCTGCATTTTCTCAGGATCCTCGAAATGTTAGATTAGTCTTGTGTTCTGATGGCTTTGCTCCATTTGATAAAACTGGTAGGAAATATTCTTCCTGGCCCGTGATTATCACTCCTTACAATTTGCCACCATGGATGTGTATGAGAAGGGAGTTTATGTTCTTAACTATTTTAATTCCTGGCCCTTCCAATCCAAAGAGGAAAATTGATGTGTATTTGTGCCCCTTAATCGATGAATTAAAAAAGTTGTGGGAGGAGGGATATATGACTTATGATGTGTCCTTAAAGCAAAATTTTTTGATGAAGGCCGCTTTAATGTGGACCATCAATGACTTTCCGGCCTACGGGATGTTAAGTGGGTGGATGACAATGGGTAAACTAGCTTGTCCAATTTGTATGGACCGTTCCAAGGCATTTAGCCTCGCATATAGCCGAAAGATCTCATGGTTTGATTGTCATCGCAAATTCTTACCATAAAATCACCCATATAGGAGGAATAAGACTGCATTTACAAAAGGCAGGGTTGAAACCTCTACTCCTCGACAAAGGTTGAGTGGTCAAGAAGTCTGGGAAAGGGTAAAACATTTACAAAGTGTGGAGGAATCCCCAGAACAAAATAATACACCAGGCTACGGGGTAGAGCACCATTGGACAAAGCGAAGTATATTTTGGGAATTGCCATATTGGAAAACTCATCTTCTCCCGCATAATCTTGACTTGATGCACATTGAAAGAAATGTGTTTCTCAATATTTTGTACACAGTGATGGACACCAAAGGGCTGACAAAGGATAGTTGCAAATCTAGAAAGGACTTGGAAATACATTGTAATCGGAGTGGATTGGAACTACAACCTAGTAGGGGTGGAAACTTTGTAAAACAGAAGGCAAACTATACACTAACCAAACAACAAAGACTTGCTATTTGCGAATGGGTTAACAATCTCAAACTTCCAGATGGTTATGTTTCCAATTTGAGCAGATGTGTTGACTTGAGGGAAGTGAAGTTGAGTGGCATGAAGAGTCATGATTGCCATGTGTTCATGCAACTATTGCTTCCAACGGCATTCAAAGCCTTGCCCAAACCTATATTGAACACGCTTACTGAATTTAGTCATTTCTTCAGAGAAATTACTTCATCATTGTTGAGAGAAGATAAGTTGCGTATGTTGGAGAAAAACATCCCCGTCATTATGTGCAAATTGGAACAAATATTTCCACCAAGTTTTTTTGATTCAATGGAACATCTTCCAATTCATTTAGCATATGAAGCTAGAGTTGGCGGACCTGTTCAATACAGATGGATGTATCCATTCGAAAGGTTAGATCCTCATAATATTACTTTATATCTTGTTCATGTGTCCTTATTTATTTTCTTTTCCTTTAAGCTTAATCTTGATTTACTCAATAGGTTTATACGATCTTTAAAACAAAAGGTGACAAACCCGGCTTTTGTGGAAGGCTCAATTTGTAAAGCATATTTACTGGAGGAGATGTCTACATTTGCTTCGTATTATTATCCTCCTGATGTTCTATCAAGGAGAACAAGAGTGCCACGAAACGATGACGGAGGAGAAGGTTCTTCTGTGAATCCTCCATTGTCAATCTTTAATTATCCGGGCCGTTCTATTGGAAAATGTGTCAATTCTACCTTGGATGATAGGGAAATGAAAGCTGCACATTTGTATATTCTTTTAAATTGTTCTGAGGTGGTGCTTTACTTGAAGTAAGTACTTCCAATAGACAATATGATACATTTATCTTATGTAGGGTCATGTTTAACTGTTATCTTGTGTGTGTAGTATGTACTCAGATTTGTTACGAGAACTAAATCCTGAAACAAATGAAGCAGACCTGGACAAAGAAATTTCTGCAAAGTTTACCTCATGGTTTAAAACATATGTATGTGATTTTAATCAATTTAAAAATTAGAGTACTGTAATTTGTTAGGTTGAAATTAAAAATTGTTGTCTAATGTAGGTGCTTAACTCAACAAATGCGATTGATGATGTGCTTTTAACGAGTTTGGCATGGGGTCCTATTAGGAAAGCTACCAGGTGGCCAAATTATGTTATCAATGGCTACAAGTTTATGACAAAATCTCAAAATGAAGGGATGAGTACGACAAATCATGGTGTATGTGTTCGAGGTGGGCAAGGTGATACAATGGAAAATGATTACTTTGGGGTATTGATTGATATTGTTGAATTGGAGTACATTGGTCACCCTACCAAGAAGGTGGTTTTATTCAAATGTGAGTGGTTTGATCCTAGTCCTCAGGGGACAAGGATAGATAATTGTGGCAATGTTGAAATAAAAAAATCACGGAGATATCAAAATTATGATCCTTTCATATTAGCTCAACAAGCAGAGCAAGTCTATTTCACATCCTTTCCTGAAGGGCAACAAGGTTGGTTGAGTGTCATAAGAACAAAGGCACGCAATATAATTCAAACTTTGGAAAATAATATACTTGAAACAAATGATGCATACCAAGATGATGATGCAGAACAAGTACCTATAATTGTTTCAAATGAAGATTTTCTGCAAAGTCTTGTTGACACTGATGGTGTAGCAGAGGAAGTACCAAGCTCCATGTTGAACCTTGATTTAGAAGAAGTGGAAGAAGAAGAAGAAGAAGAAGAAGAAGAAGAAGAAGATATAGAGCTCATATCAGATAGTGAAGAAGAGGGAGATGATTATGATTATGAATAAGCTTATGAAGAGACAGATGCAAACTAAGTTATTGAGTCAACAAGTGTTATTCTTGTGTATTACTTTTGAGCATTTTGTGTGCTACTCCAATGTATATTAAATAAAAATGTTTAATTTTATGTGACTTTTTAGATTTTTTTAATGTGCCTTTTTGAGTTTTTTATCTATAATAGTTGGTTGTTACTTTTGAATATTTTTATCCATAATATTTGCTTTTTTTTATAGATGGCAGACAATGATAATACAAGGGCAGAGGAAGAGGTACTGGTAGAGGTATCAGTAGAGGCAGGGGAAGAGTGAGAGGTAGGGGTACAACCACTTTGCCACAACCTTCTGATGTGCAACCCACCCATCATTCTACCGGGCAATCCACACATCCTTCCACTTCTCACACACATGTGGCTCTCCAACCTCCCCAATCTACACCTAGCCCTCATCCTTCCTTCTCAGAGATGTTGCATTCCTCAGCCAACCCTTCTACACCTAGCACGCATTCCCCAGCTGATGTTGTATATGGTGATGACCCCCGTGTATCATCAACTTCTCGTGTCGATTCATCTCCACAAATTGGGAGTATAGACACTGATGGACGTATGTGGATTCGCCAGTCAGGGAACACGTAAGTAATTATAACTTTTTTTCTTTAAGCTCTAAAATAACTTATATGCTTGTCACTTACAACTTGTTTAATATTAATGGCATAGGTTCGACCCTTCCATCCAACCTATGCGTGAAATTACAAAGATAATTAAAACTAAGTTTGAAGGGTGCTGGGAAACATATGGAGAAGTGAAGAGCAAAGACAAACCATTAAAAAAACTATGGTGGAAAGAGTTTTAGGTATGAACTGGAAGTATTAATATTTGCATAACTTGATATTTTTATTTTCTTTTCATCACATTGCACTCTTATAATATTATTCTAACTTTAGTTAAATTTCTTTATGTTGTAGAGGAAGTTTAAGTGGCTACCGGAACATAAGGCCCAAATTAAAAAGACATATCATCATAAGGCCTCAGATGGGTACTCTAACGCAATGTATAGGGTACGCCGTAAGATTGATTCAGGGAGTTGGATTCCTGCTGAATTGCGTGAGCAATTGGAACAAAAGTGGAACACGGATGATTGGAAAGGAAAGGCAATAGTTAACACTAACAATAGAAGCTTATCTGATGGTTCCCTACATACAGGAGGGTCAATCCCAACAACTGAACATTATAAGAGAATGGTAAGCAATTGAGTTATATATAGTTTTGTATTTTCTGATAACACATTTTAATTGACACTAATCTATATTTTTTTATAGAAAAAATCCTCAGATATGACTCCAAGTTGTTGGGATCTATTTTGCAAGACTCACAAAATAAAAGGCGATACAGTAAAGTGGGTCTCCTCCAAGTCAGAGAGTATCGCTGTAAGTAATTTCTTAGGCATGGTTTAGAAGTTATTGGAAAGATTAATTGACATAGAAGATAAATGTTTGAAGTAAAAGCAAGAATTGGTATATCAGATGCATGAATTGTTCTTCTAGAGGCATTTACTTTACCTGAGATTGATCCTTTGCTATTTCCTTTCATTTTTTAAGCAACCTCTTTTATTAAGTTGTGCTATTTAGTCTGACATGAAATGAATTAATTGCCTGAATGTATGAGAAGAAAGAAGGTTCATTTATGCATGCTTAATTAATTTGTTGTTCTGGTCTATGATTAAATTTTGCTTCTAGATTTCCTTTTCTAGTTTTTCAACTGATGAGAACACACACAGTTTTTCTTTTGGTATCCACTTCCTGCATTCCTGTTTTTGAGTATATGACTGTTCTCTTCATGTATAATTCTTCATCGAGAGAAACAAGATAAATTAGGTGGCCAAAGTTTGGATTTTTCCCCTTAAATCACACATGGTTCAAAAGAAGCAAGATAAATTAGATGTTCAAAACAAATGAGTGTTTTTAGACAGTTCTGATTCTTTGTGCAACAATTCTCTTTTGTAGTTATGTAACAATTCTCTTTATTGTTACATAATCTTTTATTTTCAGAATGAATATGGAAAGCGGATTGTTGAAAGGGATTCCCAAGAGGCATTAGGAGATGATGTGTCTAGCCACCAGTCTGACAACAACATCTTCTTAGAGGTGGTTGGTGGTGTTGACAAAAAGGGAAGAATTTATGGTGTAGGTCCTGAGGCTGCAAAATACAAACCTTCTACTTCTTCCACATCTATTGGCATCTCACCATCTGAATATGAGGAGATGAAGACTCAAGTTTTTAACCTGACAGCTGAAAACAAGGCTCTTAAGGATAAGTTGGACACGATTGCTGCAACACAAGAGCAAATGCGTCAGTTTATGGCAAGTTTTTCATTGACTCATCCTTCTCCGTTGGTTGCGCCACCACCACCACCTCCACCTGCACCTACAAATGAAGATGATCAACACGATGACGAAGCACTTTGTGATGACTTCGATGCAAATCTTTGATGCGTCTTTATGTCATTGAAGTTTTTTATTAATTTACATTACGTATGGTTTGTATGGATTATGTTTTGGTTTGTATGGATTGTGTGATGGACATATTTTGGTTTGTATGGATCGTGTGATGGATATGTTTTAGTTTATATGGATTATGTTTATGTTTTCATGTTATTTAAAAACTTTCTATTATTTATTTTTAAAGACCAAGTTTATATGGATTATGTTTATGGATTGTGTGATGGATATGTTTTAGTTTATATGGATTATGTTTAGCTTGGATTTAAGACCAAGTTTCATTCCCAAGACAATCGCTGATTTCCTCTTCGACCTCTCCACCATCCCAACTACCTCCGATAAGCTCTCCAGGCTCCATGATTTCCTCTCCCGATTGGGACCAATAACCCTAACCTTAGGGTTTCAAATCTGAAAATTAGAGCAAGGTAAGGAAGATTTATCATCAAGCTCCTTGAGTTGTTCTTCCAATGCTGTTTTTAACTTGAGGTGCATTTATTTCCATTTCTCCTTTGGTTAGATTTCTTGGTTATTATTCCTTTTTTTGCTTCTGTTTTCTTCTATATTTAGCTTCTTAGTTTTTTTTCCTTCACAGGTTTGCTGGAAGTTGAGAAGTCCTTCCTTGAATTGCTTTGTTTTGACTTGAAAAAGGCCAAATCATGATCATGAAGAAGCACAACACAAACCCACTTTGTTTTAAGTTTTTGACACCCTCTTAACTTCAGAGTGCAGGTTTGCTTTGGTTGCTTCATGTTTCTTCACTTATCGTGCTTCTTTGCTTGTTCACTAATCCGTTTTTCAATTGAAAACATGTTAGTTTTAGATGGACCTTTGAAGCCAGTTTACAGCAGTAGGAAGAACTATTATAAACGCCAAATATCTCAAATGAATATTCCTTTCAAAAAAAGGAAGCTTTTTAACAGCTCTGCTTCAAATGCTAATGGATATATCAGAACTAGTCACACTTATTATTCACCCAAGAATGGCATGAATCAAGGCGTTTCTTGTTCATCTTCTGGGATGCGCAAAGGTTTTACATTAAATGAAATCCTCCTATTTAAGCCATTGGATTTAATGGTCTCAGGAGTCTTTTGATGAATAAATTCCGACTCTTTGATGCAGATTCTGGAATGTCATCCTTGGAAGCATATCAACACACTGCATTACGATCAAGAGATTCTCATGGTATGGGAAGATTGAAGGGGTGGTTCTTTATTACTTTGACTTGATTGATATCTGCGAAGAGGTTCTTACATGTAGATGTCTTTCTTTTAATCAGTGAAGCTTAAGATCAAATCATTTAGAGTGCCAGAGCTTTTTATTGAGATTCTAGAAACTGCAACCATTGCGTCCTTGAAGGTATAATAAAATTCTATTATGCCATATTATCATAATCATCCTCCCTCGTGTTTGAAAAGTCTAATCAAACAGCCCTATGTGTTTGTGTGTGAATGTGTTGACCACTTTGATTGAATGATATATATGAATGCTAGTTGTTGCTTCCAGTTTTTTCTCCCAATCTGATATGACATTTCTTGCAACTTGTTAATTTTCTTTTTTTTTCCTTCAATTTTTTATTTTCACTTCAATGATGAAATTTTAATTATTCTGAGTATCTATTACTAATAAGAAAGCTAAGTTTTCTTATACAGCTGTCAACCCTACAATTATTCTCCTAATAATAATTTAATTTAACATTTAGCACAAGCTTCTTCAACTTTTGGGTTCTCAAAAGGAAGAGAGCAAGTTTCATTGTTTCAAAAGCTTGATTTTGTTCCCTTATCTTCTTCCTCTTCCCTTTTTTTCGATTTTGTACCCTTATCTTCTTCCTCTGCCATGCCTATTTTGTTGAAGATGCATTTCTCCATTTCTGTTTTGCATTTCTTTTTTTTCTTTTTTTTTTCAATTGGATTGATGCGAACATTTATTATTTTCGCTTGCAGGTCGTAGGTCATCTGGTTCTTTGGTTGCCGGATAGGGAGAAAACCCTACCGTCTCGCACGGCTGTGCGGGGAGGCCACAAATCTGATTCACCGCATTGTAATAATGGTTCTTTTGGATTTTGTCTTCTCCTTTCGCTTATATCTCTATTTGATACTATATTTCCTGTTTTACGATATTTATGTATTTAATTATTAAATATATGATTTCTATAAAAAAAAATTAAATATATGATTTCTATTAAAAAAAATTTGTTTCTTTTCAGATGCTAGCTACACAATTCTTGATGTTCTATAGGACATTGTTTTAGTTTTTATTCGTATGATTTAGGAATTGTAAACTTCATGAGGTTTAATTTGATGCTTATGGTTTGTCTGAGGTGGTGTTTAACCATTTCATGCAACATATGACCATTATTATCAATTCTTTTCAAAGTTCTGTACTATAACTAATTGATGATTGGCAGCAGTTACATTGTAACAATGTGACCCTGATTTCTTTAAGTTGCAGCAGCATGTAGTGGTGTATGGGGGAGCAGAATGTGACCCTGATTTATGAAGCATTGTTTTGCTTAAATATTTCAAACTGAACAGTATACACAATAGTTTGTTTCTATGTATGACTGAATACTGCTGGAACAAGTAGTTAATGATTCAATTTTTGTGATAATATAGAGTTATTTTTGCTAAAATATTTCATACTGAATAATGTACACAATAGTTTGTTTCTATGTATGACTGAATACTGGTGGAACAAGTAGTTTATGATTCAAATTTTGTATCCAAGGTTCTTCATGTTTGTGCATGTAGGACCAAGGTAATTAAAACCGGACCGGGCATTGAACCGAAGAGGGCCAGGGTTTAGGGTTTTTGGGTCGGATCGGGGTCGAACCGGGTTCGAATAAAATATTATTTTTTAAATATTTCATACAATATATATATAAATAATAAACAAAAAATAACTGATATTCATAATTTCACACAATAAAAATTATACTTCACTTAACAATAACAACTATAAATAGAGGCTAAGTTCAACAAGACAACAACACATTCAACCAATTCCAACAAGTTCAAACTAAAAATTTTAAAATTACAATTAAAAATTGGCCATTTTTTTTTTAAAAAAAAAGCAAGTTTACGAACCGGCCGGGTTAAGCCCGGTTTTTACCCGGTCCGGTCCGGTTTTTTATTAGTTCTTAAACCGGACCGTCCGGTTTTTTCACAGGCGGTCTAATTGCACGACTCGGACCGGCCGGAGGTCCGGTTCCCGGTCCAACCGGCCGGTCCGGTCCGGTTTTTGTAACCTTGTGTAGGACTGTCATTTGTTGGTTAGGAAGGGGAGGCATCTCCAATTTGTGTGGTCTAACAATGGATTCTTCGTGTTTGTGCATGTAGGACTGTCATTTGTTGATTAGGAAGGAGAGGCATCTCCAATTTGAGGTTCGGTATACTTTTATCTTTCCTTGGGATTATCTTATTCTTCGACAAGGGATTGCTAGCCACGGGAAATGTAAGTTTTATTTTATCACAAGTTTGTTGCTTAAATATATTTGATTCTGCATAACATTTAATAACATTTTTTATGTCATTTTATCTTTGTGTTGCTCAAATAAGATCATGTTTGTTTCTGGAGTGTCCTTAACCATTGGGCTGAAAATCCACTATGCAATTCTTCATAAAGCAAAGTAATTTCAAGGTAAATTTGTTATTGATTTACTGTCTTTTTTCACTTAGTACCCCATGCTCTCTTCATGTAAATTTCCCCCCACTCATCATTTACTTTGAGGAAACTATCTCAGTTGCTATTGGGATCATTCTTATTGTGGGATGGCCTATTTTGGGCATGATTATTAAGGCTCATGGATTCATCATACAATTCAAGCTTAGTGGAATTTTAGAGAAGCTATTTTGTTAAAGTATGTTAATATTCTTTAAGCTAATGATAGATTATACCATGCAATGCTTTCTAGCCTAGGCCTACACTGGCCATTCATTCAACTGATATGTAGATGTCTTTACCTTCCATCTAAGTTTTCACAGAAGCATGTTACTTATAAAAAGTTAACTTTAATATATATTTAAACATATTTACTAAGTGTAAATAATTTTTAAGATGCTGTTAGGAAAGAAGTGTGTTCCATTAACACACTATTGTTAACAATAACAAATTGTGCCTCATGATTTATTATCTATTAAAGTTGCTAATTTTATTTAAACTCTTCCTCTGGCCTGCAGGATTTGTAGCAGAGTTGCAACAGCTCGCAGCGCGCAGGTGCATCGACGGGAAAACTCCCCCTTCCCTTTCTCCTGCATGAGAGGTTCTTTTTTTCTCTAATGAACTTTGCGTTTGACTAATATAAAAATGTTTGCAAATTTAATGGTTTTGTGACATGGGAGTATAAGTTTAGTTTTAGCAAAGACTACCACTGCAAGTGTAGGTAAAGGGTTTAGAGCAACTTGGTTGAAAAATCATTTATTCACTTCCTGGTATTATCAGTTGGCTGGTATGGAACTCTGCATATCTTACACATGTGGTGAGCTTGAGAAACAGATATATGCATGTTAAAGTAGCTTTACAGAATTTCCTTAACTAAAATTTAGTTAATGAGTATTTGTTTGCTCCTTCTTAGATTTTTTAGACATAGACTGGGTATATGCAGTTTCCTGGGTATCCAAATTGTAACGACCCGTTTCCGGACCGCTACCGAGCTCAATATACCGAGCTCGAGTTACCGAGCTCAACACACCGAGCTCAACTAAACCTGTATGAGATGTGTTTTAAAACGAAACTCTTGTGCCTTTTGAAAAGTACGGTCTATTTTTTTTTTTTATAAAACCAGCTCGTGCACATCAGAGTAATTACAGCTTTTCGAAACATGGTGCAACTAAGACACAAGACTTAAATTCTAATAAAACATACATGCATAACATACATATATATATCACTCGAAATAATAATGTATACAAAATACAGAGTAGCAAATGTGCAAAGAAAATACACCTAAGGTATGACGACTTCAAGAGAGCAATCATACCCTGGGGGTACTTCCGGCAGACACCCACGCAGGGGGCTGCTCCAAAAGTAAGACCACCAGTCTACCCTGAAACGACAAAACAACACTGCCCAAACTGGTCACGACATACTACTCCAAAAGAAAAAAAAGGTACAGTCATAAAAAAAAACATCCATCACACATAAACAATCACGACAAGTACAGGTCGTCGCCCTGGTCCTCGTCGAGCTCCTCCTCGGCATCATCTGCTGTCGAGTTCCCTGCGCCCTCGACCTCGCCTGGGTAACCGTCATGGATTGAAGGCACCACGGGAAAGGGTCAACTTCTCAACAATACAAGATAAGCACGGCATAAAGAAATAAGCAACACAATAATGTATCTCAATCACCACACGTGACTCGACCATCTCACTCTAGACTCGACTCGACTCTTATTCCGGAATATCGTCAGCAGGTCCATCCCCAAACTGACGTAATAGGTAAACGACAGGTCCATCCCCAAACCGAATTCCATGCATTAATCAGCAGGTCCATCCCCAAACTGATAATGCTACAACGCCTAGCCAATCCACCATAAACAAAAAGGGGACCTAGCACCCTCGATTATCCGGGTCCGGCTCAAAACGTCATACGACTCCCTAGCTCTCTCACTGGCGATTAGCTCGCCGCATGTCAAAGAGTAACACAACTTACTTGATCACATATCAAATAAAGAGAGCATGCTTAACATGAAGAAAACCCAATTTAATCATTTAAGCAATAAAACATTCTGCATGAAGACACGCAATTCGACAGCAATTCACAATTCACAACATATATTCAATCACATATCAAATACATGCAAAAACCCAATCATATCACAACATTCCAAGCTCGACACCAATCAAGGAGTCCATACACAATAACCTATAAAATAAAGTCTTAATAATGTCTAAAAGTTGCCCTTACGCTAGCATACTATGAAAGTATTAATGTGAAGCGCCCTTACGCACAAAACATAAACAAGTCGAATATGAAGTGCCCTTACGCTAGCATACTATGAAAGTATTAATGTGAAGCGCCCTTACCGAACTCCAAGCTAATGCTGCTCGACATCGACCTCGACACAGCTGTCTTCAAATGAGCTCGACAACGACTTCTCTTACTCTTTCTCGACACGGCTGTCTTCAACGAGCTCGACAACGACTTCGAAACGTACACTTCTCAGTCTGGATCCCACTGCTTCCACGTCCTCGGGTTCGCTCTCCCGTACACCTCGATTCGAAAATCACATGATCTCGGGAATCAGACTTCCTAAAACAAGCACAACTCAGTTCGATCTATGGGTTCTAATACACTTAGCTCTCATCCCAAACTTAACCACAACCCAGAAAATATAAAAACTCAAGAACTTAAATATATTTTTCCTCTAACACAAAGTTAGGGTTTTCGATCAAAAGTTCATGAAAAAGGTTATCTGATGCTACAACAGATAGATTGACAACAACAACAACCAGAAGCAACGATCGAAAAACAAGAAATCGAAACAAACCAAAAAGGAAGGGTTTCTGGGCACTGCCTACTGTAGAAAACAGAGGAAGAAATTTGTTTTACAAGCCCAAATAATCGGTTAGAAAAGTAGGTAATATCATGAAGAAGAAAACCCATCAATTTGACATGATTTGGAAGCATAAAACTGGCTAAAAATGGAAGGAAGAAACGGCGCTAAACAGTAGCACGAAGGAAAAGAAAAATCTGTTCTTCATACCTCAATTGATGGTCGAGATGGTGAGATATAGGTCGAGAAGATAATGAGGAACAAGATTGATGAAGAAAGTTTATGCAGAATCTCGATGGAACTCAAGGTTTCTTCGATGGAAATTTTTGGAGAAAAACAAGGAACTCAGAGCAGAAGGAAGAAGAAAGAAGAAAGAAGAAAAGAGAAAGTGAGTAGTTGAGAAAACTGATCGTGAATACACCGTGAGAAGGGGTATAATCGTAACTCCAGCTATGAGATGCCAATCCCATCAATCAATCTACCCGCCTAATCGCTACTCTCTCATAATTACCTCTACTCTATCGGTTCGGATCTACAACACACGACGAGCGGCAAGCCGACAATGTAATAATTACAAACAATATAATAATAACGCTGAATAACGTTCGTAAGAATACGAGTTATCATCTCGACACGATGTCGACAAGGGTACTCGTGCAAGCGCACAAGGCTCTAACACGAGTTCGTGCACGCGGCCTCCTCAGCTCGGTACGCGACCTCATCAACTCGACACGCGAGCTCGGCATTTCGGCTAGTGCACGCGATCTCCTCATTTCGGCTCGGCCGACCTCGGCAACCGATCTTGGCACGGGATCTCGACACAAGGTCTTGGTCGAGGTCTCGATCTGACGTCCTAATACGATGTCGATCTCGTCCTCAGGTGTTACAATCTCTCCCTCTAAAAAAATTTCATCCTCGAAATTGCAAATAAGATTCTTACCTCGGAAAAGTTCAGGGTACTGAGTCTTCATCTTCTCCTCCAGCTCCCAAGTCGCATCTCCCGTCTTTTGATCCCACACAACTTTGACGAGTTGAATCTCTTTGTTCCGCAACTGTTTGGCTTTCCGATCAACGATCCTTGCTGGTGATGCTTCAAAAGATAAGTCGTCCTTCAGTTGAATCACATCCGATTCGATGACATGAGAGGGGTCGGAAATATACTTCCGCAATTGTGAGACGTGGAAGACGTCGTGAATGTTCGACAAGAATGGTGGCAAGGCAATCTGATATGCCACTGGACCAATACGACGAAGAATCTGGTAAGGTCCAATAAATTTAGGGGTAAGTTTCTTGGATTTGATCGCTCGACCAACTCGATGGTGGGGGTGACTCTAAGAAATACATGTTCTCCTTCCTCGAACTCGGTGGTCGACGCCGTTGGTCCGCATAACTCTTACGTCGACTTTGAGGCGTTCGCATCCGATCTCTCGATCAAACGGATCTTCTCAGAGTCCGCTGGATCATATCTGGTCCTACAACGAATGCTCGCCGCCCTGGTACCAACAAAGAGGCGTCGACATTTACGCCCATACTGGCTTCAAAGGTGCCATTCCAATGCTCGCATGGAAACCGTTATTGTAGGTAAACTCCACCAATGGTAAGACGTCGTCCCAACTTCCTCGGTGATCTAAGGTACACGCCGCAACAAATCTTCAAGTGATTGGATCGTTCTCTCGGTCGACCGTCGATGCGTGGATGATATGCCGAGCTAAGCTCGAGCTTCGGTTCCCATCGCTCCTTGCAATTCCCTCCAAAAATAAGACGTGAACTCGGATCTCGGTCCGACACGATCGAAGAGGGTATTCCATGAAGTCGTACTATCTCCGCGATGTAGATCTCGGTCGCCTTTTCCACGTTGTATGTCGACCACCGGGCAAGAAATGAGCAGATTTGGTCAATCGGTCGACGATCACCCAAATCGAATCATTCTTCTTCTGCGTCTTCGCAAACCTACAACGAAATCCATGGAAATACTATCCCATTTCCAAACTGGTACGTCAGCGATTGTAGCATTCCCGCAGTCGTTGGTGCTCCACCTTCGCTTCGACACGTTAAACACGAAGCTACGTACTCGGCCACTTGCTTCTTCATTCCGGACCACCAAAAATGCTTCTTCAAGTCTTGATACATCTTCGTAACTCCTGGATGAATACTAAAGTTGCTCTTATGCGCTTCGTCGAGAATTAACTTTCTCAGCTCGGCTACGTTAGGTACACATACTCGGCCATTGCACCTTAAGATATCGTCCGCTCCGACGTGAAATTCTGTCGACTTCCCTTGCGCTATCAACTGAACCTTCTCTTGCAGAAGCTCGTCATGAACTTGCTGGTCTCGGATCTCGTCCAACAATCTGTTAGAGATGGTAAGCATACCAAATCTCAGCTTCCCTGGTGAAACTTCGACACTCAACTTCAAGTCTCGGAACTTCTCGAGCATCTCCAACTCCTTGATCATCATTACCGAGGTTAAAACGCTCTTCCTGCTCAATGCATCTGCTACTACGTTAGCCTTACCGGGATGGTATTCCAACGTAAAGTCGTAGTCCTTGAGAAATTCTGTCCCATCTTCGGCCGACGCATGTTGAGCTCTTTCTGGTCGAACAGTACTTCAAGCTCTTGTGATCGCTGAAAGCGAAGAGTGCTCCCATAAAGGTGGTGCCTCCATATCTTGACGCCAAAAACTCACTGCCGCCACTCAAGTCGTGAGTAGGGTAGTTCCTCGTGAATCTTAAGTCGTCTTGAAGCATACGCGACCACCTTCCGATGTTGCATCAGCACGCATCCCAATCCCTGGTGTGACGCATCACAATACACCTCGTAAGGCTCTTCAGGTTGAGGCAAAATCAGCACAAGCGTTGTCGTCAAAAGCTCCTTCAGTCTTTGAAAACTGGCTTCGCACTCCTCGGTCCAGGCAAAAGGTTGATCCTCCCTCGTCAGTCGGGTAAGAGGCGCGACAATCTTCGAGAAACCTTCAATGAATCTTCGATAATAGCCTGCTAAGCCGACAAAACTTCTGACCTCGGTAACCGTCTTTGTAACACCTGAGGACGAGATCGACATCGTCTTAGGACGACGTATCGAGACCTCGCGTCGAGACCTTGTGTCGAGATCCCGTGCCAAGGTCATTTACCGAGCTGAGGAGACCGCGTGCACTAGCTGCTGAGCTGAGGAGGTCGGGTGTCGAGTTGATGAAGTCGCGTACCGAGCTGAGGAGGTCGCATGTCGAACTGAGGAGGCCGCATTCACGAACTCGTGTTAGAGCCTTGTGCGCTTGCACGAGCACCCTTTTTCGACATCGTGTCGAGATGATAACTCGTATTCTTTCGAACGTTATTCAGCGTTATTATTATATTGTTTGTAATAATTATATTGTCGGCTTGCCGTTCTCGTCGCGTGTCTAGATCGTTGATCGACAGAGTAGAGGGTAATTATGAGAGGAACGATTAGATGGGTAGAATGATTGATGGGATTGGCATCTTATAGCTGGAGTTACGATAATACCCCTTCTCTCACCAGCTGTATACCACGATCAGTTTTCTCAAACACTCACTTTCTCTTTTCTTCTTTCTTCTTCCTTCCTTCGCCTCGAGTTCCTTGTTTCTCTCCAGACCTTCCATCGAAGAAACCTTGAGTTCCATCGAGATTCTGCACAAATTTTCTTCATCAATCTTGTTCATCATCATCTTCTCGACCTATATCTCACCATCTCGACCATCAATTGAGGTATGAAGAACAGATTTTTCTTTTCCTTCGTGCTACTGTTTAGCGCCGTTTCTTCTTTCCATTTTAGCCAGTTTTATGCTTCCAAATCATGTCAAACTGATGGGTTTTCTTCTTCATGATATTACCTCCCTTTCTAACCGATAAATTGGTCTTGGAAAACAAATTTTCTTCCTCTGTTTTTCGCATCAGCGCCCGTAAACCCTTCCTTTTTGGTTTGTTTCGATTTCTTGTTTTTCGTTTGTTGCTTCTGGTTGTTGTTGTTGTCGATCTATCTGTTGAAGCATCAGATAACCTTTTTCATGAACTTTTGATCGAAAACCCTAACTTTGTGTTAGAGGAAAAATATATTTAAGTTCTTGAGTTTTTATATTTTCTGGGTTGTGGTTAAGTTTGGGATGAGAGCTAAGTGTATTAGAACCCATAGATCGAACTGAGTTGTGCTTGTTTTAGGAAGTCGATTCAGAGATCATGTGATTTTCGAATCGAGGTGTACGGAAAGCTTAATCCAAGGACGTGGAAGCAATCCGTGATCGAGAATCAGACGTGTCGAGGTCGATCGAGAAGTGTACGTGTCGAGGTCGATTGAGGACTCGTGACGTGTCGAAGTCGCTTGTCGAGCTCGCTGAAGACAGCCAGGTCGCAGGTCGAGTAAGAGAAGTCGTTGTCGAGCTCTTTGAAGACGATCGTGTCGAGGTCGTTGTCGGCGGCATTAACTTGAGTTCGGTAGTGGCGCTTCACATTAATACTTTCATAGTATGCTAGCGTAAGGGCACTTCATATTCTACGTGTTTATGTTATTGTGTATGTGTCGAGCTTAATATGTTGTGATATGATTGGGTTTTTGCATGTATTTAATATGTGATTGAATATATTTTGAATTGTGTATTGCCTGTTGAATTGCGTTTCTTCATGTCGAGCTTGCTTTTTATTTGACATGCGGTTGAATATCTTGTGTTTAACTCTTTGAATATCGTATGCGCTTAATTGTTCATCAGTGAGCGAGCTAGGTGAGTCGTATGACGTTTTTGAGTGTGACCGGATAACTAAGGGTGCTAGGTCCCCTTTTGTTTACTGGAGATTGACTAGCGTCGCCACGCTATGGGACTGAGTTGGTCCTAGGGAGAGCGAGGATCCCAAGGATTCGGCTGGACTTTCCGACATACCAGACGGCGTGTGCATTCAGGAAAAATTGTCGAGTCGAGAGAAAATGGATTGCGAGTTGTGTCGAGTTAGAGTGAGATGGTCGAGTCACGTCGGTGAATGTTATACTTTGCTGTTTGCTTATATCCTTTATGTCGAGCTTATCTTGAATTGTTGAGAAGTTGACCCTTTCCCGTGGTGCCTTCAATCCATGACGGTTACCCAGGCGATGTCGAGGGCGCAGGGAACTCGACAGTTGATGATGCCGAGGAGGAGCTCGACGAGGACCCGAGTGACGACCTCTACTTGTCGTGATTGATTATGTTTGTTGGATGTTTGTTTTTCTGATGACTGTACTTTGTTTTTCTTTGTGTTCGAGGTCGTGACCAGTTTGGGCCGGGTATGTTTTATTGCTCTGAGGTGGCGGCGGTTTACTTTTGGAGTAGCCCTGCGTGGGAGTTCTGCGGAGTACCAGGGTATGATTGCTCTTTTGAAGTCGTCATACCTTAGGTGTATTTTCTTTATACATTTGCTACTCTGTATTTTGTATACATTATTATTTCGAGTGATATATATATATGTATGTTATGCATGTATGTTTTATTAGAATTTATGTCTTGTGTCTTAGTTGCACCATGTTTCGAAAAGCTGTAATTACTCTGATGTGCACGAGCTGGTTTTATAAAAAAAAAAATAGACCGTACTTTTAAAAGGCACAAGAGTTTCGTTTTAAAACACATCTCATCTGAGTTTAGTTGAGCTCGGTGTGTTGAGTTTCGGTAACTCGAGCTCGGTATATTGAGCTCGGTAGCGGTCGAAAGCGGTCGTTACATTGTTGGTATCGAGCAGCTCGGTTCGACCGAGCCGTGCATAGGAGATTTGGACCGTCACTATGTCGGGTTATGTGTGTTGGGTACCTAGTTGTAATATGTTGATTCTTTGTTTGATTAAGTGAAGCACTTATTGCTTGAAAAATTGTTTGAGCTGTTTCTTGATTGAAGCGGTGTGTTTTAACACATCCTTGTTGTGAGATTCGACAGGTTTTGAACTTTGTGGAATCTAATGCCACCTCGTCGGATACGATACCGCAACCGAGAACGTCGACATGGAACGAGCAATTCAAGCTATGGCCGAGATGGCGGCAGCCATGGCTCAACAATCACCGGCTGCAACTCAACAGTTAACGCGATGGCTCAGCCAGGCGGCGGCGTTAACTCGTGAACTTGCAAAGCGACAGCGAAGCGAGCGAAATCTTTGAAGCGAGAGGATTAGCGGACTTTAGGAAGCATGATCCACAGAAGTTCTATGGTGAGCCAAACCGGATAAAACCGATCTTTGGATGCAAGAGATCGAGAAGATTTTCGAGGCACTTCATTGCGGGACAACGTGAAGGTCGACTATGCTACCTACTTCATCGCTAGAGACGCAGAGTATTGGTGGAGAGGAGTGAAGCAAACATTTATAAGCGAACGTCGCGAGATGACCTGGGAGCTTTTTCGTGAAAGGTTCTTGGACAAGTACTTCCCAGATCTTGCACGAGCCGAGAAGGAGCAAGAGTTTCTTCAAGCTGCGAAGAAGGCTGACTCGACAAAGGTCCGAGTATGCGGCCAAGTTCGAGTCGTTGGCGAGGTATTTGATCCATTTGTGATCGAGTTGACGAGAGATGGTTGAGTGAGAGATTCCAGCGGGATTGAGATTCGACATTGAAGTCGATGGTGTCGTTGAGGATTGAAACCTCCAAGAGTCGATTGATCGCCGTGTCGAGGTAGAAGGAGTGAGAGCCACAAGAAGAAGACTGTTGTAGGCGGACGGTGAGACCCCAGAGTGCGGGGCGTAGATTTGCACGAAAGGGAAACAACCGAAGAAGCCTTACGACGGACCTCGGGGAACAACAACAGGGACAGATCGTCCGATGACCCAGGGAGCGAGTGGAGAGTCGACCGGTGTCGAGGTGACTTGCTATCGATGTGGAAAGCGGGACATTACGCGAGTAATCGTACTCGAAGGAGGAGGTGTGTTTCAACCGCAAGAAGCCAGGCATTTTGCCAAGGATTGTCCCATACCCAAAGTCAACCGACTATGCTTGCGGCAAAGGCCAAAGGCGGAAGCGTCAAGTGGCTAAAGGCGAGTTTTCTGCATGAGTGGCGAGGAAGCGGTCGAGTGAAGATCTTATTCAAGGTGAATGTGAGATCGAGGGTAAATCCTTATCCGTTCTTTTTGATTCGGTGCAACCCATTCCTTTATTTCTTACGATTGTGTGAACCATTTGAACTTGATTGTGATCGCTTTACTGCTCAAATTAGTAGTTACAACCCCAAATGCTAAAACCTTAGTCACAAACTTGCATGTCTTAATTGTGTAGTGGTTATTGAGTAGAAAGTTTGTGGTCAATTTGGTTTGTTTGCCTCTTAAGGGCCTAGATGTCATTCTCGGGATGGATTGGTTGTCACACCACCATGTCCTTCTTGACTGTGCGTAAAGCGTAATTTTTCCGGACCTTGGAGTCTCCAATTATCTTTCTCTTTGAGCGTATTGGATTTTCTTTGAAAGAAGGAACTAGGGAATACATGTATCCGCTAGTTCGGAAGTTTTCAACAGATCGACGTGAAGAATGTATCGGTGGTGTGTGACTTTGAGGGCGTTTTCAGAAGGCGTGCCAGGGTTACCACCAAGACGAGAGGTCGAGTTCTCCATCGACACGATTCCAGGGACAGGACCGATTTCCAAAGCGCCATACAGGATGTCTCTGCCGAGATTAAAGAACTCAAGTCCCAGATCGAACACTTGGAGTCAAAGCAATTCATACGACCGGCGTGTCACCGTGGGGAGCTCGGTCTTTGTTGGTTAAGAAGAAGGATGGGCGATCAAGGCCGTGCGTGGACTATCGCGAGCTCAACAAGGTTCTTGTGAAGAACCGTTATCCGTTACCACGTATTGACGACTTGATGGATCAACTTCGTGGAGCGGCGATCTTTTCCAAGATAGACTTGAAGTCGGGCTACCATCAGATTCGCGTGAAGGAGGAAGATGTTCCCAAAACAGCTTTCAGGACTAGATACGGTCACTACGAGTACTTGGTGATGCCGTTTGGAGTGACGAATGCACCAGCTGTGTTTATGGACTATATGAACAGGATTTTCCATTCGTTCTTGGATCAGTTTGTTGTAGTGTTCATCGACGACATACTGATCTACTCGAGGAACTGAGAAGAGCACGCAGAACACTTATGTCGATTACTGCAGATATTACGAGATAAGCAACTCTATGCTAACCTGTCGAAGTGTGAATTTTGGCTTGAAGAGGTGAATTTTCTTGGTCACGTGATTTCCAAAGAAGGGATAGCTATGGATCCAACTAAGATTGAAGCTGTGTTAGCGTGGGAACAGTAGAAGGCGATTCACGAGATCGGGAGTTTTGTCGGCTTAGCAGGATATTACCGAAGATTCATTGAAGGTTTCTCGAAGATTGTCGCGCCTCTTACACGACTGACGAGGAAGGATCAACCTTTTGCCTGGACCGAGGAGTGCGAAGCCAGTTTTCAAAGACTGAAGGAGCTTTTGGCGCGGCGCTTTGTCTTTGATCTTGCCTCAACCCGAAGAGCCTTCGAGGTGTATTGTGATGCGTCACACCAGGGATTGGGATGCGTCTTTGATGCAACATCGGAAGGTGGTCGCGTATGCTTCAAGGCGACTTAAGATTCACGAGAGGAACTACCCTACTCACGACTTGGGTGGCGGCGTGATAGTTTTTCTTGAAGATATGGAGGCACTACCTTTATGGGAGCACTTCTTTGTTTTCAGCGATCACAAGAGCTTGAAGTACCTGTTCGACCAGAAAGAGCTCAACATGCGTCAGCGAAGATGGACAGAATTTCTCAAGGACTACGACTTTACGTTGGAATACCATCCCGGTAAGGCTAACGTAGTAGCAGATGCATTGAGCAGGAAGAGCTTTTTAACCTCGGCAATGATGATCAAGGAGTTGGAGATGCTCGAGAAGTTCCGAGATCTGAAGTTGAGTGTCGAAGTTTCACCGGGGAAGCTGAGATTTGGTATGCTTACCATCTCTAACAGATTGTTGGACGAGATCCGAGACCAGCAAGTTCATGACGAGCTTCTGCAAGAGAAGGTTCAGTTGATAGCGCAAGGGAAGGCGACAGAATTTCACGTCGGAGCGGACGACATCTTGAGATGCAATGGCCGAGTATGTGTACCTAACGTATCCGAGCTGAGAAAGTTGATTCTCGACGAAGCGCATAAGAGCAACTTTAGTATTCATCCAGGAGTTACGAAGATGTATCAAGACTTGAAGAAGCATTTTTGGTGGTCCGGAATGAAGAAGCAAGTGGCCGAGTACGTAACCGTGTTTAACGTGTCGAAGCGAAGGTGGAGCACCAACGACTGCGGGAATGCTACAATCGCTTGGCGTGCGGTATGGAAATAGGATAGTATTTCCATGGATTTCGTTGTAGGTTTGCGAAGACGCAGAAGAAGAATGATTCGATTTGGGTGATCGTCGACCGATTGACCAAATCTGCTCATTTCTTACGGTGAGGTCGACATACAACGTGGAAAAGGCGACCGAGATCTACATCGCGGAGATAGTACGACTTCATGGTATACCCTCTTCGATCGTGTCGGACCGAGATCCGAAGTTCACGTCTCACTTTTGGAGGGAATTGCAAGAAGCGATGGGAACCGAGCTCGAGGCTTAGCTTCGGCATATCATCCTCGATCGACGGTCGACCGAGAGAACGATCCAATCACTTGAAGATTTGTTGCGAGCGTGTACCTTAGATCACCGAGGAAGTTGGGACGATGTCTTACCATTGGTGGAGTTCACCTACAATAACAGTTTCCATGCGAGTATTGGAATGGCACCTTTTGAAGCGCTGTATGGACGTAAATGTCAGACGCCTCTTTGTTGGTACCAGGACGGCGAGCGTTCTGTTGTGGGACCAGATATGATCCAGCAGACTACCGAGAAGATCCGTTTGATTAGAGATAGGATGCGAACGTCTCAAAGTCGACAGAAGAGTTATGCAGACCAACGACGTCGACCACTCGAGTTCGAGAAAGGAGAACATGTATTTCTTAGAGTCACCCCACATCGGAGTTGGTCGGCGATCAAATCCAAGAAACTTACCCCTAAATTTATTGGACCTTATCGATTCTTCGTCGTATTGGTCGGTGGCATATCGGTTGCTCGCCACCATTCTTGTCGAACATCCACGACGTCTTCCATGTCTCACAATTGCGGAAGTATGTTTCCGACCCCTCTCATGTCATCGAACCGGATGTGATTCAACTGAAGGACGACTTATCCTTTGAAGCATCACCAGCAAAGATCGTTGATCGGAAAGCCAAACAGTTGCGGAACAAAGAGATTCAACTCGTCAAAGTTGTGTGGGATCAGAAGACGGGAGATGCAACTTGGGAGCTGGAGGAGAAGATGAAGACTCAGTACCCTGAACTTTTCCGAGGTAAGAAACTTATTTGCAATTTCGAGGATGAAATTTTTTTAGAGGGAGAGATTGTAACACCTGAGGACGAGATCGACATCATCTTAGGACGACGTATCGAGACCTCGCGTCGAGACCTTGTGTCGAGATCCCGTGCCAAGGTCATTTACCGAGCTGAGGAGACCGCGTGCACTAGCTGCTGAGCTGAGGAGGTCGGGTGTCGAGTTGATGAAGTCGCGTACCGAGCTGAGGAGGTCGCATGTCGAACTGAGGAGGCCGCGTTCACGAACTCGTGTTAGAGCCTTGTGCGCTTGCACGAGCACCCTTGGTCGACATCGTGTCGAGATGATAACTCGTATTCTTTCGAACGTTATTCAGCATTATTATTATATTGTTTGTAATAATTATATTGTCGGCTTGCCGTTCTCGTCGCGTGTCTAGATCGTTGACCGACAGAGTAGAGGGTAATTATGAGAGGAACGATTAGATGGGTAGAATGATTGATGGGATTGGCATCTTATAGCTGGAGTTACGATAATACCCCTTCTCTCACCAGCTGTATACCACGATCAGTTTTCTCAAACACTCACTTTCTCTTTTCTTCTTTCTTCTTCCTTCCTTCTGCTCTGAGTTCCTTGTTTCTCTCCAGAACTTCCATCGAAGAAACCTTGAGTTCCATCGAGATTCTGCACAAATTTTCTTCATCAATCTTGTTCATCATCATCTTCTCGACCTATATCTCACCATCTCGACCATCAATTGAGGTATGAAGAACAGATTTTTCTTTTCCTTCGTGCTACTGTTTAGCGCCGTTTCTTCTTTCCATTTTAGCCAGTTTTATGCTTCCAAATCATGTCAAACTGATGGGTTTTCTTCTTCATGATATTACCTCCCTTTCTAACCGATTAATTGGGCTTGTAAAACAAATTTTCTTCCTCTGTTTTTCAGCAATCGGCAGTGCCCAGAAACCCTTCCTTTTTGGTTTGTTTCGATTTCTTGTTTTTCGTTTGTTGCTTCTGGTTGTTGTTGTTGTCGATCTATCTGTTGAAGCATCAGATAACCTTTTTCATGAACTTTTGATCGAAAACCCTAACTTTGTGTTAGAGGAAAAATATATTTAAGTTCTTGAGTTTTTATATTTTCTGGGTTGTGGTTAAGTTTGGGATGAGAGCTAAGTGTATTAGAACCCATAGATCGAACTGAGTTGTGCTTGTTTTAGGAAGTCGATTCGAGATCATGTGATTTCGAATCGAGGTGTACGGAAAGCGAATCCAAGGACGTGGAAGCGGAATCCAGATCGAGAAGCTATGCGTGTCGAGGTCGACTGAGAAGTGTACGTGTCGAGGTTGATTGAGGACGGTACGTGTCGAAGTCGTTGTCGAGCTCGTTGAAGACAGCCGTGTCGAGGTCGAGTAAGAGAAGTCGTTGTCGAGCTCTTTGAAGACAGTCGTGTCGAGGTCGTTGTCGAGCAGCATTAACTTGGAGTTTGGTAAGGGCGCTTCACATTAATACTTTCATAGTATGCTAGCGTAAGGGCACTTCATATTCTACGTGTTTATGTTATTGTGTATGTGTCGAGCTTAATATGTTGTGATATGATTGGGTTTTTGCATGTATTTAATATGTGATTAAATATATGCTGTGAATTGTGTATTGCATGTTGAATTGCGTTTCTTCATGTCGAGCTTGCTTTTTTTTATTTGACATGCGGTTGAATATCTTGTGTTTAACTCTTTGAATATCGTATGCGGCGAATTGTTCATCGAGTGAGCGAGCTAGGTGAGTCGTATGACGTTTTTGAGCTGTGACCCGGATAACTAAGGGTGCTAGGTCCCCTTTTGTTTACGGGAGATTGACTAGGCGTCGCCACGCTATGGGACCTGAGTTGACTGTCCTAGGGAGAGCGAGGATCCCAAGGATTCGGCTGGACTTTCCGACACTCTGATGCAGCGTGTGCATTCCGGAAAAATTGTCGAGTCGAGAGAAAATGGATTGCGAGTTGTGTCGAGTTAGAGTGAGATGGTCGAGTCACGTCGGTGAATGTTATACTTTGCTGTTTGCTTATATCCTTTATGTCGAGCTTATCTTGAATTGTTGAGAAGTTGACCCTTTCCCGTGGTGCCTTCAATCCATGACGGTTACCCAGGCGATGTTGAGGGCGCAGGGAACTCGACAGTAGATGATGCCGAGGAGGAGCTCGACGAGGACCCGAGTGACGACCTCTACTTGTCGTGATTGTTTATGTTTGTTGGATGTTTGTTTTTCTGATGACTGTACTTTGTTTTTCTTTGTGTTCGAGGTCGTGACCAGTTTGGGCCGGGTATGTTTTATTGCTACTGAGGGTAGGTACATTTACTTTTGGAGCTTGACCCACTGCGTGGGAGTCTGCCGGAAGTACCCCCAGGGTATGATTGCTCTTTTGAAGTCGTCATACCTTAGGTGTATTTTCTTTATACATTTGCTACTCTGTATTTTGTATACATTATTATTTCGAGTGATATATATATATGTATGTTGCATGTATGTTTTATTAGAATTTATGTCTTGTGTCTTAGTTGCACCATGTTTCGAAAAGCTGTAATTACTCTGATGTGCACGAGCTGGTTTTATAAAAAAAAAAATAGACCGTACTTTTTAAAAGGCACAAGAGTTTCGTTTTAAAACACATCTCATACAGGTTTAGTTGAGCTCGGTGTGTTGAGCTCGGTAACTCGAGCTCGGTATATTGAGCTCGGTAGCGGTCCAGAAACGGGTCGTTACAGTCTTCGGTTGTTCCCACGCTAGTACAGCTTCAATCTTAGTTGGATCCACAGCTATCCCTTCTTTGGAAATCACGTGACCAAGAAAATTCACCTCTTCAAGCCAAAATTCACACTTCGACAGGTTGGCATAGAGTTGCTTATCTCGTAATATCTGCAGTACTCGACATAAGTGTTCTTCGTGCTCTTCTCGGTTCCTCGAGTAGATCAGTATGTCGTCGATGAACACTACAACAAACTGATCCAAGAATGAATGGAAAATCCTGTTCATGTAGTCCATAAACACACCGTGGCGATTCGTTACTCCAAACGGCATCACCAAGTACTCGTAGTGACCGTATCTAGTCCTGAAGCTGTTTTGGGAACATCTTCCTCCTTCACGCGAATCGATGGTAGCCTCGACTTCAAGTCTATCTTGAAAAGATCGCCGCTCCACGAAGTTGATCCATCAAGTCGTCAATACGTGGTAACGGATAGCGGTTCTTCACAAGAACCTTGTTGAGCTCGCGATAGTCCACGCACGGCCTTGATCGTCCCATCCTTCTTCTTAACCAACAACACCGGAGCTCCCCACGGTGACACGCTCGGTCGTATGAATTGCTTCGACTCCAAGTGTTCGATCCGGGACTTGACTCTTTCATCTCGGGCAGAGACATCGTATGGCGCTTTGGAGATCGGCCTGTCCCTGGAATCAGTCGATGGAGAACTCGACCTCTCGCCGGTGGTAACCCTGGCACGCGCGTCTTGAAAACGCCCTCAAAGTCACACACCACCGAACATTCTTCACGTCGACCGCTGGAAAACTTAGAACTAGCGGATACATGTATTCCCTAGTTCCTTCTTTCAAAGAAACTCCGATATGTTCAGCAGAAAGATAATTGGAGACTCCAAGGTGCGGAAAATTACGCTTTACTGGCACACCCAAGAGGACATGGTGGTGTGACAACCAATTCATCCCGAGGATGATATCTAAGCCCTTAAGAGGCAAACAAACCAAATTGACCACAAACTTTCTACTGTGAATAACCACTACACAATTAAGACATGCAGTGTTTGTGACTAAGGTTTTAGCAAATTGGGTTGTAACTACTAATTTGAGCAGTAAAATCCACAGTCAAGTTCAAATGGTTCACACAATCGAGAAGAAATAAAGGAATGAGTTGCACGAATCAAAAAGAACGGATAAGGATTTACCCTCGATCTCACATTCACCTTGAATAAGATCTTCACTCGACCGCTTCCTCGCCACTCATGCGTAAAACTCGCCTTTAGCCACTGACGCTTCCTTTGGCCTTTGCCGCAAGCATCGCTTGTTCGGCTTTAGGTGTAGGACAATCCTTGACAAAATGTCCTGGCTTCTTACAGTTGAAACACACCTCCACCCTCTGAGTACAGTTTTTGGCGTAATGTCCCGTCTTTCCACAACGGAAACAAGTCACCTCGACACTGGTCTGTCCTCTGCTTCTCGGTACCTGGGTCATCGGACGACATCGTCCCTGTTGTCGTTCCCTGAGGTCGGTCGTAAGGCTTCTTCTGCGGTTGTTTCCTTTCGTGCGGATCTACGCCCGCACTCTGGGGTCTCACCGGTCCGCCTACAACAGTCTTCTTCTTGTGGCTTCTTACTCCTTCTACCTCGACACAGCGATCAATCAGCTCTTGGAGGTTTCGAATCCTCAACGACACCACTGACTTCTGAATGTCGAATCTCAATCCCCGTTGGAATCTCTCACTCAACCATCTCTGGTCAACTCGATCACAAAATGGACTGAAATACCTCGCCAACGACTCGAACTTGGCCGCATACTCGGACACTGTCGAGCTGCCTTGCTGCAGTTGAAGAAACTCTTGCTCCTTCTCGGCTCGTGCAGTATCTGGGAAGTACTTGTCCAAGAACCTTTCACGAAAAAGCTCCCAGGTCATCTCGCGACGTTCCGCTATAAATATTTGCTTCACTCCCCTCCACCAATACTCTGCGTCTCCTAGCAGTAAGTAGGTAGCATAGTCGACCTTCACGTTGTCTGGGCAATGAAGTGCCTCGAAGATCTTCTCGATATATTGCATCCAAAGATCAGCTTTATCTGGATTTGGCTCACCGTAGAACTTCGGTGGATCATGCTTCCTGAAGTCTGCCAATCCTCTTGCTTCAAAGATTTCGCTCGCTTCGTTGTTGGCCGCAAGTTCACTGAGTTAACGCCGCCTGGCTGAGCCATCGCGTTAGCTGTTGAGTTGCAGGTGATTGTTGAGCCATGGCTGCCGCCATCTCTGGCCATAGCTTGAATTGCTCGTTCCATGTCGACGTTCTGCCATAAATTGCCGATCTCGACGAGGTGGCATTAGATTCCACAAAGTTCAAAACCCCGAGAATCTCACAACAAGGATGTGTTAAAACACACCGCTTCAATCAAGAAACAGTTCAAACAATTTCCCAAGCAATAAGTGCTTCACTTAATCAAACAAAGAATCAACATAGTACAACTAGGTACCCAACACACATAACCCGACATAGTGACCACCCAAATTTCCTATGCACACTCGGTCGAACCGAATCGCTCGATACCAACAATGTAACGACCGCTTCCGGACCGCCATCGAAGCTCAATATACCGAAGCTCGAGTTATCGAGCTCAACACACCGAGCTCAACTAAACCTGTATGAGATGTGTTTTAAAACGAAACTCTTGTGCCTTTTGGAAAGTACGGTCTATTTTTTTATAAAACCAGCTCGTGCACATCGAGTAATTCTGACTTTTGAAACATGGTGCAACTAAGACACAAGACTTAAATTCTAATAAAACATACATGCATAACATACATATATATATCACTCGAAATAATAATGTATACAAAATACAGAGTAGCAAATGTGCAAAGAAAATACACCTAAGGTATGACAACTTCAAGAGAGCAATCATACCCTGGGGGTACTTCCGGCAGACACCCACGCAGGGGGCTGCTCCAAAAGTAAGACCACCAGTCTACCCTGAAACGACAAAACAATACTGCCCAACTGGTCACGACATACTACTCCAAAAGAAAAACAAGGTACAGTCATCAACAAAAAACATCCATCACACATAAACAATCACGACAAGAACAGGTCGCTCGGTCCTCGCCGAGCTCCTCCTCGGCATCATCTGGCTGCCGAGTTCCTCGCGCTCGACCTCGCCTGGGTAACCGTCATGGATTGAAGGCACCACGGGAAAGGGTCAACTTCTCAACAATACAAGATAAGCACGGCATAAAGAAATAAGCAACACAATAATGTATCTCAATCACCACACGTGACTCGACCATCTCACTCTAGACTCGACTCGACTCTTATTAGGAATATCGCCGCAGTCCATCCCCAAACTGACGTAATAGGTAAACGACAGGTCCATCCCCAAACCGAATTCCATGCATTAATCAGCAGGTCCATCCCCAAACTGATAATGCTACAACGCCTAGCCAATCCACCATATGAAGTATTAATGTGAAGCGCCCTTACGCACAAAACATAAACAAGTCGAATATGAAGTGCCCTTACGCTAGCATACTATGAAAGTATTAATGTGAAGCGCCCTTACCGAACTCCAAGCTAATGCTGCTCGACATCGACCTCGACACAGCTGTCTTCAAATGAGCTCGACAACGACTTCTCTTACTCTTTCTCGACACGGCTGTCTTCAACGAGCTCAACAACGACTTCGACACGTACACTTCTCAGTCTGGATCCCACTGCTTCCACGTCCTCGGGTTCGCTCTCCCGTACACCTCGATTCGGAAATCACACGATCTCGGGAATCAGACTTCCTAAAACAAGCACAACTCAGTTCGATCTATGGGTTCTAATACACTTAGCTCTCATCCCAAACTTAACCACAACCCAGAAAATATAAAAACTCAAGAACTTAAATATATTTTTCCTCTAACACAAAGTTAGGGTTTTCGATCAAAAGTTCATGAAAAAGGTTATCTGATGCTACAACAGATAGATCGACAACAACAACAACCAGAAGCAACGATCGAAAAACAAGAAATCGAAACAAACCAAAAAGGAAGGGTTTCTGGGCACTGCCTACTGCAGAAAACAGAGGAAGAAATTTGTTTTACAAGCCCAAATAATCGGTTAGAAAAGTAGGTAATATCATGAAGAAGAAAACCCATCAATTTGACATGATTTGGAAGCATAAAACTGGCTAAAAATGGAAGGAAGAAACGGCGCTAAACAAGATGTACGAAGGAAAAGAAAAATCTGTTCTTCATACCTCAATTGATGGTCGAGATGGTGAGATATAGGTCGAGAAGATAATGAGGAACAAGATTGATGAAGAAAGTTTATGCAGAATCTCGATGGAACTCAAGGTTTCTTCGATGGAAATTTTTGGAGAAAAACAAGGAACTCAGAGCAGAAGGAAGAAGAAAGAAGAAAGAAGAAAAGAGAAAGTGAGTAGTTGAGAAAACTGATCGTGAATACAGCTGGTGAGAGAAGGGGTATAATCGTAACTCCAGCTATGAGATGCCAATCCCATCAATCAATCTACCCGTCTAATCGCTACTCTCTCATAATTACCCTCTACTCTATCGGTTCAGATCTACAACACAGCGACGAGAACGGCAAGCCGACAATGTAATAATTACAAACAATATAATAATAACGCTGAATAACGTTCGTAAGAATACGAGTTATCATCTCGACACGATGTCGACAAGGGTGCTCGTGCAAGCGCACAAGGCTCTAACACGAGTTCGTGCACGCGGCCTCCTCAGCTCGTTACGCGACCTCATCAACTCGACACGCGACCTCGGCAGCTCAGCAGCTAGTGCACGCAGTCTCCTCAGCTCGGCAACTGACCTCGGCAAACGATCTTGGCACGGGATCTCGACACAAGGTCTTGGTCGAGGTCTCGATCTGACGTCCTAATACGATGTCGATCTCGTCCTCAGGTGTTACACAAATAATGGATAAAATTCAGTGATGTTAAGCCATACATCCATTGAAGCATCTAAAGTCTTAGTCCCAACTCCAACCTTGGGAGCCCTTTTTAGTTTTCTGAGCAAATATTCATGTGAGAATAATCAGAAAGAGAAAGCAAATAATAGTCATGTGGAATTATTTTTTGAAGTACATTGCAATACCTTAGACAAGTGCTTTAAATCCTTTTTAAAGTTTTTTTTTGACAGGATTCATCTTTAAAGATAGTTTAGTTTTTCTATTCAGTGCTTTAAACTGATGCTGTAACTCATTTTTTCTATTCAATGCATTAGTTTAGTTTTTCTAAGCAGTCTCTACTAAATAGGTGGAGTGGAATATGTTTCATGCATAAGTGTATTTCAGTTAAAAATTTGAGCTTCCCATAACTATATTTTTGTTGCTACAGATCCTTGAGCACTGCCAACTAAAAGACATGGTGTTTTAGAAAGCATTACTTTAAATATTATTGTTATTGCTATAGATATTTGATGTTTTTGACAGGCTTTGCAACGGAATTTGAAAAGGCATCATGTTTGCTTGAAAGGCCTTCACTTTTTGGGGCATTGGTTGAGGAGAAATCTAATAGATCAACTTAACAATATATAGTTGCTTGCCCCACAAGACAATGGATTAAATTTTTAGGGAACATGGTAATGTTCTACTCTGTAGTTCTATAATTTGACTAGGATAATATGTAATCTCCTTTTTTCTTCCTATTTTGGTGATCTGTTTTTTCTTCTTGTGCATAGATAATATGTAATCTGCTATGGTGACTGGACCTTCTGCATAGAGAAGTGGATGACGAACTTGAAAAAGAATGTGTGTTCAAGGAATTTAGACTTTAGATAATTGATCTTTGTTTTTAGCATTTCAATTGCATGCTCTTTTTGGATGTTAAACTTCAATTGCATGCTCTTTTTGGGGCTTATCATGACACTTTAATTGCTTTTTGATCTATTGGGAACACCCTGCAACTGCAAGGTTTCTATTAATGTTAGAAGGAGTTTGAATCATAGGGCCTCAAGCTGACTGTGGTTATATGACAAAATATAGAATTCACTTTGTATTGCTATATTAGATGCTTATAGTAAAAAGAAGTCAAATGCTTGCAATTTACTGAAGGAGGTAAACAACTTAAAAAAAATAGACAGATTATAGATACTTGAAGTTAATATTATGTTTCATTGTAATCCTATGGGTGGTTCTCTCCCTCTTAACATGAAACTGTGATAATAGCTTTTTCATACCAATATCAATATCTATGAATCCTCTGTTTTCAAATATGAATCATTATTTGTTTTTCCTTTAAACAAAATTTGTGACCTTATCTATTTTTGACAGGAAAAAAGATAGAAAATAAAAACTATAGGATATCTACTTCTGTTTGTGGATTTCATTCAGCCTAAACTGCTTTAACTTTTAAGGTATTTTGGTATTTTTCCACACTCAGTTGTGTATGAGTTTGGCTTCTACTATCATACTGTATCTTGCAATCAAAATTTCACCTTGAATGCTGTTTTTTGTTCCACTGTGCTCACTGTTATAGTATACATTTTGTCTGTGTTTCTCAAGTGATAATGCATACATCTGTGCTGGTATGTTGCTGACACTTTAGCTTCCTCCTATAAATCAACACAATGGGGGCATTGCTCTTGCTGCAGACTATTCCATTGACAATATATGATAATACACAAGCGTTGGGGGTTGAAGTGTTGAACTGATAAAGGCAAGTTATCTAACAATCCCTTAAAATGAGATTTCTATTTTATGTTTTGTCTTATGAATATGATATGCAAATTTTAGGAAGTATCATTATTTTTATTTCATGAACCTTTCATTATAGGAGGGATTTCACGATACATATCTCAAGATTGTTGATCCGAGACTTATCAACAATACTGACTTACTCTATACAAAGGCAACACATTCCACCAGTGCTGCAAGGATTTGAGAATAAGTGTAGTATTTGGCCATGTTATTTTCATCAAAACAAGATGTGGTTGCTTCTCTCATGAATGGTGTGATTTTATTTTTAATTTTCCATATAGATGGCATATCTAGCCGTAACTATTGTATTTGTCTTAAGATTGACTTTTTTTATCTAAGTATGTCTAATGTCTCTGCTATAAACTCTCAATCCTTTGCAAGATGTAGCAGTAAGCAAATTTCCAAGATAGTTGAGAAGACATACATTGGGAAAGCAAGGTGGAAAAGTGGAAGTAAGTTTTTCTCCCTTGCACTCTTTAGTACCATGCATAAGTGTATCTAAATTGTGTTTTTTTGGTTTGCAATGGTATTTGTGTATTTTGGAGTCTACATATTTATTTGTTTTTTTCCCTTTGTTATTATTTGTATTTATAATATATCTGGAGTTATTTCATCAGGTAACCACCATTAGAGTAGATATGTGTTTAAAAACACCAATCAAGGGGCTAATTAATAATATAATCTTAATGATTCTTTTTTTGGGGGGGGGGCTGTCTATATGGAAGTTTGTGATTTCAGTTAGCATTTTTACATGTTAGTGATGATGAACATATATTACTCAAAACCTTACACCAAACAGGCAAAGTATTGGAAACATTTCTCTCCTTCTATTTTTCTGCATTGATGCTTCTAGAGAAATAGGTTTTACGTGGAATATATCTAGGAATATATGTGTTTTTTTTTTCTCTCAGCTTTTAAATTGTTTACTACTGCATGTGGATGTCTGCTGTTTTAGAGGTCAGTTATGAGCAATTATAAGCT
This sequence comes from Calophaca sinica, assembly GCA_037113605.1. Taxonomy (NCBI): domain Eukaryota; kingdom Viridiplantae; phylum Streptophyta; class Magnoliopsida; order Fabales; family Fabaceae; genus Calophaca; species Calophaca sinica. The sequence continues at coordinate 49,360,792 of CM073734.1, read as the reverse complement.
TATCATTTATTCTTAATCTCTTATGCTTTCAGAAGTCTTTGTACTCATACACTATATGGTTGTTTAAGAGTGTTGGAATTGTGTTGATTGAAATTAAGTGGTTGTTCTGTTTAGTTCATTAGTAAAGTTGTGGATTGCTTAAAGTTGGATCAACTAGGAAACAAATAGGAGTGTTATGAATAAGTCAAAATGGTTCCTCTTTGCATCTATTGATTTGGTAGGTTGTAATAATATTTTACATCTTGTTTAGTTCATTTATCTAATTAACTTGTGTGTCTTCTATATAAACTGCAGCAGCAACTTCAAGAAAAATTAGAGAACTCATGCAGGTTGATGGCCTGACCAATGATGAAGTGAGAGCCATTTGCAAGTGAGTTATTTGTATTCTTTTTTTCCCCCCTCTCTTCATTGCATACTTGGTTGTGTGGTGTCTGGTGATGAGGCATTTAGGACTCATGAGATTTGCATGTCTTATCAAGTTTGGATTGTAAATTTGATGTATGGTTCTTTATTATTGCAGAAATACCGACTTCATACACGACGAGTTGTTGGAGGCATTCTTTGCTGAAGTGGAGCTTGAGTTGTCAGAAACGTGATGGAGATGATAAGGTTTAACTCTTATCAATAAGGAAATATAAGTTGCTATGTATATTAATTGCCACACGCCCAATAAGGCTGTTAGGATCCCATATGAGAGTGTGGGCCCAAGTGGGCTTAGGTAATGATAGGGCCTTAGGTGAGGAAATGGGCTGTGATGACTTACCTAGTTATCAGCTGAATAGGCTCAAGAATTGGAGGGTGTATGTGAGGAGTAGGAAAGCGGGAGAGAATGATGAGGTGGCAGAGAGAGAGGATGGAGTGAGTGAAGCTTGGCTCTGTGGGCATTAGGGATATTATCTCTTTTGCATTTACTTTCAATTTCATCAATAAAAGTTTTATCTTCATTGCCCCATTCTTTCTCTATTTTTGCTATTCTGTGATTTATATCTCAATGTTTAATTGCACTTTTTATCTTCTTTCATAACCATTCAGTCAAGCCTATAGGGACTAAATTCGTTAAATGCCTAATGGAATATGAAAGCACCTTTTGAAATGCCTAATTTTTATTTGGAAAACACTCTTGAAATGCCTTATGAATCCTACAATAGAATCAATGTTAGTCTTATGCATGTTGGTTATGCATATGACAAGTTGCAAATTGCAAATAGCTAGGTTAATGAATTATTAATTGTTCCTGCTCCTTTAGTATCTGATATACCAAATCAAGTTGCTACTGTTGTTTTTTCCTTGATTAGCTTAATAATTGAGTTCTTTTCATAAGTCTCTGCCTTTGATTTTGAATATAAAATGATCATTGTTCAAATATTTTGCTTTTTCGAAAAACAAAACAATTAATATTCATTTTTAGTTTTAGAAATATTCGTAGTAACCAACCTAACGCGTCCCTTGCGTATGCACGCCCATGGGATTAGTTTATTTTTAAAGATTTTGTAGTAGGTATTTTATTTTAAAAAATAAATTTTTTAATTAGAAAAAGAATGTAAAAAAAAATGGTAATTTTGAACCCAAAAAAAAAGAATAAATTGGTAATTTAGAGAAGGAATTTGTCACTCACAAATTAGGAAAGGTTTATTTTAACAAATCCCTCACTAATAGCTAGGGAAAATACTCCTCACAAATCCCTCACAATTAACGACGGAAAACATTCCTCATAAAGGGGAAAATCCCTCGCAAATAGTGACGAAAAAATTTCCTCACAAATAGTGAGGGAAACAATCCCTCACAAATAGCTAGGGAAAATACGAATTTTTTCTAATCTGTTCCTATTTTTAGCGACGGAAAATATATATCCCTCACAAATAGTGACGGAAAAAATCCCTCACAAATAGCGACGGAAACATATTTTTTGCACTAATCTGTTCCTATTTTTTGCGATGGATACAATAAATTTGTGAGGGACAAATTCCGTCGCAATTTGCGACGGATTTAACTTTCCCTCTCTAATTTTTTTGCGACGCCAAAATCAGATAGGAATCTGTCTCCGTCACAAAATTCCGTCACTAACAGTTTTGTGACGGATTTTTAATAATTTAGTGAGGTATTTATTCCCTCGCTAAAACTGATTTTTCTAGTAGTGTATAAACCTCTTATAGTACCCTGCTAACCCAATGAAACTTCTGATCTCGTTGACTGTCTTAGGTCTCTACTTCCGGATTACTACTTCGACCTTAAAAGGATCTATTGTGACACCCTCTACCCCGTCATGGCATTTTAGAAATGTAAGAAGAAAAGAACAAGAAATAAAATTTTGATCCAAGTAAAAGCTTTTCATTTCAAATACGGTAGGGCTGTCACTCCCAACTTGCGAAAATCAAACATAATACAAGAGGGGAAACATCTAAAGAAGATAAACCCAAGGTTCCCGATGTCACAATAATTCAGAGCTCTTCCCCTAATTATTACATCGGAAAAACACAAAGACTTAAACAAGTAAACACAAGTCTTCTATCTATCACAACGAGCTATCGTGATTACTTGCCGGCATTCACATCCTCAATACCTGCAGTCTCAGCATCTACACATACCCGGTGGGATATGCATAGCCACAAGAGGGGTTAGTCATCATAACCTCAAATAGTGCATACTGTAACGACCCGTTTCCGGACCGCTACCGAGCTCAATATACCGAGCTCGAGTTACCGAGCTCAACACACCGAGCTCAACTAAACCTGTATGAGATGTGTTTTAAAACGAAACTCTTGTGCCTTTTAAAAAGTACGGTCTATTTTTTTTTATAAAACCAGCTCGTGCACATCAGAGTAATTACAGCTTTTCGAAACATGGTGCAACTAAGACACAAGACTTAAATTCTAATAAAACATACATGCATAACATACATATATATATCACTCGAAATAATAATGTATACAAAATACAGAGTAGCAATGTATAAAGAAAATACACCTAAGGTATGACGACTTCAAGAGAGCAATCATACCCTGGGGGTACTTCCGGCAGACTCCCACGCAGGGGGCTGCTCCAAAAGTAAACCGCCAGTTTACCCTGTAGCAATAAAACATACCCGGCCCAAACTGGTCACGACCTCGAACACAAAGAAAAACAAAGTACCGTCATCAGAAAAACAAACATCTAACAACATAATCAATCACGACAAGTAGAGGTCGTCACTCGGGTCCTCGTCGAGCTCCTCCTCGGCATCATCTGCTGTCGAGTTCCCTGCGCCCTCGACATCGCCTGGGTAACCGTCATGGATTGAAGGTACCACGGGAAAGGGTCAACTTCTCAACAATTCAAGATAAGCTCGACATAAAGGATATAAGCAAACAGCAAAGTATAACATTCACCGACGTGACTCGACCATCTCACTCTAACTCGACACAACTCGCTATCCATTTTCTCTCGACTCGACAATTTTTCCGGAATGCACACGCTGCATCAGATGTCGGAAAGTCCAGCCAAGCCTTGGGATCCTCGCTCTCCCTAGGATACCAATAACTCAGGTCCCATAGCGTGGCGACGTCTAGTCAATCTCCCGTAAACAAAAGGGGACCTAGCACCCTTAGTTATCCGGGTCACAGCTCAAAAACGTCATACGACTCACCTAGCTCGCTCACTCGATGAACAATTCGCCGCATACGATATTCAAAGAGTTAAACACAAGATATTCAACCGCATCTCAAATAAAAAAAAGCAAGCTCGACATGAAGAAACGCAATTCAACATGCAATACACAATTCACAGCATATATTCAATCACATATTAAATACATGCAAAAACCCAATCATATCACAACATATTAAGCTCGACACATACACAATAACATAAACACGTAGAATATGAAGTGCCCTTACGCTAGCATACTATGAAAGTATTAATGTGAAGCGCCCTTACCGAACTCCAAGTTAATGCTGCTCGACAACGACCTCGACACGGCTGTCTTCAAAGAGCTCGACAACGACTTCTCTTACTCGATCTCGACACGACTGTCTTCAACGAGCTCGACAACGACTTCGACACGCATCGGCCCTCAATCGACCTCAACACGCACACTTCTCGATCGACCTCGACACGCATAGCTTCTCGATCCGGATTCCGCCGCTTCCACGCCCTTGGATTCGCTTTCCCGCACACCTCGATTGAAATCACACGATCTCTGAATCGACTTCCTAAAACAAGCACAACTCGATTCGATCTATGGGTTCTAATACACTTAGCTCTCGTCCCAAACTTAACCACAACCTTAAAATATAAAAACTCAAGAACTTAAATATATTTTTCCTCTAACACAAAGTTAGGGTTTTCGATCAAAAGTTCATGAAAAAGGTTATCTGATGCTTCAACAGATAGATCGACAACAACAACAACCAGAAGCAACAAACGAAAAACAAGAAATCGGAACAAACCAAAAAGGAAGGGTTTACGGCACCGCCGATTGCGTAAAAACAGAGGAAGAAAATTTGTTTTACAAGCCCAATTAATCGGTTAGAAAGGAGGTAATATCATGAAGAAGAAAACCCATCAGTTTGACATGATTTGGAAGCATAAAACTGGCTAAAATGGAAAGAAGAAACGGCGCTAAACAGTAGCACGAAGGAAAAGAAAAATCTGTTCTTCATACCTCAATTGATGGTCGAGATGGTGAGATATAGGTCGAGAAGATGATGATGAACAAGATTGATGAAGAAAATTTGTGCAGAATCTCGATGGAACTCAAGGTTTCGTCGATGGAAGTTTTGGAGAAAAACAAGGAACTCAGAGCAGAAGGAAGGAAGAAGAAAGAAGAAAAGAGAAATGAGTATCTGAGGGAATCGGTCGTGGTATACAGCTGGTGAGAGAAGGGGTATAATCGTAACTTCAGCTATAAGATGCCAATCCCATCAATCATTCTACCCATCTAATCGTTCCTCTCATATTTACCCTCTACTCTGTCGGTCAACGATCTAGCCACAGCGACGAGAACGGCAAGCCGACAATGTAATAATTACAAACAACATAATAATAACGCTAAATAACGTTCGAAAGAATACGAGTTATCATCTCGACACGATGTCGACAAGGGTGCTCGTGCAAGCGCACAAGGCTCTAACACGAGTTCGTGAACGCGGCCTCCTCAACTCGGTACGCGACTTCATCAACTCGACACCCGACCTCCTCAGCTCAGCAGCTAGTGCACGCGGTCTCCTCAGCTCGGCAAATGACCTCGACAAACGATCTTGACACGGGATCTCGACACAAGGTCTTGGTCGAGGTCTCGATCCGACGTCCTAATACGAGGTCGATCTCGTCCTCAGGTGTTACAATCTCTCCCTCTAAAAAAATTTCGTCCTCGAAATTGCAAATAAGTTTCTTACCTCGGAAAAGTTCAGGGTACTGAGTCTTCATCTTCTCCTCCAGCTCCCAAGTTGCATCTCCCGTCTTCTGAGCCCACACAACTTTGACGAGTTGAATCTCTTTGTTCCGCAACTGTTTGGCTTTCCGATCAACGATCCTTGCTGGTAATGCTTCAAAAGATAGGTCGTCCTTCAGTTGAATCACATCCGGTTCGATGACATGAGAGGGGTCGGAAATATACTTCCGCAATTGTGAGACGTGGAAGACGTCGTGGATGTTCGACAAGAATGGTGGCAAGGCAATCTGATATGCCACTGGACCAATATGACGAAGAATCTGGTAAGGTCCAATAAATTTAGGGGTAAGTTTCTTGGATTTGATCGCTCGACCAACTCCAGTAGTGGGGGTGACTCTAAGAAATACATGTTCTCCTTCCTCGAACTCGAGTGGTCGACGTCGTTGGTCTGCATAACTCTTCTGTCGACTTTGAGACGCTCGCATCCTATCTCTCGATCAAACGGATCTTCTCGGTGAGTCCGCTGGATCATATCTGGTCCTACAACGTAACGCCGCCGCCCTGGTACCAACAAAGAGGCGTCGACATTTCCGGCCCATACGGCTTCAAAAGGTGCCATTCCAATACTCGCATGGAAACTGTTATTGTAGGTGAACTCCACCAATGGTAAGACGTCGTCCCAACTTCCTCGGTGATCTAAGGTACAAGCTCGCAACAAATCTTCAAGTGATTGGATCGTTCTCTCAGTCTGACCGTCCGTCTGGGGATGATATGCCGAGCTAAGCCTGAGCTCGGTTCCCATCGCTCCTTGCAATTCCCTCCAAAAATGAGACGTGAACTTCGGATCTCGGTCCGACACGATCGAAGAGGGTATACCATGAAGTCGTACTATCTCCGCGATGTAGATCTCGGTCAGCTTTTCCACGTTGTATGTCGACCTCCGGTAAGAAATGAGCGATTTGGTCAATCGGTCGACGATCACCCAAATCGAATCATTCTTCTTCTGCGTCTTCGCAAACCTACAACGAAATCCATGGAAATACTATCCCATTTCCATACCGCACGTCAGCGATTGTAGCATTCCCGCAGTCGTTGGTGCTCCACCTTCGCTTCGACACGTTAAACACGGCTACGACTTCGCCACTTGCTTCTTCATTCCGGACCACCAAAAATGCTTCTTCAAGTCTTGATACATCTTCGTAACTCCTGGGTGAATACTAAAGTTGCTCTTATGCGCTTCGTCGAGAATCAACTTCCTCAGCTCGGATACGTTAGGTACACATACTCGGCCATTGCATCTCAAGATGTCGTCCGCTCCGACGTGAAATTCTGTCGCCTTCCCTTGCGCTATCAACTGAACCTTCTCTTGCAGAAGCTCGTCATGAACTTGCTGGTCTTGGATCTCGTCCAACAATCTGTTAGAGATGGTAAGCATACCAAATCTCAGCTTCCCCAGTGAAACTTCGACACTCAACTTTTCGGAACTTCTCGAGCATCTCCAACTCCTTGATCATCATTGCCGAGGTTAAAACGCTCTTCCTGCTCAATGCATCTGCTACTACGTTAGCCTTACCGGGATGGTATTCCAACGTAAAGTCGTAGTCCTTGAGAAATGCCCATCTTCGCCGACGCATGTTGAGCTCTTTCTGGTCGAACAGTACTTCAAGCTCTTGTGATCGCTGAAAACAAGAAGAGTGCTCCCATAAAGGTAGTGCCTCCATATCTTCGGCGCAAAAACTCTGCCGCCACCCAAGTCGTGAGTAGGGTAGTTCCTCTCGTGAATCTTAAGTTGTCTTGAAGCATACGCGACCACCTTCCGATGTTGCATCAAAGACGCATCCCAATCCCTGGTGTGACGCATCACAATACACCTCGAAAGGCTCTTCTGCCGAGGCAAGATCAAAGACAGCGCCGCCGCCAAAAGCTCCTTCCGCCTTTGAACCGGCTTCACACTCCTCGGCCCAGGCAAAGGTTGATCCTTCCTCGTCGGCCGTGTAAGAAGCGCGACAATCTTCGAGAAACCTTCAATGAATCTTCGGTAATAGCCGCTAAGCCGACAAAACTCTGATCTCAGAATCGCCTTCTACTGTTCCCACGCTAACACGACTTCAATCTTAGTTGGATCCACAGCTATCCCTTCTTTGGAAATCACGTGACCAAGAAAATTCACCTCTTCAAGCCAAAATTCACACCGACAGGTTGGCATAGAGTTGCTTATCTCGTAATATCTGCGATTACTCGACATAAGTGTTCTGCGTGCTCTTCTCGGTTCCTCGAGTAGATCAAGATGTCGTCGATGAACACTACAACAAACTGATCCAAGAACGAATGGAAAATCCTATTCATGTAGTTCATAAACACACCGGGCGATTCGCTACTCCAAACGGCATCACCAAGTACTCGTAGTGACCAGATCTGGTCCCGGAAGCTGTTTGGGAACATCTTCCTCCTTCACGCCGAATCGATGGTAGCCCGACTTCAAGTCTATCTTGAAAAGATCGCCGCTCCACGAAGTTGATCCATCAAGTCGCCAATACGTGGTAACGGATAGCGGTTCTTCACGGTAACCTTGTTGAGCTCGCGATAGTCCACGCACGACCTTGATCGCCCATCCTTCTTCTTAACCAACAAAGATCGAGCTCCCCACGGTGACACGCTCGGTCGTATGAATTGCTTTGACTCCAAGTGTTCGATCCGGGACTTCGCTTCTTTCATCTCGGCAGAGACATCACGTATGGCGCTTTGGAAATTGGTCCTGTCCCTGGAATCGGTCGATGGAGAACTTCGACCTCTCGCATCGGTGGTAACCCTGGCACGCCTTCTGAAAACGCCCTCAAAGCCACACACCACCGGGTACATTCTTCACGCCGACCATTGAAAACTTCCGAACTAGCCAGATACATGTATTCCCTAGTTCCTTCTTTCAAAGAAACTCCAATACGCTCAAAGAAAGATAATTGGAGACTCCAAGGTCCGGAAAAATTACGCTTTACGGCACACCCAAGAGGACATGGTGGTGTGACAACCAATCCATCCCGAGAATGACATCTAGGCCCTTAAGAGGCAAACAAACCAAATTGACCACAAACTTTCTACTCAATAACCACTACACAATTAAGACATGCGGTGTTTGTGACTAAGGTTTTAGCAAATGGGGTTGTAACTACTAATTTGAGCAGTAGCGCAGTCACAATCAAGTTCAAATGGTTCACACAATCGAGAAGAAATAAAGGAATGGGTTGCACGAATCAAAAAAAAAGCGGATAAGGATTTACCCTCGATCTCACATTCACCTTGAATAAGATCTTCACTCGACCGCTTCCTCGCCACTCATGCGTAAAAACTCGCCTTTAGCCACTGACGCTTCCCTTTGGCCTTTGCCGCAAGCATAGTCGGTTGACTTTGGGTATGGGACAATCCTTGGCAAAATGCCCTGGCTTCTTGCGGTTGAAACACACCTCCTCCTTCGAGTACGATTACTCGCGTAATGTCCCGCTTTCCACATCGATAGCAAGTCACCTCGACACCGGCCTCGACCTCCACTCGCTCCTGGGTCATCGGATGATACCGCCCTGTTGTTGTTCCCACGAGGCCTGGTCGTAAGGCTTCTTCGCGGTTGTTTCCCTTCGTGCAAATCTACGCCCGCACTCGGGGTCTCACCGTCCGCCTACAACAATCTTCTTCTTGTGGCTCCTCACTCCTTCTACCTCGACACGGGATCTATCGGCTCTTGGAGGTTTCGAATCCTCAACGACACCATCGACTTCGAATGTCGAATCTCAATCCCAGTTGGAATCTCTCACTCAACCATCTTTGGTCAACTCGATCACGAAATGGACTGAAATACCTCGCCAACGACTTCGAACTTGGCCGCATACTCGGACATCGCCGAGCCGCCTTTGCAGCTTGAAGAAACTCTTGCTCCTTCTCGCTCGTGCAAAGATCTGGGAAGTACTTGTCCAAGAACCTTTCACGAAAAAGCTCCTGTGTCATCTCGCGACGTTCGCTTATAAATGTTTGCTTCACTCCTCTCCACCAATACTCTGCGTCTCTAGCGATAAGTAGGTGGCATCGTCGACCTCCACGTCGCCCAGGCAATGAAGTGCCTCGAAGATCTTCTCGATCTCTTGCATCCAAAGATCAGCTTTATCTGGATTTGGCTCACCATAGAACTTCGGTGGATCATGCTTCCTAAAGTCGGCCAATCCTCTCGCCAAAGATTTCGCTCGCTTCGCTGTCGCTGGCCGTAAGTTCCCCGAGTTAACGCCGTCTGGCTGAGCCATCGCGTTAACCTGTTGAGTTGCAGCGGTGATTGTTGAGCCATGGTCGCCGCCATCTCGGTCATAGCTTGAATTGCTCGTTCCATGTCGACGCTCGACATAAATTGCCGTATCTCTACGAGGTGGCATTAGATTCCACAAAGTTCAAAACCCTGTCAGAACCTCACAACAAGGATGTGTTAAAACACACTGCTTCAATCAAGAAACAGTTCAAACAATTTCCCAAGCAATAAGTGCTTCACTTAATCAAACAGCAATCAACATAGTACAACTAGGTACCCAACACACATATATAAATCCCGACACAGTGACCAGTCCAAATTTCCTATGCACAATTTCTAACGGAGCTGCTCTGATACCAACAATGTAACGACCCGTTTCCGGACCGCTACCGAGCTCAATATACCGAGCTCGAGTTACCGAGCTCAACACACCGAGCTCAACTAAACCTGTATGAGATGTGTTTTAAAACGAAACTCTTGTGCCTTTTAAAAAGTACGGTCTATTTTTTTTTTATAAAACCAGCTCGTGCACATCAGAGTAATTACAGCTTTTCGAAACATGGTGCAACTAAGACACAAGACTTAAATTCTAATAAAACATACATGCATAACATACATATATATATATCACTCGAAATAATAATGTATACAAAATACAGAGTAGCAATGTATAAAGAAAATACACCTAAGGTATGACGACTTCAAGAGAGCAATCATACCCTGGGGGTACTTCCGGCAGACTCCCACGCAGGGGGCTGCTCCAAAAGTAAACCGCCAGTCTACCCTGTAGCAATAAAACATACCCGGCCCAAACTGGTCACGACCTCGAACACAAAGAAAAACAAAGTACCGTCATCAGAAAAACAAACATCCAACAACATAATCAATCACGACAAGTAGAGGTCGTCACTCGGGTCCTCGTCGAGCTCCTCCTCGGCATCATCTGGCCGAGTTCCTGCGCCCTCGACATCGCCTGGGTAACCGTCATGGATTGAAGGTACCACGGAAAGGGTCAACTTCTCAACAATTCAAGATAAGCTCGACATAAAGGATATAAGCAAACAAAGAAAGTATAACATTCACCGACGTGACTCGACCATCTCACTCTAACTCGACACAACTCGCAATCCATTTTCTCTCGACTCGACAATTTTTCCGAATGCACACGCTGCATCAGATGTCGGAAAGTCCACCAAGCCTTGGGATCCTCGCTCTCCCTAGACGATCAACTCAGGTCCCATAGCGTGGCGACGTCTAGTCAATCTCCTCAGAACAAAAGGGGACCTAGCACCCTTAGTTATCCGGTCACACCAAAAACGTCATACGACTCACCTAGCTCGCTCACTCGATGAAGAATTCGCCGCATACGATATTCAAAGAGTTAAACACAAGATATTCAACCGCATGTCAAATAAAAAAAAGCAAGCTCGACATGAAGAAACGCAATTCAACATACAATACACAATTCACAGCATATATTCAATCACATATTAAATACATGCAAAAACCCAATCATATCACAACATATTAAGCTCGACACATACACAATAACATAAACACGTAGAATATGAAGTGCCCTTACGCTAGCATACTATGAAAGTATTAATGTGAAGCGCCCTTACCGAACTCCAAGTTAATGCTGCTCGACAACGACCTCGACACGGCTGTCTTCAAAGAGCTCGACAACGACTTCTCTTACTCGACCTCGACACGGCTGTCTTCAACGAGCTCGACAACGACTTCGACACGTACCGTCCTCAATCGACCTCGACACGTACACTTCTCAGTCGACCTCGACACGTACAGTTCTCGATCTGGATTCCGCTGCTTCCACGTCCTTGGATTCGCTTTCCCGTACACCTCGATTCGGAAATCACACGATCTCGGGAATCAGACTTCCTAAAACAAGCACAACTCAGTTCGATCTATGGGTTCTAATACACTTAGCTCTCATCCCAAACTTAATCACAACCCAGAAAATATAAAAACTCAAGAACTTAAATATATTTTTCCTCTAACACAAAGTTAGGGTTTTCGATCAAAAGTTCATGAAAAAGGTTATCTGATGCTTCAACAGATAGATCGACAACAACAACAACCAGAAGCAACAAACGAAAAACAAGAAATCGAAACAAACCAAAAAGGAAGGGTTTCTGGGCACTGCCGATTGCAGAAAAACAGAGGAAGAAAATTTGTTTTACAAGCCCAATTAATCGGTTAGAAAGGGAGGTAATATCATGAAGAAGAAAACCCATCAGTTTGACATGATTTGGAAGCATAAAACTGGCTAAAATGGAAAGAAGAAACGGCGCTAAACAGTAGCACGAAGGAAAAGAAAAATCTGTTCTTCATACCTCAATTGATGGTCGAGATGGTGAGATATAGGTCGAGAAGATGATGATGAACAAGATTGATGAAGAAAATTTGTGCAGAATCTCGATGGAACTCAAGGTTTCGTCGATGGAAGTTTTGGAGAAAAACAAGGAACTCAGAGCAGAAGGAAGGAAGAAGAAAGAAGAAAAGAGAAATGAGTATATGAGGGAATCGGTCGTGGTATACAGCTGGTGAGAGAAGGGGTATAATCGTAACTTCAGCTATAAGATGCCAATCCCATCAATCATTCTACCCATCTAATCGTTCCTCTCATATTTACCCTCTACTCTGTCGGTCAACGATCTAGCCACAGCGACGAGAACGGCAAGCCGACAATGTAATAATTACAAACAATATAATAATAACGCTGAATAACGTTCGAAAGAATACGAGTTATCATCTCGACACGATGTCGACAAGGGTGCTCGTGCAAGCGCACAAGGCTCTAACACGAGTTCGTGAACGCGGCCTCCTCAGCTCGGTACGCGACTTCATCAACTCGACACCCGACCTCCTCAGCTCAGCAGCTAGTGCACGCGGTCTCCTCAGCTCGGCAAATGACCTCGACAAACGATCTTGACACGGGATCTCGACACAAGGTCTTGGTCGAGGTCTCGATCCGACGTCCTAATACGAGGTTGATCTCGTCCTCAGGTGTTACACATACAGTGCAGGAAATTAATGAACAATGCGCAATATACAACAATTCCAATGAAGACGTCTGATCACTAGTACTAAGGCATAAGATGGTACCACAACGGCCAAATATCACATGCTACAGCATCAACCACAACATTAAGGTACATTACCACAACAATTATATATCACATGCCACGGCATCAACCACAACAACAAGGTACATTACCAAACACTAAACAACCAGGCATGTTATCATGTAAAACGATGTATTTCTAGAACCATAACTATATGCATGTGGATCCACTTATAACGAGGCCGGGATACCTTGCCCGTTTTGGAATACCATGTCCGTAGTGCCCCAATAACAACAGGACCGGGATACCACGCCCGTCACGGGATACGTTGCCCGATTCGTCCCATTAACCGTAGGACCGGGAAACCTCGCCCGTCACGAGATACCTTGCCTGATTCGCCCTTTTTAACCGTAGGACCGGGAAACCTCGCCCGTCACGGGATACCTTGCCCGATACGCCCTACTAACAACAACAACAACAACAACAATGCTGACACCATGATTCATGAACATGACCAAATGCGGTGTCTAACCATAATATCCTCTATCGCAATATCTTCGATAGAGTAGCAACAACAACAACAACAGCAGAACACAAGTTCATAAGTTAGCCAGTGCCTTCTACCAATAACATAAACATTTAATGTTCTTAGCAACTTTGATTAAGCACATAACATCCAAGTGAAGCTTTGGAATAGAAAGATTAGTTCTCTCAAATTATCACACTAATAAATCCTTAGGCATTATAAATGAACTTTAGACATCCTACTTAGGCTTTACAATATCAACCTAATTACGGAAACCCGAGGAAACACGACGAAACAACAAGAGTGCATCTTTGCCTTTGGCGCTGGGCGCTGACATCGTGGCGCTGGCGCCCGCCACTGTCATCCACCCGCAATGTAGGGTTCGCACTGCTCGGGGATCTAATGCCTCACCATTACGTCCCTCAGAACTTAGTTGGACATGGTCTAGAGTTCTTTGACCCATACTTAGTGATTACACATTCATAAGGTCTAAAGCTCACCATTTAGCTATTTAAATTCCTTACCCTATTATTTGGTAGCAAACAATTTCTGCACAACTCAACTCATCCCTATCGTTGACCCTCAATTCTCTTGTTAAAACTTCAAGGTCTCTATCAAGGCATGGTTTATTCATATGTCAATTATTCTAAATAATTAACCCTAACTTGATTCACCTTTTATTCCATTTTAACCTCTCCAGCATTCTGTTTTTAAATTATCATCACCGCTAATTCTTGCAACAACACTTGTGGTTTAGGCAATTCAACACTTTTAAATACTGACCATATTAGTACCTAGGCACACAACACGAATAATATAGCATGTCATCAAGTCTTGTAGGAGTTCATACAATAGCAATTTAAAGTCGGCAACAACCAAGATTTTCACCTCTCTGAACAATAAAAGAATAGTCAAGAGTAACAAGCATGTAAACAATCAAGACTCAATCACCACACCAAATTCATCAATCCAATGAAATTATCACATCACGTTACAGTAAATATCACCAGTCAAGAAAAATAATTGAGGAGTTCGAATGTCTCCCTATCACGGTGGTGATAGTGCTCGTTTTTCGTTACTGCGCGAGGCATAGGGGTCGTGGGACACCCCTATTGTTCACACATGTTCCATACACTCACTAGAAGAGAACAACTACCCCTTACCTCAAATGAATTTCGTACTCCTAGGTTGGTATGAGGGAACACCAAGCTTTTCCTTTCCTAGTGAAGCTTTCTTCAGCAAAAACACAAGAGCAAGGGTTTAGGAATGGAAAAATCATAGTTTAGAACCCTAACATTGACCTTAAAGACAAAGTTATCATTAGAAGGCTTACCACTTTCTATTCCTCACAATGAGGCTGTAAGAATGATAGTAACAATGCTCCCTAGTCGAGTTCCCTAGCGTAGCTTTGAGTTCAAAGCCTTTGACAGCATCAAATTGGAGAAAGGGGGAAGAAGAACTTTTCTCTATTTTAATTGGTCTTATGAGCAGCTCCTAATCATGTTTAGGGTTTTAGAACTGATGCTTAGTGGCTAGGTTAAGTCTAGGGATCGTGGTTGCTTCTTCAGGTCCAGAATGGGTCACACGGGGTCACAGAACCGGCCCAAAACGAGTTAAAACGTAAAAAAACGCACAGCCACTTATCAGCTGTGGGCGCCCTACGCCAGCACCCCCTGGGCGCCCTACGCCTGCTCTCTGTGAGGCCTGGGCGCCCGGCGCCCCCTGGGACCGTGTCTGCTGCCAATTTTATGTCCTGACTCGCCTAAACGCGCACCGTGCCAATCTTATTGGACTTCTAACTAATCAATAGCATATTTAACACATCTACATACATGAAATGCTTAATCAAGCACACAAGGAATTATAAGGTTCTAGCACAAAGTGAGGGTGTTACTCAATTGAGTTGTTAAGGGGTTCAAAATGGGGAATACGGTAACTGAAATAACTAAGCATAGGAATAAAGGTACATCTAGATACTCAGTCAGCTGAAGGGATTGTAAAACATATGAAACCCATCCCAAGCAACTATAAGCATGTTCTAATACCCTAAGACATATCCTAACCTAGAAGGATGAAAATTTGGGCTGTTAGAATTCTACCCCCCTTAAAAGAATTTCATCATTGAAATTCCGACAAATGTTAAGGACCCAATCTCCTATCCTAGCGTCTTCAAGGTTATTAAGGCAACTTCCCTATTAGTCCTTCTGAACGTCTCTAGGGTTATCATGGTGAGGTAACTAACCCGTACTTGTAAGTATATCCATCTAACTATGATAGTCTACACCACTAATCTTATTTATCCATGTCGATCACCTTTTGCTTCGGTCACTGGCGATAAGTTATTGGGTGGCCATCCCTCCTACTTGTCTAGCCGAGTAACCAAAGCAACAACAATCAGACATGTCATTTACTAGCAGTTCTATAAGGATCTCTGATAGGGGCTTGAGCGTAAAAATGTTGGTACCTCACTGTTACCCTCAAGCTCTATTAAAGTTCCTCCCTATTTGTTATTACCATAATTCTGCTGCGC
Organism: Calophaca sinica; assembly: GCA_037113605.1. Taxonomy (NCBI): domain Eukaryota; kingdom Viridiplantae; phylum Streptophyta; class Magnoliopsida; order Fabales; family Fabaceae; genus Calophaca; species Calophaca sinica. The sequence goes on along the minus strand of CM073734.1, from coordinate 49,345,000 downwards.
TACTCTGATAATCAACCTTGTATCTAACAGTACTACCCATATCAACCACCCACTATCTACTATCATAGTACATCCCCGAAGCTAACTCTCGTGGCCAATCGCCTAATCTAAAATGGGGGATCTAACGCATCTAACGTGACGATCTAGTTCATCCTCAATGTTAATAGTCAACTATGGTTTACCCCACACTTCTACTTATCACAACCCAAGGACAAACGTTCAAGGCAAATGGGGCAAGAAACAATTGGGCAACTGGAAATCCTCTCAATGCGACATATACCTTGAATAAGGCTCTCTAACTCAGCTGTTTCTGCTCCTGCGAGGGTGAAGACTCGGCCAGTGGACTTTATCTTGATAGCTTGGGGCTTCTGAGGCGTACTCCCACTAGCTGGTTCAGGCTTAACTCCCTTACAGTCTCTACAGATATGGCCTGGCTTATGGCACTTGTAACCTATGACTTTAGTTTCCTGGCACTCACTAATGTAGTGACCCTTGCTACCTTTCCGACTAGAAAACTCTTCTCCAAAGAAAATCTCCCCTTGAACAGCATCCAGCTGATAGCAACTTTAGCTTTTCCAAGCGTTAGCAAGTGTCATCCCACCAATGTTCAGCTTCGATGGTCAATTTGAATGTAGCGAATGCCACCTTCGGAGCATCCGTGCAAGTCATCCCTCAGAACAATTTTCTCCATCCCACAAATCCAATGTGGTGCTCATCCCGGGTCGAACGTCCCTTCACATCAATCAAGCTTCCAACAACATCAAGGACAACATGGTTACTCCCGTCCTTCATCCCTTCTAACTTAGACATTCAAGAAATGAATCAGTCACTAAGTAAAGTCCTAAAATCTCATATCATCATCTATTCTAACATAGAGATTCATACAAGAGTACACAGAGATTACATGATAGACACATACCACGGCCTGAAGAACAAGCCGAGCTCTGATACCACTAAATGTGACACCCTCTACCCCGTCATGGCATTTTAGCAATGTAAGAAGAAAAGAACAAGAAATAAAATTTTGATCCAAGTAAAAGCTTTTCAATTCAAATACGGTAGAGGTCGCTACTCCCAACTTGCAAAAATCAAACATAGTACAAGAGGGGAAACATCTAAAGAAGATAAACCCAAGGTTCCCGATGTCACAATAATTCAGAGCTCTTCCCCTAATTATTACATCGGAAAAATACAAAGACTTAAAAAAGTAAACACAAGTCTTCTATCTATCACAACGAGCTATCGTGATTACTTGCCAAAGATTCACATCCTCAATACTTAGCCTCAAAGATCTACACATACCCGGTGGGATATGCATAGCCACAAGAGGGGTTAGTCATCAAAACCTCAAATAGTGCATAAAGTGTAGGAAATTAATGAACAATGCGCAATATACAACAATTCCAATGAAGACGTCTAATCACTAGTACTAAGGCATAAGATGGTACCACAACGGCCAAATATCACATGCTACAGCATCAACCGTAACATTAAGGTACATTACCACAACAATTATATATCACATGTCACGGCATCAACCACAACAACAAGGTACATTACCAAACACTAAACAACCAGGCATGTTATCATGTAAAACGATGTATTTCTAGAACCATAACTATATGCATGTGGATCCACTTATAATGAGGCCGGGATACCTTGCCCGTTTCAGAATACCATGTCCGTAGTACCCCAATAACAACAGGACCGGGATACCACGCCCGTCACGGGATACCTTGCCCGATTCGTCCCATTAACCGTAGGACCGGGAAACCTCGCCCGCCACGGGATACCTTGCCCGATTCGCCCTTTTTAACCGTAGGACCGGAAAACCTCGTCCGTCACGGGATACCTTGCCCGATACGCCCTACTAACAGCAACAACAACAACAACAATGCCGACACCATGATGCATGAACATGACCAAATGCGGTGTCTAACCATAATATCCTCTATCGCAATATCTTCGATAGAGTAGCAACAACAACAACAACAGCAGAACACAAGTTCATAAGTTAGCCAGTGCCTTCTACCAATGACATAAACATTTAATGTTCTTAGCAACTTTGATTAAGCACATAACATCCAAGTGAAGCTTTGGAATAGAAAGATTAGTTCTCTCAAATTATCACACTAATAAATCCTTAGGCATCATAAATGAACTTTAGACATCCTACTTAGGCTTTACAATATCAACCTAATTGCGGAAACCCGAGTAAACACGCATTTAAACAACAAGAGTGCATGTCGCCATCGGGCGCCTGGCGCCTGACATCGTGGGCGCCTGGCACCCTGCCACTGTCATCCAATTCGCAACAGAGGGTTCGTACCCGTTCGGGGATCTAATGCCTCACCATTACGTCCCTCAAAACTTAGTTGGACATGGTCTAGAGTTCTTTGACCCATACTTAGTGATTACACATTCATAAGGTCTAAAGCTCACCATTTAGCTATTTAAATTCCTTACCCTATCATTTGGTAGCAAACAATTTCTGCACAACTCAACTCATCCCTATCGTTGACCCTCAATTCTCTTGTTAAAACTTCAAGGTCTCTATCAAGGTATGGTTTATTCACATGTCAATTATTCTAAATAATTAACCCTAACTTGATTCACCTTTTATTCCATTTTAACCTCTCCAACATTCTGTTTTTAAATCATCATCACCGCTAATTCTTGCAACAACACTAGTGGTTTAGGCAATTCAACACTTTTAAATACTGACCATATCAGTACCTAGGCACACAACATGAATAATATAGCATGTCATCATGTCTTGTAGGAGTTCATACAATAGTAATTTAAAGTCGGCAACAACCAAGATTTTCACCTCTCTGAACAATAAAAGAATAGTCAAGAGTAACAAGCATGTAAACAATCAAGACTCAATCACCACACCAAATTCATCAATCCAATGAAATTATCACATCAATGCTACAAGAAATATCACCAGTCAAGAATAATAATTGAGGAGTTCGAATGTCTCCCTATCACGGTGGTGATAGTGCTCGTTCTTCGTTACTGCGCGAGGCATAGGGGTCGTGGGACACCCCTATTGTTCACACATGTTCCATACACTCACTAGAAGAGAACAACTACCCCTTACCTCAAGTGAATTTCGTACTCCTAGGATGGTATGAGGGAACACCAAGCTTTTCCTTTCCTAGTGAAGCTTTCTTCAGCAAAAACACAAGAGCAAGGGTTTATGAATGGAAAAATCATAGTTTAGAACCTTAACATTGACCTTAAAGACAAAGTTATCATTAGAAGGCTTACCACTTTCTATTCCTCACAATGAGGCTGTAAGAATGACAGTAACAATGCTCCCTAGTTGAGTTCCCTAGCGTAGCTTTGAGTTCAGAGCCTTTGACAGCATCAAATTGGAGAAAGGGGGAAGAAGAACTTTTCTCTATTTTAATTGGTCTTATGAGCAGCTCCTAATCATGTTTAGGGTTTTAGAACTGATGCTTAGTGGCTAGGTTAAGTCTAGGGTTCGTGGTTGCTTCTTCAGGTCCAGAATGGGTCACACGGGGTCACAGAACCGGCCCAAAACGAGTTAAAACGCGAAAAAACGCACAGCCACTTATCAGCTGTGGGCGCCCTGCGCCAGCACCCCCTGGGCGCCCTGCGCCTGCTCTCTGTGAGGCCTAGGCGCCCGAGTTTCAGTCTGGGCGCCCGGTGCCCCCTGGGACCGTGTCTGCTGCCAATTTTATGTCCTGACTCGCCTAAACGCGCACCGTGCCAATCTTATTGGATTTCTAACTAATCAATAGCATATTTAACACATCTACATACATGAAATGCTTAATCAAGCACACAAGGAATTATAAGGTTCTAGCACAAAGTGAGGGTGTTACTCAATTGAGTTGTTAAGGGGTTCGAAAATGGGGAATACGGTAACTGAAATAACTAAGCATAGGAATAAAGGTACATCTAGATACTCAGTCAGTTGAAGGGATTGTAAAACATATGAAACCCATCCCAAGCAACTATAAGCATGTTCTAATACCCTAAGACATATCCTAACCTAGAAGGATGAAAATTTGGGCTGTTACATCTATCGTTATCCTTTCCTTATTAATCACGTGTCCTAAGAATTATACCTCTTCCAGCCAGAAATCACACTTTGAAAACTTAGCGTATAATTGACGATCCCCTCAAGATTTGAAGTACAACTCTAAGGTGTTCCTCATGTTCTTCGCTACTAGAATAGTAGATAATAATATCATCAATAAACACCTCCACAAACTTATCCAAGAACGTCCTAAAGACCTTATTCATGAACGTGAACACAAGAAGGGGGTTGAATTGTATTAAAAAACTTTTCTAAAAACTTTACATAAAAAGTACTTCGAACGCAGATTTTACAAAACCGTTTGTTTATCGGACGCTGAGAAACTAATCGGATGCAGAAAGTAAAACCACTTATGAAAACTTGTTTTACTGAGCAAGGTAAAGATAAATTAAAAGCAGTAAAGGAGGAGACACAGAGATTTATACTAGTTCACCACCAACTGGTAGCTACATATAATCCCTCGATCCTGAAGGATTTTTCACTATAATCAATTGATTACAATTTCCTCAAGAGTATTCTACTGTCACAAACTTGACAATACTCTCAACTTCTCAAAACGACTCAGTACGATCGAGCCTTTGAGGAACAAAGCCTTAACTAGGCCAAAAATAGTTTACAAAAGAGAATATACTTTTGAATACTATTAATATAACTCTCACATAGAGGATGAAAAGATTAAGCTCAAAAATTGAGTAGCTTTCTACAACAAAGTATAAGACGCTGAGTTCAGTTCTTTGTAGACCAAAAACTTGGCACAAAACTTGATTGATCACTTGAGTAATATTGCTTTCAGAATGAAGTTTCTTCACAGTTTTTCCAACTTGTCTTCAATGAATACCTTGGGTATTTATTGGAGTCTTCAGGGATATTACCGTTTGCAGTAAAACATAGCTCCTTTTCATTGAGTGAGGTAATTTGAAATGTAGTCTTTTTCTTCCTTTCCAGAGAATATCAGAATAGTACATATTACCGTTTTCGTACTATCTGCTTTTCACAAGTGCCTTGTACGATTTTTGTCTTATGCTAAAGGTGTCACCTTTGCTTCCTCGTACATCAAAATGAGCGCATAAAATCAAATTCGAATTCTGTTCCAGAATATTCTGAGGTTAAGAGCAACAACGTGATCATCACGTGCTTCAATAAAGAGATCGGACGCTCGCTCAGAATAGAGGACAGACGCTCGCAATAATAGTGTATTCCACGTGTCAAAGAGTAACACTACTGGACGCTTGCTGTTAGCAAGAAGTTGGAGTGAGTTCGGACGCTGACATTAGTGAAGTGTATTCAATTCTCTTGTAAATTTCTTCTTCTTTCTTGAGTGTTTTGTACATATATATGAAGCTTTGATAACTGTACACTCAAAGATATGTTAGAAGATAAATTGTTCTCTTGAAAATACTTTGTTATCATCAAAATTAATGAGGGTTTAAACTTTTCAATCGTTTAGGTTCCAACAATCTCCCCCTTTTTGATGATGACAAATATCCAAGGTTGATGAACAATTTAATTTCAAAATAATATCAAGGGCCTCCCCCTGAATTCAACCATTTAGATACATATGAATAATTCAGATATTAAGGCGATTGTTAATAAACAAATTTGTTTAAGTGATCGTAAAAATACGTAGATGTCTCAGAGCATATATTCATTTAATAAAGTGAAATCGGATGCTGGTTTCATTTTATCAAAAAGATTTTCATTGTACCAAATTTATTGATTATTATTAGAGTACTGGATCAATGAATATCAACGCATTATTGGTATTAGAGCAATAAATAACCATACAAATGCTATGTATGAAATGCTATGCATGATACTTCAGTTTCAGCGTATCCATCGGAGTTTGAGTTTCGAACGGTGAATTAGTCAATCAGACTTTCATGTGTTTATCAAACCTTTCTTTTACTCCCCCTTTTGTCATCAGACAAAAAGAGTGTAAAGCACATCATAGTCAAAATAAGACTTAGAAAAATTTGAATATAAGTCAGATAGAGATATATATAAACAGATAATCAGAGCAAAATTATATATATATATATAAGAGTACCAAAAAAAATATTTTATATCACAAAAAAAAAAAATAGATTCAACGTTTTGGTGGAGGTGGTGGAGGAATTTTGAGACGTTCATATAGTAATTTCAGGGCATTCTCCAGCTGAGTAACTTTCAGCTTTGTGGCCTTCATTTCTTCAAACTCTGCTTTGAGAATAATGACCATCTCAACTGCAGGAGTAGAAGTAGAAGTAGAAGGTCCAGCTTCTGATACTGGTGCAAGTTTCATCCTCTGATGCTCTGCTAGCACCCAATTAGATACCTTCAGTCTCAATTCCTTCTTCTTTTGATCTCTTTGAAAGAATGCATCATTTGGTATAAACCATTTGATGAGATTTCCAAGTTTTCTCTGCTCAGATTCTGCCTGAATTTCCCTTCTATTCTTCACATCTTCCAGATACAGCAAATCCATAAAGATGATTTCTCTATGCAGAAACACATCAGCAGTGAAAGCTTTAAACCTGTTTCCAGCATCTTCTCCCCATATTCTTCTAATAAAGATACTCAATGCTTCAAAAGCGAAAGAGAGTCCTTCATTTTCTGCCAGGTATACTCTTTGCAGATTTTCCCTTGTCATCTTCTTCAAGCACTAGGGGGACGAGGCATGGTAACATGGCTATGTCTTTCCAAGACTCAGACCATTGATTCCAAGTAAATCCAATGTCAAAGTGCTTGGTCACAGCTTCCCATTGGACATATATCTTCATGCAGTCAAGAGGCCTGATTACTGAACAGCTGAACGTATCATCAAAGTATGCAGTTCCCAAATTGGTGTCAATAACATTGCTGATAGTGCCAACTGTGGGAATTGTGGCTTTCTTAGTATTGCAGCAATTTGAGGAGCCAGTTCTCCATTCATCTTCCTTCAGAGAACTAAGGTAAAACCTTCTGGCATAGTCCTCAGTGATCTTGGCAATCGGAAGCTCAGAGAATTCCTTAAGATTAAACTTCTTAGGAGCCTTCTCATACTCTTTGAGTCCGATTTTGCTGTATGGCAACTTGCCAGGAGCAGGTTCTTTTCTCTTCCCAGGGATAGACCAAGGTAGCCACCTTTGTCTATCTGGAACAATCTTTACGGATACAGAAGAAGGATCTCTGAACTGTCTGATAACTTCAAGTTTCTTCATTTCAAGACAGTGTGCCATGAAGGCAGCTTCTTCATCCGTAATCCATCTTCCATATTCCTCCAGTGTGAGAGGTTCAGTTTGAGGCAGGAACTTCGAAAGGTCAACAGAGAAAGGAATTGCCCTGCTACCAGGTTCCGGTCCCAATCTCCCTTTGAATGACATCTCAAAATGGTCTTCTCCATCCTTGAAGGTAGCATTCATTGGAGAGGCAATTTCCTGTCTGGAAACTCCAGAGGTGAAGGTTTTCAAGTGCCAAGTAGAAGGGTGATTGTAGATGCTGTGATATGACTCATACTTAATAAACCGAGGTTTGTTAATGCACGAGACATTCTTCCTTCCACTGATGTCTGTAGTTTGTAGGTAAGGGTGAGTGAAGTGGGAGTGGTTTTGATAATTGTATAGATTTTAGGTGTGTAGGGTTTGAATGGATTGATGGGAGGTACTTTGAATAATAGGTTGAAGGGATGAGAGTGAAGTTTGGAAATGTATGTAGTAAGTGAGGTATTTGAGGAGATTTGTGGTAGGTCAAAGTTGAGTGTATTGGATGGTGTTTGGGTCGGTTTGAGGGGATGAGGGTAGAGGTTTGTCGTAGGCTCATTCAGGTTTTCTTGGTTTGTGTTTGGGTTTGTGGTTATGAAACAGACAATGGAGGTGCAGGAATAACATCATGAGAATCAAAAATAGATACTGACTCATCAACAGTTGATCAGCGGTCGTACACGGGTCAAAATAATTAAAAGATTTACTTATAGTATTCAAGGCAAGAGACCTTGGTCGTCTCACGAGGACCTCTAACACCAAAATTACCAAATTCAGGAGGTACAAAAATCAATAATAACGAAAAAGGGGGGGGGTTTGCGAAAACAGTTTCTATTGAGAGAATTATCAGATTAGAGAGACAGTTGATTCACCGGTTTCCGGGTGCTCGTCTTGGATTTATCACAGGTTCTAAATAACAACAATTCATTCAAATTCAGATTCACAGTTGACATAAACTAACTAAACAAGTTTTAATCAGTTTATACGAATTCACACCGTTTCAAGCAAGCGCCAAAACAATGGTTCAATCGGTCACGAGCGGACAAGCGCTGCCTTAAAACGCAACCAATATCATAACAGAATTCTAATCAACCCTCTATCAATTTCTACTCGAATCAATTAATTTAAGCAAATAACTAATTCAAATAACAAAAGTTACGAAACAGATGCATATAATCAGCTGCTCATACACAATTGAATCGCATTTCACAATGAAGACGAACAATTAACTAAGCAGAAAACGAATCAATCAATTGCATACATTCAAACCAAATTCAAATTGATAGAGATGGAATTAAAGAAATTAAAACGAAATTGTATTAAACATTAGACACCGAACCTCAAAATCTGTAACGACAACCTTTCACCGATGAATCAACTTAGGAGCTTAGGCTTCCATGACGGCTAGGGCACAATAGTTTGTAAAAATAAAACGTAAGATAGCATAAAACGACTGATTAGTTCCTTTTAAGTCTCAGCTCAATGACTAACCTAAATCCCTTAACGGGTTATAAGATAAAAGCCCGATAAACGACCAAAATTAGGCCCAAAACCCGTTTTACATTTTACTGCATCCGTAATTCGCAGTTTTGGCATTGAAGACAACAGAATTGGGTTTCGAGCCCAACAGAAGAATTGTATCTCTGTTCCTTAGCTTTTCAACGCATGCTCGCACGCCTCAATCGGATAACTGTAGCCAAAGTTATGGCCTGCAGAGTGGACAGGGGTCAATATGCAGTAAACACAAAAGTTAATCAATAATTTACTATACTGCTCAATTAAGACCCAAAGTCTAGAAATGTGCTAAGACTTAGATATTAGGTACATAACACAATCAAAAACACTAAATACAAAGCTATAAAGAGTGCATTAAAATGCACTGATCAAATTCCCCCACACTTAAGCTTTTGCACTCCGGGCAAAACACACAAAACACAGCAAAGATGCATTTCCAATGAATCCCAAGGATATAAAGTGGCAAACAAAATGCTCATTCAAGGTTTCAAAGACTCATGGCAATCATGAACAACATCTAATTACTTTCAAAGTAACCAAGAGGATAGAATAACCAAAGAGTGCATCAAAAGTGATAGAATCCTCACAAGAAAGCATTTCTCTCAAACTCTCAAGTGTCTAGGCTAGTGTTTACACTCAAAGTACATCATGGAAGCTAGCACTACCATAGGATTGACAAGACTCTAACATCCACACTTGAAACTCATGCACACAAAGATCAAAAGGTCTTTATTAAGGTTATAATGGGGGCCAAGGTCAAGGTAGGATAATTGAAAGGGGAACTAGGCTATAAAATCAAAGAGGATAGAGGAGCAGTGGAAAACAATTACCAAAAAGAATGGGATAAATAGGCTTGTAATGAGCTATATAACAAAGAATGGGATAAATAGGCTCAAAGGGGCTAAACAAAGGGATAATTGCAAGGTAGGCTTATTTGGCTAGTGGCTAAAAAGAACAAAAACTGCCTAGATCATTTCAATGCATGCATGTGAACAAGAGTTTCAACAAGAGTCAAGTCAAGTTCTAGAGTAACCAACAATCATGAGTGAAATCACTCAAGAAAGAAAGAGAATGGCAAAATGTAGTCCATCCATTATAAGGCCCAAAACTCACCAAGGAAAATATCTATCACAAAAGATGCACAATTTGATATTCCAAATCAACTTATCACACTAGGAATGCAGGGAAGTCATCCATATCATGCCACAAGACCTATAGTCCTAGAATAGTGAAATCACTCCCCACTCATACAAACCAAGAAACCCAATGAAAATGCATGCAATTTTTTTTTTTTAAACAAATTACTCAAAACAAAAACAAAACTACTAAGCTACTAAAAGACACCCCCCCACACTTAAACCATACATTGTCCTCAATGAAAACAACAAGCATAAAACAAGAGTAGGGAGGAGGGACTCCCTGGTCAAACTGCAGTGTAGGTGGGATGTTCCAATGAGAGTTCTTCTATGGGTGCATCTTCAAATGCGGAACTCTCATGGAATACTTTGAGGCGTTGTCCATTGACTTTGAAAATTTTGTTTGTCACCTCACTTTTAACTTCAACTGCACCATGAGGAAAAACATTAGTAATAACAAACGGGCCAATCCACTTGGATCTAAGTTTCCCGGCCATAATTTTCAGTAGGAGTTGAACAACAAGACTTTTTGCCCAATGGAGAACTCCTTCCTAGAAATCATCTTGTCATGGAAGTGCTTAGTTTTCTCCTTATAAATTCTGGAATTCTCATAGGCTTCTAGCCTAAGCTCCTCAAGTTGTTGCAATTGAAGCTTTCTCTCTTTACCTGCTTTTTCCAGTTCAAGATTACAACCTTTTACCGCCCAATAAGCACGGTGCTCTATCTCCACCGGGAGGTGGCATGCCTTACCAAACACAAGTCTAAAGGGAGACATCCCTATTGGTGTTTTGTAAGCTGTTCTGTGAGCCCAAAGAGCCTCTTCTAGCCTACGGATCCAGTCCTTCCTGCTTGGTTGCACCATCTTTTCTAGAATTTGTTTAATTTCTCTGTTTGAAATCTCAGCTTGCCCATTAGTTTGGGGATGGTAAGGTGTAGAAACCCTATGCACCACCTCATACTTCCGAAGCAAAGCTTCCATGGTGCGATTACAGAAATGAGAACCTTGGTCACTTATGATGGCTCTTGGAATACCAAACCTGCAAAAAAATTGGGACCTGACAAAATCCACAGCAACTTTAGAATCATTAGTACGAGTGGCTTTTGCCTCCACCCATTTGGAAACATAATCAACAAAGAAGGTGATATAAGTAAAACCAAAAGAAACAGGAAAGGGGCCCATGAAATCAATCCCCCAAACATCAAATACCTCACAAAAAAGTATGGGCTGCTGAGGCATTTCACTCCTGCGAGTGATTGTCGTCCCAGCCCTTTGACACTGTTCACAAGTGCGGAAAGTCTCAAATGCATCTTTAAAAATGGTGGGCCAATAGAAACCTGAGTCTAAGACTTTTCTCGCTGTCCGCTGAGGACCAAAGTGTCCACCTACCTGAGAAGCATGTAATTGAAGAATGGATGGACCCTCATGGTAAGGTACACATCGCCTAATCACCTGGTCACTACCAAACTTCCACAAATAAGGATCATCCCACACAAAATATTTTGCATCACTTTTGAGTTTATGTACCTGTGCCTAAGATGCATGTGGGGGTAAGGCTCCACCCACAAGATAATTAACTATATCAAAGATACCAAGGAGTTACCTCACGCATTTGCATTTGCCGCTTCATCGAGAAAGTCATCATGGAGTGGGAGGGAATCCTCACTCTTTCTATCCTCGCTTAAGTGGTCACCACTAAGTTCTCTGCCCGCTCTTATCTTTAATCTCCAAATCAAATTCTTGGAGGAGCAATATCCACCTTATCAATCTTGGCTTTGCCTCTGGTTTCTTTAAAAGAAATTTCAAAGTCGCATGGTCGATAAAAACAACCACCTTGGAACTAAGCAAATATGATCGAAACTTATCAAGAGCAAATACAATTGCCAAAAGCTCCTTTTACGTGGTGGTGTAGTTAATTTGTGCAAAGATCTAAAGTCCTAGAAGCATAATAAATAACATGGGCATCCTTGTCAACTCTTTGTGCTAGAACCGCCCCCAATGCATAATTAGATGCATCACACATGATTTCAAAGGGGAGGGTCCAATCAGGTGGCTGAATGATAGGAGTAGAAGTCAAGGACTTCTTGATACAATCAAAGGCCTGCTTGCATTTATCATCAAATGTAAAGCTAACATCCTTTTGCAGCAGGTTTGTCAATGGAAGAGCGATCTTGCTGAAATCCTTGATAAAGCGCCTGTAAAAACCTGCATGACCAAGAAATGTACGAATCTCGCGAATGCAAGATGGGTAAGGCAAACTAGAAATCACTTCAATCTTGGCAGGATCTACTTGCATTCATTTTTTAGAGATCACATGCCCTAAAACAATACCCTGTCCTACCATAAAATGACATTTTTCATAATTCAGAACAAGGTTAGTTTCAATGCATCTCTGCAAAACTTTATCCAAACTACTCAAACATGAATCAAATGAAGAACCATAAACAGTAAAATCATCCATAAACACTTCTATGCAATTTTCTATCAAATCAGCAAAAATACTAATCATGCAGCGCTGGAAAGTCCAGGTGCATTGCATAGGCCAAAAGGCATCCTCCTATAGGCAAAAGTGCCAAAAGGGCAAGTGAATGTGGTCTTTTCTTGGTCCTCTGGTGCAATATGGATCTGAAAGTAACCTGAAAAACCATCAAGAAAACAATAATGTGACTTACCAGCCAACCGTTCAAGCATCTGATCAATGAACGGCAAAGGAAAGTGATCCTTTCTGGTTGCCTGGTTAAGCCACCTGTAATCAATACACACTCTCCAGCTATTCTGAACCCTTGTGGGGATGAGTTCATTATTTTCATTCCTCACCACTGTGAGACCACTCTTTTTCGGAACCACTTGGACTGGGCTTACCCATTGACTATCAGAAATTGGGTATATGATGCCAGCCTGTAGGAGTTTGGTCACCTCCTTTTTCACAACATCTAAGATTAATGGGTTAAGCCGCCTCTGGGGCTGCCTAATAGATTTCGCCCCATCCTCAAGTAAAATCCTGTGCATACACATGGATGGGCTAATACCAGGAATATCAGCTAAGGTCCATCCGATGGCCTTTTTGTATTTTTTCAGCATCTGCAACAGCTTCTCTTCCTGCTCAGAATCAAGGTTAGCTGCAATAATAACAGGTAAATCACCACTCCCCTCTAAATATGCATATTTTAACTCTTTGGGGAGTGGCTTAAGCTCTAGAACCGGTGGTTTTTCAATAGAGGGCAGAATCTTAGTAGCAGAAGCTACATCTGCAACAAAGCCTATGTCATTGGGGACATTAGGCAAAGTGTCAACCTGCAAAACAGCCTCAACTTCAGCACAAGTATGAGTGTTAGTGCAACAATCAAAAGTAACAATGTCAGCAAAATCAGCCAATGAAGGGAAATCTGTAGTAACAACATCAGAATAAACATCATCAACCAAATCAGCGAGCAATTCAATATGAAAAAGGGAATGCTCTTCCATGGGGTGTTTCATAGCATCAAAGATATTAAATTTTACAACGCTATCACCAAATTCCATGGAAAGAGTCCCAGTACCAACATCAATTTTTGCCTTGGCAGTTTTCAAGAATGGCCTGCCCAAAATGATGGGTGACCTGCTGGACTTAGTCTCCGCTTCCATATCCAGAATATAAAAATCTGCAGGGAAAATAAGGTTATCAACTTTAACAAGAACATCCTCAACCACCCAAAGAGTCGAGCATCGCTTCTATTTGCAAGTGAATGGTAACACATGTTTCTGCAAAGGTCCAAGAGCAAGAGAGTTAAAAACAGATGTAGGCATTACATTGATTGAAGCTCCTAGATCTAACATGGCATCATCAAACTAATTGTTGCCTATGGTGCATGGAATGGCAAAAGTCCCTGGATCCTTGCACTTTTGGGGCATGGATTGGAAGAGGTCAAACATTATGCCCCATGTTTATCTTTTTCATTCCCTTTCACCTCCTCTTATGTGTACACAACTCTTTCGTAAACTTGGCATATCTTGGAATCGCTTGATTGCCTCAAGAAGGGAATGTTCACTTCCACCTTCCTAAAAGTATCCAAGATCTCCTTATCCCTCTCTCCTCATCTTGTTTTTTTGTACTCACCGCTCTATGAGGGAAAGGAAGGGCACTTTTTGTTCATCGAAATAGGCTCAGGTGCCTTATTATTTTTCAAAACAATGGTTTCGTGCACCTTTGGGGTGTCAACAACTTTCCCAGATCTCAATGTGATGGCACTAACATTGGGGTTTGGTGCATTCGGATTGACCACTGCTTGAGCTGGCAGTTGGTTTGCCCCCCGGGCTTGCATCTGATTAATTGTGGTAGCCATCTGTCCCATCTGTGTGTGCAAATTCTGAATTGAGGCATCTGTTCTCTGTTGGAACTGGAGGTTTTGGGCAGCCATCTGCTTAACTAGATCCTCTAATGAAGGTTCAGGCCTGACAGCAGCTTGCGGTGGATTATTTTCTTGCTGAAATTTGTTGTTGTGCAGCTTGATTTCCCCATCTAAGGTTAGGATGGTTCCTCCAGTTTGGGTGGTACCTGTTAGAGGACAAATCAACATTGGCTTGAGGGGTGTCAGCATTAGGGTCCTCTTGCAGTGTAGGACATGCATCTGTGGGGTGCTCTGCAGAGGTGCAAATACTGCAAACCCTTGCTGTCTGACCTGTTGCCAATTTTTTTACCAAAGCTGTGAGTTCTTCCAACCTGTTTTCCAAGTTCTTCTCACTAGTAGCCTGTATCTCATTCACTCCCCTTGTTAGAACTGCAGAATTGCTTCTGGTTGTGAATTATTGGGAGTTGATGGACATATTTTCTATTAAAGCTCTTGCATCTGTTGGGGTTTTGTCTACAAGTGCCCCTCCACTAGCAGCATCCATAATATTTCTGTCCATGGGCAATAAACCCTCGTAGAAGTACTGGAATAGTAGCTGCTCAGAGATTTGATGATGAGGGCAGCTTGCACACAACTTCTTAAACCTCTCCCAGTATTCATGTAAAGACTCAGTGGGGTTACGCACGATGCCACATATCTCTTTTACGATTGAAGCGACCTGGACGCAGGAAAGAACTTCTAGGAACAACTTTTTCAAGGCATTCCAATTTTCAACAGAACTTGGTTGAAGGTAATACAACCAATCCTTGGCTGCATCTTGGAGTGAGAAGGGGAAGGCCCTCAGTTTAATGTGCTCCTCTGGAATTCCTTGGGGCTTCATGGTCGAGCACACAATGTGGAACTCCTTAAGATGTTTGTGTGGATCATCACCTGCAAGACCACTAAACTTTGGCAATAAGTGTATTAAACCAGATTTTAATTCAAAAGGAACAGCCACTTCGGAATAATTAATACACAGAGCATTGTAAGTAACATCAGGTGCAGCAAGTTCCCTAAGTGTTCTATCAGCCATATTAACAGAATCAAAATCAAATAGATTATGACTAAAGATGTTGTCACTATCACTACCACTAACTTCTATATGATCCCTAAGTCTATGATGCAATGTTCTCTCAATTTTAGGGTCAAAAGGATGCAAGTTAACAGTATTAGACCTGGTCATGCACTGTATGTAGCAAGGAATAGGAAAATGCAACAATTCTAGAAATACCAACTATGTCCCTACGCTAAAATGAATGCAAAAAATAGAAAAACGACTAAAATCTAACCTAAAAATTATAAAAATATCACGACAAATCTAATTAAATCAAAAGAAAGATATGCAAATTTTTTTGGATGTTTTCGGAGATATGAAAAATTAAAAAAATTAATTAAAAATAGAAAACAAGGGAATTTGGGATTTTGTGCCCGTTGTCCCATAAGCAGTCCCTGCTAAGGGACTATTGATCCTGGATTTTTTTCGGATTTTTCAGCTATCGTTTCGGAGCAATCTGACGAGATTGCCCGAAAACCGATTTTTTTATTATTTTCGCGTACAAACCCTAGAATCAACAGTCAGCAGTCTCAGCGCCTACAACCTGTAACAAGACCTGGAAACACAACAAGAAAAAAAGCAAGAAACATCAGTAATTAGTGGGTCTTGAGATTGGTAATCTCTAATTAGAGATCCCCGGCAACGGCGCCAATTTGATCAGCGGTCGTACGCGGGTCAAAATAATTAAAAGATTTACTTATAGTATTCAAGGCAAGAGACCTTGGTCGTCTCACGAGGACCTCTAACACCAAAATTACCAAATTCAGGAGGTACAAAAATCAACAATAATGAAAAAGGGGGGGGGGTTTGCGAAAACAGTTTCTGTTGAGAGAATTATCAGATTAGAGAGACAGTTGATTCACCGGTTTCCGGGTGCTCGTCTTGGATTTATCACAGGTTCTAAATAACAACAATTCATTCAAATTCAGATTCACAGTTGACATAAACTAACTAAACAAGCGTTAATCAGTTTATACGAATTCACACCATTTCAAGCAAGCGCCAAAACAGCGGGTTCAATCGGTCACGGGAGCGGACAAGCGTCGTCTTAAAACACAACCAATATCATAACAGAATTCTAATCAACCCTCTATCAATTTCTACTCGAATCAATTAATTTAAGCAGTCAACTAATTCGAAATAACAAAAGTTACGAAACAGATGCATATAATCAAGCGTTCATACACAACTGAATCGCATTTCACAATGAAGACAGAACAATTAACTAAGCAGAAAACGAACTGAATCAATTGCATACATTCAAACCAAATTCGAAATTGATAGAGATGGAATTAAAGAAATTAAAACGAAATTGTATTAAACATTAGACACCGAACCTCAAAATCTGTAACGACAACCTTTCACCGATGAATCAACTTAGGAGCTTAGGCTTCCATGACGGCTAGGGCACAATAGTTTGTAAAAATAAAACGTAAGATAGCATAAAACGACTGATTAGTTCCTTTTAAGTCTCAGCTCAATGACTAACCTAAATCCCTTAACGGGTTATAAGATAAAAGCCCGATAAACGACCAAAATTAGGCCCAAAACCCGTTTTACATTTTACTGCGTCCGTAATTCGCAGTTTTGGCATTGTAGACAACAGAATTGGGTTTCGAGCCCAACAGAAGAATTGTAGCTCTGTTCCTTAGCTTTCCAACACATGCTCGTACGCCTCAATCGGATAACTGTAACCAAAGTTATGGCCTGCAGAGTGGACAGGGGTCAATATGCAGTAAACACAAAAGTTAATCAATAATTTACTATACTGCTCAATTAAGACCCAAAGTCTAGAAATGTGCTACGACTTAGATATTAGGTACAGAACACAATCAAAAACACTAAATGCAAAGCTATAAAGAGTGCATTAAAATGCACTGATCAATAGTAAAGTCAAGTACCTTTGAGTTAAGTTCAGAAGACTTAACCAACCTTCTCTTTGTTCCTCTAGAGGCAACAACGGTCGGAGGAGGAGGAGGGACTTGCTTCTGTTGACCAGACGCTGAAGCATCTTTTTCATCTGTTGGCTTATTCTTCTTCTCCAAGATCTTTCTACTGGGAATTATGTCCTCATCTTCTGGTTCCTTAACAATAGGTGCAAGAGCCACCTTCTGTTTCATTCTTCTTGTCTCCCTTATAGGAGATTCAACAGGTCTCTTCACACCAGCCATTGAGCTTCTAGTGGTTTTCTTTTCAGCTTCTTCAACATTCGTAGTAGTTTCTCTTTCTTGTTGCTCTAGTTTCACCTTCTTAATCATAGAGCCAGTTATCAACTGCATTCTGACCAGACTGTTGACTCCAAAAACTTCAGGTCGAACAACAGCACTAACGCCAAAGTATTTATCTTTTTCTTCTTTGTTTGTAGAATCATCAAGCTTTCTCACAATACCATCTTTTATCATCATAATGGAAAGAAGAACTCCATAAGGGATAACCTTGACAATATTCTTTTTATCAACACTTTTCCTTGAGAAGACAAGAGCATTGACAAGATTATTGATAATCAGCCTTGGCAGGTTGATTTTCTTTCCATCCATATAGTTTCTCATAATGAACTTTTGCTCATAGTTTACTATGTCGCTTGAACAGCCTTCAGAATCACTCTCTTAGCGATAATTTTGTGCAATACTCTGTAGTGGCTTTTCAAATCTTTGGTAGTGGGAGTTATGTTTTTCTTTTTCAACTCACAGTAGTTTTCGAACAGAGCTTTGTTGACGTTTTCCAAACCTCTGTAAGCGTCAACCCTGTTAGCATGGTTGTGAATACATGCCTTGACAGGATGGTTTTGATGATTGACAAAAGGGAGCTTTGCAAATAGTCAACCGTGCAAAAAGTGGAAAAGAATACCAAGACGCGTATCAAGAATGATTGTTTCTCAAGTCTTTGGGTTCTGGGTATTTATTTATCTTTATTAAGACAATTTGTAAGTAGTAATAAAAAGCTCTCAATTAAAATTAAATCACACACGCACAAAATATTTTGACATGCATATCTCGTGTCGGATGTCGAAATGAGGAAGTCGGATGTCGGTGAGGAGGAAGTCGCGTCTCGCGCCGTGAGGAAGTCGTATGTGGAAGTGAGGAGGAAGTCGCGTGTCGAAATGAGGAAATCGGATGTCGAGTGAGGAGGAAGTCGGATGTTGAGCTCGAGGAAGTCGTATGTCGAATCGAGGAGGAAGTCGCGTGTCGGTGATGAGGTCGTGGTACCGAGCTATGAGAACCGGGCTGATGAGCAGGTCGTATGCCGAGCTGTGTTCCGAGGTCGTGGTGCCGAGGTCTTTGCCGAGCCGCTGGAGGTCATATGCCGAGCTGTTTCGAGGTCGTCTGTCGAGCTGGGTGGCGAGGTCGTCTGGCGAGCTGTCTTGAGGTCGCCTGGCCGAGCCGCTTCGTGAGGTCGTATGCCGAGCCGTCTCCGTGTTTTTCAATTCTTTCATGTTCAACGCAACGGACAAATTCCAACGGACAGATCCCTGCCGCAACGGGCAAATCCTCAACGGACAAATCTTCTTAAAGTGACGCTCCTCCATTGCCTATATAAACACAGCTCGTGAGCCTTGTAAAAATACAACAACGTAGTGCTTAATTTTTGTGCCAAAAACTCTGTCAAATATTTTTCATCACTCACACTTATTTGAGCACAATTTTCTGAGAGTCTTTTTATTCTACATTATTTGAGTTGTATTATTTGAGCTTCAATTTGTTATATCTGCACTATTGAGTGTATCTTTCTGATCTCATTTTATTTGCGAAAATCATTTCTTTTTGGGTAGGAATCCCAAGGTGTTCATAGAGAGGTGATATCTCTTGAACGTATTGCTCTGGTATAGAGTTGTAAAGGTTTCTAGCTGAACCTGATTTAAAAGCTAGTGATTTAGTGAAAATCCCATAGTGGTTTGCTTTGGGGACAGGACGTAGGCCACAGGGGTGTTTGGTGGCCGAACCTGTATAAATTGCTGCGTGCTCTTCTTTGCTCTCTGTCTCTTTATCATTCAAGCACTTTATTTATTTTTGTTCTTTATTTATTATTCGGTCATTTATTTTTTGTAATTTTTTATATAAGCACCGCTATCACAATTCACCCCCCTCTTGTGTTTGAAGTCAATTGGTAACAATGGTAACTAATTCCTTCATAAGGGCACTTAATGGTCTGAGCGATAGAGTTTATGGTGAAACGTAGCTTGAAACCTCTAATATGTCCTTCAATAATTTCACCCGGAAGTAGATAAGCGTTCCCCCAGAATTCCTTCATAGCATAGCTCAACACATCAACTGGTTCCCAGATAAAGTAATTTTTCCAACCCAGTTTCTCCAAACCTTCTTCGAAATCAAAACCATAGAGCTTGAAGTTCTCAAAATCAATTCTGTTTTCATTCACCAGTTTTGCTTCTGAGAAGACATCGTAGGCCGCAGTATATTGTCCAACCTTTTTATCGGTCATGGTAGCAGTTGCAGAGAGGGTAATGGAGGTTTTAGGGTTTGAAGCCACCCACACAAAGAGAGAGAGAGAGAAAACAATTTTGCAAGTAGAAACAGAGTGAAGTGATGGAGCGAAAAATGTGTAGAAGTGGGAAAGTTGATAGAAAATGGTACAGCCCTTTTTCAAAAACTGCTTCACATTTCCAAAATAAATTAAATCAAAAAGAAAAGAAAATGAAGATTCCCCTTTTCATTAAATGAAGACGCCAAAAGAAAAGTAAAATCAAGCAAAAAGATTTTATCGAAAAACATAAATATTCATGACTCAGTGAGATGTGATGAGACGCTTAAGTCTTTTACACGTGTGACATGTGTGTGCGCGCTCGGATGCACGCAACTGATTCACCAGACGCTGAGTTATGATGCACATGACGAATAAAATGCTTACACGTATACATGCTTATGTCATACGGATCTTTGAGATGATGCATATCATCTGACGCTGAGATTAATCATTCTTCTATAAGATGAAAATTTAAATTTCTTCTTATAAAATTGAATCTATCTTTAGCAAGGGGTTTTGTAAATATGTCAGCCCACTGATGATCAGTGTCTACAAATTTTATTTCGAGAATACCCTTCTGAACATAGTCTCTTATAAAATGATGCTTAATCTCAATGTGCTTGGCTCGTGAATGCAATATGGGATTTTTAGTAAGACAGATTACAAAAGTATTATTACAAAAGATAGGAATGTTATTCTCTTTTATCAGATAATCTTCAAGTTGATATTTCATCCACAGAAGTTGAGAGCTGCAACTTGCTGCTGAAATATATTCAGCTTCTGCTGTTGAGAGTATAATCGTGCTTTCCCTTTTGCTTGACCAAGACACAAGATTTGCTCCAAGGAATTGGCAGCCTCCACTTGTGCTTTTTCTTTTAATTCGGTCTCCAGCAAAGTCAGCATCACATAAACCTACTAACTTGTAATCTTTTGATTTCTTTTAAAGCAAACCAGGATTGGTAGATCCTTGCAAATATCTAAAAATTCTTTTAACAGCACTCAAGTGTGATTCTCTAGGATCTGATTGAAATCTAGCACACAGACAGACACTGAACATAATATTACGTCTTGAAGCTTTAAGATAAAGTAGAGATCCAATCATACCTCTGTACATCTTCTGATCTACCTTTTTATCAGTTTTATCTTTACCAAGAATGCACGTGGGATGCATAGGAGTGCACATAGGTTTGCAATCCACCATTTTGAATTTCTCTAGCAATTCCTTGATATATTTGCTTTGATGTATATAGATACCATCATTGCATTGTGTGATTTGAATTCCAAGGAAGAACTTTAGTTCACCCATCATGCTCATCTCGAATTCAGCCTGCATTAGCTTAGAAAATTCTTTGCAAAGGCTTTCATTAGTAGCTCCAAAAATAATGTCATCAACATATATTTAAACAATTATAAAGTGCTTGTTTGATGTTTTTCTAAAAAGAGTAGTGTCTACTAGACCTCTGGTAAAACCACTTTTCATCAAAAATGTACTCAGTCTTTCATACCAAGCTCTGGGAGCTTGCTTAAGACTGTACATGGCCTTTTTAAGCTTGAAGACATGTTCTGAAAATTCAATATCTTCGAATCCAGGAGGTTGTTTTACAAAGACTTCCTCAGTTATAAAACCATTCAAGAAAGCACTTTTCACATTCATTTGATAAAGAAATATATCATGGTGTGCAGCAAATGATAGTAAAATACGTATAGCTTCTAACCTTGCAACAGGTGCAAATGTTTCAGTAAAATCAATACCTTCTTCCTGTGAGTAACCTTGAGCAACCAATCTTGCCTTGTTTCTCACAACCTTTCCATCTTCATCGAGCTTGTTTCTAAATACCCATTTAGTACCAATAGCTTGCTTATCTTCTGGTAGATTAACAAGCTTCCGTACATCATTTCTTTGCAACTGATTCAACTCTTCTTGCATGGCCAGAATCCAACCTTCATCTTCCAATGCTTGATCAATCGTTTTAGGTTCCATTTCTGAGAGTAATGCCATATCTGCATGCTCTTTAAAATAGGATCTGGTTCTTACTCTATCTCCAAGTTTTCCTATGATTTGATCTTTAGGATGATTAGTTTTATACTTCCAGCTCTTTCTGGCTTCAGCTTTAGAAGATTCTTCCACTGTCATAGTTTCTTTATTGTATATTCTAAAAGCTTTAGATCTTTCAGAATATCCCAAAAAGATTACTTTGTCAGCTTTTGAATCAAACTTACCAAGCTGATCTTTAGTAACCAAAATGTAACACGTACAACTAAATGAATGAAAATATGATATGTTTGGTTTTCTTCCTTTCCACAGTTCATATGGAGTCTTCTTCAAAATAGTTCTAATAAAAATTCTATTTTGAATGTAACAAGCTGTGTTTACTGCTTCTGCCCAAAAATATTTTGCAATATTAGCTTTATTGATCATGGTCCTGGCCATTTCTTGGAGGGACCTATTTTTCCTTTCTACAACACCATTTTATTGAAGTGTTCTGGGAGAGGAGAAATTGTGGGAGATGCCATTATCATCACAAAATTTTTGAAAGCTTTCATTTTCAAATTCTCCCCCATGATCACTTCTAATGGATGAAATACAAATTCCTTTTTCATTTTGAACTATTTTGCAGAATACAGTAAATACCTTGTATGACTCATCTTTGTGAGCAATGAATCTAACCCATGTCCATCTAGTAAAATCATCAACAATGACAAACCCATATTTCTTTCCACTTAAATAGGCTGTCCTTGTTGGTCCAAAAAGATCAAGATGCAAAAGCTCAAGTGGTCTAGAGGTTGAAACAACATTTTTTGAATGAAAAGAAGTTTTAACTTGTTTTCCTCTTTGACATGTCTCACAGAGAGCATCAGATTGATACTTAAGATTTGGTAAGCCTCTGACAAGACCGTGCTTGTTTAATTTTGAGATTAATCTCAAATTGGCATGATCCAATCTCTTGTGCCAAATCCATTGTTCTTCGTCAACAGACATGAGACACTTGACATCTTGTTTTGCAAGTTCAGAGAGATCAATTTTGTAAATATTTTGTTTCCTCTTAGCAGTAAAGAAAATAAAGCCATCTTTTTTGCTTTTTACTAGACATCAAGTTTCTGTAAAGATGACTTCATAACCATTGTCACATAATTGGCTTATGCTCAATAAGTTATGTTTAAGTCCTTCAACATAAAGTACATTATCAATAGAGGGAAGAGAGCCTTTACCAATGCGACCAATTCCAACTGTTTTACCTTTCTGGTTTCCTCCAAAACCAACGAATCCAGCTTCTTTAGGTCTTAGTTCTTGGAACATATGCTTTTCTCCCGTCATGTGACGCGAGCATCTGCTGTCTAAGTACCAAGATAGGTGTGTTGACTTTGTTTCTAAGCATGTCTGCAACATAGACTATTTTATCTTTAGGTACCCATATCTTTTTGGGTCCTTTCTTGTTAGTTCTTGAAGGAAGCTTATCCTTCACAGTTTTAAAAACAGTACATGCACTTTTCAAATGGCCAGGTTTATTGCAGTAAGTACAATACAAACATTTACTATGATTAATGGATTTATCTGATGCTGAATCATTTTCTAAAGGAAATTCATCTAATATATAACCAAGACCATGAGTTGTCGTTTTACTGACACCCCAAATCATTGACGCTTGCTTGCTTCGAGTTACACTCTCTGCAAGAAACTTTTAAAATGCATATTCATAATCATTTGATTTGCATTTAAGGTTGCCTATAACTTTAGAGCTTTCAACTTGAGAGCTCTCAGCTTCTGGTTGCTTGTTAGCGGCCAAATGCTGGTTATCCATCAGATGCTGATTTTCGCCAAATTTTCCGGTTCTCTTTATTGAGTACAGATTTTTCTTTGTTTAAAGCTTGAAAGTCTTGTGATAATTTTGAAAATTTCTTTTTCAAATTCTTATACTCAACGGAGAGAGTGGCAAAGTCCTTAAGAAGATCATCGAATACAAGTTGAAGTTCAGAGTAGGAATCATATACTATTACCTCTTCAACTTTTTCTTCTGAGTCAAGATTAGTGTTTGCCATGAAAGCAAGATTTGTTTCTTCTTCATTATCTTCCTCAGATGATGAGAAGTCTAGATCTTCCCATGTTGCCATGAGGCTCTTCTTCTTTTTCTTGAAAGCACTTCTTGTGGGTTTCTCCTTAAGATTTGGATATTCGGACTTGAAATGTCCAGGCTTTTTACATTCATAGCAAATGACTTGAGTTTTGTCTTTGTCTTTGCTTTCCTTCTTGTCCTTAGTATCTTTCTTCTGAAACTTCCTCCTGAAGTTTCTCTTCTTCCATATTCTTTGTATCTTCCTGGATATAAACGCGAGCGCATCTTTTGATGTATCAACATCTCCTTCTGAAGCTTCATCTTCTGATTCTTCTTCTTCTTCAGCCTGAAGAGCTTTAAAAGAACTAGCTTTATGTTGAGCAACTTTCAAAGCAATAGACTTGCCCTTTTTGACAGGTTCTTCTTCGTTTAGCTCAAGTTCATGAGCTTTTAACGAACTCATAAGATCTTCAAGTCGTAGGACATTTAGATCTTTTGCTTCTTGAATAGCAGTGACCTTGGGTCTCCACTGCTTAGTCAAGCTTCTTAAGATCTTTCTAACATGGTCAGGTGTAGTGTAACTATTTCCAAGGGTCTGTAACCCATGAACAAGTGTTTGGAATCTTCCAAACATAGTTTCAATGTTTCACCATCTTCCATTTTGAACAACTCGTATTGGCAAACCAACATGCTAACTTTGGTTTCTCTTACTTGGGCAGAGCCTTCGTAAGATAAAACAAGTGAGTCCCAGATTTCTTTCGCAGTATCAAATTTGCCACATTTATCATATTCTTTTTCTGTCATAGCACAGATAAGAATGAATCTAGCTTTTTGATTGGTTTGATATCTCTTTTTCTGCTCATCATTCCAATTTTCTCTGGCTATAGCAACACCACGAGGATTAGTGGGAGGAATGTAACCACTTTGAACTATATCCCACAACTCAAGTTGTTGTGTCTCAAAGAAAGCTTTTATCTTATCTTTTCAGTAATCAAATTTTTCTCCATCAAATAGAGGAGGATGGTTCATACGACCACCTTCAGTAGACATGTTCACTGTATAGGATCTTTTCTCTTAACACTGTTAAGTGCTCAACCAAGAGGCCGAGCTCTGATACCAACTGAACGTGAACACAAGAAGGGGTGTTTAGTTGTGTTAAAAAAACTTTTCTAAAAACTTTACGTAAAAAGCACTTCGAACACAGATTTTACAAAACCGTTTGTTTATCAGACGCTGAGAAACTAATGGGATGCAGAAAGTAAAACCACTTATGAAAGCTTGTTTTACTGAGCAAGGTAAAGATAAATTTAAAGCAGTAAAGGAGGAGACACAGAGATTTATACTAGTTCACCACCAACTGGTAGCTACGTCTAGTCCCTTTGATCCTGAAGGATTTTTCACTATAATCAACTGATTACAATTTCCTTAAGAGTATTCTATTGTCACAAACTTGAAAATACTCTCAACTTCTCAAAACGACTCAGTACGATCGAGCCTTTAAGGAACAAAGCCTTAACTAGGCCAAAAACAGTTTACAAAAGAGAATATACTTTTGAATACTATCAATATAACTCTCATAGAGAGGATGAAAAGTTTAAGCTCAAAAATAGAGTAGCTTTCTAAAAGAAAGTATAAGACCCTGATTCAGTTCTTTGTAGACCAGAAACTTGGCATGAAACTTGATTGCTCACTTGAATAATATTGCTTTCAGAATGAAGTTTCTTCACAGTTTTTCCAACTTGTCTTCAATGAATACCTTGGGTATTTATAGGAGTCTTCAGGGATATTACCGTTTGCAGTAAAACATAGCTCATTTTCATTGAGTGAGGTAATTTGAAATGTAATCCTTTTCTTCCTTTCCAGAAAATATCAAAATTGTACATATTACCGTTTTCGTACTATCTGCTTTTCACAATTGCCTTGTACGATTTTTGTCTTATGCTAAAGGTGTCACCTTTGCTTCCTCGTACATCAAAATGAGCGCACAAAATCAAATTCGAATTCCGTTCCAGAACAATCTGAGGTTAAGAGCAACAATGTGATCATCACGTGCTTCAATAAAGAGATCGGACGCTCGCTCAGAATAGAGGACGGACGCTAGCAGCATAGAGTATTCCACGTGTTAAAGAGTAACACTACTGGACGCTTACTGTTAGCAAGACGCTGGAGTGAGTTCGGACGCTGACATTAGTGGAGTGTATTCAATTCTCTTGTAAATTTCTTCTTCTTTCTTGAGTGTTTTGTACATATATATGAAGCTTTGATACCTATACACTCAAAGATATGTTAGAAGATAAATTGTTCTCTTGAAAATACTTTGTTATCATCAAAATTAATGAGGGTCTAAACTTTTCAATCATTTAGGTTCCAACAGTTCATGTAATCCATTAACATTGCAGTAGCATTAGTCACACCAGAATGTATAACCAAGTACTCATAATGCCCATACCTGGATCTAAAGGCAGTTCTAGCTACGTCTTCCTTTTTTACACTAATTTGATGGTAACCAAATTTCAGATCAATATTAAAAAATACAGTTACTCCATTCAATTGATCCATCAGATCATTTATCCTAGGCAAAGGATATTTGTTCTTAATGGTTACCTTATTCAACTGTCTATAATCCATGCACAACCTGGATGATCCATCTTTCTTCTTAACAAACAACACTAGTGTGCCCCACGGTGACACAGTAGGTCTAATGAATTCTTTCTTCAACATGTCATCCAGATGGTTCTTCAGCTCCACTAACTCAACTGGGGACATCCTATAGGGTGTTATGGATATAGGGCTAGTACCAGAGATTAAATCTATGGTAAATTCTATCTCTCTCTGGTGGCAATCCCAATACATCATCTGGAAATACTTCAGGAAACTCTCTCATTATAGGTATATAGTCTATGCTAGGAGTATCCTTTACATCCATTGAAAATAACATCACATACTTCTCAGAATTACTAGTAGGTCAATCCTTCTTGTCATTGTCATATACCACACTGGGTTGGTCAGACAAAGAAAGGCTATTACTAGCACAATTTAGTAACACATGGTTGGCAGCGAGCCAATCCATACCCAAAATAAAACCTAATTCCTGTAAAGGAAGGCATAAAAGGTTTGCAAGAAATTTCCTATTTTCTAGTGATTGGACAGTCTAAACATATAGAAGTAGTAGTCAAAGGTTTACTAGTAAGAGTAAAAACTACCTGTTTATAAGGCAAAGTAGAAACAGACAGTTTCGAATGGTCTGCACAATCATAAGATATAAAAAAATGGGTAGTCTTGGAGCAAACAATACAGATAAAAGTTTACCAGAAACTATGCACATACCTTGTATCAGATGAGGCGATTGAGA
The DNA here is from genome assembly GCA_037113605.1 of Calophaca sinica. Taxonomy (NCBI): domain Eukaryota; kingdom Viridiplantae; phylum Streptophyta; class Magnoliopsida; order Fabales; family Fabaceae; genus Calophaca; species Calophaca sinica. The sequence goes on along the minus strand of CM073734.1, from coordinate 49,317,754 downwards.
TTACTTTACTGTCTTCACATTAAACACTTTTCCAGTGTCTTGAGGTCTACCCACGGATGTACCTGCACCAGGTCCGGCTCCCATACTAGCTCCAGCACCTCTACCAACTACTACACCTCGCCCTCCAGTCACAGGCCCACCTATAGCTCTCTATCTAACTCTACAATCTCGTGCCATATGCCCAAACATGCCACAGTTGCAACATGAACGATCCTCCACGCTTAAAACATCCTACTATAGGTGCCACCACTCCACCACTCCCAGTAGCAGCAGTGAGCTGCTCTGGCCTAGTATATGGACCTGCTCTTTTATAAGGAAACTTACCTCCTCTTCCTCGAGCTTCACCTCTCTGTCCGCTATCTCTACCAGAACCACCACTCCTAATAGGTCCACCACTCCTCTACTGCTCCCTACGACGATCCAGACTCTCCAACTCCATGCACTGCTCTACTAGCTTAGAAAAGTATACCAACCTCAATGGCATCACCGCCCTCTGTATATCATTCATCAGCCCAACCTGAAAGCTTAGACACATCCATTCCTCATTGGGATGCAGCTATTCAAAATACTTTAGCAATGCCTCAAACAAAGTAGCATTGTCACCAACAGACAACCGTCCTTGCTTCAGATTATATAACTCCTTGTCCTTCTCCCCTATGGGTTAGCCTAAGGAAGAACTTCTCCAACAAACAATCCCTAAATAGCTCCCATGTCACTATCCTTCCCTGTTCCTCCAACAGCATCTTCTTTCCCCTCCACCAAGACTCAACATTTCCTACTAGCATAAAAGAAGCATACACTACCCTCTTATCCTCACGGTAGTGCATTTTCGTGAAGATTTTCTCCAATTCTTGAATCCAGAGCTCAGCACCTTCCAAGTTAAACTAACCATCAAACTGAGGAGAATGACCCTTAAGAAAATTGGTCAACCCAGTATCCTCCCCTTTAGCCTTCAGTCTCTGGTGCCGTTGTTGCTGCTGCTCCATAGTCCTTTGCAACAACTGAGCATTCTGTCTAGTCTGCTGCAGGATCGCTAGAGCCAACTCCCTCACTGCAAAGTCTCTGAAAACTCCTCCCTACCACCTATATGAGAAGTCTCACCATGCCTATTTTGTTCCTCAATGACTATACGGTGAGTCGGTCTACTAGCCGTACGAGCCACGATATCTTGGAAAGAAACCAATAACTTAGCATTCATAAGACATTAAGGATCATAGAAATATTTGCAATACATTTTATGAATATACATAATAGTTATCCTTATTGCAAGCAATTCAGATAACTACAAAAATGGACCCACTACACAACTGCTAAACATAGTCAGATACCGATGTGGGTCTGACTAGACACAACCAAAAATGACATCATACACCTCACAGTTTGGTTAGGGCAAAACTGCTCTGATACCACTAAATGAGACACCCCTTGTCCTGTTAATGTAACATTTAATTAATTAGCCTTAATCGTTTATTTTAGCGTTAATGTATACAGCGGAAAAATATGTAGTAATTTAAAACTTTATAACACAATAAGATATAACACTCATAATGTACATTATATGCATCGGTAAAAAGTTTGTGGCCTGCATCTGAGAGCTCACACATCAGAGTAGCTGTACAAACAAAAGAAGCGTAGTCACATATAGAATTATCCAAAATACATCTAGGAGGCCAACACACGCCTCACCAAAAAAATATCAAATACAGAAGTAACAGACAGACTCCTGGCCATCAAAACATACTAACATCAAAATACAACTACTGTCGAACACCTCCAAATTAGGCCGAATAGCAAGAGCTCCCATTCTGTTATCCGGAGCGTTTGTTGAAGAGGCAGTGATACTGTCTCGATGTTGTGGGTCGTGAAGGTCTAGGCGCATCGTCCTGCCTGCGCCTTACCCAACTCCCCTGACTACTCCCCTGTGATAGTTACCCGTGGGCCTAATGGCCGGCTGTGTATGAGCATAGGCTTACCAAACCTGACCATGCCTAAGGAGGTATCCAGGTGGATACGACCACACGCGATGAAATGGTAACCGTTAATAGATCCAAAAGTGTCCAACTAAAATAGCAGAAGGTGATCCGAGCAAACAAAAGTATACGATCACCAAACCCGTATACATCACAGTGTGTCGAGAGAAGTTAATCCCCCAACCCACCAATCATGAAACTATAGCTCAAACCCCCAGATGGGGATCCTCGGCTCTGTCCCCATCAACGGGTGCACGAACTGCGGTATCATTAACAACGATATCCTCAATACTTGTATCTAACATATATAGCACATACACACGAAATATATATATAAGGAGACAAGAATAACATCATCACCAAACAATGGGAAAGTAGCGGTAGAAGGCAATACAAGGTATTCCACGGACACACAGACACATCATCCTCAAGTCATACTTTCAGATAAATCCTATTTACCAAAATCACTTTCAATCATACACACCTAACACCTAGGTATGGAATTGTGGCCACCAATCACTTATGGCTTGCCGTACAACTCGCGACTTAGAGTACGACCCTAAGTCACAATGTACTCCTCACTACTCAGAGTAACTGGCAGTTGCCCAAGCAACATATCCTGCTCATCGTAACTTATAAGAGCATATCCCTGCTATCCTTATCACTCAAGGTCGGGTATCTAGGCTTGCACTCGGATCGTTCACCAAGGATCTAAAGCACACAACACTCATCGGGATAAACAGGCTCACTCTTCGGAACCACGGCACAATAGCAGCCGCTTACTGTCAAATGGAATATATCAGCCCTCTGAATATACGCCCTCAAGGTCTCTGTGACCTGCACTGCTACTTCGTACTCGCGCTCGAGGATCTCCTGACCTCGTACACACGCATGGCTGTGATATTGCACCAAACACAACAATTGCATGTATCTTCACCACTCACATATCATCATGTATACATTCACATTCTATTAATATCACTCTCATCTCACATCATGCATATTATAATCCCACTATTATAATCTCACGTCACAATCTCACTCAGTCAATATAATAAAATCATCATGTTGTGCTACAGCACCTAAAATAACATATAAAACTCATGAATTATATAACTAAGGCATGTTATCACATAAACACATATCACGTACTCCTAAGCATGTTTCTAAAATCACACAAAGCATACAAACTTATGATGTGATCATGGGTTCATTAAGCAAGTGTAAGGAAACCTACAAGGAAATATATTCAACTCCACTAAATTGGGTCAATTTCCTACAATTAGATGAAGATGCTTTAAGCCTAACTTGAAGACAACACTTTGGAAAGCCCAAATGCTTTAAGTCCAATTTTTGGCATTTTATTTTTAATTTTCGTATTATTTTTTTTGTTGAATTTTCTGGTGACTTTTTGTATTCTACTAGCCTCACTAAATACTTTTTAGTAGTGCTCTAAGTCATTATAGTGGCTAGTGAGAATTTATTATCATGTTTATGCTTATTTTCTAGGTAATGTACATGCACTTATCAACATACTTGGTAAATGCATGGTAGTGGGAATTTATTTCCTGTGTTTAAAGTTTAGCCTATAAATTAGAAAGTCATGTACTACACAAATCAGATTTTTAGATTTTGGAGATTAACGAGATTTGAGAGTTTCTCTATTGTGAGATCTTTTCCTTTGTTCTTGGGTTAAGAACTTTATAGTGTTGATTCTACCGACAGGTCGCAGTTAGGGTCATGCTTCCCTTGATAACTTTGGTTCTACCGACAGGTCGCGGTTAGGGTCAAGTTCCTCTTTTTATATAGCTGTTTTGAAGACGGTCCTAAGTGGTCACCTAACATTTGGCGTCAGAGCTTCAGCTCTTGAAATCAGGTGTTATCTATCCTTCGTTTTTCTATTTTCTGCTGTAAGTAAAAGAAAAATATTTGCTTCCTTTGTTGCTTCTTTTATTGTGTCATCTTCCTTATTCTTTCATATTCTATTATGTAAAAAAAAAAATTGTTGCAAAAAAAAATTTTAGATAAAAGAGAAGTGCAAAAAAAAATGAAAAAAGGGAAAAGAAAAAAAAGACAAAATTGCAAAAAAAAAGAAAAAGAAATTTTTTTTTGTTGAAGAATTCCAGATTTTATTCATCTATCTTGGTGGTTGTATAAAAGTTTAGAAATTTTCTTATTAAGTTCTTCATGAAGTCACTAATGGAGAAACTATTAAATGAGAAAAGACATTCGTTGAAGGAAAAAGAAGTGAAGGAAAATGAAGCCAAACAACAGGATGATCTTTTCTATACTAGATGTTATGTGAAGAACAAGGTTTATAATTTGGTCATTGATAGAAAGAGTTACATCAACATAGCCAGTTCTACCATGGTGGACAAGTTGAGACTTCCTATTCTTGAGCATCCACGACCATATAAGCTTTGTAGCATCTAGGAGTTTAGTGACATCGCTGAGGAGATGGTGAACAAGGAAGTACGAGTGTCATTCCAGATTGGGAAATATGAGGATGAGGTGCTATGTGATGTGGTGCCTATAGAAACGACACATTTGTTACTTGGGCATCCTTGGAGGTTTGAACGACAAGCAAAACATGATGTTTACACCAACAAGTACTCACTTGTATTTAATTATAGAAAAAATACTATTGTGTCATTTCCACCAAAACAAGTGTATAAAGATTAAATGTACTTACAAAGAAAGTGTGATAAAAGAAAAATGAGTGAGAAAAAAATAGAGGCAAAAGAAAGTGATGAAAGAGAAGACGAGGAGAAGGAGAGTAATGATAGAAAAGAAGAGAAAAATGAGGGAAAAGGAGAAAAGGAGATTGAGAAAGATGAAGGTTTAGAGAAGAAGGAGGACGAAAGATTCAAATTTGAAAAAGAAGATGGAGAGATAAAACAAGGAATATGTCTACGTAGCCCACTATCTTTTAATGCAGGTTTGGAATTGAGAGCAAATCCCTTTCAAAAGGAGGGGAATAATAGAAAGATGAGTGACTTGAATACGTGGAAAGAAGCATATTCAGATTGTGCTCGAGTTTCCGTAATTTTAGTTCCGAGAGATTCCTTAAAATATTTTTATGATCCAAAAGTTGCTGAATTATTCACTAATTCAAATGTTAGGTCTCATAACAAGGTGAACGACGCGAAAATTAAGGAAGCATTCATGCAAAATGAGGTTTCGAAAGTCCAAGTTTTTATCCGAAGAGTACTATGAGGATTAGAGAACAAATCCTTTTGAAGAAGGGGAGAATGATGTGATCATGGGTTCATTAAGCATGTGGAAGGAAACCTAAGGAAATATATTCAGCTCCACCAAATTGGGTCAATTTCCTACAATTAGATGAAGATGCTTAAGCCCAACTTGAAGACAACACTTTGGAAAGTCCAAATGCTTCAAATCCAATTTTTGGCATTTTATTTTTAATTTTCGTATTATTTTTTTGCTTAATTTTCTGGTGAGTTTTTGTATTCTCCTAGCCTCACTAAATGCTTTTTAGTAGTGCTCTATGTCATTATAGTTGCTAGTGAGAATTTATTATCATGTTTATGCTTATTTTCTAGGTAATGTACATGCACTTATCAATGTACTTGGTAAAAGCTTGGCAGTGGGAATTTATTTCTTGTATTTAAAGTTTAGCCTATAAATAAGGAACTCATGTACTATACAAATCAGATTTTGAGATTTTGGAGATTAATGAGATTTGAGAGTTTCAGTATTGTGAGAGCTTTTCCTTTGTTATTGGGTTAAGAACTTTTTAGTGTTGGTTCTACAAGCTGGTCCCGTTTAGGGTCACGCTTCTCCTGATGACTTTGGTTCTACCGGCCGGTCGCAGTTAGGGTCAAGTTCCTCTTTTTATATACCTTTTTTAAGATGATCCAAAGTGGTCACCTATCAACTTTTGCCTACACACTAATCATGTTTAACATACAACTCGAGTAACACAAGATCACTCCTTTGTTAGTTGTTGGATCCACAACACCTGTCCTCAAATATCGTAAACCGTAACCCCTATCCTTAGGTGTTACTGACATCATCCCCTAGTAGGGTTTAGGTCACCCTACGCATGTAATGTATACTATTCTACACAAGCAATCCTGATGAAAATCCAATCTTTCTCCCCCCTGGATTCCAAAGCAACAATCTAAGCCCCACGAACTCTTACAGCCTTACCCACGAACATACGAGCAAGTAAATGGACCCTCCTATATTCACCTATAGTTTTGGCTACCACACCAAGGAGATGCCAAGGATTGTCCAAAAATTCAACCAAGCATACCGGTACAGCCCATATTTCACCGAAATCACAAAAAATGCACTTAGATTAGAATTAGGGAAAACTATGGAATTGGAAAAATACAAAGATTATTCAGCCACTGGCCCAAGGTTTAGAATTCATTTTCTCACTAAGCTCTAACCTTCGGAGTGATTGCTCGCGCTCACAGTTACCAAACTTGCACCAAATTCCTAAAACACGAAGAACAACAATTAAGGGATCAAAAACAACTATTAAGGATTACGAATTCCACCAAGAACAAAGCTGAAACAGAGGCTCTTCCCTTTGTCTCATGACATACCAGAGTGGTTCTAAGAGTTCCAATCAAACCTTAGCTCGTTCGATCCTCGTATGGTAAAATAAGGACATAAAACAACACCAGATTTGGGTTAGAATTGAGAATCATCAAAGATACTATTAAATCAGATCTGAGGGTAACAATATGTTACCAAGGAACTTAGGTTTACCTTTACAAAATGGCGCTCAAAGATAAGCCCTAGAAAGCACAAACAGAAACAGACGAATAAGTACGGTCGGATTGATGAATAGACACTTAGAAAGGCTTGAATTTTGGTCACGAAACATTGGAAGTCAAAAACTGGTGGTCTCTCATTCTAGTCATGGTAATTGAGAAAGTGAAAAACAAATGGAAAAAATGAAGTGGATGGGGTAAAAATAGGGAAATTCAGCCCCTTTTGCGCTCAAATTCGCACTCAAGCGTGTTCCAGCGCAAAACCACGTGCTCCAGCGCATCCAAAGGCGTTGTAGCGCGTCCTGCGTATGCGCCACTTGCCTTTTTCCACATTCCTTCGCGGTGAAGTTCCCTCTTCCCAAAGGTCAAATCCTGGCTTGCCACATGTCAACATCATTGGACCAACTGCGTGGTCCACGCGCTTCTTGCCCTAATTTTTGTGATTTTTATGATTCTATCACTCGTACCATCCAAAACATAATATCCTATCATCTAAACATCATTCTGAACATCTAGAATATGTAATCAACCTTAGGATCAAGATCTCAAACCATAATCACACGTTCAAAAGCTCGCACTTACACTTAGGTTAAAAGTACCAGAAAATCCTAGTTCCAACACCGATTGCTCTCAAATTTCAAATGGCTTCTAAGATTTATACTAAAGCCCAAACAAGCAGCTCTCGACCTCTATTTATACTAAAACCCCAGTCAAACCTTAGCTCGTTCGATCCTCGTATGGTAAAATAAGGACATAAAAGAACACCAAATTTGGGTTAGAATTGAGAATCATCAAAGATACTACTAAATCAGATCTGAGGGTAACCATATGTTACCAAGGAACTGAGGTTTACCTTTACAAAATGGCGTTCAAATATAAGCCCTAGAAAACACAAACAGAAACAGACGAATCGGTACAGTCGAATTGATGAATATACACTTAGAAAGGCTTGAATTTTGGTCACGAAAAGTTGGAAGTCAAAAAATAGTGGTCTCTCATTCTAGTCGTGGTAATTGAGAAAGTGAAAAACAAATGGAAAAAATGAAGTGGATGCGGTAAAAATAGGGAAATTTAGCCCCCTTTGCGCTCAAATTCGCTCCCAAGCGTGTTCCAGCGCAGAACCACGCACTCCAGCACATCCAAAGGCGTTGTAGCCCGTCCTGCGTACGCGCCACTCGCCTTTTTCCATGTTCCTTTGCGGTGATGTTCCCTCTTCCCAAAGGTAAAATCTTGGCTTGCCCCATGTCAACACATCATTGGACCAACTGCGTGCTCCACGCACTTCTTGCCCTAATTTTTGCGATTTTTCCAATTCTAACACTCATACCATCCAAAACATAATATCCTATTATCCAAAAATCATTCTAAACATCTAGAATATGTAATCAACCTTAGGATGAAGATATCAAACCATAATCACACGTTCAAAAGCTCGCACTCACACTTAGGTTAAAAGTACCCAAAAACCCTAGTTCCAACTCCGATTGCTCTCAAATTTCAAATGGCTTCTAAGATTTAGACTAAAACCCTAACAAGCAGCTCTCGATCTCTGTCTAACCCTCAAAACTTCTTAACTCTCATTCTTGAACACACTATGACATAGAAGACAGATGTGCGATCTAGCACTCAAGCACAAGGTCAAACAAAAGAAAACACACCTAGGCATGAATAAATACAGTTATTCACACATGATCATACATTAAGCAAGGTTAGGGAATTAAGGATGTTACAAACTTTGCATCTGAAGGTTTTGTAAGTCATTTTAACATATACTAAACTGTACTTTATGCAAATCCATTTTGCATGATACTTACTTTGTTTTGAATCATACTTAGATTAGTATGTTCCAAATACAATTTCCATAAGTATAAAGTATAGACTTTAACTAGATGCCATGTTGTTGATCTGGAGATTTACTTAAAATATTTTGCGTATAACTAATTAAAAGAGTAAAACCATAGATGATAAGGTAAAACCCGTTTACTTGATAAAAACGGACAAGTAAAGAAAACAAATAGGTAAATAAATCAGACATGAAGAAAGCTAAAGAAGACATAGCGATTATACTAGTTCAATATTCAACTGATATCTATGTCCAGTCCCTTTGTTACAGAAGGCTTTTTCCACTAGAATCAACCTCATTATAGAAACTTGAGAGTATCTAGTACTAACCTGGCTATACCCACAACATCTTAGACAGCCACAATATCGTTGCGACTTCTAGGAAAGGACTAACCTTGTCATCCTTGCATACATATTTCTGCCGACCTGGCTATGTACCAAGTATCCTAGACAGCACAAAAAAGACTATCATGCTTCTAAGAAAAACAGCCTCTAGGGCAGCAATCCTTGCTGTTTGGGTAGCAAACCCATTCCTAATCAAAGGTTTAAACAACTACTTTTAACATGAAAGAATGTCCATTACAAGTACATTTTCCTCACTTCTATTGAGTAGATTTGTAACAATTTTGCACGTGTTTATGTTCTGCATCATCATTTGTATTAATTTTACTTGTGTTTATGTCCTGCACCATCATCAGCTTCACGGTTGTTCTTCAGCAGTAGCTACAACAACATCATCTTCGTTGTGATCTTCAGTATTTATAGTCTCCGACAATTTGAATTTTTACCGTTGAGACTTGGAATTAATTTCTCCGAGAAATATGGCCGTTGTTTTATCCTGTAGTGCTCTTTGTACTAATGCACTTTACACATTTGTCCTTGTACAGAAAAGTGATTTTGGATTTCCAACGACTATCCCATGACAGTTGGCAATATTCGAATATCTATTTCTTTTGCCCTTTGTCTTTTCATTAGTCTTCCTAGTCTTTAAGGATGATAACAAACATTTGTTCTTTCCTATTATCAGACACAATAGTACAATCATTGTTTTGAGTAATTAGCCAAACACAAATTTGTCCTTCTTCGTTGTAAGCTTGTACAAGGTCCGTGGCTAGTAACTTGTATTTTTGTTAATTAGACATGCAAGGTTTCTTCAATGTGCTTGCACCACTAAGACTTCTTCAGACGGTGTCTTCATTAGACATTCCATTTGTCTGCATTTTTTCTATTTAGCCTCTTTTGTTTTTACATCTTTCATAATCCCTTGATGGATGAATATCTTGTATTTGAGCTTCAGTGTTATCATTATGTTATCAAACGATTATACTTGTGTTTTGACTTCCCTAGGTAGTCACTGCTCTGTATCAAACACCACAAATGATTTGTTTAGTGTTTGTTTCCTGATACAAATCTTTGAGCAATAATGCTTGTGTCAAATATGCACATTCCATTTAGAGCTATTGAAATGATCAATAAAGCTTATGGCTCTAAATGCTTTTAAGATAAGCATTCTTCTGACTCAGACATAACTTTCGTCTTGCAGTTTTTGATTAGGTTTTCTTCTTCGTCTGCTGTTGTGAGCTTCTTAGGTTGACTTCAGGTTGATTCGTTGAAGTGGAGAGATCTTGTTGAAATCTTCAGTTGATTGTTGTTTTTGGCAAGGTCTTCTTCGTTGTTGTTGATTCTTCTTGTTACATCATCTTTGATGTATCTTGATCTGCTAGTTCAGACACTACCTTTAGTGTTCTGATTCAGATTTGGGTCTTCATGAATATTTAGATCAAATTCAGACACTACCATTTAGTGTACTAATTTTGAACTAGGTCTTCATGTTCATCTATAATTGGTAGGATATGTTATATTTGGCTAGGTCTTCTAAGGTCTTCTAAGTCAGACGCAATAGTTGAAGTATTGCTTTTGATGTAGTGTTGCCAGCTTCCATCTTTGTTGTTGTCTGATTTGTTGTTGTTATTTATTAGAGATTGCTTCATTTCTTCTTTGTTGGGCTTTAGACTTCTTTATGTTGAACTTCAGAGATGCATTGCTTTGTCTTTTTTTTTGTTGTTTCTGATTTAACCACTTACATCAGACGTCGTAAACAGACGCTACTTTGTTGATCTTCATGTTGATTTGTTTCTGTCTTTATAAATACATTATGTCCTTGTAATGCATTTAGTTGGTTTAATAAGTTTTTTTACACACTTAACAAACATGTTAAATACTTGTAAGATTTATTGTTCATCTTGTTTCTGATGTTTTTGTTATCATCAAAACTATAAGAGCGTCAGATGCAATTTTCACATTTTTCCCTAACAGAAACTATCCGCTACCGAGCATAGCTCCTCATGGTCATCTCCGAACTATTCTCCATGAAATCGTTCGCTCATCACCTAAGTGACATCACATCCTCGATGCGTGGCAATGGGCCTAAGTGTCCATTGGCGTGTGTAACTCAAATCTAGAGTCACTATCCGATCACATTTTCATGATGAACAGTCATGAGGTCCACTATGTCAACAAATCCGTCGATGAGTTTCCCAAAACAAACCCGTCAAGTATACAATTGAAGTCGTAATCGGACATTGATCACAAACTTGTGACTAATAAACAAGCAACGAGGGTAAAATCCCTTACCTTCTCAACACAATCCACACATTGGATACAAATCTGTGACCACTAAACACATTTGAGGGTAATAAGTCGTTATCCTCTCAATCAACGTCAAAAAACAAACATTTAAAATTCAACACAAGCACATTACTTAATTTGCAATCCCATACAGATTCATGATGATTGTGACATCATTAACTCCCACATCGTAATTATTATAAATAAAGACTATAAATAAGTTTATTTCAAAAAACAGTAAAGAAAAAATGGCGAATTTTCAAAAAACATTCACAACGAGTTAAGAGTATCACATTCACACAAACCTCATCTCAACATATTTAGAATCTTGTAAAACAAAGCATAAAACATAAGAGGAACACAAGCAAAAAGGGGGTGAGTTCGTTGCAGCAGCGTTGTATTGGTATTAGAAGGAATAGACGAATACATACATACATACAAAGTAAACACATGTTATATATATATATATATATATACAACAAACTCATCAATCACAAAGTCAAGTGTCCATATCAAAACAAAATTAATACATACATATGTAATATACACACATCACACACACACACACACATATATATATATACGGGACAACTCAAGTGAGAATACTTTGTTATTATGAGAAATGAGAACAATCAATAATAATCATCAGATCAGGATTAATTAAAATTAATGGTTCAGATTAAAAATGGCTCTTGATATACGTTTAGCAAAATACTTCTTCCCATTATTTTTTATTAAAACTGCCAAAATATATCCTCTTCCACGCAAGATTAGGTGATGAAACCTCTTCCTCAGAGCTCTGTCGTCGTTCCTCGGGTTGTGCTGCTCCGCCATCGATCTGCCATGGAAGGCCCCTGCCACGCCAGATTTCTCCCTTAGATCTTCCGCCGTGTGAAGATTGTGGAGATCCCCTCCTTCGTCGCAGGCAGAGCACCCCTCACGTGAGCTCTGCCATTCCTCAGCCACTACGATACACAGTATTTTCTCCTCAAATTTGCTGTCGCGTGAAGTTTGAGGCTCCGCCATTGTTTATCGTGAAAGGCTCTCTCATAATTTATTTTTGCTTTGTTGTAATGAGATTTATGAGTGAAAAGATTAAAATTTGATTTTGCCTTACACTGTCTTTTCCCGCGAAAAGGAGGAGCGTATTTTTCTAACCACATGTCACATGTTTTTTAATAAAAGAATAATCCAGCCGTTAATTTTCGTTAAACAAAATCGAACGGTTTTGATAGATTGTTCTCATTTCTCATAATAACAAAGTGTTCTCACTTGAGCCATCCCCTATATCTATATATATATATATATGTATGTATGTGTGTATATATATATATATGTATATGTATATATATACATACACACACACACAAAAGTACAACTACGATAACCCATCGATCATGGAGTCAAGTGTCCTTATCAAAGGACAATGCAAATCACTATATCAATCACTTTGCATGTGTCATACCCCATTTTTGTCCGACCCTTATTTATTTATTTATTTATTTATTTATGTTGGTAATAAAAATAAAAATTAATTTTTTTGGTTTTCTTAATAAAAAACAAGAAAAAAAAGAGAAAAAAAAGAAAGGAGGAAAAGGGTTGTAATTAGCAATACTGGGGGTTACTAACAGCAGCCTAGCTAAAGCACCCCAGCCTAGTTGGCCAGCCCAACCCAGCGCCCCTGCAGTCCAATTTTCTCACTGCACCCCTTTTGTCTCTTCATGCATCCCCCTGCGCTGCACCTTCTCCGTACTACTCGCTGCACCTTATTCCATTTTCACACCCTCTTTCTCTTCGCTAGCCCACACGCCCAAATGGCCCAAGCCAACGCCCAGTTAGCCCAACCATCTAACCCTAATTTCCCTAAAAAATCCTGATTCTCTCACTCTCCGCCTCTTCCATTTGCATCGCAGCCCCCTCTCTCACTTTTCTCTCTCAATTTCTCTCTCATCACCACCCCATAATTCTCTCCATCATTTTTGCCCTCTCTCCTTCTCTCTCTTACCTGCCTCCTTCTCTCTTCATCCCATGTTCTCCAAAACAAACCCTAACCTTAATTCCTCTACCCACAACGCAACATCCCCTCTCCCCTTCATCTTTCTTTTTTAATTTTTTTCCATTCTTTTCCTCAACCTCATCTCTAATCCCATGATTCTCTTTTTTTCATTGCGATATGATCCGGATTCACACATCAAGAACAAGATCTCAGAGATTCGTATAGAGAAATGAAGGGGATCATGTGGGTCTAGCGCGAATCAGGGAGCATTCTTCCCATTTCTTTTTTTTTATTTTCGGTTTTATGTTCCACTAATTTGTTTCCTTTTTTGAATGCAGTTACCTAGGTCTATAAAAGCCTCTCAGAGTCACGAAGAAAGAGAGGGGCAAACCTGGGCAAAATTCGAACTAGAAAGGAAAAAAAAGGGAGAAAAAGAAAGAAAAGGAAATGGAAGGAGGCAGAGAGAAATAGAGAGTCCAAAACACCAAAAGATAGATTTTTTAGGGCTTCTTTCTTTCTGTATATTTTTTGATCTTTGGTGGTCCAAATTACTTGAGGATTTTCTGTATATTTCTCGCCTTCCCTGTATTTCTTTTCCATTTCTGAGCGTTCTTGTGGATCGATTGAGAAGTTGGGAATTTTAGTTTTAGTGTTATTCATTCTTCACCTCATTCATTTTTGCCATTGTTTTATTTATTTTATTTTTTTTGTTTATTGTTTATTTCTGAATTGGCCAGAACATGGAGAGGGGACCTTGGTTTCCCCTTGATCCCTTTATTGGGTCCATACGGGTGACCCTAGATTGGGTTTATAGTTCACTAATTATAAGTGTCATTCTATTTTTTACGCACATATGATTTCTGTTTTTTGAGGACAAAAAAATGCTTCTGAGTTCCCTTTTGATTCATGCGAAGAATTATGTAACTTAGGGTTTAAGGTTTCGTCTTCCAAAGGGGCCAAACCCAAAGAGAGACCTATTTGTAATTTATTTCTTTTTTTATTTTTTATCAAAAATAAAATAAGAGGTTAACGAAGGATATAAAAACAAAAAGGGAATTTTCTATTTTTTATCTATACCTTTTTATATTAAAAAAAGGGTTTGGTTAATATAATTTTTGCTTTCCATTATATATTATTATTTCTGTTTCCTTTAGAAGGAGATAGGCGATAATTTTTGTTAAATGTTTGAAGTTTCTTTTTATTGAATCCTTTGTTTATTACTTTTGTGACTTGGTGAATAATAGACTTGTATATATTTATAGGATAATAAATAGAGGGCCTTTTGGGAATAATTAAGGGTACCCTTTTTATAAACGGGCGTCGTGACGGTCCTAATTATTCCTTACACGTAATCAACTCCTAAAACCAAATTTGGTTCAAAGACCATTTTTTCAAGTTATTCCAAAATGGGTTTTTCCTATTGTTTTCCCTAATAAACATTGGTAGCGGCTCCATTGAATTTTTAAGGGTGGTTGTCACAGCGGGCGACTCCACTGGGGACATTAGAGAGTTAAGCCTTAAGTTGTTTGAAAAATGATTGTTTGCCTTTTTACGTGAATTGCTTCCCCTATGTATTTTTACTTTTTATTTATTTTACTTCTATATCTTGGGTTTACTTATTTCCTTGTGAATATAAGAATATTGAACCTTAGGATAGAAGACATATATTGCTCTTTCACACACTTCACTTAACGCTTTTTTGCACACTATGAGTGGGTACCCTATACCCGGGCCTGAGTGAACTTTAAGATAGGAGAGGTTGTGTAATAGGTGTTCTGCTGGACATACTGCCAGTAGGTTCCTATGAAGGCTTCACCTAGAGTTTGACTCCATTTGAGAAAAAAACCATCCTCTAATATTGGTGGTAACATTCGCAAATGGGACCATTGGCTCTAGGGACTTTTTAGATTAGCACCTTAATCCACCCATGGAAATCCACCCATGGAAATGCACTTATGTGAACCTTAGACCCATTCTTAGGAGACATCAACTCATATCACAAAAGGAGCATACCTTATCTGTCTCATTTCTCACGTGATAAAAGACGTAGAACCTAAAATCTTAAGAAATACTAACCTAATTCACAAGGGGTACCTTGCCCATTTTTCTTCCATCCATTTAATTTTCATTATTTTTTTTTCAAAAAATTTTAACAAAAAGGCATAAATAGAGTTTTGCCATCTCAAAAATCAAAAAAAAAAAATCTTTTTCTATTTTTCCATCTTATTTCTTGCAAAAATAAAAAAATAAATTTTCAAAAATAATAAGCATTTTCTCTTTTTTCGTTGCATTCTTTTTGCATAAAAAATAAATCCAAAAATGAAAAAATATTTGTCATTTCTCTATCATATTATTTTTTGCATAAAATGTACATAAAAAAAATGCATTCATAGCATGCATAACCATAACTTCCATATACCATAACATGTTTTTTTTCTACAAAAAATAAAAAATAAGTTTTAAAAAAAAACATTTTCTCTTTCTCTTTGCATTCATTTTATATTTGTAAAAAAATAAATAAATAAAAGAAAAGTGTTTCTCCTTTCTCCATCATATTCTGTTTTGCATAAAATGTGCATAAAAAGAAAATGTATGCATAGCATGCATAACCATGACATCTTCATAACATAACTCATTTTTTCATACCAAAAAATAGCTATAACCAAGCTTTCCCTACATCCCTACCGGACATGAGCCCAAGCTAAACTCATGGATGCGTTGGAACATAGTCAACAAGCAATGAGAGAGGAGCTCGACTAAGTAAAGGGTCAAATGGGCCAGATATTGGAGATCTTGCAAAAACTTGAATGCACGATTGGCCTATGATAAGAACCATTCAAGTGGCCCATCAAGGTCACAGCCCGTTGCCATAAATGCCCAAGAGGATCCCCAAGTTAAAAAGAGACTTTGAATTATGAAAGAGAGAATGAAAGCAATTGAAGGGGCAAAACACATTGGATTTGAACCCTCAGACGTATACTTAGTCCCCGACATGGTGATTCCTCCAAAATTCAATGTCCCTGAGTTTGCAAAGTATGAGAGGTTTACTTGTCCAAAAAGCCACCTCATCATGTACTGTCGAAAGATGGCCTCTTGCTCTAATGATGATAAAACTGTTAATCCACTTTTTCCAAGAGAGCCTTACAAGGGCATCCCTACGCTGGTATATGCAGTTAAAAACGGGGAAAGTTCAGCTCATGGAAGGTCTTGGCTAATGCTTTCCTCAAGCAATATAGCTACAATATGAACATGGCTCCTGACCGCTCCTAGTTGCAAATTATAGTGAAAGGGGGCAATGAAAGTGTAACACCTGAGGACGAGATCGACCTCGTATTAGGACGTCGTATCGAGACCTCGCGTCGAGATCTCGTGTCGAGACCTCGTACCAAGACCTCGTGTCGAGATCCCGTGCCAAGATCGCGTGCCAAGGTCATATGTCGAGCTGATGAGGTCGCGTACCGAGCTGAGGAGGTCGCATGTCGAACTGAGGAGGCCGCGTGCACGAACTCGTGTTAGAGCCTTGTGCGCTTGCACAAGCACCCTGATCGACCTCGTGTCGAGACTGTAACACTCGTATTTTACGAACGTTATTTAGCGTTGACGATTCTATTGTTTGTAATATTTATATTATCGGTTGCAGTTCTCGTTGCTGTGTTTTAGATCTGTAACCTATAGATTAGAGGGTAATCATGAGAGAGAAGAGATTAGATGGGTAGAATGATTGATGGGATTAGCATCTCATAACAGTAGTTACACGTCAATTATTTGTGTTTTGTTTTAAAAAGAAAAATATCTTTTAAATGGTTCTTTACCAGCTGATATCACGATCAGCCCACACAACTCTCACTTTCTCTTTTCTTCTTTCTTCTTCTCTGAGTTTCCTCTTCCTCTCCAAAACTTCCATCGAAGAACCTTGAGTTTTATCGAGATTCTGCATAAACTTTCTTCATCAACCTTGTTTCTCATCATCTCCTCGACATATATCACCATCTCGACCATCATCTGAGGTATGGAAAAACAGATTTTCTCTTCCTTCATGCTACTGTTTAGCGCCATTTCTTCCTTCCATTTTAGCTAGTTTTTATGCTTCCAAATCATGTCGTATTGATAGGTTTTCTTCTTCATGACATGACCTACCTTTCTAACCAATTATTTGAGCTTGTAAAACAAATTGCTTTCTCTGTTTTCTGCAATAGGCGGCCCAAAACCCTCCCTATTTGGTTTGTTTTGATTTCTTGTTTTAGTATGTTGTCACGTTGCTTCTTGTCGATGTTGTTGTTGATTTATTTGTTATAGAATCGATAACCTTTTTCATGAACTTTTGATCGAAAACCCTAACTTTGTGTTAGAGGAAAAATGGTTTTGTCTGGTGATGTATGAAAGAAGTTTTTAATAAAATTTTAGAGAAAAGGAGTTATTTTGTAACGTTTGAATTCTGGTTGTATTTGTTTAAGTTCTTGAGTTTTAAATGTTTACTTGGGTTGTGGTTAAGATTGGGATAACGAGAGCTAAGTACTATTAGAACCCATAGATCGAACTAAGTTGTACTCGTATTAGGCGGTGTGATTTCCGAGATCGTGCTGCAAGGAGATCATGGTGTACGAGAACACGAAACCGAGGTTGACTGAGAGCCGTACGTGTCGAGATCGAGTAAGAGAAGTCGTTGTCAAGCTCGTTTGAAGACAGCTGTGTTGAGGTCGTTGTCGAGCAGCGTAGCTTGGAGTTCGATAAGGGCACTTCCAAACATTCTAGGATTTTTATTGTTATATTACTATGTATGGATTCCTTGATTTGTGTCGAGCATGTAATGTTGTGATATGATTGGGTTTTTGCATGTATTTAATATGTGATTGAATATATGTTGTGAATTATGTATTGACTGTTAAATTGCATTTCTTCATGTCGAGCTTGCTCTTTTTATTTGACATGCGGTTGAATATCTTGTGTATAACTCTTTGAATATTGTAAGCGGAGAGCTGTTCATCGAGTGAGCGAGCTAGGCGAGTCGTTATGACGTTTTTGAGCCGTGACCCGGATAACTAAGGGTGCTAGGTCCCCTTTTGTTTACGGGAGATTGACTAGACGTCGCCACGCTATGGGACCTGAGTTGACTGTCCTAGGGAGAGCGAAGATCCCAAGGCTACGGCTGGACTTTCCAGCATACGGTACGGCGTGTGCATTCCGGAAAAATTGTCGAGTCGAGAGAAATGGATAGCGAGTGGAGTCGAGCTTAGAGCGAGATGGTTGAGTCACGTTTGGTGAATGTTATACTTTGCTGTTTACTTATTTCTTTATTCCGTGTTTATCTTGAATTGTTGAGAAGTTGACCCTTTCCCGTGGTGCCTTCAATCCATGATGGTCACCCAGGCGAGGTCGAGGGCGCAGGGAACTCGACAGCAGATGATGGCGAGGAGGAGCTCGACGAGGATCAGGGCGACGACCTCTACTTGTCGTGATTTGCTTTGTCTATGTTTTTGTGTATAGTGGTTGTGACCAGTTTGGGCTAGATGTTATTTTGAGCACAGGTAGACTGGTGGTCTTACTTTTGAGCAGCCCTGCGTGGGTGTCTGCCGGAAGTACCCCCAGGGTATGATTGCTCTCTTGAAGTCGTCATACCTTAGGTGTATTTTCTTTATACATTATTACTCTGTATTTTGTATACATCATCATTTCGAGTGGTATATATGTTTATTATGCATGTATGTTTTATTAGAATTTATGTCTTGTGTCTTAGTTGCACCATGTTTTCGAAAAGTTGTAATTACTCTGATGTGCACGAGCTGGTCTTATAATAATAAAAAAAAAAATAATAGACCGTACTTTTCTAAAGGGCACAAGAGTATCGTTTTAAAACACATCGCATACAGGGTAATTAGAGTTCGGTGTGTTGAGCTCGGTAACTCGAGCTCGGTATGTCTGGAGCTCGGTAGCGGTCCGGAAACGGGTCGTTACAGAAAGCTTCAAAGAATATGCCCAAAGAAGGAGAGGCATTGCAGCCCAGGTGGAACCTCTGCTGTTTGAGAAGGAGATGGTTATCACATTTATTGACACACTTCAACAACCTTTTTATGATATGATGATAGAAAGTGTCTCTTCAAGCTTCTCGGACTTAATTGTTGTTAGAGAAAGAGTGGAAGCAGGGATAACAAGAGAAAGAATTGGCAACCTCGACGCTCAACAGCCACTACACAGTATGGCCAAGAGAGGGAAGAAGATACAAACACTGCTCATCACGGCATATCACGCCGGGGCAGTGGGCTGCTCAATTGAAAACTGTTGGGCTCTAAAGTACAAAGTGCAAGATCCGATCAACGTTAAGTGGTTGGACTTCAAGAAAGATAGCCCTGTTTAAACAATTTTCATATGTTTTTATGCTTTGCCTGAAGCCCTGGGGTATATCTTGTAAAAGGCTCACTTTGTTCCCATCTTTTCAATTCATCAATGGAAATACAATTTGAAATTTTCAACTTACCTTCTTGGTAAATGGTTAATCCGGGACTCAAAAAAAGAATAGTTAGAAAAAAGTAGTAAAAAATGGTAAAACCAATGCACAATTTACCAAAAATTAATTTTTGTGAAAATTTGAGCAATGAGGTTTTGAGGTGAAGTTTGGCGCTTTTTCCCTATCCCACAAATATTACAAAAATATCCTTTGCTACCCGTTTCGACCCTAAAAAATATTTCTTTCAAATACCCTAAACAAGGATCACCCATACATTGGAGGCTAGCACAGTAGTCCATTCAATTTTATCTGTTCAAAAAGGCAAAGCAAAACAAACAAGCAGATAGCAAATCCAATGTATCAAGATGCTTGCAAGGATAAAAAAATGAATAAAAAATACAAAAACAAAACAAGACAATTGTGCTAGCAACCATCGAAGTGCATCTTGGCACTAAAGATCCTTGTTTTTATAAACCTTAAATACTTTTTGGGCATGAAGATGAAGGGGAGAGGGGATGCTGCGCTGTGGGTAGAGGAATTAAGATTATGGTTTGTTTTGGAGAACATGGGATGAAGAGAGAAGCAGGCGGGTAAGAGAGAGAGGGCGAAAATGGTGGAGAGAATTATAGGGTGGTGATGAGAGAGAAATGGAGAGAGAAGAGCGAGGGAGGGGGCTACGGCACAAATGGAAGAGGGGGAGAGTGAAAGAATCAGGTTTTTTTTTAGGGAAATTTGGGTTAGATGGTTGGGCTGACTGGTTGTTGGTTTGGGCCATTTGGGTGTGTAGGCTAGAGGAGAGAAAGAGGGTGTGAAAATGGAATAGGGTGCAACGAGTAGCAGGGAGAAGGGTGCAACACAGGGGGATGCATGAAGAGACAAAAGGGGTGTAGTGAGAAAATTGGACTACAGGGGCGCTGGGTTGGGCTAGCCAAATGGGCTGAGGTGCTTTAGCTAGGCTGCTGTTAGCAACCCCCAGTATTGCTAATTACAACATTTTTCCTCCTTTCTTTTTTTTTTCTCTTTTTTTTCTTCTTTTTTATTATGAAAACCAAAAATATTAATTTTTATTTTTATTACCAAAATAAATAAATAAGGGCCAGACAAAAATGGGGTATGATAGTATGCATGTGGATCCATCTACTACTCCGAGAAGTTTGACTAGGAAAACATGTTTCGCTCTTTTGAAGAAATACACCGCAATGGTAAAAATTGTTTTCGTGTACTCTCAACTAATCATGAGAATGTTCGGTGACAGTCGGGGTAGCTAAGTCTGATGGGTATCCTTCGACTGACGCTGACTGTCGGGCTTCGCACCCTATGGCTGAGATATTGCCATGCTGGCTCACTCATAAACATGGCATCCACCTTTCATTTCAACGGTACTCCCCCTATTCTAAAATAAGGTCAATATGACAAACAAATGCACGAAGTTGGGTTTCTAAGAAACCCCACCTATCATGGGTCATAAACAATCCAGCGTAGCTCATGTGGCTAGGATCGTCAAACAAGAAATAACCTGAGCTCCATAATGGCTACATGTAGCTAGGAAACTCAAACGAATGGTTATTTTGAGTCATAAAACGTGGCCATTCATAGTGGACTTTTCATAAACATTACAGTAGATAGTGGACTTGTCATAAACGTTGCCACTAGATTGTGGACTTATCGCAAGGTTCATTCAAACAAAAATTAAGAAAAATTCGTAAAAGTCTATTAAGTCACATTTAGAGGTTCTAAGTACTTTACTCTAATTGATTAGAATTATTTCCCTACACTGCAACATATTTTTAGCGCTGGTGAAAAATACGTGTGGGCCTTTACTAGCGCCTCCTCGGGTAAGCGCTAGTTAAAACTAACAAATAGACAATGCTTCTTCTAATAAATGCTATTAAAAAGACGCCTAAGGCCTTCACTAGTTCTTATCCCAGGAAACGCTGTCTATTACTTGGACTTCACTAGCGCTTCTCCCAGAAAACGCTGACTATTACCCGACCTTCACTAGCGCTTCCTTGGGGAATCGCTAGCTAATATTCATACATAATAAATCAGAAACATAACCTAGCTAGCGAACCATTCTTCTCTCGCGAAAGGTATTAGAAACATAACCTAAGAGACCTCTCGTCAATCTATCTCGTGAACCGCCGCCGCTACGCTGTCTTAGCTCTCTCTCTCTCTCCCTCGCACACGAGCCGCACTACCACTCTCTGAAACCCACTCTCTCTCCTTCTCCCTCGCACGCGAATGACACCACCGCCGCCTGGCCCCTCTTCCTTGAGCTTCGCCCTCCTCGCCACCGTCGTCCATCTTCCGGTTCTCTGAAACTCACATTGAGCTTTGTCTTCCTCGTTCCTCGTTCTACAAGCTCACATCGAGAAATGGCGTCCGTACGTTCACCGTTAAGTTCACACCCAAAACGCGAGAAGTCCACGCTGCTTGTTCTCCTCTGTCGTTTGTGAGAGGCCCCATCGCACAAGAAATGCCTTCGTGAGAAGCTCCCTGTCATTCTTCTGCCATTGAGGAATCTTCAAGGGTTAGTGTATTTTTCTTTGCAATATGCATTTTCGTTTAACATTTTCTGGGTATTATGTATTAATGTGCATCTAAAATTTGTTTAATAGCGTACCTCATTTATTTGTTTCTTCATTTTATTATAACTCGAATTTTTTATTTGGTTCAGTTGGTCTGGTTTGGATGTTCTGCTATTTTGATTTGGTTTTGGATGTAAGATTAATTTCATATTGAGTTTAAATGAAACATCATTTGTGTCCATCTTTTGTCTATATTTTTTGAGCAATAGAAAAGAAAGAATTTGATGTTTCAGTTCTATACGCAAGGAAATTTGTGACTGAGGCATGTGCATGATTTCATTTCATAGCTTTTTCAAGTAGGAACCAGATGCAATGTGTTCTGGTTCTAACTAATAGTTGTCTATGTGTAAGTAAATTATGTTTTACAAGAAAAAATATGGAGTTCACTAGGGGTAGAATTATTGATGTTAACATGGCCCATTGTTTCTGTGCTTGCATGGGTTGCTGGCTCTAATTAGACTGGCTCCAATGTGTCTTTTCCCTTGATTCAGTTTGTTTGTAGGACTAGAACTAGAAGAATATGCACTTTTGTATTTCACAGTTCTTCCATACAATTAAACAAAACTATTGGTTTCTATCTTATGAGGCATAGACCCTTTTACCTTTGAATCTGTTTCTTTTATTTTGTAAACATCTCTATGGTATTTTGGGTGCTTTGTTTGGTTATATTTATGGTGGTCCTGCATAATGGATTGGCTTCTATGAGATTTTGATTCGATTAATAATGGAAAAGATAGCCTGCATGTTTATTTTCTTTACAATTGGCTGCTTATAGTATGATATTTTTCGCTTATCATTGTGCATGTTTATAGTTTGCTCTCAGTTATAGTTGGCTGGTGACTCTCTCTTCATTGGCTGTGGTTTGTTCAGTTGCTTTTGCTTGTTCTAAACGGTATTGCTTTCGATGTTGAATTTGACTGAAATGCCAATAAGTTGATGATTTGAAGTATTTTTTCATAGAACTAATGCAGCTATTTCTAAACAAACATGTTTGGCATTAAGGTGCTATCATTTATCAAATGACAATCCTGTCAAGATGTAATCAATTAATCGGTGTGATATATCTATGTTGTTTAGTTGTAACTTGTCTATGAATATTGTTGTTTAGTTTGAAGAGCTTGTCTATGAATATGCATACTTGTGACTTGTGAGGAAGGATCCACTTTGTGCTTGCCATTGTTGGAGGAATTCATTAGGTTTTATTCTATGGATCACTTCACTTTTTGTGCTTGCCATTGTTTTGCCATAAATTTGGATACTACTATAATTTCCATGTGAAGCTCTTCTGGCTACTTTCATTACTTCTTGTTTCTGTAATTAATTGATTGATAACTCGGGCCTTTTGCTGTGCGATTTCTCTAGGTTCAGGAGTTACCTTCCTTTTCATCACTTTTCTTGCATGGAGCATAACTGAGGTATTTTTTAATTTAATTATTTTTTAATTGGATGTAGTTCATTAATTAATAGCATGACCTTTCTTGCTGTTTAAACAAATATAAGTTACAAGACTTTTGTTTGCAATCCATGTAAATTGTGGTATAAAAGGAATATAACATGACCACTCTCCAAGTAAGAAAGAAGATTATTGCTGCAATCTTTGGTCATGCAGGCCATTAGATATTGATGCTGGCTGCTTCCCTGAAAACTCGCACATAGTTGGTGGGTTATACTGTTTGAAACTGAGATTTTTTGTTATTTTTTTTTATTTTATCTTTCTGGGATTTTTGAAGTAAGCATGGAATGTGCAGGTCTCTCTTATGCTTCAAACAAGTTGGTTGACATAGAGGAATATGTCTCAGTTTGCAGCAATGATTTGAGTCCTGTTTTTGTGGTATGTTTCAATTTGTCAACATGACATAATGTGTTATTGTTGGTTTCGTATATCCTGATAGCTTTTTATGTGTTTATAGGTGGGTGCAATGGTGAATGGGAAAGTAAAAAGGGACTATGTGAATAATTATATTTCAGGTTTAATTATTGGAATTTTTTATGTTTTTCTTTTTTATGTTTTGAATATCAGGAACTAATTTACTCATTGTTTGTATTTTGATTATGCTGCTCAGAATAGAAATTTGTGAGAGAGAGAGAGAAACTTTGGGATTCCACTTCAAGTTTTATTCCTATGTATGGTTTATTGGTAAATTGTGATTTAGATATAGGTAGATGGTAGTTGGAATGGCTAAAGCCGGATACATATACTTGTGCCTGAATAGCTAATATAAATTTTGAGAGTCACTTATTATACCAATGTATTTTATCAAGTTTCATTAGGGTTATAAGGCCTGATTGAACTGACAAGCCATGTTAGATAAAGATGTATCTTCTGATGTGTGCATCATGTGTTTAGCAAGCACTGAGAATGGCAGGCATTTGATTTATTTTGTATGAAATAAATTAATTTTAGTAGCAATTTTTTGAAATTAAAAAATTTGACTTTTAGTGACAGAGGAGAGCTATAGATAGAAGTCCAATAATGCATGGCCTCAGTGTCTATTGGTAAATGTCAACTTCACATTTACCAATGGAATTTGATGTTTAGTGATAGCTTTTGTCTGTCATTAAAAGTCAAATTTCTTAAAAAAAAAAAAGAAGGAATAGCTAGCACTTCGTTGAAAAAGCGCTAGCTATTATTGATAATAGCTAGCACTTCGTTGAAAAAGCGCTAGCTATTATTGATAATAGCTAGCACTTCCTTGAAAAAGAGCTAGCTATTATCAATAATAGATAACGCTTTTTCAAGGAAGCGCTAGCTATTATCAACAATAGATAGCGCTTTCTCAAATCGCTAGCGCTTTTAAAACGTTGTCTTTTCGAACCAGGATCACTAGCGGGCAATTAAGCAGCGCTTTTAAGCGCTAGCGAAGGCAAAAAATAAGCGCTGGCTATTTCGTTTTCTGTTGTAGTGCTAAGGTCCAATTTCAACTCCATTATTAAGACATTATTATGACACACCATTTGTTGTGTAACACTCTAATTTTTATGAAAGCTATTTTACAGTTTTCGACAACTTGGGAATAAGCCATAGAGACTGATCAACTTGAAGACTTGTGAAGAGTATGAAGAACTGCAATGATTTGTTTTAAATAATTCGCAGTGTTAGTATTAATTCAGATTAACAGACAGTGTAGACGTATACTGTTTTTAATATGAATTAATCCTGAAAATACTTAACCTTGCTGTTTAAATTAAAGTATTTATTTTATTGAAGGTGAAATGACTTTTAGGACTTAATAAAAAATTTTAAGTCATAGTTTAAATTACGACGTAGAATTCTGTCGTAAACCACCGTAATTAGACTATCGGGTGAGTTCTTAACTGAAACAAGCCCAAACGTGATCCAAATTTCACCAAATTTTAGATTTAAGCATTTTAAAATATTTGTGATTTATTGGAATTTTTTGGCTATATAAAATATTTAGGGTATTTTATACGCCTAAAAACTGTGTAATTGCAACGTTTTGGATCGTATTTTGAGAAAACGAGACACAGGAGAGCATTTCTAAGGTCATAAGGGACATTTATATTGAATAATAAATTTTAGTTGTGGACTGATAAAATAGAATGATTTTTAGAGCGATTGGGGTAAAAACCTAATATACGTGAAACACCGCGCGCCCGATTGAACGGAAAAGCGTCAAAGCAAAACCCTTTGTCTTGCTTAGCAAGATTTGAGCCCAAGTGGACAATGGGGGCCAAGCCATGTGCTTGTGGTCCACCATTGGCAAATGGAAGCATTTGATTGGCTAGGAAGTAAATGGTAGGTAGTTATGGTAATTGAATTCTAACTAGTTGGTTAGTATGGAACTAAATGAACAAAATTATTTCCCTTCCTATCCCCTCCAAGGCCGTGACTCCCCCTTTGATTATGCCATCATCTTATTCATTTCTCCAATGTTAGAAAGTGTAAGAAAAAATTCTTGAGAGAGAAAGTTGTTTTGGTACAAAAACTAGTGATTTTGGAGCTTGAATCTTCTTCCTTTCCTCTCCTTTCTTTTGAGTGATCTCTCCTTCATCTTCAAGTGGTAAGATCTGAACTATTCTCCATTTTATTGTTCTTGAGAGTTTGATGTTTTAGATCTCATGATTTTGGTGGAAAAAGAGTTGATCTTAAGCTTATTTAGTGTTACACTTCTTAGATTCAACATCTCATACACTTATCTATGCTTTTGATGAATTAAAAAATTGGGAAACCCTTATTTCTTGAAGAGGCCAAATGCCTAGGGTTGTGTAAGGGGTCCATTTTGCTTGTTTTGGTTGTTTGGAGATGAGATCTTTGAAGTTTATTACTTAATAGGTTTAGATCTAGCCATATACATGCTTAGGAATGGATTTGTGAAATCAAAATTTGTTTGGTTTTTACTCCTTAAAACTATGGCCTTTAAACATATTTAGAGTGAGTTCTTAACTTGTTTTTAGTGTATCAAAGTAGTAAAGATGTTGGTTTATGGTAAAAAGTTTTAGATCTAACAAGGTTTGCATGATTTAGAATTAAATGGTTCAAAACTTTGAGTTTGTTTTAGTACCTAAAACCGTGGTACTATAAAGATTTTTAGTGAATAATGTTAACTTGTTTAGATGCTTAAAAGAGTTGTAAAATGTGGCTAACAAATGGGTCTAACAAAACCTTTCAAAGAAATGTGATTTTAGGCAAATGATTTGAAGTATGTCTTAGGAATTGTTTTGAAACTATAAAGAATTTGTTTTCAAAGTTCATACTTGACTTAGATGCATTAATGATTTGTTTAAAGTTTGAAAACACTATTCTAATTGGTAAAAATACTATTTCAATTGGTAAAACACTACTCCAAGTGGTAAGTTTTGGTTTAGGTGTTTTCCAAGTGTTATAGTATTTGGAAAAGCTTAAGAACTTGAATGTATTGAACTTGCTTCATGGCATATGGCTAGATGTGATGAAAAAGGGATTAAGTTGAGAAATTCCTAGGCTTTAGAAATCCTAAACCCATGGCTGCCCTGAGGGTAGTGTACTTGAGTTTTAGTTCTAATTGAACTGAACTTGTATTGTTAAGGTTCATACAAGGTTTGATTTGACGAAAGTTCTGAATTACCTCTTTTGGAAATGCTTTCAAGGTAAGGAAAATTCATATATAATGAGTTTAGGCTTTTCACCTTGATTGTTTGTGTAATGTGAATGATTGATTAGTTGTGTGATAATACGTGTAGTATTATTATGTGATAGTATGGATTGCTATTGTTGATTTGGTCCTGCGTGGCAAGATTGATCTGTATTGTGTAATTTAAATAATGTATGATGATTTAATTTTGTATTGATATTGTTTAAGTATGCATGATAATCAAGACTTAATTAATAATGCAAAGATCGATTCTAAACTAGTTTGATAACTTACACTGGTAAGTCTGACGCGATTCCACAAGCCGAACTAAAAGTTTCAAAAATTAAAAGTTAAAGGCTTTTAATTTAAAAGCAAGCGAGAGAGTTTTAGTAAAACTAGTTAAAGCTTGTAAGGTTCTTCAATGGAACCATAATAAGTAAAGGACTCAAAGTAAACAGTTCAATTTTTGAAACAGTCGGGTTAAATGATACATAGGAATGACACAAGAACTGAGAATGGGATCCATCAAGTTGAGAGTTAAGGAGTCGTCAATTCGTATTAGTTAATTAAAATATCTCTCGGACACTCCGATGGTGAGTGGATCGTACCAAAGAATTAGATTGATGCATACTAATCATTGAGCATCGATACTCGTAGTGCTTGAAAGTCTTATGTTGAATTTTAAGGCGAGTAGTTGTTTTTAGCCAAAAACCCGATGGTACAATGCTAACCAGAGGTTGTGAGTGGCAATACAGTCTAATGCGTCTGCAATTAGATTGTAATTCCCTTGATGTGGGATATATTTGGATCTGGAAAAGGAGTTTTAGTGTCTAGTTGTTGTCCTTGTTTAAGGCTGCAATTGTGTATACAAAATTATTCATATGCACTGGCATGCATAACTGACCACATTGATGATGTCATGATTGGATGGTTAATCTGTGGATTAATTCTTTGTTCACATGCAAACTGCTTGATATGTTATATTGATGCTTGCGGACTATTAAGCTATATATGTATATAGATAAAACTTGTTGTTGTACTATGTATATGTCTTGTTTGCATGCAAATAGCCTGTGATGAACTCGTGCACAAGGAACACAAATCACAACAAACAACAACAAACCAATAAATCCTCAGCCACAAACACAATTTAAAACCAAGTAAATAAATAATTCATCGCATAACAAAATCAAGTTGATTTCGAAGGCAGATTGCTCACCCAAAATGAAAATGAAGGAAAATGATCCATTTTGAAACGTCTTGGTTTGCGATTCCGATTGGATGGGATGAAAGAATACTTGTTGATGAGTCCAAAACAGGTCTTCATTCTTCAAAACGATCATTGGGGTCGACGAAAACGAGACCGGAAGTGGCGACCCCCGGCAAAATGGGTCCTTTGTCAATGGTGATGGAACGACGAACTATATATCAAACCGAAAAGCTCCCATGGTGAGGATCCCAAATATGGTATCCGTTTTCATCGACGACCACTAGTGGCCGGAATCAAGCTCCAAAGGTGACGATGCTCATGTCAGACTTTTCTCTCAGTCACTATTTTTATGAAATAATGGGTGTTTCGTGTAGCCCAAGTGATGAGGACTCTGGCTATGGTGTTGGTTGGTCCAAACGTTGGACACAGAGGTCAAAAATCGAGCTCAATGGTGCTGTCATGGAGGTTTCTCGTAGAGAGGGAAAACTTCATTTTTGGGGGAGAGTGGAGCCAAGGACGGTGGTGGTTGGCCACCGGAGATGGCGCCTGAGAGGTAGTCAAATAATATTTCAAGTACTAATATTTTATAAATAAAATAAAATAAAATAATATATTACCAATATTTTCTAAAAATATGAATACATACTAATATTTTCCAAAAATGCAAATAAATACCAATACAACATTTTCCAATAATTCAAACACACATAAGGCATCAAAATTATTAAATCTGCAAATCATAATAATCAATAAAATGAACACATATCTAAATATACACAATATAAGAAAATGTCAGGGTCTTACACAGGACATCCATCATAGGTTGTAAGTAGCCAGACACCTTGGGCAAGCACCGACAGGAAGCTCGAGATACATAACACCTCAAATTCTCTAAGCTAAGTTGAGAGTAAGTTATGAGGAGTTATGTGATTGTATTCAAGCTTAATTTGGTTTCAAATTGAATGAATATGATTATACAAAGTTTTAAGGGATAAGTTATTGATTTTGAGTTGAGAAATAAGTTGGATTTAATCCTAAGATAATTGGGAGTGTTAATTAGGAGTTAACTGATGAAGATTTGATGTTAAAAGATGATTTTTCACATTTTAGTACAGTATGAATCGATTCACACAAGGCTTCAGGCCCCAAATGCTGCTGTGAATCAAATGCAGCAGTTTTTAAGTGGATGAATCGATTCACAGTCTG
The DNA here is from genome assembly GCA_037113605.1 of Calophaca sinica. Taxonomy (NCBI): domain Eukaryota; kingdom Viridiplantae; phylum Streptophyta; class Magnoliopsida; order Fabales; family Fabaceae; genus Calophaca; species Calophaca sinica. The sequence goes on along the minus strand of CM073734.1, from coordinate 49,288,052 downwards.
CTGTGAATCGATTCACACCTGTAAAAAAGCTAAAAAACACAGATTTTTTAGGAGAAATCGAAATGGGAAGGAAAAAGGGAAAAGAGGGGCGATTTGGGAGGAGAGAAAAAGGGGAAAATGCTAGGGTTTCAACATCCTATAAGAGATTTGTGAGATTCTTGCTAGATTATCCCAATTTCTAGCTTGAATAGAGGATTTGAGAGTTGATATTTGGGTTTTATGAAAGTTAGAGAAACCTTAACCTAGAGAAGAAGAAGAAACACGAAATGAAGAAGAAGAAGAGGAAGAAGACCAAGACCCTTCAAGGATAGCTCAAGTCCTTGGATTTGAAGAAGAAGATTGAATGTTGTGGCTCAAGACTAAGAAGATTTGAAGAAGCCCTAAGTTGAGCAAAGAGGGAAAAGCTTGAAGGAGAGCAAGGAGGCCTAAGTTCAACCATCCTAGCTCATGGTCTTGAAGAATCATGGCGAGTTCTTCATCCCTTAGGTGATGGGCAACCATAAGTCCCTCATATAGGAATTTTCCTCAAAGAAGTCTTTAAACTCGAAAGGGTTTAAAGTTAGGGTTTGTAAACCCATTTGATTTTAAGTTAATGTTAAAGTTATTATGAAGAAACTATATGGGGTTTGACTGAAATAGCGTTGGATTCTATCCCTAAATCCCCTAATTATTATGTGATGCTTGAATCCTTGAATGCTCCAAAGAGCTTCAATGACATTATGTATGTTTGATGTTAGCTCCTATGTTAGCTCCATAAAGTTTCAGGGTATATGTTTAATGTATGTGTTGTCCATTAATTTGGTCAATTATGAGGCTTGTCAATTAGCCCTAAGTGTATGTCCATGGTGTCAAAGAAAGGACCCTATGAAAGTATGTGATAAGTGAATGATTGAAGCAGATATTCATAATTTGGTGTAAGTCTTATTATGAGTATAGCATGTGTAAGCCTCTAAGTGAGTAGTTAGCTAGAAATGAATGTTGTTAATGTTAAGCTAGATTCATTGAAATGATTGTAATTTTCTTGAATATTTAAATAATGAGGATGATGTTAATAAATCCTAGTTAGCTAAGTTGCATTTCTATAAACATGCATAAAAGCATAAGCAAAAGCATGAGCAAAAGCATAAGCTAAAGCATAAGCATAAAGTCCATGGCAAGACTTTTATTTATAGGAGAAGCATGGTATGGTTAGCCTCGTGCAACGCCACTTGGAGGGTTAAGACGTCTGACCACCACATTGTAGACGTTACTCGGTATCTCGGGACCTAAGCCTTGACAAAACCCGGTAACGGAGACTCCCTGTTGAATATCGATCCAATCGGTGGGAAGAGCTAGAACGTGCTTAGTAGCAAAACAAAGTTGACTATGAACTTAATAATGTTCAAGTCTAAGGATTTTAATGAATTCCTTATATATATATATATATATATATATATATATATATATATATACGTGTATTCAGAATGAACTTAGTTAAGTAAATGTTATGATGGATTGTAAATCCTTAGATGCTAAATTACTTAATGGTAATGATGCATAGAAGTAGTAAGAGTTGTGTTAAGATCTCTTAAGAAAGCCAGCAAGCTATGTTGATTAGAGTCTATAGACTAAAGCATAAGATTTAATGGTAATGATGCATAGAAGTAGTAAGAGTTGTGTTAAGATCTCTTAAGAAAGCAAGCAAGCTAAGTAGATTGGAGTCTATAGACTAAAGCATAAGATCAAATCCAATAGCATAAAGAAAAGCAAAGATGTGTTAAGTATAAAGTAAGTAAGTAGTAAAGAAGAACTAAATGTTCTTAGTTAAGAAAGTTTGCATTTTCGTAGCATTGTGTTTAGTTGTGCTAAACATAATTAAAGAAGTAATGTTTAAATGATTTATGAGTAATGCTATTTATTTATATGTTTACTTGAATCACAAGTTGATAAGTGGTATAGTGGACCTAGGATTATCCTACTCCGTAATATGCCAAGTTCTAAGTTCATGTTAGCTCATTTTAAGGCGTTCTCACTTAGAATATCAAGGAGCTTCTTTTTAAGTCCCTTATGGTTAATAGGGAGAGTAATGTTTTAGTTAGTCTTTTCAGGCTAGTATGATTCGGCGAGCAAATGGTGAGGAGTCCGTGAAGGGCTCACTGAGATTTATAATCTCACCCTGTTCCTTTTATTTGTTTTTTTTTTCCAGATAAACAGGAACCGAAGACAATGAGACGAAGCTCAAAGCTTGGGATTTATAGACTAATTTTATAGTGTAATGGAATTTTATATTCCGAGTACTGCATAAGTTGTAATCTATTTATTAGATTAATGATTTGAGTTTAATTTATGACTTGGATCACTGTAACCAAAGTTGTAAATTATTAGTAATTCCTGTACTTTAACGTAATTTGTCGTAGTTCGATTTTTATTGAGATATGGGTGTTATATTATGGTATCTGAGTTGTTCGATCTTATCGGACTGGGAGTCACGAGTTTAGTAGTGATTCAGCTTAGGAAGTGTCAGTTTAGTCCTTGTTGGACTGTAGTCAGTTAGCCGAAACTTTCCATTGCTCGAGAACATATCTCTGTATTCTTATGCCTAGTATGGAATATTGAGCCTGATTAACTTAATACTCCATACCATGTACGAAGAATGTAGAAGATGGAGCTAGCGGACGAGGAAGAGGACCGAATAGGAGCGCAAACTCTGAGAAAGCTTAATGGGCAAGGAATGAATGCAAGAGCTCTAAATAAGTGAGAATCTTCAGGAGTTACGGATAAAGGGAAACAACTTCCCACCTTTCCGGAGCCAAGAGTTAAGGAATGTTTCAAGAGTGGTTAGAACCACAGATGCGAGAGTTTGGTTAGACAAGTGTGTATTTCATGTACCGTCAACTGGGACACTCTGGAAGTAATTAGCAATGATGAGCAAGTAAAGGATTTTAATTGCAAGGTTTCAGTCGACTTAGGATAGGCGTTTAAAATAGTTTAGGTTTCAACAGCTGTTGATTTATCATGTTGTTTAACCTAATCTATTATGAATGGATCCAAGATTGATTGAGATCCTGTGATGATACCTAAGTGATCCATATAGGGTCAGGAGTAGGTTGAAGGTAAATTATTTACTCTAGTGCTTAAATGGTAGCAAGGAACCTCAAAGGTGAGCAGGCCTTAGTGAAGCGAAAGGAAACCCTAATCCTTTTAGGTAAGGTAACTTTAGTTGAGAAGCTAGCCTAGAAAGAGAAGTGGACGGTAGTCTTTGAACAATAGGAGTTATCAGCAAAGTTCAGTCGGCAAAAATTCGAGGTCATTAATGTTTGCATTCAATCCAATTGGCCGGTAAATGAAGTGAATTCATCCGACCAATTATCGACTTTATCTTAGTCAAATGAGAATATCATTTGTAATGGGACTTAGTCTATGATCGGGTAATGAAATCACCAAATTCTCAGGACAATTAGTTCATTTGCAGAGGTTAATTCCTTTCTGGGTTTCCAACGATCTATGAATATAGAAGGTAGATCCGATAAGTGAGATAGATGATTCCCAAGAAAATCAAGGATTTATTTTCTTGACATTAGTTAGTTCATTGGTTATTAGACGCGTCGATCCACATTACTATCAGATAGGGCTGCATGGATTTTCGGTCTAATTCTAGTAAGACCGAGATAAGGGAGTTAGTCCCTCAAGTTGAAGAGAGTGGTAGTAAGGTTCAACTAAGAGTGAAATGTTATGGACACAAATTAATCGGTGGATATATGAGGTTATAAGTTACTGCGAGCAAAGTCATTAGGTTGGGTCTGATGTGATTCTAACTAGCCATTTGCAAGCTGAGTCTCCAACCAAGTGAGGCTTAGACCTCGTGTGAGGCAAAGTTGTAACCAACTAGTGAAAATCAAGTCAGTCTAACTAACGGATACCTCACAAGAGTTAAGTAACCCTAGAATTTCAAGTTGCCTAGGCCAAGATGGCTGTAAGACCAAGTATAGTGAGCTAGAGATGAGTATCACTTCCATAAGTTACAGAAGAGATATTTGAGGAAGAATTTCCATTTGTAACATAAGTGTGAATGTTGTAAATGGGAATTGTTCAAAGTATGTATTAGTTACCTCAGGGTGACAACCTTATTTCGATAAGTTAGTTGACGAATGAAAGGTCACGAAAGGCTGTTTTGAGCGAACTTCCAAGAAACGTTCTTAGGGAAGTATTTTCCAAGGAATCTGAGAAGATAGAAGAAGCAAAGATCCACTCGTTTGACACCAAGAGGCATGTCCGTAGGGAAGTGTGTAGACACATTCGAAGAACTATCCACATACTTAACCTACCTTCAACGTGTATAAGATGATGAGTAAAAGACTCTCCAGATGGAGCAAGAGCTTGAACCGAGTCAAGTAATGTCGTGTGTCAATTTGAGGAGGATGTTTATGCAAGACTGTGAGTTACGACAGGATTACAAAGAAAGTATAGACTGCTTTAATAGTAGAACGTCTAGACAAGTAGCAGATGATGTAGAGCAAACGTAAGAATGTCCAATAGTTAAGAGCAACAGAATAAGAGAGCAGCACCAGAGTTAAATTCTGTGACTGCAAGTAAGCTATTCCACTTGACGGGAATAAGCCGAGAGGAGTTTACCTATTTGAAAAGACGTTAGATCAGAGCTCACACCGAAAGCACCGAAAGCCAATCCTATAGAAGGATGAGATAAGAAGGTAAGGCAATGTTTGGGGACGAAATTCCATAAAGGTTAATTTCTGTTCTCACCCCATGCTAATATTGTTATGAAGTTACCGCACTTTCAGCTCCACGAATTGAGTCTTGAAGTGAAAACCTATTTCATGGGAATGAAGTTGTAGTCGAAGTTCCAATGTAATACGTAGTAATTTTCGATGACAAAATTTTTTAAAAGGTGGGTAGTAGTGTAACACCCCAAATTCTCTATGCTAAGTTGAGAGTAAGTTATGAGGAGTTGTGTGATTGTATTCAAGCTTAATTTGGTTTCAAATTGAACGAATATGACTATTCAAAGTTTTAAGGGGTAAGTTATTAATTTTGAGTTGAGAAATAAGTTGGATTTAATCCTAAGATGATTGGGAGTGTTAATTAGGAGTTAATTGATGAAGATTTGATGTTAAAAGATGATTTTTCACATTTTAGTACCGTATGAATCGATTCACACAAGCCTGAATCGATTCATAACTGTGTTTCAGGCCCCCAAATGATGCTGTGAATCGAATGCAGGATGCAGTGAATTGATTCACTGTTTCTGTGAATCAAATATAGTAGTTTTTAAGTGTATGAATCGATTCACAGCAGACTGTGAATCGATTCACACCTGTATAAAAGCTAAAAAATGCAAATTTTTTAGGAGAACTCGAAATGGGAAGGAAAAAGTAAGAAAGGGGCGATTTGGGAGGAAATAAAAAGGGGAAAATGCTAGGGTTTCAACATCCTATGAGAGATTTGTGAGATTCTAGCTAGATTATCTCAATTTCTAGCTTGAATAGAGGATTTGAGAGTTGAGATTTGGGTTTTATGAAAGTTGGAGAAACCCTAACCTAGAGAAGAAGAAGAAGCACGAAATGAAGAAGAAGAAGAGGAAGAAGACCAAGACCCTTCAAGGATGGCTCAAGTCCTTGGATTTGAAGAAGAAGATTGAATGTTGTGGCTCAAGATTGGGAAGATTTGAATAAGCCCTAAGTTGAGTAAAGAGGGAAAAGCTTGAAGCAGAGCAAGGAGGCCTAAGTTCAACCCTTCTAGCTCAAGGTCTTGAAGAATTATGGGTAACCGTAAGTCCCTCATATAGGAATTTTCCTTAAAGAAGTCTTTGAAGTCCAAAGGATTCAAAGTTAGGGTTTGTTAACCCCTTTGATTTTAAGTTAACGTTAAAGTTATTATTATGAAATTATATGGGATTTGACTGAAATAGGGTTGGATTCTGTCCCCAACCCCCCTAATTATTATGTGATGCTTGAATCCTTGAATGCTCCAAAGAGCTTCAATGAGATTATGTATGTTTGATGTTAGCTCCTATGTTAGCCCCATAGAGTTTCAAGATATATGTTTAATGTATGCGTTGTCCATTAATTTGGTCAATTGTGAGGCTTGTCAATTAGCCGTAAGTGTATGTCCATGGTGTCAAAGAAAGGACCCTATGAAAGTATGTGATAAGTGAATGATTGAAGTAGATATTCATAATTTGGTGTAAGTCTTATTATGAGTATAGCATGTATAAGCCTCTAAGTGAGTAGTTAGATAGAAATGAATGTTGTTAATGTTAAGCTAGGTTCATTGAAATGATTGTAATTTCCTTGAATAGTTAAATAATGAGGATGGTGTTAATAAATCCTAGTTAGCTAAGTTGCATTTCTATAAACATGCATAAAAGCATAAGCAAAAGCATGAGCAAAAGCGTAAGCAAAAGCCTGAGCAAAAGCGTAAGCTAAAGCATAAGCATAAAGTCCATGGCAAGACTCCTTTATTTATAGGAGAAGCACGGTATGTTCTAGTTTAAGAATGTTAATGAAGTCCTTATATATATATATATAAGGAATTAGCTTAGTTAAGTAAATGTTATGATGAATTATAAATCCTTAGATGCTAAATTACTTAATGGTAATGATGCATAGAAGTAATAAGAGTTGTGTTAAGATCTCTTAAGAATGCAAGCAAGCTAAATTGATTGGAGTCTATAGACGAAAGCATAAAATTTAATGGTAATGATGCATAGAAGTAGTAAGAGTTGTGTTAAGATCTCTTAAGAAAGCAAGCAAGCTAAGTTGATTAAAGTCTATAGACTAAAGCATAAGATCAAATCCAATAGCATAAACAAAAGCAAAAATGTGTTAAGTATAAGGTGAGTAAGTAGTAAAGAAGAACTAAATGTTCTTAGTTAAGAAATTTTGCATTTTCGTAGAATTTTGTTTAGTTGTGCTAAATATAGTTAAAGAAGTAATGTTTAAATGATTTATGAGTAATGCTATTTATTTATATGTTTAGTTGAATCACAAGTTGATAAGTGGTATAGTGGACCTAGGATTATCTTACTCCGTAATATACCAAGTTCTAAGTTCATGTTAGCTCATTCTAAGACGTTCTCGCTTAGAATGTCAAGGAGTTTCTTTTTAAGTCCCTTATGGTTAATAGGGAGAGTAATGTTTAAGTTGGTCTTTTTAGGCTAGTATGATTCGACGAGCAAATGGTGAGGAGCCCGTGAAGGGCTCACTGAGATTTATAATCTCACCCCGTTCCTTTTATTTGTTTTATTTCCAGATAAATAGGTACCAAAGACGATGAGGTGGAGCTCAAAGCTTGGGATTTATGGACCAATTTTATAGTGTAATGGAATTTTATATTCCGAGTAGTATATAAGTTGTAATCTATTTATTAGATTAATGATTTGAGTTTAATTTATGACTTGGATCACTGTAACCAAAGTTGTAAATTATTAATAATTCCTGTACTTTCATGTAATTTGTCATATTTTCAATTATATTGAGGTATGGGTGTTACAAGATACCTAAAAGGCACCAACCAGAATTGTAGTTGAGGAAACCAGATGCCATACAAAGGAACTGATCAGAAACATTGACCCTAGGAGGCTACTTTTATGAAAGTTAGCCTTTAGCCCAGATACTAACTCGAAGCATCGAAGAATTACCTTCATATACCAAAGGTTTTAGATTGTTGGCTCCCCTATAAGTAAGGTATCATCTGCGTACTGTAGGTGGGAAATCACCACCCCAAATCTCCTGACACCAAACTCCTTAAATTTATTTTGCGCCACAGCTTGTCTCATAAGATCGATCCACTAGGCCTTCTACCACCAACATGAATAGGAAGGGGGCAAGCGGATCCCCCTGTTTGAGCCTCCTCTGGATATTCACCTCCTCATTAGGGCTGCCATTAATTAACAAGAATAGAGAGATTACCCAAGAATATACAAGCCCGTATCCAGGCCCAACGTACTTATCATTGAAACCAAATCTGCTCATCATATAGTCGAGGAAACCCCATCCAACCGAATCATATCCCTTCTCAAAGTCTACTTTGAATATTGATTCACCTCCTAAGTGTTGAATAATTAAATTTGTTTGGTAAACCAGTTACCTAAAAAAGTCAGATTAATCATTTTATTGGGTTTTCAAACCATGATTTTCGACAATAATAGAAGAGGAAATTGTATATTATACGGGAAGATTCTGTTTTGATAAAGATGCTCTTCTAGGGTTTTTACGTGTTCCTCTTGGGTTTTGCATGCTTCCCCAATGGTGGGTGTTCCTATTTGCTCATGGCCATGTTTTGGCCCTCCTACTTCTTCGATCCCCTCGTCTCCATTGCCTTCTTCACCTAATCTTCTTCTCCTACGAGAAAGACTTTTGCGCAGGCATTAAACAATTCTTGTTCGATCCCTCTCAGTCAATTGCCAAAACCATGCATGAAGGATGATTCCTTGCCAATCAAGATTTCTGAGGATGAGTATATTGCAGGAGTTGAGGCGTGTAAGAATCTCCATCGTGGTCGTTTGACCTTGTCAAAAGGTAATGCTCCAATAAGAACTGCTGAATTAGAACCAAAATCTCAAAGTTATGTAAGTCAATTGGTGCTTGGTCGATGGTTTCCTTAGGGAAAGATTATTATGAATTTTCTTTCTCCTCAAGGGAAGACCTGCGCATCATTGTTCGATTGGTTCTTGGAATGTTGAGCCGGGAGTGCTTAGAATGTTTGCTTGGACCCCAGATTTCAATCCAAACTTAATTAGCCAGACTAATGTGCAGCTTTGGATTTGTTTGCATGGGTTGTCTCGTGAATATTGGAGATCAAAGATTCTGTTTGAAATTGGCAGTTCTTTGGAAGTTCCTCTTTCATTAGATGAAGCCACTATGAAGAGATCCTTTGGTCACTTTGCGAGAATCCTAATTGATGTTGACTTGAACTCAATGCTAAGAGATAGAATTTTGGTGGAAAGAGAGGGTTATGCATTTTGGGTTGATGTGGAATGTGAAAGAATTCCTCCTTTTTGCTCTGCATGCCAAGCTATTGGTCACACTATGGATAATTGCAAGAATCATAAAAATTTTGTTCCTAAGGATAATAAAGAAGCTAAGAAAGTGAATGTTCAATATGTCCCGAAGGGGAAGGACAATATTTCTGCTCCTAAAGCTGCTAAGCTTCCATATGATAAAGGGAAAAAAGTTGCTAGCAATGGCCCAAAAATTAATATTGCAGATGTTGCTAATGCCAATGAAACAGTGCCAGGTTTCTCCATGGGTCTGAGGCAAGTTAAACTTATTGCTCAACGCACTGTCATTGATGCTACAACCTTTAAAGGTGTTAACAATGATCCTTGGGATGGGAATCTTTCTAATCCTTTATTATGTTTCATTGAGGAGGATAAGAATTTGGCTAGTGCTAATTCTGGTTCGGGTAACAACAACTTAGTCCAAGATAATAAGGAAAAGGCTCCTATTTCTGATGCTGTTGAGTAGATAGAGGCAGATAAAGACATGCATTTTTAGGATTTGGGGGATTAACTCTGTGAAAATTTTTGTTTCTAATCAAGCAGTTTCTCATGGCAAAAGCATAGGATATGTTTCAGATTCTTTAGATGTCACTACATTTATTGTTAACAGTAGCAATTTTGTTGCATATTCAATGGAGGATACAATTAGTGCTAATAACATTGACACTCCTATTATTCATAATAATCCTATTGTAGTCAAGGACAAGAGATTAGCAGGCAGGCTTTGGTGTGATGATTGTGAGGATGAATCTGATGAGGAAATCCTTAATGACAAGGCTTTGGAAGGAAACGAAATTGGCTCTTCTGCTGATAAATATTTAGATAATACTCAAACTAATGAGGAATTCACCACTGTTCTTTCCAGGTCTCAGAAGAAAAAGCTTAAAAAAAAGCAGCTGAAAATCAAGAAGAATGAAGGCTACAGAACCCAATCTAAGGGTAGCATTGAATCCCCTCCTCTATGTTGAAAATTATGTTCTAGAATGTCAGGGGTATAGGAAATCCTGACACTAGATTGGCTCTCAAAAATCTTTATAGAAGGCATCGACCTGATGTTGTCATTATCTCTGAACCTTGGATTTCTATCAATCAGGTTCCTGATGGCTTTTTTGACAGTGTCAATTTGAGATTGTTTGCTGAGAACGATAGGGGCCAATTATCTTCTAATCTTTGGCGCTTTAGTTCTCTCAATTTGTCTCATGTTATTATTAATTCGGCTAAGCAGCATGTAGCTTTCTCTATTACTTTTGCAGGCCAGCCTTTGTACATTGCAGCAGTATATGCTTCCACTAACTATATCTCTTACAGGCAGTTATGGTATCAATTATGTAATCTGAAGAATACTTATTCTGCTCCTTGGGCCTATATAGGTGATTTCAATACCATTTTAGGTGTGCATGAATACCAAAGTAGTGGAATTCCTTCACAGATTTCTTGTGCAGATTTTGGTTCTTGCATTGACTCGGCTCAGCTAATTGATGTGCCTACTAGAGGATCACAATTTACTTAGTCCAATGGTAGGTTAGGCAATAACTATGTTGCTAAGAGGCTTGACAAAGCTTTATGTAATAAAGCTTGGATTAAATTTTGGAGTTCTACGGACTGCAACACTCTAATTAGAGATAAGTCTGATCATTTCCCTATTCTTTTAAGTATGAAAAAAATCTGATAAGCAACATGCTTCTTTTTTTAAGTTTATGCAAATAAGGTCTTGATTAGAAGTTAAAACTGTTAAAAGCTAGGCTTCAAGTTTGGAACAGCTGAATTTGGTGATGTGCATTCCAATGTTGTTGTGGCTATGGCAAATCTTAATAATATTCAGATGCAAATTAGTAGGGATGGTACCTCATATTCTTTGTTTGCTCAGGAAAAAAGGATGCTCAATTGAAGCTTTAAGAAGCTTTGAACTATGAAAAGGATTTCTGGAAAGAAAAAGCTAGGATCAATTGGCATTTACATGGTGATAGAAACACTGCCTTCTTCCACAAAATGACTAAGGTTAAAGGTGTCTTCAAGCAGATTTCAGTTATCAAAGATGATGATAATTTTTATATGATGCTAATGATATAGAGAATCATATTTTAAATTATTACTCCAACTTGTTTGCTTCTGGAAACTCTTATCAGAATAATGATCTGGTTAGCAAGGTCATTCCTTATTTTGTGTCTGATCAAGACATTGATTTTCTCACTAAATTACCTTCTTTAGAGGAGGTTAAGCAAGCGGTTTTTTCTTTAAATGGGGATAGTGCTCCAGGTCCTGATGGCCTTGGTGGCTTCTTTTATCACACTTATTGGGAAATCATCTATCACGATGTCTATAATGTTGTGCTGCAGTTTTTCAATCAAGGCTGGATGTTTCCTAATTTGAACTCCAATGTAGTTGTGCTCATTTCTAAAATTGAAGGTGCTGAAAAAATTGAGCAATATCGGCCCATAGCCTTAAGAAATTTCCAATTTAAATTTATTACTAAAGTCTTGGTTGACAGGCTTGCAATGGTAGCTCATACAATTTTCTCAGAAAATCAGAGAGGCTTCATCAAAGGTCGTCATATCTCAAATTGTATTTGTACTGCCTCTGAAGCCATAAAATTGATATCAAGAAAGCATTTGATACTATAGATTGGAATTTTCAACTTCATGTCCTTCAAGCCTTTGGTTTTAATGCTAAGTTCTGTTCTTGGATTAATTAAGTCTTGTATTTAGCCAAGCTTTCTATCTCTATTAATGGTCGGGCTGTTAGATTCTTTAATTGTAAGAGGGGAGTCAGGCAAGGGGATCTTTATCCCCTCTATTATTTTGTCTTGCTGAGGAAGTTTTGAGTAGAGGGATATACAAGTTAGTGGATGATGGCAAGCTCAAATTAATGACAGGTCCCCGTGGTTTCAGGATGCGTAGCCATGTTCTTTATGCAAATGATGTCATGATCTTTTGCAAAGCCACAAAAAAGATCATTTCTAGTCTTTTGGAGCTTTTTGCGGATTATGAGCTAGTTTCAGGTCAGGTTGTTAGCTTAAATAAGTCCAAATTTTACTCCCGCAATCTTTCTCAGGCTAGAACCCGTAGCATCTTGGCCATGTTGGTATTTAGCGTGCGGTCTATTCCTTTCAATTATCTTGGAGTGTCTTTGTTTAAAATTAAGACAAAGAAAATTCACTTGCTCCCCATTGTCGACAAAATTAAATCTAGACAGTCCTCTTGGAAAGGTTCTTTATTGTCTATAATGGGCAGAGTCCAATTGGTGAAATCTGTCATCCTTGGCATGTTGTTTATAGCTTTTATATATATGCCTGGTCTGCAAATCTTCTTTCTTCCGTATTTAATTGGATCTGAAACTTTGTCTGGTCGAGAGATATAAGCACCAGGAAATTTGTTGTAGTGGCCTAGGGCAAGGTTTGTAAGCCTTCTTTGGAGGGTCGCCTTGGAATTTGTTCTATCAAAGCTATTAATCAAGCTGGTTTACTTAAGCTCAGTTGGGACTTCAAAGCCTCTAATCTTCAATGGGCCAACTTATTGAGAGCCAGGGTCCTCAGGAACCATGCTTCTGTTAGATACCATGTCTCTTCTTCTATTTGGTCGGGTATTAAATCTTGTTTGTCTACAATTGATGTTAATTCTTTTGGCAGATGGGGGATGGAAAGAATATTAATTTCTGGACAGATTCTTGGTTGTCTAGACCGATAGTTGATATTATTGGTGTTCCTAATAACTTGCACTGTTTGTTCAAAGCTACCTTAAGTGATTTCATTCACAATGGCAGATGGTCAAGTCCATATGAGCTCTTATTGCATTTTCCTAGCCTTCTGCATGAAATTAGAGACGTTTCTATTCCTCATAATCGGAGTGTGGACCTTCTTCATTGGGGTGCCAATGACTCAAGTGTGCTTACCTTCAAATATGCTTATTTGTATTATAAACCAGTTGGACAATTGATTTCTTGGACTAAGTTTATATATAAGCCTTGTATCTCCCCTCCAAAACTTTCATTCTTTGGAGATCATTGCACGATAAAATGCCTACTGATGAGCATCTCTGGAACAGGGGTATGATTGTTGTTTCAGTTTGCAGCCTTTGCTGGAAAGCTGCTGAAACAACTTTTCATTTGTTTCTAGAGTGTCCATTTGCAAAATCTATATCGGGTTGGTTTTGTTCTGTCTTCCATCTCACCATTGACTGCTCTTCTATTCTTTTAGTGCTTTTTTCTTGTAGCCAGAATTGGAGTCCGCAGGTCCAGGATGTTATTTCTGTTTGTGTGGTAAATATATTCAAAGTTATCTGGTTGTGTAGAAATAAGGTGCGATTTGAGAGAAAAACCATCTGTGTGCAATCTGCTATTAACATTATTATTTCTAATATTAATCTCTCTGGGAATTCCAGTACTGGTAAAATGTCTTATTCTATTGATGAGTTTACAATTTTGAAGACCTTTAAGATTGATGGGCACCCCCATTGTGGACCATCTATCAAAGAAATTGTTTGGGAACCTCCCTCTTTCAACTTTATCAATTGTAATACTGATAGAGCTGCTAAAGGTTGTCCTGGGCCAGCAGGTTGTGGGGGTATTTTTCGAGATCGAAGTACGGCTGTGCTTAGCTGTTTCTCTGTTAATCTTGGTATCAACAATGCTTTTTAGGATGAGCTGCTAGGTGCTATGTTTACAATTGAAGTTGCTTTTAATAAGGGTTGGCATTACCTGTGGCTGGAATGCGATTCTCAGCTTGTGATTGCAGCTTTGAAGAATAGCTCGATTGTGCCTTGGAGGCTTCAGAATAGATGGCTGAATTGCATGGCTCTTACCAAACAGATGACCTCCGTTTTTTCTCATATCTATAGGGAAGGGAATGCTTGCACTGACAAAATTTGCTTCTTATGGGATTCTAGCTAATGGCTTTGTTTGGTGGAACCTTATTCCTAGTTTTATTTCTGAGGCCTTTTTCAGAAATCGTTATAGTTTTCCTAGCTATAGATTTAAATAGTTGTTTTTTGGGGTTGGATTATGTCCCCTTTCTTTTCCTTTGTACTGGCAACTTCTCCACTTTTTTATTAATAAATTTTGGCGTGCTGCAGATGATTGGTAGTGTTTGTGGTGCCAACATAGTTGGCATCATCTTCACTATAGTGATGCTTTTGCATGCTAATTTTTGCCTTTAAAAACAAACCATGATTTTAATTAAATTAAAACTAATCATATTTAACTCTATAAATTAGAAATAATTATGAAATTTAGTTTTATGTTTTTTTTTGACAAACTTTAGTATTATAGTAAATATTGTGATAACTAAGAGGTTATCTAAAACTTATGTATTCCCTACACTTTTAAGAAATTAGTTAACTAATTTTTGTAAATGCACCATTTCTATTTTAACTGTATGTTAAAATCTGATTTTTTTTTTAAACAGGTTTTAGATTCAACTTCATTGGAACTAATTGCATCATCATCAATAGATCAGTAACTAACGAATATGGACATAAATAAATAATCGATTCTATAACATTCAAGTGCCTTCTTACGATTAACGAATATATGTTTTTTTCATTACAATCCAAAAAAAGAAATAAAATCACAACAAAATAAAGCTATTGACAAATTATACATAGTAAGTTTCAAATTGTAATAGCTAGTACATTACTTTAACAATTAAAGATTAAAAGAAACGAAATGAATCAAGCAATCAATAAATAACAATAACAGTGCACAGTTAAAGAGTAGATGTAAAAGGCACTTCGGTGGAAGGTAACCATGAGTTCCCAGCTATGAAATTTCCAACTGTGAATTTTGAAGCTTCGCTAGCTCTAGTTATCACATGATAACCTGGCCACTTAACTCGATTTCTTGTGGAAGAACCAGCACCTGTGTTCATGTACTCTCCATAGTATAAAGTACTTAATGCAAAATTACCACTTCATTCTAACCAACCTGCTGGATGGATCAAACTATCAAGAGAAGTCTTCATAAAAACTGTTCGAGAATATTGCTTCCATGGTCTTCCAAGATAAGTCTTAACAGAACTTTGGACAGGTCTCAAATCTGAAGCTGCTGCAACCCTAGAATTATGAATAGAAATACCAGTGTTTTGGTTTGGATCCGTTCTGCCTTGGGCAGTGATAGTGTTGATTTTGTTCGGAGGGTTTCTTGCAAATATGTTACAACTTTGGAGCACAACAGCAGCATTACCAAATATGAAGTCAACCGTGCCGTAGATGTTACATTCTCTATAGAATTGTCTTTCTGAATGGACATACAATGTGTCTTGATAACCTTCAAAGCTACATCTATAAAACACTGACAAGTCCGATCCAGAACGCAATGCAACAGCTTGGTGGTTTTTCGCACCGGCAGTGTTCCTAAGTGTTATATCTCTAGCAATAAATCCATCCCCTACAACAGCTGCAAAAATTCATATATTGTTAGGTTCCTAGTCTTTGAATGTATTCACTTAATTAATATTAAAGTCAAAAAATTCATTAATAGAAAAAGTTGAATCAACATTGGAAATTAAAGACAAAAAAAAAAAATGAAATCTGTATCTAATTCCATAGATAGAGATTATTTTATTTTTTCGGTCTATAATTTTTTTCGATAATTCAACATTTTCTAATAAGACAAATTTTTTTTGTTACTTACCAACGGTGGCTGAACGGAAGGTTGTCGTGCCGCATCCAACACTTTTGCTACCGGTGATTATAGTCTTGCCAATAC
This sequence comes from Calophaca sinica, assembly GCA_037113605.1. Taxonomy (NCBI): domain Eukaryota; kingdom Viridiplantae; phylum Streptophyta; class Magnoliopsida; order Fabales; family Fabaceae; genus Calophaca; species Calophaca sinica. Next base: position 49,272,355 of record CM073734.1, on the reverse strand, counting down.
CATCTCCCACCAACATGATATTCTTTGCTTTGATCTCAACTTCTTCGTTGTATACTCCAGCCGTCACGTGTATAACATACCTTCCTTTGCTACTCTTTGGTGCAGCATTTACAGCTGCACCAACTGTTGTGTACTTTCCAGACCCATCTTTCGCCACCACTACGTTAGCTCGAAATGATGGAGAAGATGCTTGCAATAGCTTTCTATCACCAGGCTTGACCCATGTTGGGAATCCATCTTTGTAGCTTGGTTCTTGATCATGATATTGAACTTTGTTAAGAGCCAAGGTGTTGCTTAGCAACTTAGTAACATTGTTGGACATGAGAGGGAGAACATAGTCTTGAACACCAAGCTCGTAGAATCCAGCTTTGCATGTCTCAAGATTAGTGAGAGCTGTGCTGAGCCATGTTTGAGTATCTACTTGAGAACACTTGGTGTTAGGGTCTAAGGTTTTGTTGAGTTTGAGGATGGTTTGTTCATAAAGGTCAACACAATCAGCCCATGCAGCGGTTTCACGTGGGTTAGTGCATTTTGAACCAAGTGAAAGAGTGTTTGCATGGCCTTTGAGTGCTCTCTCTTGAGCAAGTTGCAATGAGAGCTTGAAGAAATCAGTTTTTTGTTTGATGAGTTTGTGTTGGTATGTAGGGTTGTTGCTTAAGAAATACTCACATGGTTGAGGGTTTGGGGTTTGGTTACACCAAAGTTTAACTTCATTCATGGAATAACCAGAAACGAATGAGGCAAGTATGAAGGGAAACAAAAGTGTTACAAGCAAGCGAAAATCTACCATGGTTTTGGATAGTCTTATATTGCTTTAAGAATTGCTTATTGGACAATCTTTGGAAAATGAAAGTGAATGATGAAGATGATGTGTTCGAGAGAAGAGGGTTTGATTGAAATGAATGGAGATTGTGTTTCTTTGGCTAATCGGATGCCTTTATATAGAGAAAGGTAGGAGAGGGTATTTTTGGAATTATAAGGTATATAGCCATCGGGAGCCAAAGTTTAATTTTTTGCTTTCCACTTTTCCTATTCCCTTTTGCCATTAGTTTTATTCACTATCAACGTCTAAGTTGTTAGCAATATGATTGAAAGAAAATTATTCATGCATGTCTTTTGACTTTCAATATTTGCATGATGTTTATTGACTGTGACAAGTTGCCATATTTTAGCAGCCAAATAAAACGCGTCAATGTATTCCTAATTCTGCATGTTAATTTACGTGTCTTTTATGGAGGGTAGCTACTTGTATTGGATTTGGTTGTCAACGACAAGGATATAGCACATAGGTTGAAAGTTTTTGAATTGGCGACTGGATAAGTTTCCGAAAGGTTAATTTCCGAAGGCTAAATGAGAAAAACTACATTATTAGTGTACATTTTTTTAATGGCAAAATATTATTAATTAGAGGTATAAGTGACTATGTGAAGCTATTAATCTTGTTTTGAATAATTAACTGAAACTATATATTTATGATGATGATGCAACAATTTTACTTTCCCATGCAAAATATATTTTTTAAAGAAGAAAATATTTTCACTCGTAAATATAATTAGTAAGCTTTTATATATATATATATATAGTGAGACCAAAAAAGGAAATAAATGTGAAAAAAGTATATAGCTATTAATATTGCATATGTGGTGAATGACTGGGGATTATTTCCAAAAGAATTCATTAGAATCATCACAATAACTTTTTGCATTACCGGAAGCTTGAATTGCGAACACATGATGATTTATGTCTAATAATGATGCGTGTCATGGGAAAACTGTTAAAGCATAATAACAAATGGCTGCATACAGATTCATGAACTGAGAGAAGGTATTTTGCAGCCAACTGGCACGTGTTGTTCTGCTGATTAGAGAGTTTTTCAAAATGTCAAATAAACTACTTTGACAATATGAACTTCGTAGAAGTTCATTGCCACTCTATTTTTCATACATAATTTTAGTGTTTGTTGCATACGTTATAATTTATAGTCTCAGGTAAATCAACTCAAATGGGTTTTTTTACCTCTCATAAAAAAATGGGTTTTTTTTACCGGGATGGTGTGCAATAATCAAATTGTTATAAGTGAAAAACTATTTATTAAAATGATGTGAGTCATATATGGGAAATATAATTTTATTCTATATTAAAAAGTTTAAAAATTTTAATTTGTATATGAGAAAGACGAGTCCCTCTAACATGAACCCTCACTACATGTGTTTGCTCTGGGTCGGTGTCAATTCTTGTTAATGGTAGCCCTACCAAGACTGCTCAGTTACAGAAAGGGTTGAGGCAACGAGATCCATTGGCCCCTTTCCTTTTTCTTATTGTGGCTGAAGGGTTGAGTGCTATGATGAGATCACCTAGTTGGTGACGTTGTTAGGATTTTTAGTGGTTTTAATTTTGGATCTAATGGTCAAAATGTCATATCGCATTTGCAGTATGCTGACAACATGCTATTAATTATTGGGAAAGCTACAATAGATAATTTGTGGGTAATGAAACCAGTTCTTAGAGGATTTGAGTTGGTTTCAGGTCTCAAGGTTAATTTCTCAAAGAGGAGTCAACTGTACGGAATAAATATTAATGTTGAACTTCTTTCACATGCGGCGTTTTTTTTGCTATATGTAAGACATGGAGAATTACCATTGAATTATTTGGGGATGCCTATTGCTGCAAACCCGTTGAGAGCTTCAACTTGGCAACCTGTCATCGAGTCTTTTAAGAAAAGATTGTTCGCTTGGAAAGGAAGGTATGTTTCACTTGCTGATAGAATAGTCTTGATTAATTCGGTGCTTTCCAGCCTCTCATTATGCTTCTTTTCATTCTTTAGCACACCTAGGAAAGGCATTAATACTTTAGTTTCAACTCAAAGATCTGTCTTATGGGGCGGTTGTAAGGAGACAAGAAAATTGCATGGGTTAATTGGCTACAAGTATGTAAACCCAAAGAATTATGCGAATTGAGCGTGAAAAATCTCAAATTATTCGACTGAAGTTTATTAGGGAAATTGAGGTGGAAGTTTCTCTGTGAAAAAGATGTTGTATGGCTCCCTTTGTTGAAATTCAGATATGGAGATTTATATTCTGTTATAGACGGTGAGAGATGGTCGAGGAAACATTCATCATTTTGGTGGAGCGATTTGTGTTTAATTGATAATGATGTTCCTGAACTATGCGAATTGAGCGTGAAAAATTGTATGAGTTAATTGGCAACAAGTATGTAAACCCAAAAAATTATGCAAATTGAGCGTGAAAAATCTCATATTATTCGACCGAAGTTTATTAGGGAAATTGAGGTGGAAGTTTCTCTGTGAAAAAGATGTTGTATGGATCCCTTTGTTGAAATTTAGATATGGAGATTTATATTCTGTTATTGACGGTGAGAGATGGTCAAGGAAAAATTCATCATTTTGGTGGAGCGATTTGTGTTTAATTGATAATGATGTTCCCGAACTTCCCCAGTGGTTCTCTAATGGTATTGCTAAGAAAGTAAAGAGTGGATCTAGCACCCGATTTTGGCTAGATGTGTGGTTTAGCAACATGAAGCTAAGAGAGTTGTATCCTCGACTATTTTCTTTAACTATAGATAAGTCAACATATATAGCTGAAATGGGCAGCTGGTGTGATGATATGTGGGCGTAGTCTTAGAAATGGAGAAGAAAACTTTTTGCTTGAGAGGAAGATCTAGTTGTTAAACCTTTGCAAGAATCTTAATGATATTTGGGAATGGAAAACCAGCTCTTCTAGAGTTTTCTCAGTTAAGCCAGCACATAAGCTTCTGTTAGAAAGTGTGCATTCAGTAGTTCCAAGTCACTTTATTGCTCTTATTTTCAAACATTTGTGGAGTAGTGCAGCTCAAAATAAAGTGCAAGCTCTATCTTGGAAGCTGCCTTTAGATAGGTTGCCGACAAGGAGCAACTTGCCGAATAGAAGGGTGATCGATATTAGATGCTCATTTAGCAAGTTGTGTATTCTACGGTGCTGAAGCGAAAACATCTTCTCATTTGTTTTTTGCTTGCCAGGTTTCATATAGAGTTTGGCTACAATTATATGGTTGGCTTGGATATTATGTGGTTATGCCTTTTTCTTTTTCGGAACATTTTTTATTGCAAAGAGGCTTGGTTCGTGGCAAAAGACTCTAGAAGGTTTGGCAAATGCTTTAGCACTCAATTGTGTGGAGTATATTGGTAATGAGGAACGATATCATCTTTAATAATTCAATTTTTGATTTTGTCTCTATTATAGATCTCATAAAGATTAGGCCTTGGGCATGGTTAGTAGCTAAGAGTGGTAGTTCAAATTTACAATTTTCTGATTAACGTTGTTGCCCATCTGATTAACGTTTTTGTCCTTCTATTGGGTTGGAGTACCCCTTGTACTGCGGTTAATGTCATTTTTTTTATAAAAAAAACCCTAGGTGAACCCAGTCTCCAAATGGTAAACAACAGGTTTCGAGGTTTTTCAATCATATTTTGGTCAAGCTCTTAATGTTGTAGTGATGAGCGGTTGAAGTTTAACAATTTACAATTGAGTCCCTTGTTTACAAGAGCTAGTTCAACAGAGAGGACACTGCCATTTGGGGCTAGGCACAAAGAAACGGGTCCAAAGGTGAACCGAGTCTCCAAAGAGGTCCAATTAAAGGTGAACCCAGTTTCCAAATGGTAAACAACAGGTTTTGGTTTTTTTAATCCTATTTCAGTCAAGCTCTGAATATTACAGTGATGAGCGGTTGAAGTTTAACAATTTACAATCGAGTCCCTTGTTTGCAAGAACTAGCACAATAGAGAGAACACTCTGCGATTTAGGGCTAGGCACAAAGAAAAGAAGATACCTCAAATTGATTTGCGACACAAATGTACTGACGGTATCGTCCGTCACAGTTGGGGCAAGACATTGTTGAAGTGCATGCCTTATGGAGGAGAGGAATTACAAGGTTGTTTTAACAAAGTCGAAGGAGGTATTTTCTATCAATGTTGGCAGTGAAGATTTTCCCGTGTGACTGGTTTAAGCAAGGACCATGTGTGTAGGTGACTGAGCGTCTAGTCGGAAATAGTATCGACTTAAGTAAGTGAGTGTTCCTACTAATTGTTTATTAATTGCATAACAGTTTGATACAGTAAAGCCTGTGCAACTAAAGCGATATGGTGATACTCCCTCCTCAGCATCGTCATATTCAGTGGACCAGGACAGTGGGAGTAGGGGTGGTTGGGAGTATAGGCGTAGGGATTGGGAGACATCTAGACCATCTCCCCTTATCATACCAATGGTCGAACCCTTGAGGGTGTATGACCCTCGACGCCAAGGGCATCCTACTATGGGAGATACGTAAGTTCCACCACGACCTGGCGTGATCTCTAGGACCAAGTCTTGATGGCTAGTTGTGTGTTTGTCTAGTTGGAGGAGGTCTCTGTAGGTTTTTGGATATATGTGTAATGATATTTGTATTCCCCACATTTTTTACTTTTGTTGTACATTTCCATTATTTTTGGAGGTTTTCAGGCAAGGACCCTGATTGTATATATGCAAACATTCTGATGCATATATCATAATCTTTATTCAGTTTGCTTCCGCATTTACTTCACACTCTGATATTTTGTTTTAATAATCTCACATAAGTAAATGACTTAGGAATAATAAATTATAAAATGAGACGAAGTTGTCTCATTTGGGTGGTATCAGAGCAGTTTTGTCTTAACCGGACTGTAAGTCATGAGGGTGTTTGAAAACCGGTCATGTCTAATTGGATTCCTACCAAATGCCAACTATACCCAGAAGTGGGTAGAATGTTCGACCAGTAATTGTATTATCAAAGATATAGAAGGTTGCTCTTACCAATTCATAAATCATGGATTTTTCGTTTTCAGGAGATCGATAGTTCGCACACGCGGCAATGAGGAATCCCTAAACCCCGATGGAAATGGAAATGGGACGAGTTCAGAGGGCAAAACTTTCAGTACTAGAAATTGCAGGGACGACACGGAAGCTAGATCTTTCGGGGATTTGGAAGCCACTATCTTACAACAAGCCCAACAAAGTGCAAAATTTATCCAGTTGTCCCAGGAAGAACGTGAGACAATGGGACAACAACGAGAAATGGAAATGAACGACACTGGATTAATCGCTTTCTTGAAAGGAAATTCACCCCAATTCAAAGGAGAATTTGATCCTGAAGGAGCAGAGAAGTGGGTTCAAGAATTGGAAAAGATCTTCACAGCAATGTGTTGTAGGAAGGATCCACACGAGACATATGCTGCATTTCTGTTGGTAGGGAAGCTGAGAGTTAGTGACGCGGTCGGAAAAGGGTCCTAGAAGCTGAGGGTAGAACCATTACTTGGGAACTCTTCAGGGAATGTTTCCTAGAGAAGTATTTTCCTAGCACTGCCTGCCAACAGAAGGAAAGAGAACTCAGCACCTTGACACAAGGAAATATGACCGTGGGTGAATATGTCGCAAGATTTGATGCCCTGGTGAAATACTCTAACTACTATCAGTTAAACCCGAATAAAGAGTGGATGTGTTGAAGGTTTATAGATGGACTCGAGCGAACCTTCGCCGATCGATACTATCATTGAGATTGACTTAGTTTTCTTGATCTAGTGAAACGATGCATGGAATTGGAAAGTATCGAACCCAGAAAAGATCAAATGAGGAGTGGAAGAACTCTATGAGGGTAAGGACTGCCACAGTACAGACAAATTGGTCACTAAAGGGGACCAGCTGGGTAGACTCGTCCTTACACTCGACCTGTACAACCATCAGTAGGAGGACGATGTTATGCTCCTTATTATCCATCGTTTTCACCTCAAGGATTTCAACCTTGTTTTCGATGTGGAGGAAACCATTATGTAGGTGATTGAAGACAAACAATTTTTCTACTGCCCAAGATAAACACCTATATGTTGGTTTAAGGTCAGAGAGAATTTACTTTTGGGTCCTGAACTTATCAACAGACCTTGGAACAAGTAATGATGACTCGAGAAAATATGATGGCGACCCATGATAGACAAAAAGAGCTATCATGACAAAAGGATGAGATCTTTGGAATTTGAAGCAGGGGATCATGTGTTCCGGTGAGTCTTTTTGAGAATTGGCATTGGACAGGTGATAAAATCTAGGAAATTAACACCCCGATTTATTGGACCGTTCCAGATTCTTCGAAAAGTCCTACCATATCGCATTACAACCATATCTCTCGAATCTTCATGATATTTTTCACGTATCTCAACTTCGAAAGTTCCATCTTGTTCCTTCATATATTATCAAACCTAAGTCAGTACAACTCAAGGATAATTTGGAATATGAAGCATTGCCCTCAAGAATCACAGATCGAAGGATCAAGGAACTCCGTGGTGATTGGATACCCTTAGTTCGAGTTATTTAGGATGAAGTTACTGGACATACGACCTAGCACTACAACAAATTCTAAAAAAGATGGCGCTACTTTAAGCAGTGCTTAAAATAAAAAACGCTACTTTATGTCATACCTAAACAATAAACAGCGCTTACAACATTAAGCGCTACTGTTTAGTTTTCACAATAATCAGCGCTTAGTCCTTTAAGCGCTGTTTTATCTTTAAATACTAAAAAATGAACTGGCACAATAATCAGCGCTTCAAACATCAAGCGCTGTTTTTTATCATACGAACAATAAACAGCGCTTTATAGTAGTAAGCGCTGCTTTTGGTGATACAATAAACAGCGCTTTTAGACTTAAGCGCTGTTTTTGTGAAACAATAATCAGCGCTTTTTTATTAAGCGCCGTTTTTGGTCGATTTATTAAATATATTTCCCTCCTCTCTCATTTCGCAGAAGCACTGTTCTCTCTCTGTCTCTCAACTCTCTCTTCGCAAGCTCATCCGCGAGACCTCCGTCGTTCCTCTCGCCTCCATCTCCCAAGTCCCGGTGTGCTTCTTCCTCAACGAGATCGTGTGCTTCCCCTCACCTGAAATCGGACCTCGTCGTCCTCCAAAAGCAGCTGGCAGCGCTCGGCCTCCGTCCTCCCCCTCGCCTCCATCTCCCAACTCCTGTTTGCGTCCATTTCCAAGTATCGCCACTGTCTCCATTTTGTATCTCGATTCCACATTGGTTTCTGTTGGTGGTTCGTTAGTTTTTGGTCTTTGTTCGATTTTGTTTGATTTTGTTCACTGTTGTCCCATTGCTGTCAATGGTGTTAGGTTACCGTGGCAAAGAATGCAAGTGTTGGCTAGAAACAAGTTAGATTGAGTATAGAAGAGATAAATTAGAAGTGTTAAAGATGCTTGGAATCAGTTTGTTAAAATGTACAGTTTGTAAATATATATGCATATCAGATGGGAATCACTGGAAAAATGACCATCCCAGTTTGAAAATGTACACTTGCATGCAGAGAAACAGTTTTTCAAAATTTATGTGAATAACATAGATTATGGAAAAGTAAAAGAACAAATAAAAAAGAATGGAAGAGTAAAACTGAAGTAAATTTCGTTTAATTTTGATGTTTGTGGTTCTAGATATTTGAATGCCTTTAATTTTGGGTTTAGAAATTAATATTGTTGTAAGTTCTAATTGTGATCCAACTTTGTCGTGGTTAGCAGTTGTGGAACCTGCTTTTGGTTTTTTTTGTTTTGAACAATGAATTTTGGAATGTTACAGGTATTGTATATATTTTGAAATGTCCATATTTTAGGGGAGACTCTGCCAAAATTTTGTTAGAATTTTGATCTAGTCTGTGTGTTGATTTTAAGAGCAGTGATAGTTTTAGTCTTGCTTTATTTAAATGGGCTTTTTCTATTGTTTTACCTCTCAATCCATAGGTAAAATATGGATCGAAAGTGGATGTCGAAGGAATATAAGGATGGAGTGAAAGATTTTATTGGGTTTGTAGTTGGACATACAACAGACCATAGTAGAATCATATGTCCTTGTTTAAGTTGTTGTTATACAAACAAAATTAGTGTTCGGGAATTGGAATGGCATTTAGTGAGCAATGGGATTGATCAAACTTATACCTGTTGGACAAAGCACGGTGAGACAAGAGGTGAATCTTCTAATATGGGGAATAGTGGGAGATATGTGTCAGAGGACACCGCTACAAATACATATGATGGTGACCGTTTTGAAGATATGGCAAATGCGGTTGAAGAAGATCTTCGTGATTGTCCTTAAATGATTGAGAAGTTGATGAGTGATGCGGAGAAGCCGTTATATGAGGGTTGTACTAAATTCACAAGATTGTCGGCAATGTTAAAGTTGTTTAACTTGAAGTCGGGCAATGGATGGACTGATAAGAGTTTTACGGACTTACTCACACTTTTGAAAGATATGTTGCCTAATGATAATGTGCTTCCTAGTAGGACATAGAGGCTAAACAAATGTTACGCTCTATTGGCATGAGCTATGAGAAGATACATGCTTGTCTTAACGATTGCATTTTATTTCGTAATGAATATGTATCGTTAAAGTCATGTCCAAAATGTGAAGCCTCACGGTATAAGAAGGAAAATTCGGCTCCAGAGAAGGTATTGTGGTATTTTCCCATAATTCCCAGATTCAAGCGTATGTACCGTAGTTTAGAAGATGCAAAAAACCTGACATGGCATGAGGATGAAAGGATTCAAGATGGCAAGCTACGGCACCCGGCAGATTCTCCTCAATGGAAAAAAATTGATATTGATTATCCTGATTTTGGGAATGAACCAAGAAACTTACGACTTGCATTGTCTCATCGATGGATTTAACCCACATGGTGTTCAAAGTAGCTCTCACGATTACATGGCCTGTGATTTTGGTGATTTATAACCTACCTCCATGGCTATGCATGAAGCGAAAATATATGATGTTGTCTTTGTTAATTTACGGGCGAAACAACCAGAAAATGATATCGATGTATATTTGGCCCCTTTAATTGAAGATTTGAAGCAAATGTGGGAGACAGGTGTGGTGGTGTATGATAGGTATAGAAGAAAGTTTCACCTTGAGGGCTATGATTTTTGGCACAATTAATGATTTTCCAAAGATATGGTAATCTGTCGGGATATAGTACCAAAGGTCGGTGTGCATGCCCTATATGTGAAGACAAGATCTGATTGGATTCGGTTGGAACATGGTAGGAAGAATGTCTTTCTTGGGCATCGCAGATTTTTGCATCCAAATCATCATTATCGGTCATGGAGAAAGGCATTCAATGGGAATACTGAGAAGAGCGGAGAGCTCCTTTGCCTCGGCGGGTTACACTATTTGTTAGAAAAAGTAAAAGATTTGAATATTAAATTCGGTAAACCTTTTGCAGGAGACCTTGCCACACGAGGGTGGAAGAAAAGGTCGATTTTCTTTGAGTTGCTATATTGGAAATCATTATACGTAAGACATTTCATTGATGTGATGCATGTTGAAAAAAATATTTTTGATAGTCTCAGTGGTACCTTACTTAATGTGCCCGGGAAGACAAAAGATGGCATCAATGCAAGGCTGGACTTGGTTAGTATGGGATTGAGACGAGAGTTGGGACCGGTAAAGAAAGGGAAACGTCGTACATATCTACCTCCGGCCGCTCATACTCTATCTAGAAAAGAGAAAAGAGATTTTTGTAAGTTTCTTGATGGAGTTAAGGTTCCAGAGGGGTACTCTTCAAACATTAAGAACCTCGTATCGATGAAAGATCTCAAGTTAAAGGGTCTAAAGTCTCATGATTGTCATGTTCTTATGGAGAATTTGCTACCTATAGCTATACGATCTATTTTGCCTGACAAAGTGCGGAATACCTTAAGTAAACTTTGTTTCTTCTTTAAGGCAATTTGTAGTAGAGTGATTGACCCTGGAAAGTTGCCAGCCTTGCAAAAAGAAATTATTCTGACTTTGTGTGAGCTTGAGATGTATTTCTCGCCTTCATTCTTTGACATAATGATTCATCTAACAGTTCATCTGGTTAGGGAGACACAATTGTGTGGGCCAGCTTACATGAGATGGATGTACCCGTTTGAGCGTTACATGAAGATATTAAAAGGGTATGTGAAAAACCGATCACGACCAGAGGGTTGTATTGTTGAACGGGATATAGTCGAAGAAAATTTGTTGAATTACATGCAGAGAGTATGTATCTGATATTGAACATTCTATAGGGCTGTCGCGGTCTCGTCACACAGGAAGAAGTGCAGGGGAGGGGATTACTGGACTTGAAATATTGACTATATCAAGGAAAGAATGGGAACAAGCACACTTATATGTTTTACGCAACGCCGATGAAGTTGAGTCATATGTTGTAAAACACAAGGACATACTCAAGAGCTTGCACCCAAATAAGAGTCAAAATTGGTTAACAACAGAACACAATCGGTGTTTTATAAAATGGCTGAAAGAATACATTTCTGCAGAGTTTATTGCAAATCCTAGCTCGGTTTCAGAAAGATTGAGATGGTTAGCTAAAGGTCCAGATATACATGTTAGTTCTTACACCGGTTATCTGATGAATGGGTACACTTTTTATACAAAAGAACATGATGATCGGAGGAGAATACAAAATAGTGGAGTGACTCTTGTAGCTGAAGCTATTGATATATCAAGTGCTAAAGATAGAAACCCCATATATGCGAATATGTCATACTTCGGGGTCATTGAACGCATATGGGAGTTGGATTACAAGATGTTTCGAGTGCCTGTGTTCCAATGCAAGTGGGTTGAGAATAACAACGGTGTACCAATGGATGAGTTGGGGTTCATGCGGGTGAATTTTAATAAGTTGGGATATAAGGATGAGCCCTTTATTTTAGCATCGCAAGCTCAACAAGTGTTCTATGTCACCGATCCAATTGATATGAATTGGTCCATTGTTCTATTGAATAACAAAAAAATTGTTAATGAGATTGATGATGAAGCACATGAATATGCTGACATTGAGGATGACCTTTTCTTCGGGACATCACAATCATTGTTTGGGGCAAGTACACCTATAGAGGATGATGTGTATATTAGAAATGATCATAATGAAGGGCTTTGGATCAATCCATTATTTCATAAGGGATGCGCAAATCTGAATAAAACGAGAAAGAGGAAAATAGTTGCTTAAATGTACATGTATGTAGTGAATGCTATTTAATTTTTATTAATTTATTGATCAATTAAATGTGTATACATTGATTTCTTTATTAATTTTTATTAATAACTTATGTGTATAATTTTTTTTCAGGTAAATGGCATCTGAAGGTGATGATAGTGCTCCCGAGGCCCCCCAAAAGGGGACGGCGTCCCGTGGACCGACTTTTAAAAAGAAACTCATCCGTGAGAGGAGTAAAGAAGTTGCAAAACGTGTGGTAAGATACTTATCGATTAATCTAATTTTTTTTAGTTGAGTATCGAAATTTGTACACTAATACTATTTTTTTATAGGTTATATGGAATGCTAGGGGTCAACCAATTGGTGAAAATGTTAATGACTTTATTCAATTCATTGGGGCCACAGTCACGGAAAGCAGTCCCCGATTAGCGCGATAATTGGAAGGATAAGGATCCATATTTGAAGGAGCTAAAAGATGAGATATGGGTGAGATACAGGTATATAAAAATGGGATTAATTAACATTGGTTAGTTGTATTGTTTTTTAATTTATCTAAACATACTTATAGTCTACCATTTTGTTTATAATGTTTTTCTGAAGCATTTTGATGTTGATGAGACCGAAAGGATATTAAACTTAGGTTAGCTGGAAGATCACACCGAATTTCGAGCTGCGTTAGCGAACAAGTGGTTGAGAGACCAACAGGGAACATCGGACATCGACCTCCAAAGAAATATGCATCGTTCATAGAACAGGATGATTGGAGCGCTTTTGTAAGAAGACGCAGAAAATGAAGAATATATAGTATGTACAATAATATTTATAACTTTTATATATGACGTTAAACCATGCATTAATATATTCTTATGTTTTTATGTAGAGAAAAAGCAATGAAAATCGGCAAAGAGCGTCAAATCCTCCATACCCTTACAGAGGAGGGGTTAAAGGGTATCCCCGCATTGAGGAAGAAATGGTATGTACAATATCTTTAATTATAACTTGTTTTAACGCATCTCTTGGTATGTACAATTTCTTTCTTACTTTCTCTCAATTTGTTTGTTCATATGTACAGCTGTTGGAGTCAGAAGAAGATGCAACTTCTCAATCCATTGATCGATCTTGTTTGTGGATAGAAGCCCGGCGAAACAAGAAGGGTGACATTGAACATCTACCCACTAGAGAAGTGCCTGACAAAATTGTAAGTATGATAACATTAATTAACGTTTAAATTAGTGACAATGATATTATTTAATAATATTTAATAATATTTGTGTCTCGCAGAATGGACTGTCAATGTCTATGTCAGATTTTTCTAGTCAAGACATCCTTTCCCAAGCCATACCCATCAAGGAGTATCCTGGTCGGGTAAGAGGCGTGGGATTTGGCGTCTCCCAGGGCGCTATCTTTGGATCACAGAAGCGCGTAAGACACCATGCTGATGCTAGTGAAACAGAAGAATTGAGAAGAATGGTAACTCATCTATACCAAAAAGTTCAGGAATTGGAAGATAGCAAGAAGGATAAAGATGAAGTGGAGAGGAACGAGCATCAGTCACCTATCCCTAACCCAAAGAGTGTTAGAGATAGTTGCACTATTGTGAGTCCCGAGGTAATAATCGTTACATTTCTTTTTATACTTTGTCACCTAAGTATTCAAAGATTTAACATATTAATATTTCGTTTATCATTGGTTTAGGGCATTTATGAGTGCAGTCTATATTTGACAAGTCCAACGCAACAAATGGTTGGTAAGGGAATGTTGTATAATGAACCAGGTGTGTCACTACACAACCTACCCTTACCTCCTAATCATGTAAAGGTTAGAGTTGACGTTGCACTTGAGGGAGATGCACTATCGCATGTACCATTAGAGGCGGCAGATGTGATGACAGTGGAACAGGCAATAGGAACCTATGTGGCATGGCCAAACCACCTCGTAGTTACAAGTGATATGGTACGTATATGTTAAAGTATATTAAAGTATATGTTTCACTATCATATACTGCATATATTTATTAAATTAGGTGATCACTCACTAACTAATCAATATATTGGAATGCAAAATATGTAGGTATCCCCAACATCCAAAGCCAAGGACAAAGGCAAGGGCAAGCTGCCTATAGCTAGCAAGAGTGTTGGCAAGCAGCCAACAAATGGGTCATTCACATCTCCAGTGAAGAAGGTCATGGTATCTCAGCCTCCTACAGCTCCTACTACAGATTTTACAATTTATCTTAGAGTGCATGTGGGAACAAAGATGGAGGCGGCAGATACCATTAAAGTACCAATGGATGAATCAATTTTCGGTTATGAGCACGACCTAAGAGCTGGTGTTGATGGTGCACTTCAAGAAATTCTTAATGACAACCTATGGTTAAGTGAAACTGTTATTAGTGTATATCTCAGGTACTGCATTAAATTTTAAAGTATCCAATATTTTTTTATTTTTTCAACTAAATATTTATGTTATTGTTAATGCATTAATTTGTATGCATGTTTTAATTTAAGGTACTTGTATCAAGAGATATTGATCCCACAAGAACAAACTCAAAGGTTTGTATTTTTGTGCCCACAACGGACATATATGGGATCATGGAATGCTGACATGTCTGAGTATGTGATTCCGCTTGACATTAGCAAATCCTGACTTTGAGACTCTGTTTTTGTCACCTTGCAACGTAGTGTAAGTCATTTAATTTAATCAATGTTACTAAATTTATTGAAATGTGTTTACTTTCTTATATTTTTTTGTCCAACATTTTTGTAGGGATCATTGGTTATTGTTAGCGATTAACTTGAATCAAAACGTTGTGTACTATCTTGATCCATTGCGTGTACATATCAACATGCGCAAAACAATGAAAGAGAAGTACAATCAGTAAGTGTGTATAAATCATAGATATGTATATATATATATATATGTATGCAATTTCTTAAACGTTAAGTTACTTGTAATATTGAAGTGTTTATTTGTTTATGTTTGGCCTACGTGACATCTTGTGCTGGCTGGTATGATATTTTCTGTTGTTACAGATGTTTTATAAATTTTGGAATGTCCATATTTTAGGGGAGACTCTGCCAAAATTTTGTTAGAAATTTGATATAGTCTATGTGTTGATGTTAAGAGAAGTGGTTATGAATGTATTGGAATGATATTTTTTGGTAGGTAGAAATTATTATGAGTGTGGTTCTAGATATTGAATGATTTTGTTTGATTTTGCACTTAGGGCAATCTTACTTTATCGAATAAACAAGTCTCGATTTTCTAAATTTACTCCACCTAAATGGATACCGATAAAGGTATTTATATCAAATTTTTTATGCAATTATTCAAATTACAAAAAATAAAAACAATTAATTTCATATTTTTGGTTTTATAGTGTCCTCGCCAACCGAACTCTGATGATTGTGGCCGATATGTTTTGAAGTTTCTCAAGGATATTGTTGTTCATAATCAAACATAAATTCCAACAGAGGTATGTATGTAATAATTTCAAAGTTTATATAATTTTTTTTCTTTTACGCATACCATTTGAATGCTTATATTCAATTCTAACTTCATTTAATTTTCATTTCGCTGTACTATCCTGATTGTCAATTCGACACATACACTGATCATACCGAACTCAAAGAAGAGTGGTGTCGATATTTTACTACAAATTTTATCATTTATAAGCAGATAGAAGAAGAATAATATTAATGTTTACGTGAGTTTTTGTTAAATTTGTTTTTTTTTTTAGTTTAGCATACTTGAATTGGAAAGGTTCACATGAATTTAGGAATAAAATTCCTTTTTATGTTGGCTAATATTTTATATATTTTATGTTGGTATTTTGGTATGGTATCTTATGTTGTTACAGGTATTTTATATATTTTAGAATGCCCATATTTTAAGGAAAACTCTGCCAAAATTTTGTTAGAATTTTGATCTTGTATGCATGTTTAGTTGCAGTGACAGAAGAAAAGATATTACTATTTAGGTAGTATTTGTAGCATGACATGTGTAATATTTTAGTGATCTATTCTGTATAATTGTGAATTTGACTTAGAAATATATTGTAATTTATTTATGTTAATGTAAGGATATGTAGGAATCTATGAAAAAATTACATTATAATGTTAAATTTTGATGTTGATACAATTGGGTGTTGATGACAATTTTGGTTGCATTTTGTGTTATCACAATATTATACAACAGATATAATGTAAATGTGAGAGAATAAGCAGCGCTTCAATAACGAAGCGCTGCTTATTGTATAAAAAGACAGCGCTTCAAAAAGGAAGCGCTGCTTATTGTTCACAATAAACAGCGCTTTATTATTGAGGCGCTGTTTATTGTCCAGACAATAAACAGCGCTTACTAATTGAAGCGCTGTTTATTGTCCATTTTCAGCAGCGCTTCATAAACGCTGTTTTTATGAAATACAATCAGCAGCGGCTTAATTTTCAGCGCCTTTAAGCGCTGTTTTAGGCAAAAAATAAGCGCTGTTTATTGCCAAAACTTGTTGTAGTGTAGGAACAAAATGACAAGATTCGAGAACACTACCCTCACCTAATCCTAGGTATGTGAAAATTTTCAAGGACGAAAATTCCTTAAGGTGGTAGTAATGTGACATCCTGAGAATTTCAATTAGTAAGATCATTTTGGGAACCTAGGATTAGGATAAAACGAGGAGAAAACAAACCAAAACGCGAAATTTTAGGATCTCAGTGCCACATGGAATGTGACGCGACGAAGAAAACACGTGGGTTATCGCGACCAGGCTGGCACATCACCAGAGTTGGATGACATGTGGATCCAAAATATCATGAGCCTACGCAACGCGATGGGAGGTAAAACACACGCTAATCACAATGCGACCATAGCGCAATGACACATGGACTGTGTCAGTATAAGCGCGTTGCGACAGGAAAGTAATGGGGCATTGCGTTGCGATGAGCCCGAGTCCTTGCCTATAAATAGCTGATCCTCTCCCCGTCATTTTCATTTCTTCTTATTCTCTCTCTAGAATTTCTTCTCTCTAAAATTTAGTTGAGTCTCCACCTCGGGGGTTCCAACGCGGAGGGTCGAGAGTGAGTGTGAGAGCATGGTCTTAAGGGGCATCCTTGGGAGCAGGAGCCAGACAAAGGGGGTAGGAGTAGCAGAGCAGGGAGGTACGGGTAGAAGCTCCAACGAAAGCTTAGTTCAAGAAGGGAGATCTGAATCATATTCACTAGGGAATCCACATCAGAGGACAAAGACACAGAAACGTGTTTACCCTAATCCCCATTAGAATGAAAAACTCGTTGAACCTCCACCTGGCACCATGGAGATGTTACATCTGCAACTTAGACCAATAGACCCCCTTATTATGTGAAAGGGGTAAAAGCCCAACCCCACTAAAAGCAACCGAGGCATTGCTATTACCACAAACGGGAGTAACCAGACCCTCTAGATCACTAAGCTGCAAAGCCACTTGCAAGTCTTCTGTGTGGGCCCCATCATAGTCTACCTCATCCCACGAATGTCAGAACTGTCTCCGCAGGACTGAAGTAACCGGAGCTAGAAGAGGACTGAGCACCACCGTTCTTGGAGGATATCAGAATGTTAATAGCATTGAGCCCCTCCTCCCTAGACCACTCTTCCACAATACTGATTGGAAAGATCTCCCTCCTCACGCAAATTTTAACGGTAGAATCAATTGCATCCTATGAAGATATTGACACATGAACCCTTGAAACATCAAATTGAGATTTAATCTTGTTTGCTCATCAACAGAAATAAACATTGCAAATATCAGAGCAAGATCATGGGAAAACTCGACCTCCTAAACGTGTAATGGCACCCCAATACACCTAATCCAGATAGATCTTTCCTTGGCAATGCAAGAAAGAGACCAATCAGAAATATATTGAAACCACAGAGACCACCAATCTTGGTTGTTGGATGTGGCATCTCTAAGGTTCTCTCCCTCAAAAGCACTAAGCAATACAAGTTCACCACCCATTGGAGTAAACTTAATAAAGTGGTATCCTTCAATGAATAGCTGATCTTAGAAACCCACTGCCGCCTCCCTTTTAAACATATTCCCCACCAAGCAGCTACTCAAGCTCCTCATGTTATCCTTTGAAACCACAACTTCCATGAGTAATCCACCATTCTTAAGGCGACAGGAGGTACCAACTATCCTAGGCTTCTTCCCTCCTTCTTTGGCTTCTAATGGTTGGTTACATACTCAGATCCCCTAGAGAATCTAGGAAGATTGATGCATAATTTTTTATCCCTAATCCCGATATTATCCAAGCGCTTCTCCAATACCAACTTGTCTTCGACCTCTTGACATCCTTGAAAGGAAAATTTTCTACCAAATTTGTCAACCTTTTATAGTAGGAAGACGTCCCCCACCTTCACATAGTTAACAAAAATCTTCTATAGAGCAGATCTCTTCATCTCTGTAGGAAAATGGGTGAAGCAAACAGATACAGAGGTGCACAGGAGATTATGAAGATAGCCCCCAGATGATACAGCCTTGGCAAGCACCTCACACTTCCCTCCTTTCTCACCTCCCTCCTGACCGAAGCCACTAGAAACACCCTGACCGTGTTTGACAAGAGGAGGACCTTTCCCTTCAACCCACTTTCCTTTCTCCTCCCGCCTTCTAACCTCAACCCAGTCGTCATCATCTCTGTCACTAATTCTCTGACTTTCTCTCACTTTGTTCCCACCAACTCTCTCACTTTCTCTCACTACTCTCTCACTCATGTGTTATTAAACAAAATAGCCAATTAAACAAAATAGCTAATTAAAACAGCACAAATAAAAATGACGTTCTGGGGGTGGTTTATCTATAAAAGGGGTAGAAAATTAGGATTAAAGTATTCCGATTGGTGTTGTAATCCTAAAAGTTTTTTATATTCTACTTGTAAAAATCGTATGGGTGATTATGCTGTAACGAATCATTTACTCCCTCCGTTCCATAACTTTAGTGGTTTAAGGTTTTCACACACAGATCAAGGAATCATTTAATTGAAGTATATTTTTACCAAAATAGCTTTATTAATTGCTGCAGGTTTCAAAATAATCAACTAAATATTTGTGGAGTTGTGTCAGTTTTCAATGTAAACACAATAAATATATGAAGGGTATACTTGGAAAAAAAATATAAATTACATCTTGGGTTTATAAAACACCCATTGTTTTGAAACAATTTTTTTTTTGCTAAAACTACCAAAGTTATGGAACGGAGGGAGTAACACGCTACACCAATGCTTCCCATTTTCTAATCGTTTATTTCTAAAACTAAAGTACATACTGAAAGCAATATTTTCGCCCCTAAAGTGAGGCTAATGGTGTCATTATACTAATCAAGTAGTATTATTTCTGAGTATTAATCGTTAAAAGGTAATTAATGTGAGAAAATGCTACGCCATTTACCATTCTCCGTTGTTTTGCATCGGCAATAAGTATAACCACAGCTATGCATTTGGTTAATGGGACGAGTAAATAGTGTTTAATGTTGCACTATTCCTGATTGGCCAAGTTGAGTCATTTACTAGGGAAGTGGGTCAGTGTATTTTAATTGTTTATCTAAGCACCGCTTCTTTTTCTTCAAAGCATTGCTTCACAGTTTGCTCTTGGCAGAGGAAAAGGCGCAACTCATGATAGGTAAATAAGTAGGATATTCTGAAAAAAATTATAATTTTCTTCATTTCTTTTATTTTGGTCTGAGGTTAGTATGGGAAATCAGAGAACTAGGGATTCTATGGAGTATGGCCGAGAGAGAGATAGAGGAAGGAGGAAGAAGACCCCCCGCCTGCAGCTGCGAGGGTGCCGACAATCGGCTGCGGATCATGATCTTGATGTCAATGTTTGGTAATTATTTTGTCATGATTCTTTACATCTTTACTTTAGAAAATGAGTGTGTTACCTGCTATTTTTTGATATTGTTTCTTTATCAACAATGTCTCATTCTTCCTTAAAAGATAAATCTCCCTTTAATTACAAGCCCAATAGTAGTGGCAAAGGCTAATTCAAATGCTTATTAAATTCACCATCAGTTTCACTTTAGTAGTGACTAATGCAATGTCATGATCCAGAAGATTAGATAATGTCATGCAAAAGGTGCTAATGGCTGTATATTATCGATGCATATATATATTATTGTCCAGTTGCTTTCATATAAAAAGGATTTATGTAAAAAATAAACTTATGTGCTTTTTTTTTCACCTGCATTTTTGTTGCACTCTTGAAATAAGTAAACTTATGTGCTTTAGTCACAATATCTTCTTGAAGGCTGTAGCAACATTAGTGTTATGCATTTGATAGTGTCTGCAAATATGGATGTAGAAGTTTTATATAGATAGGAAAATGTCGAAAAACAAGTCCTTTTGTGTAGGGACTAGATAAAAACCTCAAATAGTAAATTATGTATAAGTTAGTCATAGCAATCAAGAGATTTGTTGGCAGCAGTAAGAAAATTTTCTTTCTCTGCATCACTCATTTCAAGTGCCAGCTAAAATGAAATTTCTAATAGAAAAGAAGGCATATTTTGCAAATTTTATCTCTCTCCAGAGCATTGTCTTTTAGTGTAAGGACACCTCTACTTTTCTTAAATCCCCTTGATTGGTGGCTGCAAATATCCTACTTGCTAATTACTATAGTTTATAATTTAAAAAAAAATTATTTAGATTTTATCAATTAAATATTTACTCCTGATTTTTGTAGGGTGCACAACTTATTGTGAAACCGGCGAAATTACTAATGGAAAGCTTTAAACTCACAAGCCATTTCACTCTATTTCTCTACGAGAATGTTGTCCTTCTTGCAACTTATTTATGTTTTTCCTTATTTCTCTATCTATTGTAGTTGGAATTATGTGTTTTGTGGTTTTATGTTGGGGTGCCTTTTTTTGGGTTTGATAGTAGTTTCATGTAGGTTGAATTTTGTTCACTTGCAATTTTTTGATTCTGCATATTGATTTTAAATGATAAATTTCTGAAGCATTTTGCCACTAATATATTATTCAGGTGAGGATAAAATTAAGGATGACTTGGCAATGAAGAAATTTGTGTCTACACGTGGTGCTTTGAATGTAAATTAAATGTGGTGGCAAACTTTGAATCCAAACAAACTTTGATAATAATCATTTTGTTTTTTTATCAGAGCTGCTATACATGGTTCTTCATGTTTGTTTCAAAATTTGAAAGAATTTGAAACCTGTACCGTCGCAATGTACATTACCTTATGAATCCATTATTACATAGATAATTTCAAAATAACAAAAAGAAAAGTCATAAACTAATACCGTCAAACTAAATAGTTATATACTTTCATATTTTTTTTTGAAACGAATACTTTCATATGTTTATTCCCTTGCTTCAGTGTTTTCCTTCATCAATTGGATTTCTCATTTGTTTTGATTTATTAATCATAAGCTAATAAATTCTTAGTGAATTTCGATAACTTACATGTCAAACTAAAAAGATACTCGAAAAGCCAATTAAAATAGAAACGTGTGAAATTGAAGCAAAGCCTCAAATTTTATATTTTAAAATTAGTATTTTCATATTTGAATTTCATTAACTGTCATAATAATATTGTCATATTAATAGCTTATTTTTTCAATTAAAACTTTAAGGTGGTTATGGGCTTAATTTATGGTCTGTCTGGATGCCATCTCACTGTTTGTAAAAAACTAAAAAATTAAATACAATAAAGAATATTTATATCTAAATAGCATCACTATTAGAAAATTTGAAATGTATTATTAAGTTGTGCTATTACATTCTCCACATAAATAGAGAAATATACGTAATTACAAAATACCAGGGTGAATCTTTATACCTATTTTCTTTTGTTGTTAGTTATATTTTAAGAGAAACAGTAAATAAAAATTAATAACTTTCTCGCGGGGGAATAATATGTGGTATATTGTTGTATCCTATATTATCACTTTTCTCGCCAGGGGATCAATTTGTTAGGGAAAAGTTGAATGGTAGGTATCTCTTATTGTAGATTTTGGATGTGCATTATGTGTAATATTATGAATTCTATATGCATTGTAATAATTTTTTTTTGGACCGGATTGTAGCAGGTTATTGTAATAGTATGAATGTTTCAAAATTTTATTTTGTCATCATTTTTATATTTAAAATATAATTTATCTATTTTTAAAAAATATAATTTATCTGTTAAAATTAAAATAATAAAGCATATTATCTCAAACAAAATTTGTCCCACACTACTTTCTAAATATTTAATTTTTTTTTGAATGGCAAACAATTTATTAAAGGGAGTACAAGGGGTGCTCCAACCCCAAGCTTACAAGAGCATGACTGAAACACAACAGCACTAAGCCGAAGCAATAGAAATCAAAACCAGTCCACCAGATACTATCGCCTAACAATACAATCTAGGGGGTCCACAAACCATTCATAAGACAATCACGATGGAGGCTTAGCACGAGACAAAAACCACCTCCAAGACAAAGAGATAATACGGTCAATTGCATGGCCCAAATCAGGCACTACCCCAGAAAAGATACAACCATTCCTGAGGTCCCAGATTACCTACCGGGCTGTATGCCAAATCACAAAACTGGGAGAACAAAGAGGTGAGATCCAGTGGGAGCACAAAATCAAACCCCAACCAATTGATAATAGAATACCACACTCTGGATGAGAAGACGCATCCACAGAATAAGTGTAGAGATAACTCCCACTCGGACCCACATAAAACACATATCATACCACCAGGATCCATAATAACGCCTCTTCTAAACAAGTTTGTCCGAGTTGGGACTCGATCCAAAAGTAATTGTCAAAAAAAGGCAATTACCTTTGAAGGAGCAAAACTCTTCCAAATCTTGGATAGAACTGAAACCTTGGGGTCCGATAAACCATCCACACGGGAAGAGGACCCAGAAAGAAAAGCATATGCTGAAGAAACAGAGTACATACAACTAGGATGTCTGGTCCAAATCCAACGATCACACTCTGAGGACAAGGATGAGCCCAACAACAATGAACGTAGCTCTGTCTGCAAAGCCTCATCGATCCCAGACAAAAAGACGTCTCCACCACTGAATACTCTAGCTCCATAACCCTTGTAACTAGCTACCATAGTGCCACACCAATGCATCAGGTCCTCCGCCATTGAGCATAGTCTAGGGAATAGACTACACAACGGTGATTCATCGATCCAAGTATCATACCAAAAAGAACTAGACCTCCCATCTCCTACTCTCCTCCTAAAACTACTCAATAACCAATCTGACCCCCCCAGACCCCCAATGAGACAAATATCCTTCCACACACTGACGCCGAAGAAGAGACTTTCGGAGCTTTGAATAATAGAGAGGATGTAATCCCAGCACCATACTTCGAAGCCACGACCCTACACCACAATGCCCCACCCTCCCCAAAAAGCCTCCACCTCCATTTCCCCAACAAGCTAAGATTTACCCGCCTTAGGTCCCTCACTCCCAGCCCACCCCCACTCTTAGGCTTATAAACATCTTCCCACTTCACCCACGATATCTTTTTCACCCCAGACACCCCTCTTCACAGGAACTCCCTCTGAATCCTAAATACCCATTTCCAAACCTTCACTGGAATTCGCATAACAGAAAGATAGAAAATAGAAATACTACTAAACATAGAGTTTAGGAGTACAATTCCACCCCCAAGCTAATGCTCCTGTGGCACCACCCAATAAGCCTGCTACGAAGCACCTCCACCATAGGCTCCCATGTAGATGCACATCAAGGATTAGCCCCAACCGGAAGACCAAGGTATTTAAAAGGTAATTCCCCTATCTTACAGTTGAGGAAAGAAGCCACAATCGCCATAAAAGCGGGGCCAACATTTACCCCTATCAGATTACTCTTAGGAAAGTTCACCCGTAAACCAGAAGCAAGCTCGAACCACCTAAGGACCATTTTCATAGCCCAAAGGTTATCCGCAGTAGCCTCCCCAATAAACAGAGTATCATCAGCATACTATAGATGAGAGATTACCATCCCCAATTCCCCCACACCAACCCCTATAAATAGCTAAAGATCTACCGCCTGATGCATAAGGCCGCTTATCCCCTCGACCACCAAGAGGAAGAGAAACAGGGCTAAGGGATCCCCCTGTTTCGACCCCCTCTTGATATTAACCTCCTCCGTGGGGCTATCAGTTACCGATATATACAGACTCCCAGAAAACATGCAAGCCCAGATTCGTGCCCTCCACTATCACTAAAGCCAAACCACCTCATCATATAATCTAGGAAGTCCTAATTGACCGAGTCATATGCCATCTCAAAGTCTGCCTTGAATATCAAACACTGTTCACCTCGCTTCCTTGCCGAGTCCACCACCTCATTTACTATCACCACTCCATCAACGAAGTTTCTCCCCTTAAGGAACGCTGACTGAGTAGGGAATATAATAGAATCTATAACCCTACTTAACCTGGCTGCCAACACCTTAGCCACAATTTTATACAAACACCCAAGCAAAGAGATCGACCTATAATCTGCCAGGGAAAAAGGACATTTCACTTTTGGGATGAGTGTAAGGAAATACGAGGCAAAACTTCTACGTAGCTTGGCATTAGCATAGAATTCCTCGAAAAGCACTCCCACCTTAAGACGCATAAGCCCACATAATGATTTTATGAAACTCTAATTGAACTTGTCCTGTCCCGGACTCTTATTACCATCACATTCTGCCACCACACCACCAATCTCATCAAGCGAGAAAGGTAGGGAAATAGATTCAGAGTCCACAGCCAACAAGACTGGGAAAGCAATACCATCAGGCCTAGGACGATCCCAAACCTCCTCAGAAAAGTGCTCCCTAAAGTATCGTGTGGTCTCCACCCGAATGCCTGCGACATCCTGCACCCACCCGTCTGCCACTCGTAGAGCTGAGATCTTATTTCTTGCTCCACGAAATTTGAGGCACAAGTGGAAATATCTGGAGTTAGCATCGCCTTCCTTCGACCACCTGACTCTAGATCGCTGGTAGGTAAGGCTATCCTTACTCTTCAAGAGAGCCCATAACTTGGAGAAGTTTTGCTTCCTACATTCAACTTCTGGCGGGGAAAGGCCCCCTCCTCACCTTTCAAGTCCAGTGCTCTAATATTTTCCACCAAAAGTTGTATCTTTGTATCCACACCACCAAAGATATCCTTGTTCCACAGTTTTAGATCCCCTTTAAGTCTTTCCCACTTCTCCTTAAGGATAAAACCTATCCACCCGGCAAGAGATGGTGATTCCCAACTTTGCTGAACCACCTGTCTAAAATCCTTATGCTACAACCAATGATTATTGAACCTAAATGGCTTGGGTCCCCAACTGCAACCTGAATACCGGGTAATAAGTGGGCAGTGATCTGACACATCTCGCTCAAGAACCCAAAGAGCGACATCACCCCAATGGTCTGCCCACCCCTCCGACAGCATAATACGATCCAATCTGCTCATTGCCGCCCCATTTGGTTTGACCAATGTGTACTTCCGATCTAACAAGGGGAGGTCGATAAGACCTAAGTCGTCAATAAAGCCACCAAACTCACGAGCTTCCACAACATCAGCATGACTATCAGCACCCACCCTCTCCTCTCATTTAGGGAGCAAACAGAATTAAAATCCCCCAACACACACCATAAGTCACCGCCAAACCCCTTTCTTGACATCACTAACTCCTCCCACAAGCGCTTTTGTCAGCTAGGTTGCACCTAGTGTACATATTTACCACAAAACACCTCCCCCACTCCAAACAAACACCCACAAAGCCAAAACCATAGAAATGAAAAACGAGATTACCAAGCGCACTATCCCAAATAGAGAGAATACCTCCACTGTTGCCAACCGCCGGAGAGAAATGCCCATTGCATAAGTGATTCCCATAGAGATGATGACACAGGCCATCCATGATTGTCTCCATCTTTGTCTCCTGAATCGCAATAAATCCCAAGTTATGTTCCCGCACTAAGTTTCGAATCTTTTTCTTTTTCAGCAGAGTGCCCAAGTCCCGAATATTCATTGAGCACACTATCATTGATCCACTATGTCGTGCTCCATCAAATTCCCGCCCGAATTGTCCCGTTGCTCCAAACCTATGAGCCTCTGCATCGAAGTTTCCTCCCTAACAGCCATACCTATATCGTTCCCATGTCGAAAATTTTAGTTGCTTCTGCCTGGTCTCCAAAACCACCTCTTGATCCTCAGACTGAAAGTTGTTATTAGATACCGTAATTGGACAGCCCAAAGCCTGACCCAAATCCACAAAAATATTAAGCCCCTCCGGTTGAATAGCAATTGTTGAGGGAGTAATATGCGCCGTGTTAGTAGGTCCCTCCATCATAGCCGCTGCCAAGACCCCATCTGGAGCGCCATCACCGGAATTGTCACTAGCTCTCAACAAATTGTTGAGTCCGCTATACCCCTTTAAACGAGAGAAGCAACCATGCCCAGATGCCAAATATCCATCTCTCCTTTTCACCTTTCTCCCTACTTCACCCCCAGCAAGTGTAAGAACTCTAGTAGAGACAGAGAACACGACAATGATGACACATGCCATCCATGATTGTCTCCATCTTTGTCTCCTGAATCGCAATAAATCCCAAGTTATGTTCCCGCACTAAGTTTCGAATCTTTTTCTTTTTCAGCAGAGTGCCCAAGTCCCTAATATTCATTGAGCACACTATCATTGATCCACTATGTCGCGCTCCATCAAATTCCCGCCTGAATTGTCCCGTTGCTCCAAACCTATGAGCCTCTGCATCGAAGTTTCCTCCCTAACAGCCATACCTATATCGTTCCCATGTCAAAAAATTTAGTTGCTTCTGCCTCCTTCCTTGCTGTAGAAGGAGTTTCGTATGTCTCCAAAACCACCTCTTGATCCTCAGACTAAAAGTTGTTATTAGATACCGTAATTGGACAGCCTAAAGCCTGACCTAAATCCACAAAAAGATTAAGCCCCTCCGGTTGAATAGCAATTGTTGAGGGAGTAATATGCGCCGTGTTAGTAGGGCCCTCCATCATAGCCGCTGCCAAGACCCCATCTGGAGCGCCATCACTGGAATTATCACTAGCTCTCAGCAAATGGTTGAGTCTGTTATACCCCTTTAAACCAGGGAAGCAGCCATGCCCAGATGCCAAAGATCCATCTCTCCTTTTCACCTTTCTCCCTACTTCACCCCCAGCAAGTGTAAGAACTCTAGTAGAGACAGAGAACACGGCGATGATGACACAGGTCGTCCGTGATTGTCTCCATCTTTGTCTCCTGAATCGCAATAAATCCCAAGTTATGTTCCCGCACTAAGTTTCGAATCTTTTTCTTTTTCAGCAGAGTGCCTAAGTCCCTAATATTCATTGAGCACACTATCATTGATCCACTATGTCGCGCTCCATCAAATTCCCGCCCGAATTGTCCCGTTGCTCCAAACCTATGAGCCTCTGCATCGAAGTTTCCTCCCTAACAGCCATACCTATATAGTTCCCATGTCGAAAATTTTAGTTGCTTCTGCCTCCTTCCTTGTTGTAGAAGGAGTTTCGTATGTCTCCAAAACCACCTCTTGATCCTCAGACTAAAAGTTGTTATTAGATACCGTAATTGGACAACCCAAAGCCTAACCCAAATCCACCAAAAGATTAAGCTCCACCAGTTGAATAGCAATTGTTGAGGGAGTAATATGCGCCGTGTTAGTAGGTCCCTCCATCATAGCCACTGCCAAGACCCCATCTGGAGCGCCATCACCGGAATTGTCACTAGCTCTCAGCAAATGGTTGAGTCCGCTATACCCCTTTAAACGAGAGAAGCAGCCATGCCCAGATGCCAAAGATCCATCTCTCATTTTCACCTTTCTCCCTACTTCACCCCCAGCAAGTGTAAGAACTCTAGTAGAGACAGAGAACACATCGCCCATGGTATGCGTCTTTCGTCCCCTATTTGATCCCTTGGTAGCCCTTTTTCTTCTTTTCATCTTCTCCTGTTTTGTTGTAGCTCCCATCTTCCTACCATGCTCCGTTAAAACCTGGGTGCCAGCTCCCACATGGGGGTCACTTGGAGAGCTGAGTGACGAAGTTTTTCTCTGACGGAGCCACTGGGGCCTTAGAGAGAGAGAATGCAAGTGACAATTAAGCCCAGGATTAAGAGAAGCATGGACTAAATTAGGAGAGTCCACTAAGTCTAGGATTAGCCCAACTGATGTTAAGTTACCCAATTTGTAATTATCAGTCTCTTGTGGGTCCGTTTGAGCGAGCCCATGTTGTGGCCGGTCCCTATCAACCTAGCCAACGCATCCTTCTATTTTTTGACCATTATTGGCCTCGTGTTCCAAGCGAGCCAGAAGAGTAACCCATCCTAATCCCTCTTCATTTATCCTCGCTCCCTCCACATTTTGTCCACACACTTTGTGAACCCTAGATTTAGGCGTAACACACCTGCGCTCTGTGAAGAAACCAGAGGTCCCCCTTGAAGACCCCGCCACCACACCAATAGTCTCATACTCAGGAGTATTTGTCCGTTGGTTTAAGGGATCCAGTTGACCTCCACCAATAGCCTCCCTCTCCTTCTGCAGTAACGTGTTAGGGACGCAGGAGACCTCCTCGCTAGCTTCTTTCCCTTTTCGTGAAATACCCTGAAACCCTGTCTCCATCTCTGCAGATATAGCAAATTGTAGCCTGGGCAACTCTGCTCTATAACCAAAAGCTGTTGTACTTCCTGACCCACCTCGAACCCTTCAATTTCACTCCCAAAATCGGAAAGACTGCCGGCCACTGCATCCCCTGCGCTCCAGATGACGGAGCAGAGGGAAGAAGAGTCTGAGGCCGCACAAGACTTCTGATCCAGCGACGAAAATTTTTCTTCTGATCCAGCGACGAAAATGGTACCACTTCATGAAGAACACCCGGTTCTGAGGGCCAGAGAAGCACCGTTTGGCCCCCCATTGGAATAGCTCTCACTACAAAAAAAAAGGAAAAATTGTGGCGGTTTTTTTTGTCCAAAATGGCGGTTTTCAAAAATGCCGTACATCTGTCCGCCATTCTGTAAATAATGGCGGTTGCAACGGAACTGCCATAATCTACCTTTTTTAAAACAGCGGTTCTTTTTCGTAAATAATGGCAGTTTATAACCGCCCTAATATGCTATACGAATCCAACTATTGTTGTATAAACTGGCGGTTTGAACCGCCACAATATTCGGGTTAAAACGGCGGTTACAACCGTCGTAATCCATTGTTAAACAAAGCACGCAAATCGAATTCATTAACCGCCATAATTTTATTTTATTTTTTTAAAAAATTTGGTTTATAATTTTATTGTTTAATATTATTTATTGATTTTATACTTGTCAAAAAATTAAAAGATAAATATAACAACTTTTTTTTTACGCAAATAAATAAATATAATAACTTAACAACTAATTTAAAAGGAACATAGTAATTTCATAAACTTATATAAAGCCAGTGTAAGTGCAAACTAGTCCAGCTGATCAACATATCCAAAATTACATAGTAAGTCTCAAAGTTTGATAAAGATATCCTAAATAAATCCAAAAGTAAACATGTCTAAAAAGATAAAAACATCTTAAATATTTGATGTGCCATTAACTGGTTCTGGTGCATGAGGATTGCTTCCACCTGATGATCTTCTTATATTATCAGAAGAAGCTGCACTTCCTATATCTGATGCCTATAAACATAAAAGATAAACATATTATGATACAGTAAATGTAGCAAAAATATGAAAGGCTCAAAGCCTATGCCATTCCATGCAACCAATTCAAACAATATTGCCCAGGAATTCGGCAGAGGGGCAATCCATGCTGCTTCTACCAACAAACTTTACTTAGATGTTACATAACAAAATAAATTGAATATGCTTAACGGTTGAATATTTTTCCAATGAAACTTAAAAGTAAACTAAAATTATTATCCACCTGGTCAACAACTTTAACCTTGACTAGGTACTCTACAATGCCAAGATAGAAATTCAATTCTGGGTGTGGCAACAAGCCAAGTCAAAGTCCACCCAATCCAATGACTTGACTGGAAACTCAATCTCATTGAAGATTCATCTATTAACACTATGCATAACTGCAGTAAGATAGAAATAACAGAAAAACTTGTGATATTCCAAATTCTGTTAAGTATCTGCTGGTGATATTATCCTTGATACTTTGATTTTGAAGGGGTGGAACACAAATTAAGTCCACATATGAAAAGAGAAAAGACAAATAGAACAAGGGTTGTGGAATACATACATAAATTCCTCAGAATTTGATAAACTTTGATGTCTTCTATAGTTGGTTTAGTCCATCGAGTGTAATGAAAATTAAGCAATCCAGAGACTCCAAAGGAAGACAAGATTTTACAATAATCTTCTGTTCCAAATACAATTGTAAGTTTATGAACCAAAAGGAGAATTATCTAATACATATATTCATAAACAAAAATCAGCTATAATGAGGATGCAGCAAGTTATAAAGAAAATTGATTATACAAAGCAACATCACAAAACAAAAAACAAAGAGAGGAGGAAAGCAAACAGCATAGACCACAAGGATCTACTTCCAAATATCCTAAACTTAACCAAAGGGGCAAGACTTGTTGCAACTATGCAATATTTTGTTATTTAAATAAATACTAACACATTGGGAAATACTAAAGTGATATACCTGCTGTGTAAAATTGGGAAATAAGGCAGCTAACACCTCGGGGATTTTGCCTCCGTCCTTTGTAGTAATGTAGGCAGTCAATGCTTGCACTTGAGAAGCCAGATTTACCACTGTTTGCTCTAAGTTTATGAAGGATGTACTCCCACTAGATGAGCCAAAGTTCATACCATTCAATCTCGTGGTGGTGGGCTTAAAGGCTGTGGTCGAAACAGCTCCTAGTCCTAATCCGCAAACACGACCTGGATGCTCTTCTCCAAATATCGAACCAACAGTGGAGAAATGTTAGAAGAAGCTTCTATGCATTGACTTACATGATTACCAATTTTCTCCTACACAAAATACCAAAATAAAAAGGGGTTATCATCCTTCTCCAATTCCAAAACAATGAGAAAATTATAAATATATAAGGTATAAGATTAACAATTAATCGCTATCTCCTTAGCTTTCTCATTCACATAACTTCCATCTTTTTTCTTATGAGTCATATTCCACATTGGTCCCCGACCAACAGTCTTACCAGTCTCAATTTTCTAAACATTTAAATACATAATATAATTAAGAATCAAATAAATTTATACTTTATGTAAACAATAGACTCAATTAGAATAGCGTTAAACTACCAATTCATGTCTTCTTCTTCCCAAAGTCTTGGCACCACAAGTATGAGGAATTTGGTTTTTGCTACACTCTCAATTTCTCATGCAAAGCTCCTACAAGTGGAAGTAGATTAATTTCTAAACCCTAAATAACAAAATATTTATAAATATGAAGCATATGAAATCTATACCATTGTCTCAGGTTTTAAGCGATAGGCAACATATAATGCCCATTGGTCCATGGACACACCTTCTAGCACATTCTTGATAATATCGCTTTTACTCAAAGTCGCATTATAAAATTCTTCCCAAAGTTTAAGTCTATATTCCTTCCATATTTTACTAATTGATTGTTGAATATATCTTTTGGCAAGATCTTAATGCTTTACCTTGAAACAAAATCGAGCCTTCCAATAACAAGAACAAGAATGTTACTTTATTACAATTTTACAAATGCAAACTCCTGAAATAATAGTGTTAAAATTATTTTACCTCGAAGAAATCTTTCCACTGATCATCAAAGAACTGTTCTGGCATATCAGACCACTTATCAAAACTTATAGGAAAAAAAGACTATTTGTTGCTAGTATTCCACAAATCCCTACAAGTAAACCAGCTGCCTCTCCAATAGGTGAGAAAAGATCATCAAAATCCACAATGATACGCAATGCATCAGGCAAGTCATTGACATCCTTAACCTTCAACTTAAGTTTCCGAGTTATATCATGTTCTTCATCTATAATAGATAAACATTACGTTAATTATCAGAACAAAGAACATACAAACAAATGGAAAACTCAATACTAAATCAATTTATATCAATAGTATCTACCAACCAATAATGGTTGGATACTCGTCCAGCTTTACGTTTAGAAGTTTGAGTCTCTTATTGTGCAGATTGCGACGAGCCTTGATTAGGTAACTCTGAAGGTTCGTTATCAGGTAATTCTGAAGATTCATTATCAACAATTGGTGTTGAAGACATAACTGGTGGCGAATCATTAGGTGTCAAGGTAGGTTGTTCTTGATCATTAGGTGTCAAGGTAGGCTGGACCGGTGCATTTAAGGTGGATGGAGCATGTGGGGAGCTCCCATTAATTAATTTCAACAAATTCCTAATTCGCCTTTGCTTTGGCATTGCTGCACATACAAGTGATGATGAATATCCAAGCTTCTTAGCACTTTTAAAGTTATAGATAACTAAAACTAACTTCAAAAGTAGCAGTATAATTGTTAAGCAGTATAATTGTTATCTTGCCATTCAATTTATGAAAGTTATGCTGTTGGAAACAGAAATGTTGTTGTTTAAATGAATCCCACCTCAAGGTAATATAGCAGTCATTATGAAAGTTATTCTGAAGATCATGCTTTGTGCTACCAAGACATGTACATACCATGACTCTATAATGGATAAATAAATAAATAAATAAAACTAATAGCTTAGATTGTTAGAATCCTTGAAGCACACAAGAAAATGGCATAAGCACACAAGGAAATAAATTATGTTTCTTCTTTTAGAACAACTAAACATTCTCTGTACCAATTAATATCAATTAATTACAATATTTGGTTTTTCAAATCACATAGAATCACCAACATGAATCATTATACCATATATACAAAAATCTATTATAATACTTTGGTTGATCACATTATATAGTTTCAGCTATTTTGTAAGTTTCACAGTGACCAAGTTGTGCAATAGATAACCATTCTGGTTTTATTCATTCATGCTATGTTTGTAAAATAATAGTATTGGTGCAGTGGTTCTTTTGTACAATGAATACAAAAATACAATTGAGAATACCATTTTCTTCCACAACAGGCACTTTGGTGGGAAGGACAGTGGAATCGCTATCAAATTAGGGAATATGAAGTAAATAGAGAAATATTTCACAATGGATCAACTTACTACTCCTCAGCTACTTAGAGATATATAACAGTCACTACAATAGTAAAGGACATAGACAGCGCTTAAATTTGGCCTTCGCCAGCACTTAAAACCGCTGCCTAATCGCCCGCTGGGGATTATGACTCGATAGGACAGCGTTTGGCGAGTGCTGAGAATTTTTGACATAGATAGCGCTTCTTTGAAGAAGTGCTGTCTATATTTGATAATAGATAGCGCTTTTTCAAAGAAGCGTTGTTTATGTTAGACATAGACAACGCTTTATTGAAGAAGTGCTGCCTATAACCATAAATAGACAGCGCTTTTTCAAAGAAGCGTTGTCTATTTTGATTTTTTTTTATAGCTGTTTCAATTTGCCGCATTCCATATATACATGTGATCCAATTCCTACATCAATTTCACTAGATTGGCAGCAGAAAGCAATATGGCATCAAATTTGCCCAAAATTCAAACGATAATCTTAATTTAATTAGTAGTCAATTTTATACATAAATAAATAAAAAAGCGATGACATATATCTATATTATTACATTACTACATTGTTTACACATAAATAAAAAGGCAATGTCTTTTGCGACAATTAAAACTAGGCATGGCTTTCTTCGATGTGCTTCGAAACTAGGCTTTTCATCATCGTGCACCCAAGATGCATACTTGTCATCGCTGTTGTCATTTGTGTTAGTTCCCTCTACTGATTCTACAAGTTCAACATATATGTTGCAGTTTAGGAGACTTGAAGAATCAGTAGAAGGAACCGACACAAATGACAACAGCGATGACAAGTATCCATCTTGGGTGCACGATAAGGAAAAGCCTAGTTTTGAAGCACTTAGAAGAAATGACAACAGCGATGACGATCCCTAGCTAGTTTTGTCCAGTACTAGAGGAGTAACTAGGACAAAATCGGGTAGTAGATTCCTTCGAAGGAGTCGATGGAGTGTACTTGGGTGCGATGGGTGAATACTCCGGTTTGGATGGACTATACTCTCCGATCTCATCCTCATCGCTGGGGATCTGAACAACGTCCGACACTTGATGAACCTCCCTGGCAGCTACGGACCTCCTGGTAGAGGGTGATCTCCTCTGAAGCATGTGCATACGTAGGCCTGCGCCCCAACAGTCAGCATTGGCACGGGGATCAGCATACTGGCAATTAGCCATCAAATCGCGATCCTCGTCGCGATAAGGATTGCCAAGACGAGCACGTTCATCATTCCTCGCAAAGATAGCTCGATACTCCCTTGGAGTCATCGGAGGACTGCTAATATAGGGATGTGACTTCCTGGACGCCATGCAAGTACGACTGTTAGAATTCAGGCATCCGAATGGTCCCCTCAAAACCGGCTTGTGAGGGAGTGGTCTACCCAGCTATATAAGCAACGGCCAGACTCGTTAACCACCCGATGTGGGACTTGCAACACGCCCCCTCGAGCCTGGGCTCGTCACCACAAGCGAGGGCTAGCGGCACTATCCACACCACCGGGCAGAACGTGGCTCTGATACCAAATTGTAAGTAATAGAATTTCATTGATAATAATAAACATGTACAAACACCAATTATATAGACTGACTATCACCTAAATAAGGAAATATAAATCTGTACAAATCAGAACCAAATCAATCCTAATTATGGCACAAATCTCCTAATAATATACAATAATTATATTACACAATACTCCCCTTCAAGCTGGTGAATGTATGTCTGTCATTCCCAGCTTGCAAATAAGGTCCTGAAACTGCTCAATGGGAAGTCCCTTGGTCAACATATCTGCTAATTGATGTCGTGAAGGAGCATTACTGTGGATATGAGACCACTCTCTAATTTCTCTTTAATGAAGTGTCGATCTACCTCTATATGCTTTGTCCGATCATGTTGAACTGGGTTGTGTGCAATGCTAATGGCAGACTTATTATAACAAAACAATCTCATAGGAGCTTCATACTTTATTTTGAGGTCATGAAGTATAATCTTCATCCATAACAACTCACAAATCCCTTGAGCCGTAGCTCTAAATTCTGCCTCGGCACTTGATCTTGCAACCACATTTTGTTTTTTACTCCTCCATGTCACCAAGTTTCCTCCCAAGAACATGCAATATCCAGTGGTGGATCTCCTATCAACAATTGACCCTGCATAATCTGCATCAGTATATACTTCCACGGATAAATTCCCTTCCTTTTTGAACAGTAGTCCTTTCCCTGGAGAGGCCTTCAAGTACTGAAGAATTCTATTCACTGCCTGCAAATGCCTTTCTCTTGGATCATGCATGAATTGACTCACTACACTGACCGCGTAAGCTATGTCGGGTCTAGTGTGAGATAAATAGATAAGTTTTCCCACAAGTCTCTGATATTGTGCCTTTTCCACCTTCAGGCTTTCCAAGTCATTCCCAATCCTGTGATTCTGCTCTATAGGTACTCCAGTAGTCTTACAACCTAGCTTACCAGTTTCTTTAAGAAGATCAAGGATATACTTCCTTTGAGAGATAAAGGTATAGTTTAGAGTAAGCAACCTCTATTCCAAGGAAGTACTTTAGCTTCCCGAGGTCTTTCATCTCAAATTGAGCAGCCAACCTCTCTCTTAGAGATTGTTTCTCAAGCTCATCATCACCTGCAATAATCATATCATCTACATAGACCAAAAGAACTGTAAGTTTGCCATACCGAGAATGTTTTATAAAGAGGGTATGGTCACCTTGGCTTTGCCTGTACCCCAAGGAGATCATAACTTGAGTAAACCTGCCAAACCAAGCGCGAGGAGACTGCTTCAAACCATATAATGCCTTCTTGAGTCTACAAACCTTATTCCCCCCTTCAATAACACCATATCCAGGTGGAATTTCCATATATACTTCCTCTTCTAAGCTTCCGTGTAAGAAAGCATTTTTAACATCGAATTGGTGCAATTCCCAATCAAGTGTCTTTGCCAAGGAAAGTATAATTCTTCTTTGTATTCATCTTTGCTACTTTGGAGCAAATGTCTCCTCATAATCAACCCCATAGGTTTGGGTGTAACCCTTTGCAACCAGCCTCGCCTTTGTATCGGTCTAGTGTGCCATCGGTGATATTTAACGGTGTATATCCATCTACAACCAATCGCTTTTTGTTCTTTGGTCTCTACAATTTCCCAAGTCTCATTCCTTTCCAATGCACCCATTTCCTCATTCATGGCTCGAATCCAATTCTCATCCTTTAAGGCTTCTCAGATCTTGAACTAGGGATTACGATAGAATCAATATTTGAAATAAAGCTACAGTCTTTGCATGAGAAAGGGTTTTAGTAGACACAAATTGGGATATAGGGTATTTAGCACAAGATCTTTTTTCTTTTCTCAAGGCAATTGGTAAATCATCTGGGTTAGGTTCACAAGAGACATTTAAAGTATCTTCAGGGTTATGAGTACTTACCTCTGGTTCGGACGATTGGACTTGCTGTTGGACAAGGTCGGGTTTCTTCTTGTATCTTTTCCGGTAATATTGCTTCCCAAATTTACCATTACTATCCTGCACTGCATCCTCCTCTTTGTCATCCGTGACATCCTGTACATGTTTATTATTATCAATGAAATTCTATTACTTACAATTTGGTATCAGAGCCACGTTCTGCCCGGTGGTGTGGATAGTGCCGCTAGCCCTCGCTTGTGGTGACGAGCCCAGGCTCGAGGGGGCGTGTTGCGAGTCCCACATCGGGTGGTTAACGAGTTTGGCCGTTGCTTATATAGCTGGGTAGACCACTCCCTCACAAGCCGGTTTTGAGGGAGTGGTCTACCCAGCTATATAAGCAACGGCCAGACTCGTTAACCACCAGATGTGGGACTCGCAACAACGACGCTCCCCACGACCACGATTTTCATTTAAAGACATTGTTGTTGTCAACAGTGGTCAATCATTGAACTTCAAACATTTGGCCATAATTTGAAAACAACAATCCATATAATAACCATATATCCTAATTACTAAGATGTAAAATATATAAACTTCCTATTTACTAACATGCATGTAAAAACGTTGATCCTCTAATAACCATACATCATAACACAATTTAAAACACGCTATTCACAATCAACAATTAACGGAAAAAAAGCTAGAAAACTGAAAAGTAGTATACTGTAACCGTAACAGTACAAGTATGATACAAGAACATTACGATGCCTTTTCACTTCTGTTCTGAAAATTTTAAGTTGAAGCGTTTAGACCGAACCGGAACTTGAGACAGAAAGTCCACGTTACAAATAGGGGAAGGAGTGGCGCAGTGCAGAAGTGCAAAATGCGTGTGCAAAGTGCCAAAACTAAAATGAAAAAGAAAAAGAAAAAGAAAAATAAAAAAGAAATTAATTCAGAAAAGAGGGAAAAATGAGATGAAGCTGGAAATCCAAAAATTTGCAAGCAAAGAAGACAAGATTGTGTTGATGGAGGCACGAGACCCTTCAACTTCTCACAACCAGGATGAAACAAATATATATAGAGAAAACGAAAGGAAAAAAAACTGAGATAGTGGCGGTGAAACAAACAAACATATATGACCAAGAGAGAATGGGTTGTGAATCAAAACTGTACCTTGCTGGGCTGTGAGTAGAGGACGCGAGAAATGGCAAGTAGGAACAGAAACGGCGAGCAGGAGCAGAAACGAGAGAGCAGGAATGGCAAAACGGCGAAAAGAAAAAGGCGCAGACAGCGTGAGAAAGAAAGACAAATGAAAGTGATAAGCCTAGGGGCTTACTACTCGCACGTTTTGTTATATATTTAGGTTTTGAAATAGACAACGCTTTCTTAGAAAAGCACTGTCCATTATTATAAAAGACAGTGCTTTCTTGATAAAGCGCTGACTAAGATTATGTCAAAGACAGCGCTTCCTCAAAGAAGCGCTGTCTATTATCGAATCTGATATTAAGCAGCGCTTCTTCAAAGAAGCGCTATTTAAAGTCAATCATAACCAGCGCTATAGTGGCAAGCGTTGTTTTTATGGTGCCATTTTTATCACATTCTGTTGTAGTGAGTTAACTATGACGTAGAAAAACCTCCACTTTAAACTCATTTCCAAGGAACTTGGAAGTTTCTTGCTGCTTATAACCGCAACAAAAATAAAGAATGCTTGTAAGTAAAGAATCCTTCCAGCAAGACCAACAAGTGCTGGATATCATTAATCAACACAAGCACAGCCTCCAGGAATTGAATATATCACTCAACAAAATGCTCCAACATCACACAGAAACACCCAAATACTCATATAAATACAGATAATAAATGATGCAAAAAATTGAAATATTCGCATCAAATTTTTAGCACTGGATAGAATAGAAACTTCCAAGACCATGACAACGAATAAGCAAAAATTTGCAATAGCACAACAACTATAAATGAGTAAAAATAAAAATAGAAATTAAACAAACAGATAAGAGATAAAAATGTTAATCACCACATGTTTCCTCCTGGTTAGCGCTTGTTTAACGTCCCGAGCCTGACGGTTCGGAGGACTTAAGAATTAGTCCTCAGCGGGCAATGGCCCGTCCTTGACATTACCTTTTGTCTTCTCACCATTGGGAAACACAGCAAAGTAATCACCTTTTTCTGAGTGGTTCATTCAAGCAAGACCTGAGCACTTTTTTTGTGGATTCATTGTATACCCACAGTCTTCACAGATGTAGATTGACTTCTCAATGTTGGGTGCAAAAGTCCCAATGAATTTCTTCACTAAGTTATTTCATGTTTTTACTTTTTCAACTGATAGGAGATAAAGCCATACTTTGACTTCCTCATCTAATGAGAATGGGAAAATCATTAGTTTTGCTTCCTCTAGAGACAAGCCTTCAAACTTTGCCTTTCTCATATTTTTGTAAAACTGTCTCATGTGCTCAATAGGATCTTACCTTGTGGTTCTCTTGAATTGTAATTTTGACACCTCTGAGATGATCGATGGATTTAATTCAAAACTTGTACATCCCTCTGTAGTGTCTTCCTTTAGCCCTTGAAAACCTTGGAATTGGTCCACTTTTTCTTCTTATGTAATCTGAAAACTTCTTACAAATTCCTTCATTAATTCCTCCCAACTGGAAAAGTGAAACTTGGGATAAATTGAGAACCATTGCTTAGCCATTCCTCCTAGGGAAAGAGGAAATAATTTGAGTCTTATCCTTCCCGCGGTGGTTCCTGCAAAATTTTCAGTTGACCAAGTCATAAAAATTTAAAATATGAGGAATAGGTTCCTCTTCACAGAGTCCTTTGAATTTAGGCAAACAAAGTGCCTCCAAAATCAAGGAAGGGGTTATGTCCTTATCCTGCTCCAAAGAATTGCTATCTTGTTCTTCAACTTGCTCTTCTTTTTCTTTTTCCTTTTCAGCTTTTACATTCTGTAAGAAACAACAAGAAGTGTGACACCCTCTACCCTGCATGTTGACATTTATGAATAAAATAGAAGTAGAAATCGTAAAGTAAAATTTTCAATCAATTTAAAACTTTCAAGCAAGATAGAGTCGTCACGCTCGACAAATAACATTTGTGGAATTTGAAAACACTTGTCGTTATAACCATGAATAAGGAATTAATTATAATAAATCCCCCAATGTCACAAGTATCTCAGAGCTGACCCTAAGTAAATACATCGAAAAATAAGCTGTGATCGCCTCCACAAATCACTCCTCCACCACGTCATCATCCTCACCTGCAAGCTCATCATCTAAACATACACAATGGTGTAAGAGTAGCCACAACAAAAAGGTATACATCAATAGCACTTAACGGCAAATGAATAATGTAAGCAATGCGCATAACAACATCACACATCAACCATAACATTAACAACATGTGAAATCCTAGATCGATACCTACTTCGAAATGCATGTGGATCCAACTATACCCCAGTGAGCGAGTGAGGGTACCCCTGTCACTCTCGAGTACGAATAGTGGCTAGTCAAGGTGATCCAGTTTATAACTGGGATGTCCCAGCGGTGCCCCGCCTTTATATAAGACCTCCCTACCCTGAACGACCTCCAAGGCCGGGTACCATGCCCATAGTGGCTGACACTAAAACGTATCCATTTTGCTCACCGTCAACAACAACAACGCGACACCTCACGATGCATGAACACAAAAGCAAACAAGGTGTCTAACAATAATAACAACAACAACGTATCAACTCACCAACCATCTCATCAAGCGGTCGACTACAATATCATCAACAAGGTACTACTCGTCAATAAACTGACAAGTTTCCCCACAATCTTGAAACAAGTCCAAGTTATTAACCTACCTCACCACACTAAGTGTTAACTAACCTTTCTTATCTCTTAAACCTCTATCTCAATTAATTAATTCCAACAAAATTCACCTATGGTAGATCACCCCCTTAAGATACCTATTGATCCTCGGAAACTCTTAGAATACACGTTAGGACGCTTCCCTAAGCCAAAAAGAATCGAAAAAACAACAAAACACGGCGCACCAAGGCATCCCATTGGGCGCCTAGCGCCTACAGGGGTGGGCGCCTGGCGCCTCACCTCTGTCACCTAAACTTCCCTCGCGAATTCCTAGGTGGTCTCACGTGTTCAGGGCCGACCGAACGTACCGTACTACTCCCCTAAAATTATAGAACACTATCCAAAAAGGATTTGGGTCAATACCTATTATATCTTGAATTTAAAAATCAATTAGTGTGTCTTTACTAAAAACTATCCAGACTTAGTCGTTTTCCTGCATAATTTCTTCTAATTTACTAAACTTCACATATCCTTACTCTTAGGCTCTAAAACCATCAATACATGTAAAGCATCATCAATCTTAGTTTCTAAGACCATCTTGACCATAATTTAACCATTTAAAGCACTAACCTTACCTTAGAAAAATTCTGCATAAACACCAACTATCACCAAATTATCCAATATTCTTGCATAATCATATTAACACCCTAGTGAACCTAAGTACACCGTAAACATAACCTAGAGCACTCTAATACTCAAATGACAAATTAAACTAAGAATAGCAACCAAACCAACAACATCATATACAAGGCATACATTTCATTCACACACATATCAAGCATCCAAAACAAGGTAACCAATTCATCAGATATTTCGTGCATGCTAATCATCAAGAAAGCAACTCAACAACACATCACAAGTCATTTAACAGTAACTTTAACATTATGACAACGAATAAAATCATGGTTTTCCCAGCACAATGGTGACGGTACTCGTCCATGCATGACTGCGCCAAGCCTAGGGACCATGGGACGTCCCTATTGCTTAAGTTAATTCCGTAAGCCCACTATCATGCATCATTCTACCCCCTTACCTCTTAAATTCGTGTGCCCTAATGAAGGTATGAAGGCTCCAAGCTTTATCACCCATTTGGTGACTTTGTTCATCAAAAACACAAGAACCAAGATGGAGGAATGAGAAATTGGTGTTTTGAAACCCTAACAATGATGGAGAGACTTAACCATAAATAAAAGGGCTTACCTTAAACTAATCTTCTCAATGATAATGAAAGGAAGACAGTGCTATTAAAATCCAATTCGAATTCCTATGCCAAACACCAAGGCAAGAGCTCTCAAGAGAGAAAAAGCTAAGAAAAAAAGAGGAAATAGCAGTTTTTGATTTGGCACTTTGTGAGCATTTTCTAAGAACATGTTTAGGGTAAAAACTGAGGCTTAGTGGGTGGCTTAAAACCCTAGTGTGTAACTTACACGGAATGGGCCGAGTTTGGGTACAACGAGTCGAATTATACGCTCCGAAATGCATCAAAACACTGAAAAACGAACAGTAATTTTACTATCAGTGGGCGCCGGGCGCAGGACAATGTAGGCTCCTGGCACAGGCTCTTGGTCAGGCCTAGGTACCTGGGCTGTTTTTTATGTATCTGGAGTTATGAGTGTCTGATTGAGGTGTTCTTGGAATGCTTGAAAGCTAAGAGAATTTCCTACAATTTCATCTCTAATAGGCTTAACCAAATTAGGATTCTAACATGGTCAAAAATGCAGTTGAAATCTACTCCAATATTCCTAAGTGTTACACTTGCGCTGTGTCGACTCGAGAGAGCATATCTAGAGTTGTAGGTATCAAAATCGAGTCAAACTAAAGCCAATTGAAATATTAAATACAACTTTATTGAAGGAGCTTAAATCTAATTAAGTTGTTAAAGGGTTTGAAAATGAGGAATACGGTGACTAAAATGACCAAACATAGGAATAGAAGTACATCTAGATACTCAATCGGCTGGAGGAATAGTAAAACTTATGGAACCCATCCCAAACAACTCTAAACATATTCTAATCCTATACGACATGTCCTAATCTAGGAGGATAAAAATTTGGGTTGTTACAAGAAGTACTAGAGGGAGAATTTTTGTTAGAATTATATATATTAAATACGTCCTCCTCATCCTCAATTCTCAAAGTCATGGTTCCTTTCTTCACTTGAATGGTAGCATCTCCTGTTGCCAAGAATGGTCTTCCTAAAATAATAGGAACATCTTTGTCTTCCTCCATATCTAGAACTACAAAATCCACTGGGAAAATAAATTTTCCTACCTTGACTATCATATCCTCTATTATTCCTCTTGGGTAAACAAGAGTTCTATCAGCTAACTGCAAGGATATTTTAGTAGGTTGTGGTTCCTGCAAATTCAATTTTCTCCAAACAAACAGAGACATTAAATTGATACTTGAGCCTAAATCACATAGTGCCTTAAATGTATTTTTACCAATTGAACAGGAAACAACAAAAGTGCCTGGATCTTTAAGCTTAGGTGGCAATTTTTTCAACAACATAGCAGAGCAATCTTCATTCAATTTAACAGTCTCATCTTCTTTTTTGTTTTTGTTAAAAATTATTTCTTTAAAAAATTTAATATATTTATGCACTTCAGAGACAATATCAGCAAAAGGAATATTGACATGCAATTTTTTAAGTTTTTGTAATAACCTCTTAGCTTGCCTGTCCTTACAAAAAAATTTAGAATCTTGGAGAGAGTTACTTACCTATTGAGACTCAGTTTGAGCCTTCTCTTCTTTTGGTTCCTCCTTTTCCATGAAGATTGCATTGCACTTTTCATTAGGATTTGGCTATACTTGAGTTGGAAGTGTTCCTTTTTCTCTTTGAATCACCGCATTCAACACAGTTGCCATTTGTTCTCTCAATATTTTCTATCCTTCTGTATTTGCAGTGACTAACTTTTCCAGATTGTTACACCTTTCATTCATTTGTCCCACTAAGTTGTTGATCTCGCTTTCTTCGGGACTTCAATCATTCTGAGCACGATTTTACAAATGTGGGGGCTTATAAGTATTCTGATTTTGGCCCTGGGATCTCTGTTGAGCTCCGCATGAGAAATTTGGGTGGTTCCTCCATCCGGGGTTATAAGTGCTTGAGTATGGGTCATTTTGTTGCTTATTCCCAACAAAATTCACCTCCTCAGTGCAGTCCTTTCAGTCCTGAGTTGTTACTCCACAGAAATTGTAAGATGCCTTAACTGCCTTGGTTTTTATAGCCTTTAGTATTTCTTTAGTTTTCTCCATGAAATCGGCTAGAACTCCCATACACGGATGTCCGTGTCTTTGCATATATTTCAACATAGCCTCTTGCATCCCCATTTTTGGGTCAAAATCTTTCTGGCCTATAGCATTGACTTCTTCCAATTGACCTTCAATTTCCATGCAACCCTAATCATTATTAGCATTGGACTGGGTTTGCGCTACCATCAAAGTCTCTATTTTTTATGCCTCTAATTTTGCTTCTAAAGCTGTGTTGGCTTCCACTTTGTAAATCCCTGCCTGCTGGTTCTTTCTTCCAGTTTGTCAATCACTAGCTGACCACTAAGCATTGTTCTGTGTCATTTCAGTTATAATTTCAAAAGCCTTAGTGGGTGTCTTCTTTCCGAAAGATCCTCCACAAGCAGCGTCAATAGCTCCTCTAATTAAACCTTGAAATCTTTCCCATGCCTCATGCATTGATTCTCCTTCATTCTGGGTGAATCCAGACATGTCAACTCTCAGTTTTACAGATTTTGCGGGAGGAAAGTACTTGTTCAAAAACTTAGTTTTCAGGTCCTCCCAAGTAGTAATAGAGTTAGGTGGAAGTGAATCCAACCATAATTGTGATTTTCCTTGCAGTGAGAAAGAAAACAGTCTAAATTTGATGGCCTCCGGTGTCACACCTTGACACTTGACAGTATTAGCAACTTTCTAAAACCTCTTAAGATGAGCATTTGGGTCTTTAGAAGATAAGCCAGAGAATTGCACTGCAGATACAATAGAGATCAGCGCTGGCTTCAGATCGAAATTAGTGGCCTCAATTGGCAGATAGTTGACACTGTCTGCCACATTTGTAGTTAGTTTGAAATACTCCTTTAACGTTAATTCGTCAGCCATTGCTAAATGTTGTCTTGTCAACAATCTAAGTGTTCTTTCAATTTCAGGATCAAAAATCAATTCAGGATGTTGAGATCTTGTCTGCATACACCAAAGGAAACCAAATTAGAATCTCTTAGAACTAGATAAAAATAACATAAACTTAAATAACTAAATAAAATTATGCCTAATGAGAATAAAATCTATAATTTAATTAATATCGCAATCATTCTCCGGCAATGACGCTAAAAACTTGTTGTGGCTCAGGCAAGTGCACCTGATTGTAAATAAAAGTGGAGTATAATTAGGAATCCGAATGTCGAACCCATAGAGAATGAGCAAGTACCAATGACTAAATAGGATTCTATTCTATTAGGCGAGCAGAAGTTGTAATTATGCAAGTAATGAAAGTTATCAGAATTAAAGCAGTAAATAAACTGAATGCGGGAACGGTTTAACTATGTTATAGGAAGCC
This sequence comes from Calophaca sinica, assembly GCA_037113605.1. NCBI lineage: Eukaryota > Viridiplantae > Streptophyta > Magnoliopsida > Fabales > Fabaceae > Calophaca > Calophaca sinica. The sequence continues at coordinate 49,227,363 of CM073734.1, read as the reverse complement.
TAGGGGAATCAGGTTCACCAATACTCTACTCTTAAGTTCACTAAATAATTGATATGAGTTATCTATAATGAAAGAGCACTAACCACCCACTCTAAAATACTAAGGGCTACCTAGCTTGCAATAGCCTTCCTCCTAACTAATTACTCTGTTTGGTCCTAAAAGGTAATTAAAGGAAAGAGCATTAAGCATATGTGGGTTTGTTAATCTAATAACTGATTAGAAACAAGCTCTAACCTATCTGGCGTATAAAGAGAGTTCTTTTATCCTATGGTTCCATTAACTAATCATGATTCTGTTACCACAATTAAACCAATTAGATAAAGGTTGATCATGCCTTATGGGATTAAGCACAATAGGAATAAAATACTCAAATATTTAATAGAAACTCATACAATTAAATAGACAATGTATCAAGAGTATTGTAAAGGATCCTCCATTACCCTTAGTGATGGGTTTAACTACTCATTATCGATGATAATAACATAAACTTAGATACAAAATCAAAACAATCCATAACAAGAGAATAAATCTAAACCAGGACACCCTTTCTATATGACGACAGTCCTTAAGCATGTTCTTCGCATCCTCACTAGCTCCGGTAGCGATTCGGGATGGCACCAAGCTCCAAGGAATACATGCAAATCAATGGAAGAGGGCAAGGAATTGATATGAAATCTCAATTGGAGGCTATTGACATAGGAATTCGTCAAAAGGTCTTTACAAAAGGTTAAGAGCCTATAGATTAGGCTGCGAACTAGGTCATCTGGCTTCAAATCTGCACTATTCTAAGATGGGGTACGGTCGTACCATATATATACACGGCCGTATCGAGCATCGTTGATGACGCTGGACCGTACCCATGCGTGCTGCAGTCCTGACATCACTTGTGTACGGCCGTACTGCCTTTGGCACGACCGTACTGGACTATTTTATCGGCATCAGGTAGTATAGACTGAGGGGGTACACCCTTACTAAAGTTCTGCTGTAGGTACGGCCGTATCGCTTGTAGGTCAGGCCGTACCACTTATCCAGTAGTGCTAAAACTATCCAAAACTAGCCAGTTTTTTGTCCTTTTTCGCATCTTTTGCTCCGAGTGGTGTCTTCATGATATTTCTGCATAATAAGACATAAATGAGTACCTTTGTACTTAAATTAGTGCAAAATGGTTTATTTAGATACTAAATATGCCCTATAAAGTAGATAATTTGGTGTGTTAACACTAAATACATAGTTTAAATCACATGTGAAAATATTGCGAAAGTGAAAGTAAGCTTTAACTTCTTGCCATATTGTGAAAGTGAACCAATAAGCAACCCTGATGTTCTATACTGACATATGATCATCTTCTTCAACATCATCATCAGCATTCCTTTCACTTAATAATTCATCAACTACGTCCTCCCTTAACAAAGGTAGATCATCAATGTCTCCAAAAAATTGATTAAAGTCTTGCTCTGGGTATGGCTCATTCTCACAAACATCTGTATCTCTTTGCTCTCCCATATCATGCAAATCTCGTGGCTTCAAATGGACAACAACACTCCACTCTTTATTCATCTCATCATTCACATAATAGACCATTTGAGCTTGTGAAGCCTCAATGTATGGATCATGTCCTTCACGATCACCCATGTGAATCAATCGTGAAAAATTAATGTTAGTAAAACCCCATGCATCCTTTTTAAATCCTCTATCCTTAGTAGTGTTAGCCCATTTACATTTGAATAAAGTTACCTTAAATCGACCGTAGTAGTTAAGCTCAATGATATCTTCTAATTTACCATAATATGACAAATCTGCTTCTCTAAGGTTTCCATCAATACTACTAGCAACACAAGATGTTGAAGAAGTTAGAAAAACTCCACTATTTTGGGTTTTAAACCCATGTTCTCATGTTACTGTTCGAAATTTGAACCCATTAATATTAAATGCAGAATATCTCGAGCATGTGATGCTGGACCTTTAGCTAGATACTTGAGATCATCTGACACTATACTCAAAATATCTGTGTTCATAATCTAAAACAATAATGAAAGAATGTATTGGTTATTTAGATAAATTTATAAACTTGTACGAAAAATTAGCACAAAATTTTGTTACATAATTGACCTACCCTTCAAGGAAACTGATCAATGAAATCTTTATTTATCATTTTCTCTATCTCTATTGTTGTATGCCTTCGCCCCTTACACTGCCACCACAAATGGTCCTTAAATTCACTGTAGAAACATTTGATATCAATGTAACAATTGTAATGCCACTTAGATTTTGCCTAAGATTCATGTCATTTAGGGTTTGTCGTGGTACTTACTCAATGTAAGGATTGACTTATGGACAATTTAATAACGATGTGCCTGAATTTTCTCCATGGTTGATAGCTCAAAGGTTGAGAAAGCTCCCACTGCTCTTCCCATTGATGGAAAAATTGTATACAAATGTGAAGAATCTCGATCATTAGGATAATCATCAATACGTGCAGACCTATTGATTCGTGTCTCAATCCCTTCTATATATTGAGAGAAAAAGGTAAGAACCTTTTCAGTTAGGTATCCTTTTCGGTTTTTTAAGTCAATACACCTTGAAATATTGCTTGAGCACCCATCTGGAACTAAAACATTCTTCAAAGTCCGTAAGAAGACATCTTTCTTTGCATTTGACAATGTAAACAAAGATGGGTGATTTCTTCCATTATCATCTGGCCAAAGATCCTTCCTTATACCCATTTCTTTGAGATCTTTCTGCGCTTTAAGACTGTCTTTCGATCTTCCATCATTAAGCAAAGTGTATACAACATTATCACATATATTTTTTTCGATATGCATAACCTCTAAATTATGGCGCAACAAGTTGGATTCCTAATAAGGAAGATAAAAAAATATGTTTTTCTTCCTCCATTGTCCTGATCCATCTTCAACAGGTCTCTTTTCTCGAGTTCTTTTACCTTTATCATTACACTCTAGCACTTTTCCAAAGGTAACATTAATGCCCTGAAGCTGATTCTTGGTGTCTAACCGTGACAAAGTTATTGGGGGATCCCTTTAGTCAGTTCTCCCATTAAAACGAGACCGATTCAATCTAAATTTATGACCTTTTTTCTAAAACACGATGATGACCCACAAAACACCATTTTCCACCATGCTTTAGTCGAAAACCATCCGTATCAAAATTACAAGTAGGGCAAGCAAGACTGGTGTGTGTGCTCCACCCAGATAAAGTACCAAGCCCGAGAATGTTACTAATTGTCCACATTAAAGCAGCCTGCATTCTGAACATTTCATTTTTTGATGAGTCTAATGTTTGCACTCCATCATACCACAATTCCATCAACTCTTTGATTAGAGGTTGTAAGTACACATCTATGTTATTTCCCGACATCTGTTTTCCAGGAATGATCATGGAAAGGATCATTGATGTTTGCTTCATACACTCCTAAGGAGGGCGGTTGTATGGGATAAGAACCGCGGGCCAAATGCTGTAGTTTGTACTCATTTATCCAAAATGGTTGGAGCCATCACTAGCTAGGCCAAGTTGTATATTTCAAGGATCTGCCACAAATTCTGGATGAAGTAAGTCAAAAGTTTTCCAAGCCTTGGAATCTCTAGGATATCTCATCAATCCATCTTGGTTATCCTCCAATGCATGCCATCTCATAGACTCAGCGGTCTTAGAACACATAAAAAGTCTTTTCAATCTTAGCTTCAGTGGAAAGTAACACAAGATTTTCGCCAGTTGCTTCTTTTTATCCTTCCACCTAGATGTCTTGCATCTTTTGCATTCTTCCAAGTCTTGATTCTCTTCACCCCAATATAACATACAGTCATTTGGGCATGTGTGTATCTTGGTATAATCAAGACCAAGTTTATTAATGATTTTCTTGGCCTCATAGAATGAAACAGGAATCTTGGCATCTTGAAACGCATCTTTTAACAATTCTAAAATCATAGTCATTGCTTAGTCACTCATTCTACACAAGCACTTTATATGATACAATTTAACAAGAAATGATAATTTTGAATACTTTGTACGCCCTTCATATAGTTGTTGATTACAATCTTTCAGCAACTCATAAAACTCTGCATTATCTTCATTGCGTGCCGTATTATGCCTTTCATAAGAGTGCTCAGAAGATGGACCAAAATCATCAAGATTGTTTCTCACAAATCCAAATGCATCATTGATCATGTTTTCCATTGGATTTTGAGGATTTAAGGTATCTTCTACGACATGTGTGCTTTCAGGAGACTCAGACTCGTTTATATTTGATTTTTCACCATGCCAATTCCAAAATTTGTAATTTTTTGGAAAAGGCCAACGACTTAGGTGATACTCAACTACATCCCTTATTTGCGGCTTCTTGAAACCACATTTTTAACATGGACACCTAATTGTATGACCATCAGCAGCTTTATGCTCAAATGCAAAATCTAAAAATTTAATTAAGCCGTTCTTATATTCAGGTGTGTTTTGTGGCTTTCCAATCCACGACATATCAATTGCCATGACTACAAAAGAAAATAAAGCATTGCATCTTTTAATTAGAGACTAGTATAGAGAATATAAAGTTGGTACAAGAACATGATTATCACTCATTTTTCATGCTTTCAAAGTTTTGCAAGACATAAGAAGTCAAGGGTTAAGAAATATGTTCTAAGACTGGATATTCCATTTTCTAGTTATATACCATACCAATTACCATACCATGGTAATTAAGAAGCTCCTTAATATTAATATTCAACATAAAGTACATATCAATAATTCCAAATAAAGGACAACATTAACTAAATCCAATCCAAATATTTTTTTTATATGGAAGTTGCTAGTTACTTTCTACTAAATATGACAGCATGACACTGATTGCAAGAACATTGTATAACAAACCATAAGATACATGATAAATTAATTTTATAAACTCTTTGCAAAATATAAAATCAAATAAGCTGTTTGAAGCCCCTAAAATTCATAGGAAACAGCAGATAATATTTGCTTTTTGTAAAAGTAAATTCAATACATACATAATAAACTAAAAGAATAGTAGAATTTTGAAAACAAGGCTACCGAGACACCGAGTTTAAGTTAAATAAAATTCAAACTATAGGGGAATTACAAATGAAAACAAGGCTACCGAAACATCCATGCCTGTTACGAAATGATTTCTGAGAAGCAACAATTTCAACGAATTCTATGGATTACATACAATCTCAGCTCATAAATAAAAATACAGAAATCAGGTATTTTCTAAGCTTGGCATGATATACAAACTAAGTACCATTAAAAGATTATCTTTCAAGTTTCAGAATAAAATTATTCAGTCAAATTGATGTAAAAAGGCATGCATGTACTCTGTGTATTATATATCAAAGTAAAACAAGGTATGAAATTCACTGACTTCTGAAACATGAGAACCGAACAGGCATTGATTCACAGCTTACAATTCAAAAGAAGACACGACCAACCATACGACCAACTATAGAGAAAGTAAAACGGTATTACCCTAATTAGTAATGCTAATTCCAATTATCAGATAATGAATCGGCAAGACTTAAGTCAGCAACCTTAGCATAACTTCAAATCAGTACCAAACACCTTTTATTAAACACTAAACCAACAAAGAATACATCTCAGGCATTTTATCAAACACCATAGATGAAATATATATCACTATTAGGGCAGACAAATCAAACGAGAGTGATTGAGAATTAGGGGTTCAACATCGTACCTGAAATTCTCACAAACAACCACCTGCGCTCGAAGAGAGAGAGTTGGAGACGATGCGAACAACAGAGGGAGTTGGAGACGTAGAAGCAACAGGCAGAGATTGCCGGAGACGAAGTGGCGGAGGTCCTGGAGAAAATAGATGCAACAGATTTAGGGATTTGGCTAAGCCGAAGAGAGAAAGCAAAGCGCAAGAGACAGAGAGAGAGCAAAGGAAGACGTTACCAGAATAGACAGAGAGAGAGCGCCGGAAGAGACAGAGAGACAGAGAGAGCGCCAGAAGATGTTATCGGAAGAGAAAATAGTCGTAGGATACCAAATTGAGCTTTAGGACATCCAGTGGATTTTTCTCTTTCTGTCTTTAGGGCATCTAGTGGGAATGAAAAGGAGAGCACGGGGTAAAATGAAAAAGAAGAGCGCGGGTTGAAAACTGAGCGCGTGTTTGTGAAAGGAAAATGCAAATTCAGGCGGCTGAAACCACTGTAATAAACGTAAAATTAAGGCGGCTCTGGAAACTGCTGCAATATACAGTAAAAAACGGCGGTTTTATGAAACCGCCCTAATTCGCCCGCTTTTTTGTAGTGTCTAATGGAAAAATACCCCTCTAAAGATAAGTGATCTTGATTTGCTAAAGTAAAAACAGAATAACATAAGGTTCATTCATTCCAAAATAGCTAGACACCAACTTGACAGTCAAATATGCCTTTTCTAATTTCAAACATTATTGGCCAAAAAAATATCTACATTTTTTTCCACGTAGATAGAACTCTTTGGTCAATTGGTGTCCCTAAAATTTGAGAAATGATTTTTGTACACACAAATTGATACAAAAGTGAACACGGCGTATTTTCGTACGTGTACGGACCGTATGTCCGTATATGTACGGACAACATTTTTTTTCCAAAATTTTTATTTTTATTTTTTTTAGATTTTTTTAAACTGGTTAATTTTTTTTTGTCATTAACCAGATAATGAACTGCATTAACCAGATATTTGAACTTGATTAACCAGATAAAAAAAGTTTCAGGATTTGGCATTAACCAGATAATGAATAGCATTAACCAGATAAATGAACTTCGTTAACCAGATAAATAAAATGTTGGCATTCACCAGATAATGTGAACCATTTATTTATCTGGTTAACGAAGTTTACTTATCTGGTTAATGGTTCATATTATTTGGTGAATGCTAACCCTGAAGTTCATTATTTATCTGGTTAACGAAGTTCATTTATCTGGTTAATATAGTTCATTATCTGGTTAATGACAAATATTTTTTTAAACAGCTAAAAAATACTAAAAAAAATTAAAAAAAATAAAAATAAAATATCGTCTTGTCAGATCAGACGGATCGTGCACGTCCGTGACAAAGACGGATCTGTGTCAAAATTTGTGTCCCTTTCTGTATACAAATAACGGGACCCAAAAATTTTGGTTTGAGACAATAATTGATCACGTGGGACAGGATTCGATCAGAAGCTATAAGATTCTTTGGCCGCTTTTATTTGAATTTCAAATAGCCTTAACCCCTCCTTCGCAAATATATTTTGCCAGCAAATCATTTTATAAGGATAACTTAATGTCTGCTAACGTAGCTTGGCTCAACTGGTTCGATCTTTTGCTCGTACATGTTGCAATTTGGGTTCGATTTCAAATAACTGCGTTAGTAGACGATACATAAATTCTACCATAAATCCTGGATTTGGTGGTTCTTCCTTGCCCTGCACGGGGTGAGCCTCCCCCATTCTAAAATTTTTGTTATGAAAAAAAAAAATAGATAACTTCATGTCTACATATGTTTTATATAGAAATAGAAAAGTAGGATAACTCCCCGAAAAGTGCATCGTGAAAGTCAAAATCATAAAGCGCAAACTTATGAAACTGCTAGTAATATTATTCAAAGGGGACGTTTACCTCGTTAGTGTATTTTAACACCAAATTTACTGATTTGGTATACTGTAAAAAAAACATTATGCCTAGTTTGTTTTTTTTTATAAATGAGTCGTAAATATGGCTCACGACTTATATTTTTATATTTTTTTTTAATTTTTACTAAATCGTGACTAACCGTCACGACATATGCTTTTTTTTTTTTACAAAGTCGTGATAATCACCGCACACCCTTTTTATTTTTTTTTAAATCGTATGAATTTTATAATTTTTAAACTATGATCAAGTGAGTGAATTTCGTAAAAATAAATTAACGGATCAAACCTATTATATCGTAATATGTTATGATTAAAATTTGGATTTAAAATTTCACCGAATTTCGGACAGTGTTTTGCACCCGACAGTACTAATTGGACTGTCTTTCAGACCTAAAGTTTGTCAAAAAATTCTCAAAATTTATATTTTGCATCATTTGGTCGTACATGACTTTGTCCTAATTTTTTAAAAAAAATTAAAAAAAACCTAAGTTTTCTTGCATCCTTTGGTCGCACCATTTTAAAAAAACTATCACTACAACAGAATGTGCAAAAGATGGCGCCACTTTAAGCAGCGCTTTAATAAAAAGACGCTACTTTAGCTAATAAACAGCGCTTCAGAACACGAAACGCTGATTTTGGTCCTAAACAATAAACAGCGCTTCCTTTATGAAGCGCTGATTTTGGTCCTAAAAGTTTGGTCCTAAACAATAAACAACGATTTCAATATGAAGCGCTGATTTTGGTCTTAAACAATAAACAACGCTTCTTATATGAAGCGCTAATTTTGGTCTTAAAATTTTAGTCCTAAATAATAAACAGCGCTTCCAATATGAAACGCTGATTTTGGTCTAAAACAATAAACAGCGCTTAAACATTGTAAGCGCTGATTTAAAGTGGTCCAAAAATATTGTAAGCGCTCTTCTTCATCAATCTCTCCTTTTCTTCCTCATCCTCCTCTCTCCTCTTCTTCATCGCACAGTTTCAGCCACATCTCAAATTTTTGTCCCTAATTTCTTTCTCTTCATCTCAAAACCTAGGTGCTCTATATCTCTTCATTTCCCTTTCTCTCAAAGCGATTATGCTTCAAACGAGTGACCACCACCTCCAAATCGGCAACCATCACAATACAGCGACCACCACCTCCAAATCGGTCCTCTTGAAGCTTCTCCCGGGGGTTCCACAAGGCCGCAGTTTCAGGAAAGGTGACAGAGACAAAGAGCCAGTTTCCCCTCGCTGAACACCTCCTCTCCTTCAAAACACCTCTCCTCTCGCAAACGCTCACATCTCTCGCCGCACCGTGGTTCTGCTTCACCGTCCCGATGCTGGCTCGATCTGGTTGTGTTAATTTGGGGGTTTGGTATGTTAATTTTAGGGTTCAATCTGGTTCGATCTGGTTGTTTGTTCTTTTTGCAGCCACCACCACCGTCTATTTGTGTCTGAAGGAGAAAAGGTGTTCGTGAGCCACCACCAGCGTGACCAGATCTATTTATGTCTGAAGGAGAGGAGGTGCTCTCGTTCAAGTTTGTGTCTGAAGAACAGGACGACCGAATATGGAGGGGCTTTCACATGAGTTTAACTTCTGTAATTTTTTTTTTGCTTCCCCTGGTGATAGATCTGTTTGGTACCTTCCCTATGATAGATCTGGTTGTCCAGATCTATTTGTTAGGTTTTTTTGTTTAGATTTGTAAGCTGGATCTATGCTCTTCTCATCTGGATCTATGTTCTTTTCGTCACTTCAATTTTGGAATTTTTGATGGATTTGATTATGTTTATTAATGAATTTGTGTTGATTATTGACGAATTTCTGGTCCCTGGTGCTGCTGGATCATTTCCTCTTTAGATGCTTTAGTTTAATTCGTACGTACGCGTGAAATGTTGAAAGGAAAAAAAGGGAAAAACAGCGCTTCCTAAAGGAAGTGATGTTTATTGCATACGAATAAGCAGAATAAACAGCGCTTCATTTTAAGAAGCGTTGTTTATTCTCCTTATTCGTATGCAATAAGCAGCGCTTCCTTAATGAAGCGCTGTTTTATATCACTTTTCAACAGCGCTGTATAAACGCTATTTTTTTGAAATACATTCAGCAGCGGCTAAATATACAGCGTTTTTAAGCGCTGTTTAAGGCTTAAAATAAGCGTTATTTATTGCTAAATCTGTTATAGTGTATATTTTAATTTAAAACAACCTTTTTTGCATCCTTTTTTATTTTTTTAAAAAATTAGGACAAAGTCATGTACGACCAAAGGATGCAAAATATAAATTTTGAGAATTTTTTTGACAAACTTTAGGTCTGAAAGACAGTCCAATTAGTACTGTCGGGTGCAGAATGCTGTGCAGAATTTTCGTGAAATTTTAAATCCAAATTTTAACCATAACATATTACGATATAATAGGATTGATCTGTTAATTTATTTTTACGAAATTCACTCACCTGATCATAGTTTAAAAATTGTAAGATTCACACGTTTTTAAAAAAAATAAAAAGGGTGTGCCGTGATTAACACTTTGTAAAAAAAAACATATGTCATGACGGTTAGTCACGACTTAATAAAAAATAAAAAAAAATAAAAAATATAAGTCATGAACCACATTCACGACTCATTTATTAAAATAAAAAAAAATAACACTAGACGGGGAATTTTTTTTTGTAGTACACCAAATCGGTAAATTTGATATTAAAATACGCCAACGAGGTAAATTTTCCTATTCAAAGCAAAAACAAAAGTGACAACGAAAAGGACATTGGAACGTAGAATGTTCGTCCCGCAGCCCCATGCATGCATGCATGTAATTCCAGCTAATAATTCTGGCCATCCAGTAGTCTATTATAAATAGGAGCAAACACGGGACATGAAACTTCATCTACCTAGCTATACAAGCAATCATAACTTTCTATTCTATTATAAACAAACCATTATGATATGGAAGCATTTCGCTTAATATTCACTACGATTCTATTCGTACCGGCCTTGTTGCTGTTATCCTCTAATTTAGCGTCTGCTTATTCTTGGAATGGTGCAAAGGTGTGGTGTAGAGAAACCCCAAACCCTGAACCGTGTGAGTATTTCTCGAGCAATAATAACCCCACTCACCAACACAAACCCATCAACCACAAAGGTGACTTCCTCAAGCTCTCATCGCAACTTGCCCAAGAGCGAGCACTCATAGGACATGCCAACACCCTTTCCCTCGGTTCTAAGTGCCGTAATCCGCGTGAAACCATCCTCGCAGGTGGAGCACTTGACAAGCCATCCCACTGAATCTCTTATTAATGGGCCACAATTGGTGCCTGAAATAGGTCGGGAAGACGAAACTAACGGGGGTTTACGGGAGGATACTACAGAGGTAACATTGCAGGGAGAGGGTATCCAACTGGTGGTGGATTTGGGGCGACATTTTACTGATGCAGGTGTAGCTCCAGAGGAACAAAGTGTGAAAAAGATGGTTCACAAGGGGGTGCGGATGGGAATGTCACTAAGAAGCGAGGAGTAAATTCTGATTGATAAATTGTTGGATTCGGAAGGTGTGACTAACGGGATTAGTAACAATAGGGAGACGGATATATGTTAGAAGTCTCACATGGAAGAATGAGATGACCTGATTAGTGGTTATAAGTAGGGGGCAACCCTTACCCTATGAGCTAGCTTTTGGAGTTGAGTTAGGCCCAAACCCAAATTCTAATATGGTATCAAAGCCTATCATAGATCCATTTGTTGGGCCACCTATTATCGGGCCACTCGGGTGACGCTCCAGTTGTCTAGTCCTGGGCGTGAGGGGGGTGTGTTAGAAGTCCCACATGGAAGAATGAGATGACCTGATTAGTGGTTATAAGTAGGGGGCAACCCTTACCCTATGAGCTAGCTTTTGGGGTTGAATTAGGCCCAAACCCAAATTCTAATAATATAGATGATCAATGATTGTTGGAACCATGGTTTTAAATTGCGGTTGCTGTTGTTGCGGTCATTGCGGTCGCTGCAGCGCGCATTGCGGCCACTGCAGCGTGAAATAATTTTATGTTTGCACGGGTTGTAAAAAAATCTGTAGCTATTTTATTTCTTTATATATCTTTATTTATGATGTTGTATGAATTTATTTTCATTTTAAATAATAAAAAAATTGTATTAAATGTATTATTTGACTAAATTTTTAAATAGAAAAAAACCAAAAACACATATAATATTATAGTTTTGTTAAAAAGAAAAAAGAAAAGAGTAAAAAAAAAAAAACATAGTGGCTTCTACGAGAAGCCTTTCTCTTATTTGACCAAAAGTGGAGTATTCCATAATGTTCTCTGCATCACACTGTCATCCACGTCAAAATGAAGATGTGCAAACTCATTTCTCCTTTGTTTATCACTTACAGTTGCTCCTGTGAATCCTCCCCTTCCTGTTTTCAACACCTGAGCATATGATTTTGCTGCTTGTTTTGCTACCATTCTCCCATTTACATTATGTGAAACCTCCCCTTCTTTTTGCCTCCTGCCATAACCCCAGTTGAATCCCTCCCTCTGTCTCTATGGAACCATGGAAGATTAACCATCATCTTCTCACTACCATTGCTGCGAAGAAAAAATCTTTATGGCGGCAGTACAGGGGCGCGCTTGTGTAGAGAGGACATTCGTTGCACCGCCGGTAGCTGTGCCATGATGGCGGTGAAAGAAGCCAGAGCTTCATTTTTACTGTTTCTCATCTCTCTACCTCTCCTTTTCCTTTTTTTTTTTGAAAGAAATTTGAACGATGCAGTCCTTCGGTTTTTGAGAGGCTGTGTTGCGGTGTTTTGCGGCGGCGTGCGGTGGCATTGCGGCCATTACATGTGATTTAGAAATCACATCGCAATTGCGGGCCGATGCCGTTGCGACGCCATCCGCATTCACAATATTGCGGTCGCAAAAGGTGATGCGGTCCGCAATTTAAAACAATGGACCTAAGAGACCACACAAGAAACAGAATTTGCCTAAGCGTTTATATCGAAAAAGAACCTTACACCATTCTCCACCTTGCTTTTTCACCTTTTAATGCTTCTTTAGAGGCACTCTAGCATCCATCTGCACTGTAATCCTCATATAAGTCCACATCATACTCCAAAAACGTACCAATATACTCCCTCCGTTACTTTTTATAAGCCCCTTTTATAAAAAAAATTGTTAACTAATTATAAGCCCATTTTCAAATCACAAGATACATTAATTATTATTTTTTCCAAAAGTATCCCTAATTAATTGCATAGTATTTAAAAATTCAAGACATGCATTAATTAATTAAAAGTATGATTGAAGGATAAATTTGAAAAAACATACATATTATAGACAATTTAATTATGCTAAATGTTTTTCTTAGTATGCGTTATTTTGTCTAAAAGGGCTTATAAAAAGTAACAAAGGGAGTAATCTCTGAGGTGTTTACCATTTACCAACAGATCGAGTCATAAAAGCTGCTGGCAAATCATGTATTTGCACCCAAATATCAATGTGAAATAAAGGGGTTTGATTGTAAACTTCCCCAACCTTTTTGATTGAAACGCCTCGACTTGGTTTCCAAATTGATCTGGAGTGGCCCAAGGCCCATGTAACACCCCGCCTAATTTAATTATTTATCTTATTAATTTAATCATTTATATGTTTTAACTTAATAGTGAGTAATTAAATTAGGTGTAATTTATAGGTTGAAGGGGTGTGATTAAAAAGGGCAAGGAGAGAGTTAGGTTAAAAAGGAGGGCATAATAGTAAGTTGCTTTAGCAAAATAAGGGTATTTTTTTTTATAGGCAGCAAAATAAGGGTATAGTTGGAACCCACATTTTCCCCTTCCTTCTCTTAACCCCACGCCCAGCTCACTTCTCTCTCCCTCTCTTGAATTTCTATTCTGCAGTAAGGAAAGGAGAGAAAGAAAGAAGAAGGAGGAGGAAAAGGCTAGGGTTCAAGGATTTTGAGAGAAATTAGAGAGGCAATTGTGTGATTTCTTCATTCCTAGTCGGGAAAGGAAGGATTGTAGCTTAACATTTGGCTTTTGGTGAAAGATTTGGGGTGCCCTAATTGTAGAGAAGAAGGAAAATGTGAAAGAGAGGAAGAAAAGCAAGTTTCTCCACTTTTTAGCTCAACTTCTTGGGCATTGTAGTGAGTTTCTTCTAAGTTAGTGGATGGGCACCCATAAGACCCTCCTTTAGGGCTTCTTTTCCCTTTCCATTTTGTGTGTTTTCTTGTCTTCTAAGCATGAATGGTTGAAAAGCATGAAATAGGTTTGGGTTTAATTGTTATGCTCATAGTTTGATGTATTTGACAACATGAGAACAATGTGTTTAACTGTGATTCTTATGCTCCATGCTTCGATTCTTCCATTAAACATGTTTGGTCCTTGTTTTTGAGTCCTCATTTGTATTGAATTTGGCTTGGATTAAGAGAAATTGAAGGTTAGAAAGTGAAAGAAGCAGAAAAATGAATTTTCTGCATAATTCTGCAGGACGCGCGCCCTACGCGCGGAGAGACAGAGAGCAGAGGGAGCAAAAGCGCTCACTACACCAAATTCTTCAAAAGATAGCGCTACTTTAAACAGTATTTTAGTATTGAAGTGCTACTTAAAATTAGGTTGAAGACTTTTTCTAGCGTTTCATTGCAAAAGCGCTGCTAAAGGGTAAAGGCATAAACAACGCTTATAAGAAAAAACGCTACTTTAGGTGATAAATAGCGCTTCAATAAGAAAAACGCTAGTTTTGGAGATAACTAAATAAACATCGCTTAGTTTGAGAAGCGCTGTTTAAAGTTGTACCGAAAGCATAAATAGCGCTTAGTGTATAAAGCGCTACTTTTTGTGTTTGTAACATCCCAAATTTTAAGAAAAGATTACTTTAGCAATAAAATCCTAGTTACTTGAAAGTAAGTCGTAGAGACTGATCACCTCAATGATTTACTGAGAGTACGAGGAACTATTTTGGGCTTATTTTGAATAATTTATTTATTATAAATAATTATTATTCATGATGTCAATTCAAATTAATAGACAGGTAGACGTATGCTGCTTTTAGGGTGAATGCATCAATAGTACTTACTATAGAAGTTTTCTGTTTGACGCGGTAACGCGTATTTTTGTTGACTAAGAAATTGATTGAATTAAATCAAAATAAAATTAAATTTAAGAATTAATATTTTATATTAATTCATGGTTCAAAAATCGTCGGAAAACTCTAACGAAGTTTCGTCGTATTTTGAATCGCCGAGTAATTTTTATCCGCATTAAAATTTTAAAATGAACTCCGATTTCGATGAAGATCGAATCTTAACTTGTTGTGATTGTTTTTGAGTGTTTTCGATTGTTTTTATTATTTATGATAATTTATTATCACGCGGTGAATTAATTTTTCTGCAAATTAATTTTCGCGAATTAATCGGCGAAAGAACTAATCGGTAACGCGTAAGACTCTAGGACTAGAGGGTAATCACGAGATATGAGAGATTAGATGAGTTAGGATTGTAATAGGATTAGCATCTTACTTTATACTATAGGTGTCACTTTTTGGGTGACTAATATTTTTATGCTTATCCTTATTATTTTTTTTTTTACCAAGTATCACATACTTGTTTTAATTATTTTTTTTCTCTCCTTCCTTGTGCCTTAGCAGGCCGTGACCTGTCCTCCCCCTTTTCTTTTATTCATTCCTTTATTTTTACTTGGTCATTAATTTATGAGTATGTGTCTTCCTTTTATGGGATTAAAATAATTCTTAATCCTTTCCTTTTTTCTCTCAACAGGCCGAAGCACCCCCTCACTTTTACCTTCTCATTTCATTTTCTTTTGGTTTCCCTTGTTGAAGAGAAAAACCAAGAAGCCAAGACCATATCCATGTTACTTCTCTTCTTCATCCATGAGTGAATCCACCACTATTTTTCCAACCTCCACCACTTCCAACTTCTTCTTGTCATCATCCTCCAAGCATTGTAACTAAGCTTGAGAACCAAATTTTCCACCCATATTCAGCCCCAAAAACTGTGGCCCCTTATTTTAGGATTAGGAGTTGATTTTCTTGCTTCTTTTCTTGTTTATTGTTTTATATGTATCTTGATTAGAACCATGGAAGAGATGAATATGTTTTCCCCCAAATTTCTCAAACCCTAGATCAATGGTCTAGGAGAAGGGGTTAAGTGATCTTCCATGGGAATCTTCAAATTGATTGGTGGTTCTTGTTTATTATTAGTTGTTATTGTTGTAATTGTCAATTTTAATTTGAATCAAAGATTTAGAAGTTTTGGGTGAAACCCTTGATTCTTGAAAGAGGCATGATTTGGTATTTGACTTAAATTAGTTTTTGTTTTGTGAGATTAGTTGTTGTTGTGTGAAATGAGATATAAAATGATTTTTTGTTAATTGGTTTGGAAGATTTACAAATTTTTTTGGAAGAATTAGCCGCGAGCTATTCCAAGCTTCGGAGGCAAGAATTTTTGTGGTTCTAGAAATTAAATTCGGTGTTTAAGAATTGTATGGACTTTGGAAAAATTTTAGAAAAAGGTTTGGATTGAAAATTGGGGTTGTTTTGATTTTGAGGCCATGAAACAATTAAGGTGAAGAGGACTCTTGAGGTCCTAGACACCAATTGGAGCCTTGACTTAAGTATATTGAGAAAAAGAATTTGATAAATGATGTTGTCTCAAGTTTTAAGTTTGAAAAGAAAAACAAAAAAAGTCTTAGTCTTTAAAACTTTATCCTTTTAATTGTTTGTTAATTTTCAAGTGTATGTGATTCTTTGAAAACAAGTGATTCAAATTTGAGCGTTCAAGTGTAAATGTTTTGGTTATCTAAGAGGTTTTTGGGTTTTGAGAGCCTAGGTATTAGAGTTAGTTTATGCCTCAGTTTGCACTAAGTTTGTTCCGTGTGTTAGGATTTTGAGTGATCCGAGTTCAGCGGTGTGAGATCGAGACGTGCCTTGACACATGAGCTGTGGACTTCGATAAGGGCACTTCACATTATAGGTGTTTATGTTTTGTATAGTATGTGTAAGGGCTACTTCTAGACACGCTTAAGATTTTATTTGTTTTCCGATCAAAGAAGTCTGAGAACCTTAGGGTTCAAAGTGAAGGTTTTGTTACCCCTTTGATCTTTAAAGCTTTATATATGATTATTTAGTGGGTTTGTCTGCAAGAGGTTGGCGACTACCCCCAACCCCCACACTTGTTTGTTACCTCTTTGTTAGTTACACGGAACTTCAAAGGGATGAATTGTGCTATCGATGTTGATGATTGATTGTGATTTGGTAGTGTTTGTTTGTATGAGTTATCAAGGAAGCATGACTTGTATGAAACGTATTATTGGTGATATTGGCTAGTTGAATATTTATTTGATGTGGATGGTTTAATAATTATTTGTTTATGCTTGATTGAATTGTCATATGTGTTGATATTCATTGGAGTTGTGGAAGCATTGTCCTATCATTGGAACTTTGACCCGAACAACCTAGGGTGGTGGAAGAGCCCAAAGCTCCGGCTGGTGTTCAGCTGCTTAGTTCATTGTCGTGTCGTTGGGAAACTTCGACATGAATATCCTAGAGTAGTGGAAGAGCTCAAGGCTACGGCCGGAGTTCAGGGACGTTGTTCATTGTCGTGTCGTTGGGTAACTTCGACTTGAATCTCCTAGAGTAGTGGAAGAGCTAAAGGCTACGGCCGGAATTCAAGAGCTCAAGGCCACGACCGGAATTCAAGGGTGTTGTTCAACCCTCAACATGGAATAATATCGCATTGGGACGTACCATGGCGTACCAGCGATTGACCATCGAGGGGCATTCTGAAATCATAAACAGTGGCATATAGTTATGTCAATAGGGGAGTTGGTGCATCCTTATTGAATTATTCTTTAATGTCAATGACTTGCTGATTTATCTGTGTTGAAGCATGGGGTTTCCATATTATATAATGTCTATATAATATGTTTTGTTGTTGTATATGTTGTCGTATTTGTATCTATCTCTTTTATTTTAAGAAGTTGACCCTTGCCCGTGGTTCTTTCAATTAATGAATGTAACCCAGAATACGAAGCAAGCGGAGTGTCCGAGACTGTTGACAAGCAGAGCGGAGGATAGTCTTAACCGGCTATCTATCTTTGGTGTTGGTTGAAACTTACTAGAAGACTAGTAAGTGTCGTAGGGTGTCGACCAGCTATAGGGCGTGTACTGTTTGTAATCGTAATGTTGTAATAAGTGTATCTTCGTTTTTGAGACTACAATTGTCATGTGTGTTTTTTTAAAATGAATTTACTTGTATGGTTATTGTATGTTGATCATGGTGTTTTATTCATTCACCACCTTTTGGAAATGCTGCAATACTCTGATTGCTACTTCAAAAGAAGTTTGTAGAAAAAGAAAAAAATTAGTCTCACATTTTTGAAAACCATGCAAGCAGAGCATTTCATTTACGAAAATATTTGAACTGGCGAGAGTAATATTAGTTTAGTAGCGCTCTCGGAATGGGGTATTACAGTGTTGACAATAAGCAGTGCTTCATCTATGAAGCGCTGTTTATTCTCCAAATTTAATTAAATGAAAGTCCAGTTCCCTCTCCTCTGTCACTCTCGCGCGACTTCTAGTTGAAAGCACAAGAAATCCCACACTCTCTCTCACAACTCTCTCTTTCGCAAACCTTCTGCCACTCTCGCCGCCCTCCCTCCGCTATTCTCTCTCGTTCATGTCGTCGTTCCTTTTGCCGCCACTCTCTCTCTCTCGCAAACCCTCTGCCACTCACGCCGCCACTCCCATGGCTGACAACATCAACTACTAGCTAACCACAACTAACGGCTTCTTCTCGTCTCTCTCGCACCCACTATCTTCTTGCTGGTTCATGTCCCTCCGACTTCTTCTTCTTCTTCGTCCATTATCTCGTTTTTGGTTCCATTTTGTTATAGTTGTGCGAACTGTTCGTGGTTCGATTTTACTCCCTCCTAGTTCATGTCCCTTCTGGTTCGTGCTCTTCGAAACCTAAGGTACTAACTATCCACTTTTCACCGTTTCTACTCTGTTCTGTACATTGTTTGACTAATTGGAGTCCTTTTTTTTTGGTATTTGGCGGTTCAGGGTTCAAGCAGCAGTGAAAAGTGATCTTTTCAGTACAGGCCTCATTACAAAATTATTGTCACTAGAAGGTTAGCAACTTAACATTCATTTTTTACAAAGTTTCAAAATCAAGCACCCATATATGTGAATTGTTGCATTCTTATGAAATAATATTAAAATTTTGTGCTTTTTTGGATAGCAATAGTGTGGAGTTTGGACTCAAGCACCCTCAATAGTTGTTGCTTATCAGTATTGTTGATTTTCCAAAGACATTTGTACATTTAGTGGTCCTCTAAAATATTTTTGTTAGCCAATGCTATTATTTTGATTAGATTCCATAGTCTTTATTTTGATTAAAATTTTGGAGCAAATGGGTTGTTTTGATTAGATTTGGAGTCTTCGATTAATTAAACTTTTGGAGCAACATGATGCGCTTATAGTCTTGATGAGAAAATGGGATGCATGTTATGTAACTTAGATATGATTAGCTGGATGGAACAGAAGAAGGTATTATTTTCAAGTGCTTGTGGTTAGAAATGAAATGTTTATTAACTTGATTATTTGGTAATTAGTGCTGCAGTTTACCATGTGGCCAATGTTTGATCAATTTCCTTTTTGGTTTATTTGATTTTATTCTTCCACATTGGTTCTGTTCTGGGATTGGATTTTATGTGTTTTCTTCCACACTTTCTCAATGTTGCATGACAAGGATTTCCTTTTTATGTTAGCTGGTATTGCATATATTTTATGTTGGCTGGCTGGTATGGTATTTTATGTTGTTACAGGTATTGTATATATTTTGGAATTTCCATATTTTAGGGGAGACTCTGCCAAAATTTTGTTAGAAATTTGATCTAGTCTGTGTGTTGATTTTAAGAGCAGTGGTAATTTCAGTCTTGCTTTATCTAATTTGGTTTTTTATGTTGTTTTAGCTCTCAATCCATAGGTAAATATGGATCGAAAGTGGATGTCTACCAATCATTTGTCGAAAGAATATAAGGATGGAGTGAAAGATTTTATTGGGTTTGTAGTTGGGCATACAACACACCATAGTAGAATCGTATGTCATTGGTTAAGTTGTTGTTATACAAACAAAGTTAGTGTTAAGGAATTAGAATGGCATTTAATGAGCAATGGGATTGATCAAACTTATACATGTTGGATAAAGCACGGTGAGACAAGAGGTTATTCTTCTAATATGGTGAATAGTGGGAGATATGCGTCAGAGGACACCGGTACAAATACATATGATGGCGACCATTTTGATGAAATGGAAAATACAGTTGAAGAAGATCTTCGTGATTGTTCTCAAATATTTGTGAAGTTGATAAGTGATGCGGAGAAGCCATTATATGAGGGTTGTACTAAATTCACAAAATTATCGGCAATGTTAAAGTTGTTTAATTTGAAGTCGGGCAATGGATGGAATGATAAGAGCTTTACGAACTTACTCACAATATTCAAAGATATGTTGCTAAATGATAATGTGCTTCCTAGTAGGACATATGAGGCTAAACAAATGTTACGCTCTATTGGCATATGAGCTATGAGAAGATACACGCTTGTCGTGACGATTGCATTTTATTTCGTAATGAATATGCATCGTTAAAGTCGTGTCCTAAAAGCGAAGCCTCACGGTATAAGAAGAAGATTCGGCTCTAGAGAATGTTTTGTGGTATTTTCCCATAATTCCCAGATTTAGGCGCATGTACCGTAGTTCAAAAGATGCAAAAAACTTGACATGGCATGAGGATGAAATGATTCAAGATGGCAAGCTACGGCACCAGGCAGGTTCTCCTCAATGGAAAAAAATTGATATTGATTATCCTAATTTTGGGAATGAACCAAGAAACTTACAACTTGCATTGTCTAATAATGGATTTAACCCGCATGGTGTTCAGAGTAGCTCTCATAGTACAAGGCCTGTGATTTTGGTGATTTATAACCTACCTCCATGGCTATGCATGAAGCGCAAATATATGATGTTGTCTTTGTTAATTTCTGAGCCGAAATAACCAGGAAATGATATCGATGTATACTTGGCTCCTTTAATTGAAGACTTGAAGCAAATGTGGGAGAAAGCTGTAATGGTGTATGATAAGAAAGTTTCACCTTGAGGGCTATGATTTTCGATACAATTAATGATTTTCCAGCATATGGTAATCTATCGGGATATAGTACCAAAGGTCAGTGTGCATGCCCTATATGTGAAGATAGTGCAGATTGGATTCGGTTGGAACATGGTAAGAAGAATGTCTTCCTTGGGCATCGTAGATTTTTGCATCCAAATCATCATTATCAGTCGCGGAGAAAGGCATTCAATGGGAATACAGAAGAACGTAGAGCTTCTTTGCCTTTGACGGGTGCACAACTGTTTGAAAAAGTAAAAGATTTGAATATTAATTTCGGTAAACCTTTTGCGGGAGACCTTGCCACACGAGGGTGGAAGAAAAGGTCAATTTTCTTTGAGTTTCCATATTGGAAGTCATTATACGTAAGACATCTCATTGATGTGATGCATGTTGAAAAAAATATCTTTGATAGTCTCAGTGGTACCTTACTTAATGTGCCTGGAAAGACTAAAGATGGCATCAAGGCAAGGCTGG
The DNA here is from genome assembly GCA_037113605.1 of Calophaca sinica. Taxonomy (NCBI): domain Eukaryota; kingdom Viridiplantae; phylum Streptophyta; class Magnoliopsida; order Fabales; family Fabaceae; genus Calophaca; species Calophaca sinica. Next base: position 49,206,095 of record CM073734.1, on the reverse strand, counting down.
ACTTGGTTAGTATGGGATTGAGATGAGAGTTGGGACCGGTAAAAAAAGGGAAACTTCATACATATCTACCTCCGGCTGCTCATACTCTATCTAGAAAAGAGAAAAGAGATTTTTGTAAGTTTCTTGATGGAGTTAAGGTTCCAGAGGGGTACTCTTCAAACATTAAGAACCTCGTATCGATGAAAGATCTCAAGTTAAAGGGTCTAAAGTCTCATGATTGTTATGTTCTCATGGAGAATTTGCTACCCATAGATATACGATCCATTTTGCCCAATGATCAATGCATTTTAATGCACCTTTTATAGCTTTGCACTTTGTGTTTTTAGTTGTGTACTGTCATGTCCAATAACTACTTCTTAACATGGTTTTATATCTTTGGGTCTTAATTGGGCTTTAGTGAAATTATTTGCTAATTTTCGGATTTTGTTACATCCTGACCCATGTTCCTTCTACAGGCCATAACTTGGGCTATACTTGTCTAATTGCAGTGATCTTTATGGCATTGGAAATCTAAGAAGCAGAGCTACAAATCTTATGTTGGCACCGAATCCCATTTCTGGTGTTTTGAAGGCCAAAATTGCATTTTACTGAGGCTGGCGTAATTTACTGGGAGTTGTGGATCACTTGCTCATGTAATTAGTTGTTATTGGGCTAATTAACCTGTCATGGGCCCTTCTCTTTGGTCATAACTTCTGATCACTTAGGTTAACCTAGGAGACATTATAAAAACGTTTTTAGAGTCTTAGGTTAGCACATTTTAATTACTTTTGAATCTTTTGCCGTTTTTAAGTTTTAGCAATTTTTTCTCCTTTTCTCCTTCTTAATCTCATTTTTTGTCAAATCCTTCCATGAAAGGCTAAGACCTTAGATTAATTCACTGGTTAGGGAGTTTTTATAAGGATCTTGAGGTTTGGTTATTATTGTTAATTTCGATTTTTGGATTCTATTTCTTTTCCCTTTGATCTTTCATCTCTTTGATCTTTGTTTGCAAATTCGTTTTAGGTGTCGATGCTTAATCATATCAAATTCGTTTTTGCTCTTTGAGATTATTTGAAATATTTTGAACGTTTGTTTTAATTTATTTTGAATAGAGATCAATAGGATCTATAACGCTTAGTTGTAGGTTTGATTGAATTCGGTTATTAGATTAATTGTGTCTTGTGACGCTTGTTCCTTGTTCATGATTATTTGAATTCTGTGATGCTTAATCCAGTAGGAATTCTTATTAAATTAATTAACACTTGATTAGTTAATTTTATGATCAAACATGAATAGAATCACGAAATAGAATAATCCTTTGAAACCTGTGATAGATCCACGTATTAATTATCCTGAACCAGTGGATTAGTCGTTTTTATATATTGATATTTTCATCTTTTAAATTCTGTTTCTCATAATCGAAACCCCCCCTTTTTATTTCTTCGTACGTTCTTGTTTTTTGTTATCGTTAGATTAGAGATTCTTCTGAGACGACCAAGGTTGAATTACCTTGTTCCTACATTTACTATTTTTAATTATTTGACCCGTGCGCGACAGCGGATCAAATTGGCACCGTTGCCGGGGATCTCTGATCAATATTAGCCAATTCAAGAACCCTACTAACGTCTCTAACATTTGATTTTGCGTTTTGATTGTGTTTCAGGTTTTGACAGTGGATTTTGCATTGAGTTAGTGAGAAAATCGGTTTTCGGTCAACTTGAGAGGATTGCTTCGAAATTTGGCCAAAAAATTCAGAAAAAATAAAGGATCAGGACTTCCTTATCAAAGACTGATAATGGGACTAAAGGCTCAAATTCCAAAATTCCATCGTTTAGACCACTTTTTTATTTTTTTAAATTTTTTGTGTTTTTAAAAAAATCCAAAAAAATTAGCGTAATCTTTAATTGATTTTTAGGGATTTTTGGTGCTGTTTTTATATTTTTTAGATTTTATTTGATAGGGTTTGTCGATTTCTTTATTGTTTTAGCGATTAGGACATTGTTAGTATTTTCTGATTTGTTATGCTGCCTTCATATGTGCTCATGATGCATGACTAGGTCCAATTCTGACATTCTGCATTCTTTTGATCCAGAAATAGATAGGACTTTTCATTCACTCAGAAGACTTAATAAGGCTAGTACTAGTAATCATATAGGTCGTGATCATATAGGTGATAGTTATAGTGATAGTGATAGCATTAGCATATTTAGTCATACTCTATTTGACATTGATTCTGATTCTGAATTTTTTGTTGATACCATGGCTGCTAGAACATTAAGGGAACTTGCTACACCTGATGTTACTTATAATGCTTTGTGGATTGAATACCCTGATGTTGAGGTGCCTTTTGAGCTTAAATCTGGTTTAATACATTTGCTTCCTAAGTTTCATGGTCTTGCAGGTGAAGATCCTCACAAACATCTTAAGGAGTTTCATATTGTCTGCTCTACCATGAAACCTCAAGGGGTTCCAGAAGACCACATCAAGCTGAGAGCTTTCCCATTCTCATTGCAAGACACTGCTAAAGACTGGTTGTACTACCTTCAACAGGTTCTGTGACAAGCTAGAATGAATTAAAGAAGCTGTTTCTGGAGAAATTCTTCCCTGCCTCTAGAGTTACCTTGATCAAAAAAGAAATATGTGACATCAGGCAGATTGACAGGGAATCTTTGCATGAATACTGGGAGAGATTTAAGAAGTTATGTGCAAGCTGCCCTCACCATCAGATTTCTGAACAACTGCTCATCCAATATTTTTGTGAAGGTTTGCTGCCTATGGATCGAAACATCATGGATGCTGCTAGTGGAGGAGCACTTGTGGATAAAACCCCAGCAGATGCAAGAAGCCTGATTGAGAACATGTCCATTAATTCTCAGCAGTTCACTACCAGAAACAATTCAGTGGTGCTGACAAAAGGAGTCAACGAGATACAAGCTACTGGCCATAAGAACTTGGAGAGCAAGCTTGATGAACTTGATTCATTGGTGAAAAATTTAGCTGTAACTAAAACTCAGGCAACGAGAGTTTGTGGTATTTGTACTTCTGTAGAGCACCCTACAGATCATGTCCTACATTGCAGGAAGCTGACAATGCTAATACTCCTTAGGCCTATGCAGCAAACATATTCAATGACAAGCCCCAGCCCAACTATGATCTGTCTTCCAACAGATACAACCCCAATTGGAGAAACCATCCAAACCTGAGATGGGGAAATACTTTATAGCAGCCCAACAAAACAACATAGCAGCTGCAAAATCTGAACCTTCATTGTAGGACCTTGTTAAACAGATGGCAGTCCAGAATCTCCAATTCCAACAGCGAACAAATTCAACCATTCAGAATTTGGAGGCAAAAATTGGACAGGTAGCAACCTCCATTAATCAGATACATTCTCAGGGGTCGGACAAACTGCCTATCCAACCAGTAGTGAATCCAAATGTCAGTGCAAATGTCAGTGCAATCACTCTCAGATATGGAAAAGCTGTTGAAACTCCAGAAACTCCTCCAGCAGAAAACACAAGTGGCAGGAAAAATGATAAGCCACCTTCTATGCCTACCTCTCATGATGATGATGATGCACAACCTATACCACTTCCCTTCCCGCAAAGGGCTATGATAACTAAGAAGATGGATGAGGCAGATAAAGACAAGGAAATCTTGGACACATTTAGGAAGGTTGAAGTTAATATACCTCTCCTTGAAGCGATTAAGCAGATTCCAACATATGCTAAGTTCCTTAAAGAGCTGTGCACACACAAAAAGGAGGCGGAGGCTGAAGGGAAATGAAAAGGTCAACATGAGTCGTAATGTTTCTGCACTCATACAACCCATGATGCCCCAAAAGTGCAAGGATCTAGGAATTTTTACTATTCCATGTACCATAGACGAGAGTAAATTTGAAAATACCATGCTGGATTTAGGTGCTTCCATTAATGTGATGCCTACATCTATCTTTAACCATCTGGCTCTTGGACTTTTGCAGAATACAAGTGTTGTTATTCAGTTGGCAAACAGAAGCAATGCTCACCCTGCCAGACATGTAGAGGATGTGCTTGTTAAAGTTAATGACTTGATTTTTCCTGCAGATTTTTACATTCTGGACAAGGAGGGAGAGACAAAATCCAGCAGGGCACCTATCATCCTAGGCAGACATTTCTAAGAACAGCAAGAACCAAGATTGATGTCCATGCTGGAACACTCTCCATGGAATTTGGGGATAGCATAGTTAAATTTAACATCTTTAATGCTGCTATGAAGCATCCCGTGGAAGAGCATTCTCTTTTTCAAATAGAAGTACTTGCTGACTTAGTTGAAGATACTTATTTTGATGTAACTCTGTTCACCAGAATACTTCCCTCCATTGAGCAGCCACAAAGAAGACTTAATCCCTTGATTTTGGATGTTGTGAAGAAAAAGAAAAACAAACACTTCCATGTGTTTAACTCTCACCATAAAATCATGGCGGGTAAACTTCGACCCAAGTGGATTGGCCCTTTTGTTGCTACTAACACTGTTCCATATGGTTCAATGGGAATAAAAAGTGAAGCCACCAATAAAGGCTTCAAAGTCAATGGAAACTCCCTCAAGCTTTGCCATGAGAGCCCAGCACTAGAAGAGAAGACTATAGAAGAGCTTCACTTGAAAAAACCACCTTGAAGAGGGAGTTTTCTTTCCTTACTCCTTACTCTTATTTTATACTTGTTGCTTACATTGAGGACAATGTGTGATTTAAGTGTGGGGGGGAGATCTTTTAGCATAGTAATTTTATTTTGTTTTTTGTTTTGAGTTTTTGTTATTAAAAAAAATAATGTTATTTTTGCATGCATTTTCATTGAATTTCTTAGTTTGTATGAGTTGGGAGTGATTTCACTATTCTAGGACTATAGGTCATGTGTCATGATATGGATGACTTCCTTGCATTCTTAGTATAATAAGTTGGATTTGAATACTAAATTGTGCATCATTTATGATAGATCATTGTCCTTGGTGAGATTTGGGCCTTATAATGGATAGAATACACTTTGCCATTCTCTTTCTTTCTTGTGTGATTTCACTCATGTTTGTTGGTTACTCTAGAACTTGACTTGACTCTTGTTGAAACTCTTGTTCACATGCATGCAATGAAATGATCTAGGCAATTTTTGTCCTTTTAACCACTAGCCAAATAAGCCTACCTTGCAATTATCCCTTTGTTTAGCCCCTTTGAGCCTATTTATCCTATTCTTTGTTATATAGCTCATTACAGGCCTAAAAGTAAAAAACAATGATATGACTCAATCTTAGGTGATAAAGGAGTTTTGCTTTGAAAAAAAAAATTGATAATAAATATTGTATAAGTGTGAGGGTGCTCAAAGTTGTGGTTATCTTAGAATATCCAAATGTTTTGCTTCATTGGAAATTTGGCAAGTGCAAAATAAAAAAAATAAAAAAAAAATAAAAAAAATAAAAAAAATAAAAAAAAAGAAAAGGAAGAAAGGTGATAATAAAGAAGAAAAGTGTGAAAGTGGAAAAATGGATTGAAATTTGGTTGAGTTGCCCCCATGATTATTTGACAATTGTTTCCCATTGCTCCTCTATCCTCTTTGATATTATAGCTTGGTTACCCTTTCAATTATCCCAACTTGACCTTGGCTCCATTTTAGCCTTAATAAAGACCTTTTTGATCTTTGTGTGCATGTGCTTCAAGTGTGGATGTTAGAGGCTTGTCAAGCCTATGGTAGTGCGAGCTTTTATGATGTGCTTTGAGTGTAAACATTAGCCTAGACACTAGAGAGTTTGAGAGAACTTTATTTCTTGTGAGGATTCTATCACTCTTGATTCATTCTTTAGTTATTCTATCCTCTTGTTTGCTTGGAAGGTAATAAGATGTTATTCATGATTGTCATGGTTCCTTAAAACCTTGAATGAGCATTTTACTTGCCACTTTGCATCCTTGGGGTTCATTGAAAATGCATCTTTGCTTTGTTCTGACCATGAGTTTGTTAGTGTAAGCCCTAGAGGCCAATGTAGTTCCTTTTGAACTTATAATTTGTATCATGTTATTTATCTATTATATGAGGTATTTCAGTTATTATGTTTGTTTCAACGTAATAAAATCGTTGAGTAAAAGTTCAATTTTAATAGAACATCAAGTAGATGACTCGGTTGTGAGATACTATAGAACTTGCTCTTAAATATCCGTAGTCGAGTATTATTATCAATAAGGGCAATAATAATACATTAAGACTATTATGTGGGTGGACTGATAACCTTATCTCATAGGTTATAGATATGAGATATCAAGTTATCGCATAGTTACACATTAGGGTAACTGTGTATTGGATTGACCCGCCATGAGAATACTACATAGTGCGTTATGTAAGTGTCATAAGTTGTTCTCATAGTGATAGTGGTGTATTCCACCCTTTGACCTGAAACCACTATGGTCCCTACATGAGGAGTTGAGTGTTTTGTTGCTGTCAAACATTGTCTGTAACAAGACAATTATAAAGTCGGTTAACTGGGCACTCCACAAGTCATGCAGAGGGACATGATTGACCTAGATGGGATTTGCCCCTCCTACATAGCAGGAGTAATATCTGTGGGCCCCTTGATAGAGTATGACTGTAAAATGCATGGCCATGCTGAAATAAGTCAATATGAGATATTGATCTTATTTGTTGTTACTTAGTATACTTGGGTATCAAGGAATATAATGTTGAACTATACAAGGGTGACACACACTATGCCTTGTGTTCAATAAGGGTAAAAGGGTAATTATACACATGATCATTATCACGGAAAGGTTACATCATAACACTGACATTCTCGTTACTTGGGTAGCAGTGATGTGTTGCTAGACACTGCTCTCTGTTTATAATATTAAATAGTGATTTAATATTATTGCCAACGTTACGGGAACCTACAGGGTCACACACATAATAATAGATTAATGGGAGATTAAATGTAAATGAGTAAGACTCGTTTTATTCAGTGGTGCGCTCCTATGACGCACCATCGCAAGTCAAGAGCAACGCAGCACATGGTAGGCTACGGTGCGCGCTAGGTCAGTCTTAAGTGGTTCTATAAATAGAACACTTAAGCTGAAAGTTCATTCAAGGAATTAACCCTAGCCGTACTGAGAGACCTTGTGTGCGTTCATGATCACGCCCGCTTTGTCACCAGCACGATGAAGCGGTGGCGTGTGTGGATCGCATAGGCGTTGTCATCAGTACGACGCTCGTGCTCAACTCCAGTTCTCGTCTGCAACGATCTGCGCTACAAGAGGTAACCAACGTAATCCCTAAATCATGACCATTCGTAAGGATCCATGGAAGGGAAAAAAATTTTCCGCTGCGTTTTATCTCTGTTTGTTGCGCGATTTCCCTACAGAGTTTTGCTCGGAGTGCAAAAGCTTAAGTGTGGGGGAATTTGATCAATGCATTTTAATGCACCTTTTATAGCTTTGCACTTTGTGTTTTTAGTTGTGTGTCATGTCCAACAACTACTTCTTAACATGGTTTTATATCTTTGGGTCTTAATTGGGCTTTAGTAAAATTATTTGCTAATTTTCGGATTTTGTTACATCCTGACCCATGTTCCTTCTACAGGCCATAACTTGGGCTATACTTGTCTGATTGCAGTGATCTTTGTGGCGTTGAAAAGCTAAGAAGCAGACAAATCTTATGTTGGCATCGAATCCCAATTCTAATGTTTTGAAGGCCAAAATTGCATTTTACTGAGGCTGGCGTAATTTACTGCGAGTTGTGGATCACTTGCTCATGTAATTAGTTGTTATTGGGATAATTAACCTATCATGGGCCCTTCTCTTTGGTCATAACTTCTGATCACTTAGGTTAACTTAGGAGAAATTATAAATATGTTTTTAGAATCTTAGGTTAGCACCTTTGAATTACTTTTGAATCTTTTGCCGTTTTGAATTTTAGCAATCTTTTCTCCTTTTCTCCTTCTTAATCTCGTTTTTTGTCAAATCCTTCTATGGAAGGCTAAGACCTTAGATTAATTCACTGGTTAGGGAGTTTTTATAAGGATCTTGAGGTTTGATTATTATTGTTAATTTCGATTTTTGGATTCTATTTCTTTTCCCTTTGATCTTTCATCTCTTTGATCTTTGTTTGCAAATTCGTTTTAGGTGTCGATGCTTAATCATATCCAATTCGTTTTTTCTCTTTTAGATTATTTGAAATATTTTGAACGCTTGTTTTAATTTATTTTAAATAGAGATCAATAGGATCTATAACGCTTAGTTGTAGGTTTGATTGAATTCAGTTATTAGATTAATTGTGTTCTTGTGACGTTTGTTCCTCGTTCATGATTAATTGAATTCTGTGATGCTTAATCCAGTTGGAATTCTTATAAAATTAATTGACACTTGATTAGTTAATTTTATGATCAAACAAGAATAGAATCATGAAATAGAATAATCCTTTGAAACCTGTGATAGATCCAAGTATTAATTATCCTGAACCAGTGGATTAGTCATTTTTATATATTGATATTTCCATCTTTTAAATTCTGTTTCTCATAATCGAAACCCCTTTTTTATTTCTTCGTACGTTCTTGTTGTTTGTTATTGTTAGATTAGAGATCCTTGTGAGATGACCAAGGTTGAATTGCCTTGTTACTATTTTTACTATTTTTAATTATTTGACCCGTGCGCGACAGCGGATCACCCAACAAAGTGTGGAATACCTTAACTAAACTTTATTTCTTCTTCAAGGCAATTTGTAGTAGAGTGATTGACCCTGAAAAGTTGCCAGCCTTGCAAAAAGAAATTATTCTGACTTTGTGTGAGCTTGAGATGTATTTCCCGCCTTCATTCTTTGATATAATGATTCATTTGACTGTTCATCTGGTTAGGGAGACACAATTGTGTGAGCCAGCTTATATGAGATGGATGTACTCGTTTGAATGTTACATGAAGATATTAAAAAGGTATGTGAAAAACTGATCACAACCAGAGGGTTGTATTGATGAACGGTATATAGTCGAAGAAGCTGTTGAATTCTGTACTGACTATCTATTTGATGTTGAACATTCTATAGGGCTGCCATAGTCTCATCACACAAGAAGAAGTGCAGGGCAGAGGATTACTGGACTTGAAATATTGACTATATCAAGGAAATAATAGGAACAAGCACACTTATATGTTCTACACAACGTCGATGAAGATGAGTCATATGTTGTAAAAAACAAGGACATACTCGAGAGCTTGTACCCAAATAAGAGTCAAAATTAGTTAACAACAGAGCACAATCGGTGTTTTATAAAGTGGCTGTAAGAATACATTTCTGCAAAGTTTATTGCAAATCCTAGCTCTGTTTTAGAAAGATTGAGATGGTTAGCTAAAGGTCCAACTCTTACACCAGTTATCTGATGAACAAGTACATTTTCTATACAAAAGAAAATGATGATCGGAGGAGATTGCAAAATAGTGGGGTGACTCTTGTAGCTAAATCTATGCATATATCAAGTGCCAAAGACAGAAATCCCATATATGCGATTATGTCATACTTCGGGGTCATTGAACGCATATGGGAGTTAGATTACAAGATGTTTTGAGTGCCTGTGTTCCAATGCAAGTGGGTTGACAACAACAACAGTGTACAAATGGATCAGTTGGGGCTCATGCAGGTGAATTTTAATAAGTTGGGATATCAAGATAAGCACTTTATTTTAGCATCGCAAGCTCAACAAGTGTTCTATGTCACCGATCCAGACAATATGAATTGGTCCATTGTTCTATTGACTAACAAAAAAATTGTTAATGAGATTGATGATGAAGCACATGAATATGCTGACATTGAGGATGACCCTTTCTTTGAGACATCACAATCATTGTTTGGGGCAAGTACACCTATAGAGGATGATGTGTATATTAGAAATGATCATAATGAAGGGCTTTGGATCAATCCAATATCTCATAAGGGATGCACAAATCTCAATAAAATGAGAAAAAGGAAAAGAGTTACTTAAATGTACATTAATTTCTCTATTAAACCTATGTGATTATGAACTGCCATTTTTTAATTACTTATGTGTCTAATTTTTTGCAGGTAAATTGCATCTCAAGGTGATGATAGTGCTCCCGAGGCCACCCAAAAGGCGACGTCCCGTGGACCGACTTTTAAGAAGAAACTCATCCGTGAGAGGAGTAAAGGAGTTGCAAAACATGTGGTAAGATACTTATCAATTAATTTAATTAATTGTTTCATTTTTTTTGGTTGAGTATCTAAATTTGTACACTTATGCTATTTTTTTACGGGTTACATGGAATGTTAGGGGTCAACCAATTGGTCAAAATGCTAATGACTTTATTTAATTCATTGGGGCCATAGTGCGGAAGACGGTCCCAATTACCCGCGATAATTGGAAGGATAAGGATCCATCTTTGAAGGAGCTAAAAGATGAGATCTAGAGTAAAATACAAGTATATAAATTAATTAACAATGGTTAATTGTATTGTTTCTTAATTAATCTAAACATACTTATAGTCTACCATTTTGTTTATAATGTTTTTGCAGAATTTTTTTGATGTTGATGAGACCCGAAAGGATATTACACTTAGGATAGTTGGAAAATCACATCAGAATTTCCGAACTGCCTTCGCGAATAAGTGGTTGAGAGACGAAAACGGGAACATTAGACAAGAGCCTCCAGTAAAATTTGTGTCGTTGATAGAACATGATGATTGGAGCACTTTTATAAGAAGACGCACAGAAGATGAAGAATTTTTGGTATGTACAATAATCTTTATAACTTGTATATATGACATTAAACCATGCATTGATATATTCTTATGTTTTTATGTAGAGAATAAGCAATGAAAATCGGCAAAGAGCGTCAAATCCTCCATACCCTTACAATGGAGGGGTTAAGGGGTATCCCCGCATTGGGGAAGAAATGGTATGTACAATATCTTTAATTATAACTTGTTTTAACGCATTTCTTGGTTTCTTTCTTAGTAATGGTGAATTTCAATTTGTTTGTTCATTTGTACAGCTGCTTGAGTCAGGAGAAGATGCAACATCTCAATCAATTGATCGACATCTTTTGTGGATAAAAGCCCGCCGAAATAAGGAGGGTGAGATTGAACATCTTCCCACTAGAGAAGTGGCCGGCAAAATTGTAAGTATGATAGCATTAATTAACGTTTTCATTTGTGATAATGATAATATTTAAAAATATGATTTTAATAATATTTGTGTGTCACATGATGAACTGTCACGGTGTCTGGCCGACAAGACATCTTTTCCCAAGCCATACCCATCAAGGAGTATCCTCGTCGGGTAAGGGGCGTGAAATTTGGTGTCTCTCAGGGAACTATCTTTAGATCACAGAAGCGCGCAAGACGCCATGCAGATGCTAGTGAAACAGAAGACTTGAGGAGAATAGTAGCTAAACTATACAGACAAGTTCAGGAATTGCGAGATAGCAAGAAGGATAAGGAATCAGTTGAGAGGGACAAGCATGAGTTACCTATCCTAACCCAAATAGTGTTAGAGATAGTTGCACTACCCGAGGTAATAATCGTTAGATTTCTTTTTATACTTGTGTCACCTGAGTATTCAATGGTTTAACATATTAATATTTTGTTTATCATTGATTTAGGGCATTCATGAGTGCGGTCTATATTTGACAAGCCCAACGCAATGAATGTTTGGTAAGGGAATGTTGTATAACGAATCAGGTGTGTTACTACACAACCTACCCTTACCTCGCAATCATGTGAAGGTTAGAGTTGACGTTGCATTTGAGGGGGATGCACCATTGCCTGTACCACTGGAGGCGGCATATGTGATGACAGTGGAACAGGCAATAGGTACCTATGTGGCATGGCCAAACCACCTCGTAGTTACAAGTGATATGGTACATATATGTTAATAAATATGATTCACTATCATATATTGTATATATTTATTAAATTAGGTGGTCACTAACTAATCAATGTATTGGAATGCAAAATATGTAGGTATCCCCAAAATCCAAAGCCAAGGACAAGGGCAAGAGCAAGCAGCCTACAGCTAGCATGAATGTTGGCAAGCAGCCAACAAATGGGTCATTTACATCTCCAGTGAAGAAGCTCATCGTATCTACCTCTCAGCCTCCTGCAGCTCCTGCTATAGTTTTTATAATTTATCTTAGAGTCCATGTGACAACAAAGATGAAGGGGGAAGATACCATTAAAGTACCAATGGATGAATCAATTTTGGGTTATGAGTACGCACTAAGAGCTGGTGCTAATGGTGCAATTCAAGAAGTTCTTAATGATAATGAATGGTTAAGTGAAACTGTTATTAGCGTATATCTCAGGTACTGCATTCAACTTTAAAGTATCCAATGTTTTTTTGTTCTTTCAACTAAATATTTATTTATTCTTAATGCATTAATTTGTATGCATGTTTTAATTTAAGGTACTTGTATGAAGAAATATTGATCCCACAAGAACAGACTCAAAGATTTGTGTTTTCGTGCCCACAACGAACACATATGGAATTATGGAATGCTGGCATGTCTGAATATATAGTTCAGTGCTTGGCATTACCAAATCCTGAGTCTGAGACTCTATTTTTGTCACATTGCAACGTAGTGTAAGTCATTTAATTTAATCATATATATATATATATATATATATATATATCACTTCATCAATGATACTAAATTTATTGAAATGTGTTTACCTGCTTATGATTTTTTTCTCCAACATTTTTGTAGGGATCATTGGTTATTGTTAGCAATTAACCTGAATCAAAACACTGTGTACTATCTAGATCAATTGCATGTACAAATCAACCTGCGCAAAAGAAATGAAAAAGACGTACAATCAGTAAGTGTGTGTGTGTGTGTGTGTGTGTGTATATGTATGTATGTATGTATGTATGTATGTATTTTCTTAATATACATATATGCACTTTCATGCATGTATTGGAATGGTAATGGTTTATGAATCTGAAATTGGATATTAGTTATGAATGTATTGGAATGGTGAATTTATTCTGTTTAAGGAATATGCTTGATTTGTTTTTAATGGCTTAAGTAACACTACGTTAATGTATCTCATAAAGGTTGTTATAATCCATTAGGTGATAGTTGCATGATCCATGTGACATAAAGGTTTATTTGCTTTTATCATAAAGGTTTATAGCTATTCCTATAAAAGATTATGCTATGAACTTAAACATTTACAGATATTATAATGTTGAAGTGTTTATTTGTTTATGTTTGGCCTATGTGACCCCTTGTGCTGGATGGTATGGTATTTTATGTTGTTATAGGTATTTTATAAATTTTGGAATGTCCATATTTTGAGGGAGACTCTACCCAAATTTTGTTAGAAATTTGATATAGTCTGTGTGTTGATAGTAAGAGCAGTGGTTATAAATGTATTGGAATGGTGTTTTTTACTTGGTAGAAATGATTATGAGTGTAAAATTGGATATTGAATGATTTTGTTTGATTTTGCACTTAGGGCTATCCTAATTTATCGAAGACTAAATGCCAAGTCTCGATTTTCTAAATCGACTCCACCTAAATGGATACCGATAAAGGTATTTATACCAAATTTTTTATGCAATTATTCAAATTACCAAAATAAAAACAATTAATTTCATAACAATTAATTTCATATTTTTTGTTTTATAGTGTCCTCAACAACTGAACTCTGATGATTGTGGCCGGTACGTTTTGAAGTTTCTCAAGGATATTGTCGTTCATAACCAAACACAAATTCCAACAGAGGTATGTATGTAATAATTTCAAAGTTTATATAATTGTTTTACTTTTATACATACCATTTGAATGCTTATGTCCAATTCTAACTTGATTTAATTTTCATTTTGCAGTACTTTCCTGATTGTCAATTCGACACATACTCTGATCATACCGAACTCAAGAAAGAGTGGTGTTGATATTTTGTTACGAATTTTATCATTTATTGGCAGGTAGAAGAAGAAGATTAATATTTAATGCTTAGGTAAGTTTGTTAAATTTGGTTTTTGTGAGTTTGGTGTTGATGTAAGTAACATGCTTATGTGGTTAAAAAATTCCTGCACATTTGTTGAAGTTTAGCATACTTGAATTGGAATAGGTTCACATGAATTTGGGAGTAAAATTCTGCACTATTTAGAACATTTGTTGAAGATTAGCATACTAGGTAGACTTGTATTAGATTTTATTATGTTTGGCCTATGTGTTTTCTTCCACACTTTTTCAATGTTGCATGACAAGAATTTCCTTTTTATGTTGGCTGGTATTGTATATATTTTATGTTGGCCGGCTGGTATGGTATTTTATATTCTTACAGGTTGTTTACACTAAAAAATAGTTGGTCAGATCATGTATTAGCCACTCAGATAAAAGTGCAAGTATTTGCCTAACAGCTGAGTTTTAATCAGCTGCAACCATATCAGCTGAATCATGATCGGCTAAGGCAAGATCGGCTAAATCCAAGGTCAGTCGCCTGAGATGAGGGGAACCAAACAAAACTCCTCAGTTGAGATAGGCAGCGGGCACAGTATCAGCTGATGCAGTAGCTGACACAGAAATAGCTGCACATAGCTGCTAAGTCTAAATGGACTTTGAGGCTGTTAAATGGGTCTTATGGGCTTGTGTGAATGTTGATTAAGGGCCCAAGAGACTACGAATATATTTAAAAAGGAAGAAATGACCAAGTCAAAGCGCGGTAACCACTTTCCTAGATTTTTGGGAAGAAGATTAGAGGTGGTTTCTGAGAGAGAATATGAAGATCAGAAGGTAACCACCTGGAATCAAGGGATAAGCAATTCAAAAACGTGCACCCACTTTCTTGAAAATAGGAAAATGGAGAACATGGTCAAGTGGTGGATAAATTAGCCGTTATAGTGGATTTTTTACCCATATCTTAGCTGATTGAGAAGATATGCGGATTCTATGAGTTGACCAAGTCAAGAATGTGTATGAAGACTTGTTTCCTTAAAATAGGATTATGGAGAACATGGTCAGCTGATGGGCAGTTAGCCGTTTAGCCCATAATTTATCTGGCTGAAGAGATATGCGAATTATATGAGCTGGCCAAGTCAAGGATGTGATGGAAGGCCTATTTCCTTAAAAATAGGATTGTGGAGGACATGGTCAGGTGATATGACAGTCAATACGTTAGTTGACTAAGTGATTTTGAGCCATAACTTAGCTGACGGGATAGTTACTTATATTTATGTTGTTAGCCATGATCTTATATGATGTAATATGTGAGTTAATGGGTTAAGAACGTGGCAAATAGGGTAAGTATAGGTTTCATAGGTAGTCTTTGTCTATAAATACCAATTGTACAGATTGTATTGAACACACCTATTCAATCAAAACAAGTCTTTACAATTATCTTTACGTTATTGCTTTACTTTATCTTTATTTTCATGCAACCTTAGTTTGGTAGTTCAACCTTCTACACTTGACGCTTTATGGAGTAGTCTAGGAACCCGCAGCTGAGGAACAGAGTCCCTTTCTCAGTGTAATCGATTGATCAAAAAGGGGATCATTGTTAGCAGTGCGAGTTAGCTGACGTATCGTCTTATCAGCTGAGCAAACGCCCTGTTGGCTAAGCATCAAATTCGCACAACACCTCAACACAGGTATTGTATATATTTTGGAATGTCTATATTTTAGGGGAGACTCTACCAAAATTTTGTTAAAATTTTGATCTAGTCTGTTTGTTGATTAGTAGTGGTAGAAGAAGAAGAAGAAGAAGAAGTGGTGTCGATAGGTAGGTAGAAGAAGAAGAAGATATTAGTGTAATGTTTAGGTACTTTTTGTAGCATGACATGTGTAATTTTTAGTTAATGCATTTTAATGTTTTAGCGATGATAATTTTCTTAATTGTGACTTTGGATGAGAATTATATTGTAATTTATTTATGTTAATGCAATAGATCTATATTGTTTCTATCAAAAAAATTATATTGTAATGTAAAATTTGGTTTTAGAGAGTTTGATGTTGATACAATTGGGTGTTGATGACAATTTTGGTATGCATTTTGTGTTATCACAATATTATGCACCGGACAAATAGCCATATCATGTGAATACGAGGAGAAAGAAAAAGAAGGAGAATAAACAGCGCTTCATAGGAAGCGCTGTTTATTGTCACTTTTCAGTAGCGCTGCGAAAACGCTATTTTTTTGAAAAACATTTAGCAGCGGCTGAGTATACAGTGCCTTTAAGCGCTGTTTAAGGTAAAAAATAAGCAATGTTTATTGCCTTTACTGTTGTAGTGACTCAAAGAACGCGACACTGGCAGAGATAGAAGTGTGTAGCGCCTTGAAGCGGCGCTTGGGCGTGCTTAGTAGCGCCACACTGTCTTGATTTTGTGATTTTTCACATTTTAAGGGCTTCTAAGGCCATGAATACTTGTTTTTAGTGTTCTAAATCCTAAGAGACCAAACAGATATCATAGGAATCCCTTAGAAGAGTTGTTGCAACATAAGTTTTGTTGGAAAACCCTAAGATACGGTATTAGAACAATTGAATTTATAATGGTTCTATTAAGATAGTCGTACAGAGCGGTTTTACCACTGTGCAGTAACGACACGTCTCGGCTGTTGCAACAACGATTGCGCAGGGCGGTTGTACCACTATTACCAAACGATACGTCCCGACTGTTATGAGATAGTTATGAGTGTAGAGCAATTGTACCGCTGTGAAGTAACGACACGTCCCGGCAATTACAATTAGTTGTACAGAGCGGTTGTACCACTATTACCAAACGACACGTCCCGGTTGTTACTCAAAGGATTTGTAAGTGCAGAGCGGTTGTACCACTGTGCGGTAACGACATGTCCTGGTTGTTGCAACGACGGTTGCACAGAGCGGTTGTACCACTGTTACCAAACGATACGTCCCGGCTGTCACGAGCAATCCTTGATGTATGATATTGTCATGTTTGCTTTAATGTTTGCAAATGAATGTTATTGTGATTGTGGCGAGTATTAGTGAGGGGTTCGTGAGATTTTATAATCTCACTCTTTCCTCTATTTGTTTCAGATAAGCAGGTACCGAAGGAGAAGTAGATGATGCTAGAGGCTTATAGTTCCTAGTTTATGTTATTTTAAGAGATACACTTGACTCTTTTTGTTTACAAGTACAAAGATTGCTCATGTATTTTTGTATTCCCAAGCTTTGGACTTGGATGATGTTGTAATTCTAACACCTAGACTTATAACATAGACTAAACGTTTAGACAAACGTTTAGACTTGCAATTCCTTAATTCAAGTTTTAAATTTTTAGTAATTCCTGTGTTTTAATGTGAGTTGTCTTATTTCAATTATTATTGGAGTACGGGCGTTACATTATGGTATCAGAGCAGTTCGATCTTATCAGACTGTGGAATAGTTAGAATTAATTTAGCGTGTTGTTATGATCTGTTGTTATCTTTCTTCTTATTATGCTATAAGATATTGAGCCTGATCAACTTAATGCTTTGCACATTTTATGCAGAATTATGGCTTCGGATTCAGGATGACGCGGAAGACCGAGGAGAAATGTCGTTGATCTGCCGCCACCGGATAATGCTTGGTTACAAGGAGTACTGCAAGCCATTCAGAATCAGACCACTGCTACTCACGACCTTGTAAACCACTTGACTCAATAATAGCAAGCTCCGCAACAACCTCCACCCCCACCAGTCCAAGTAGAAGATCCAAACCATATATTCTTCAAGTTTCACAAGATGAAACCTCCAACCATCACGGGTAAATCTGAAGCCCTGACATCCCAGCACTAGTTAGAGGCCATGCAGAAAATCTTTAAAGTGGTGCAGTGTACCGAAGAACAGAATGTCACTTTTGCCACGCACATGTTGGCGCAAGAGGCTGAGAACTGGTGGAATAGGGCACATGCCTACATGACGGCTGAGGTGATACCCCTAGAATGGGGATAGTTCCGAACTGCTTTCTTCGAAAAGTGCCTCCCTCAAACTGTCAAGGAGAAGATGGATAGAGAGTTCATCCAATTGCAGCAAGGAAATTCTACTGTTGCCTGGTATGTAGCCAGATTAGAGGAATTGGTGAGATACTTTTCATATGCCCAGTTTGCACTGGATGATAGTTGGAAGATTAATCAATTAAAATGGGGTTTGAGGGTAGATATCCAAAACAATCTTGCCCAGACAGACTTCATTAGTTTCGCTTCTATGGTCCACAAAAGTTATGTGGCCGAAGAAAGTTTGAAGAAGATGTATGATGAGAGGCAAATGAAGTGGAAAAAGAAGAAAGACGAGAACAAGACTTCCCCACAACTGAAAGTAAAGGGAAACCGGAACAAGGGGAAGCAAGTGCAACATTCAGAGGCTTCTAAGTCTGATGCCTGCCTTACTTGTGGAAAGAACCACCAAGGGGAATGTATGCAAGGACGGGACATTTGTTTCTTATGCCGGCGACCAGACCACTATATGAAGGATTGTCCCAAAGTCAAGTTGGGAGTGGGTTCCAAACCTAATGATCCTACCCAAGGACGTGTCTACACCCTAAGTGGCAAGAAGGCTAAGGGTGCAGAAAATCTGATCAAAGGTACATGCCTTTTACATGATAATCCTTTGGTTGTTTTGTATGAATCTAGTGCCACACACTCTTTTATCTCTTGTAAGTGTGTACAGAGGTTAGAAATGTATCTTTCTTCCTCACCCTTTCTGTTGATTGTTGAAATACCAACAGAAGGTAGTATTTCTACTTCGTTGATTTGCGTGAATTGTCCTCTCGTAATTCAAGGAAGGATGTTTTCAGTCAACTTGGTTTGTTTACCCTTGAAAGAGATGGATATAATCTTAGGTATGGATTGGCTTTTAGCCAACCAAGTTGTCTTGAACTGTTTTTCCCAAACTATTGAGTTTCCATTTGTATAGTCCATTGTTGACCAGGTGTGGCTAGAAGAGATGGCCGATGTGTCCCAGTTGAACCAATGTCTAGTGGAAGGACACTTAGGATACATCTTGTTACTCTCTTCAACCATAGAGGTAAGGTTAGACTTAACCACCATCCCAGTGATAAATGAATCCCTAGATGTGTTTCTGGAGAAGATTACATTTTTACCTCCAGAGAGAGAAATAGAGTTTTCTATAAAATTGGTTCCAGGAGCAGGACCAATTTCTATAGCCCCTTATAAGATGTCGCCTCTAGAATTGTAAGAGCTTAGAGTTCAATTAGAGGATCTAATAGCTAAGCGATTTATTAGGCCTAGTGCTTCACCTTGGGGAGCACCCGTCATATTAGTTAAGAAGAGAGACGGTAGTATGCGGTTATGTATAGACTACCAACAACTAAATAAAGTCACAATTAAGAATAAGTATCCACTTCCTATGATAGATGGCCTGTTAGACTAACTTAGGGGAGCTTCAGTATTCTCTAAGATTGATCTGAGGTTAGGATACCACCAAATCCGAGTCAAGGCTGAGGATGTGCTAAAAACCACGTTTAGGACTCGGTATAGCCATTACGAGTATGCTTTCATGCCTTTTGGTCTGACAAATTCTCTAGCTATTTTCATGGATTGCATGAACAGAATTTTCAGGCCTCACCTTGACAGGTTTGTAGTGGTGTTCATAGATGACATCCTCGTGTATTCTAGGAACCCTCAAGAGCATGAGGAGCATCTTAGGATTGTCTTGAACACTCTTAGGGAGAGGAGTCTATTTGCAAAGCCAAAAAAATGTGAGTTTTAGCTCACGAAGGTCAAGTTTTTAGGACACGTCATTTTCCAGGAAGGAGTGGTTGTTGATCCCAGTAAGGTAGAAGTCGTTCTTGAGTGGGACCGACCTACTACCATTACGGAGGTTAGGAGTTTCTTAGGACTGGCTGGGTATTATCGTAGGTACATAGAAGGGTTTTCCCAGTTAGTTCTTCCTTTGACCCGGTTAACCCGAAAGAGGTAACCGTTTGTGTGGGATAAGAGCTGTGAGAACAGTTTCTTAGAGCTCAAAACCCGGTGACTAGTGCACCGATTTTGATTATCCCTGACCCGACCCTAGGTTTTGAGGTCTACAGTGACGCTTCCAAGAAGGGTTTGGGTTGTGTTCTCATGCAGAATAGGGAAGTGATAGCCTATGCATCTAGACAGTTAAAGCCCCATGAGGAAAACTATCCTACTCATGATTTAGAGCTAACATCCATAGTCTTTGCCTTGAAAATCTGGCGGCATTATTTGTATGGTGCCAGGTTTAAGATATTTAGTGATCGTAAAAGTTTAAAATACCTGTTTAATCAAAAAGATCTGAATATGAGGCAAAGGTTATGGGTAGAGTTCCTCAAGGATTATGATTTCGAGTTGAAATACCACTTGGGTAAGTCGAATGTAGTCACCAACGCCTTAAGCAAAAAGTCTCTGCATGTGTCTTCGATGATGATCAAAGAAATAGTGGTGCTAGAATCTTTTAGAGATTTGAACTTAGGAAAGTATTCAACAGAGGATAGCCTAATAGTGAGCCATTTGGAAATCACTTGTGGTTTTAGAGACCAAATTAGGTATGCCCAAAGCCTAGATGGGGAATTGCAAGCTAGGAGACACCAATCCGGATTCTCAGAAGGTAGTGATGGCATCATTCTCTTTCATCAAAGGATTTGCATTCTGAACGATGAAACAATCAAGAATCAAATTCTCGAAGAAGCCCACAGGAGTGGATTCTCAGTACACCCTAGTTTTACCAAGATGTACCATGACCTTAGACAAAGGTATTGGTGGTCGGGAATGAGAAATGATGTAAGTGAATTTATGGCCCAATGCTTGGTTTGTCAAAAAACCAAGATAGAACATCAGAGACCCTCGGGTTCACTCCAGCCCATAGAGATCCTAGAATGGAAATGGGAAGGCATATTCATGGACTTTGTGACAGGCTTGCCTCGCACACAGTCTAGGTATGACTCCATTTGGGTCATGGGTCATTGTGGACAGATTGACCAAATCTGCTCACTTTCTCCCAATTAAGTCCACTTTCAACATAGCTAGGTTAGCTAAAATCTATATTAGAGAGATTGTTAGACTCTACGGAGTACCCACTAGCATCGTCTCTGATAGAGATCCTAAGTTTACCTCCCGGTTTTGGAAACATTTCCAATAGGCCCTAGGAACGAGATTGAGTCTTAGCGCCGCATATCATCCATAGACGGATGTTCGAATGGAGCATACCATTCAAACCCTAGAGGACATGCTTAGAGCTTGCGTATTAGACGATTGTGGAAGTTGGGATGAGCATCTGGCTCTAATCGAGTTTGCTTATAATAACATCTACTATTCTAGCATAGGTATGGCACCGTACGAGGCACTCTACGGTCACAAATATAGAACCCCTCTATGTTGGTTTGAGGTAGGTGAGAAAAGGTTGTTAGGGCCAGACCTAATCCAGGAAACCACTTAACAAATCCGAAAGATTAGGGATAGGATGAGAACTACCCAGAGTCGGCAGGAAAGTTATGCCGATAGGAGGAGGAAACCTCTTGAGTTTGAAGAGGGGGAGCATATGTTCCTAAAGTTCACTCCTACGATAGGTATTGGTAGGGCACTTCGAACCAAAAAGTTGTGTCCTCGTTATATCGGTCCTTTTGAAATTCATCAAAGAGTCGGTTTCGTTGCCTATCAAATCGCTCTACCTCCGTCCTTGTCAAATCTGCACAATGTATTCCATGTGTCACAGCTCATAAAGTACGTTCCGGACCCTTACCAACCCTTCGATCATGAGTTTGTACAACTGAGGTCAGATTTGACATACCAGCCTATGCCGGTACAAGTTGTGGACCGTAACTTCAAGACACTAAGGAACAAGACCGTTCTCTTGGTTAAGGTCATCTGGGAAGGAGCCACTCCTGAGGAGGCTACTTGGGAGATTGAAGCAGAGTTGCGAGATTAGTACCCGTATCTGTTTCAATAGGTATGTATTTTGTCACATTTTTTAGGACAAATTTTTTTAAAAGGTGGGTAGTAGTGTAATACCCTGCCTAATTTAATTATTTAGCTTATTAATTTAATCATTTATATGTTTTAAATTAATAGCGAGAAATTAAAATAGGTGTAATTTATAGGTTAAAGGGGTGTGATTAGAAAGGGCAAGGAGAGAGTTTTGGTTAAAAAGGAGGGCATAATAGTAAGTTGCTTTAGCAAAATAAGGGTATAGTTGGAACCCACATTTTTCCCCCTTCTTTCTCTCAACCCCACGCCCAGTACACTTCTCTCTCCCTCTCTCGAATTTCTGTTCTGCAGCAAGGAAAGGAGAGAAAGAAAGAAGAAGAAGAAGAAGAAGAAAAGAAGAAGGAGGAGGAAAAGGTTAGGGTTCAATGATTTTGAGATAAATTAGAGAGGCAATTGTGTGATTTCTTCATTCCTAGCCTGGAAAGGAAGGATTATAGCTTAACATTTGGCTTTTAGTGAAAGAGTTGGAGTACCCTAATTGTAGAGAGGAAGAAGAGCAAGTTTCTCCACTTCTTAGCTCAACTTATTGGGCATTGTAGTGAGTTTTTTCTCACTTAGTGGATGGGCACCCATAAGACCCTCCTTTAGGGCTTCTTTTCCCATAGCATTTTGTGTGTTTTCTTGTCTTCTAAGCATGAATGGTTGAAAAGCATGAAATGGGATTGGGTTTAATTGTTATGCTGATAGTTTGATGTATTTGAAGACATGAGAACAATGTGTTTGGTTGTGATTCTTATGCTCAGTGTTTTGATTCTTCCATAAAACATGTTTGGTCCTTGTTTTTGGGTCCTTATTTGTGTTGGATTTGGCTTGGATTAAGGGAAATTGAAGGTTGGAAAGTGAAAGAAGCAGAAAAATAAATTTTCTGCATAATTCTGTAGGATGTGTTTGACACGCGTTCCAGCCCGCCCTGCACCCGGAGAGACAAAGAGCAGAGGGAGCAAAAGCGCTCCAGTGCGCCCATAGCGCGCGACCAAGCATCCGACATGCCCAGTGAACGCGCTCCAGCACGTGATAGCACCACGAGATCTGACGTGCGACAACGGCGGCTAGCACCAC
Organism: Calophaca sinica; assembly: GCA_037113605.1. NCBI lineage: Eukaryota > Viridiplantae > Streptophyta > Magnoliopsida > Fabales > Fabaceae > Calophaca > Calophaca sinica. Next base: position 49,183,136 of record CM073734.1, on the reverse strand, counting down.
GTGATACGCCAGCAAGATGCAAGGATTGAAGCGCAGGCGCAGGCGCGCACAAGACGCCACACTGTGCAGTTTTGTGAATTTTCACATTTTAAGGGCTTCTAAGGCCATGAATACTTGTTTTTAGTGTTCTAAACCCTAAGAGACCAAAGGGATATCATAGGAATCCCTTAGAAGAGTTGTTACAACATAAGTTTTGATGGAAAACCCTAAGATACGGTATTAGATTTATTGAATTTATAATGTTTCAATTAAGATAGTCGTACAGAGCGGTTGTACCACTGTGTAGTAACGATATGTCCCGGCTGTTGCAACGATGGTTGTACAGAGCGGTTGTACCACTGTGTAGTAACGATATGTCCCGGCTGTTGCAACGATGGTTGCATAGAGCGGTTGTACCACTGTTACCAAACGACACATCCCAGCTGTTACGAGATAGTTATGAATGCAGAGCGGTTGTCCCACTGTGAGGTAACGACACGTCCCGACTATTACGATTAGTTGTACAGAGCGTTTGTACCACTGTTACCAAATGACACATCCTGGCTGTTACTTAAAGGATTTGTAAGTGCAAAGCAGTTGTACCACTGTGCGGTAACGACACGTCTCGGCTGTTGCAACGACGGTTGCACAGCGCTGTTGTACCACTGTTACCAAATGATACGTCCTGACTGTCACGAGCAATCCTTGATGTATGATATTGTCGTGTTTGCTTCAATGTTTACAAATGAATGTTATTGTGATTATGGCGAGTATTAGTGAGGGGTCCGTGAAGGACTCACTGAGATTTTATAATCTCACTCTTTCCTCTATTTGTTTCTGATAAGGTACCGGAGGAGAAGTAGGTGATGCTAGAGGCTTATAGTTCCTAGTTTATGTTATTTTAAGAGATGCACTTGACTCTTTTTGTTTAAAAGTACAAAGATTAATCATGTATTTTTGTATTCCCATGCTTTGGACTTGGATGATGTTGTAATTCTAAAACTTAGACTTATAATATAGACTAAATGTTTAGACTTGCATTTCCTTAATTCAAGTTTTAAATTTTTAGTAAATCCCGTGCTTTAATATAAATTGTCTAATTTCAATTATTATTGGAGTACGGGCGTTACAGCCCACTCCGCGATGGGCTGATCCAACCCGTCCTGGGGGATCCATGCCGAAATAGTACTAACCCGAAATGGCCCAAGGCCTACTCCATTACGGCCGACCCGACTGAGGAGATCCGCACTTGGGGTAATAAACCCTAGAAACTACGCTCAAAACGGTGGTAAACCCTAGAACTCAAGCATTGCAACACTAGACCTTAAGTGACCTTCTTGCAGCACAAACCCTAGAAGCCACATCAGTCGTTGGATTCATCTGATGGCTAACAATCGATCTAGGGATACCAGAAAGCACCCACACATTAGCATCCTGACCTCACCTATAAAAGGTCTATGACCTCAGCAACAAGGGTACACACTGTTCATTTTTTATCTCACCTTATTCCGATACTGACTTAAGCATTGAAGTGTGTGCAGGTACACCCTACACCATCATCTCCACCGTGCTCTGTCGTTCGTTACCAGACTCCGGCCAATCCTGAGGTCCACTTCGGATCATTTGCACCATCTGTGGGAACGTTTCTAGTTCTTCTCTTAACTTGAATCTTTCGATTCTCCATGGCTGGATCCAAATGAATCATTCACACGCGGAACACGACTCACATGCCTAAGTCCACTGACGTTCCCGACCAGGGCAGCAACATTCCTGTCGTTGTCGAAGATAAGTCTCAATTAGAGCCACACATGGATACCATTCCCGTCATCGGACTGGACACTGTTCCGGCTCCCAAACCTTCGGTAACCCCAACAACTGTTGTCGCCATCAACGAGCTCCTCAGCCTCGTTCAGCAACAGACGGAGACCATAGCGGCACAGAACCTCTGCCTCATCCACATCGAGGATCAACAGAACTATTTATTAGGTAAGGTGGATGCTTACTGTCGAGCCCTACAACAAACCCCTCCAGTCCAGTCAGGGGCTTCCGAAGAACAAGACCCAATGGAAAGTAGATCCGAGGGCCGCCGAGTTTCTAGCCCTAGATCTGCTAACCACTCTTCTCCAGGCCCCAAGTCGTATGTACCGTTTCCTCCGAGGCACCGCTCACCAACCAGGCTTCGGAATCACTATCGATCCTTTGACCGACCCCTCGTCGATATCATTCCCCAGGAGGCTCGCGCCACCAAAGGCATCACACCCCAAAACGCTCATCACCTCGACGTTGGTCTCCATCTCGGTCTCAGTACCGCCGTAGATCCCACAAGCAATCTCAGCCCCTGGTCTCGAGCGAGCACCCCTTCTTTCATCGCTCTGCCTCCCCTCAGGGATCGTGAGAGCACACTCTTCACTACAGATCCCAGCGTTCGACGCCTGTGTCCCCTCGATGCCAACACAACTACATCAGGAGTTCCCGGGAGAGGGTTACCTCTCCTGGCCGTCGTCGCCCAGTAGCATCTCCCTCCTGTCGAGGCTCTAGTTCTCCTCCTTCGTACTCCGAAACTCCTGATTCGGAGGATGTAACACCCCACCAAGCGCATACCGGCCTTTAGCCCTCTACAACGGTGAGCATGTCACTCATTGGACTTCTCTGCTCCCTCGAGTGGAGTTTTTGCCTTATGCGGGTTTCGAATAGTGTACAAGAAGGTTTAAGTACCACGGAATCCACCCGCTAACACCAACTGAGCTATAGCGGGTTTTATTGTAACACCCCACCAACACTATGCAGCCCAGTTGAAACTGTGGCCCACAGCAACGGTGAGCATGTCACTCATAGGACTTCTCCACTCCCTCGGGCTGAGTTTTTGCCTCATGGGGGACTCGAACCTGCGTCTAGTGGTGTTAGGGGGATGCTTCCCGGGGTCTTTAAACCCTCTGGACACGGGTTCGAGTCCCCATGAGGTAAAAACTCTGCCTAAGGGAGCGGAGAAGTCCTATGAGTGACATGCTCACCATTGCTATGGGCCACAGTTTCAACTGGGCTGCACAGTATTAGTGGGGTGTTACAATAGTGGATTCCCATGACCTTTAAACCCTTTGGGTGTGGGTTCGAAACTCCCGTGAGGCAAAAACTCCACTAAAAGGGGTGGAAAATTCCTATGAGTGACATGCTCACCGTTGCAGAGGGCCAAAGGCCGATATGTGCTTGGTGGGGTGTTACAGAGGACAACGATGACCCTTTCGCTTTAGGACCCTTCACTACCAGGGTGGCTCGATTTTCGATACCTCGGGCCCTTCAGAAGCCTCCCCCGCTGGAAACATATGACGGTACTGGAGATCCCGATGAACACTTTGGATGCTTCGACCCCATAATGGGATTTCTCGGGGCCAATGGCCCAGTCAAATGCAAGATCTTTCCACTCACCCTAAAGAAAGCGGCCCTTACGTGGTTCCAGGGATTGAAGAAGAACTCTATAGACTATTGGTCCGAGCTGACTGCTCAGTTCTGTTCTCATTTCACTGCATCTTGTGTCCAGCCCAAGTCGATGGCTACCCTAATAGAGATTCACCAAAGGAAGGACGAACCGCTCAGAGACTACATCGAGCGCTTCAACAAAGAAGCAGAATTTGTCAAACAAGCATCTGATGAGATGAAACTATACTTGTTGGAACAGGGCCTAATCGAAGATAGCCTATTCAGCATCAATGTCAGGGTGGACAAACACACCAATCTCAATGAATTCCTCTGACGCACGGAGAAGTATATTAACTTCGAAGAGAAGCAGATGGCCTTAAGGTCAAAAAAGAGGACCTCCCAAGAGAAGAGCTCCAGATACAAAGAGGATCGACCTTGCCGTGACAAAGACCCCAAAGGTCCCCTTGGAAGATACAAATAATATACCCCATTGAACACATCTCGATCACGGATTTTACATGAATGTGCCAATGCGGAGTTTAGAGACGCGGGAATCCATTTCCCAAGGCCTCTGAAGGAGAAGCCAGGAACCGACAAATCAAAGTATTGTCGGTTCTATAAGAGTACGGGGCACAACACCGACGAGTGCGTTCAGCTGAAAGACGCTATTGAAACCCTCATTCAGAGGGGGACACTGCAGAAGTACACAAAACTGAGGACGGGCGAAGGGCGGGCCCAATCCCGATCACCCCGACTTAAGCGCGACCAAAACTCTGTTGTAACTCAAATAGAGAGTCGACCTCAATAGGCCGACGAGGAAGATGCTAGAGCCCTACCTGTGGACTTGGTAATCTCTGGTGGCTCGATAGATTGAGGAGGAGCTTCCATCAACTCCACTAAAAGGAAGCCGCGAGAGGCATTATGCATCAACGCTGTCCACCCACCCACCAATTAACCAAGTTCCAGCCGACCACCCGTAGCGTTTTTTGATGAAGACCTACTGAATGGTAATACCAAATTCCCTTATTAATTTGTGTATATATGGCCAACTTCGACGCAAGGAGAATCTTGGTTGACCAAGGAAGCTTGGTTGACATAATGTAGTTCGATCTCTTCAAGACTTTGAAGTTAGCGGAAAAGGACATGATTCCCTGTAACGGCTCCGATCTCCAGGGTTTCAATAGTTCCACAACCAAACCCTTGGGGTACATCAAACTGATGGTAACATTCGGCGACAAGCCCGAAACAAAAACCATCAAGGTCCAATTCATCGTCCTTCCCTACCATTCCGTCTACAACTGCATCCTAGGCCGACCCACCCTGGGAGAGCTGGGAGCAGTGTCTTCTACTATTCATCTCAATATGAGATTCCACTCGCTTGAAGGGAATATAATCACGATTCCTAGTGATCTCGAGGCAGCCAGAAGATGTTACCTGCTGTCTTTAAAGGCACAGGAAAGTAAACTGGCTCCGCTAAAGAAGAACACCGGATCTACCGATGTTAATCTCGCTTAATTAGATGCAAGAATTGAGCCAGAAGACTTGATCGAATAGGAGACTAACCTTGTCTCAAAGGAGCTCCAGAAGAAGATAAAGTAACCTATCCCAGATGGGGAATTCCTGAAGATCCAATTAGGGGAAGACCCAAAGAAAACAGTTCAGATCGGCATGGACCTTCCCCCCGAGGTAAAAGACGAGTTGATCAAGTGCATTAAAGCAAATACAGACCTCTTCGCATGGACTGTAGCTGACATGTTAGGGATCTCTCCCGACATCGCGTCCCATCGCCTCGTCCTGGATCCATCCTCGAAGTAGGTCGCATGGAGGAGGAAGCAATCTCCAGAGAAAGCCGAAGCTACTGGGAAAGCTGTTAGTGATTTAATTAGGGCTGATTTTGTAAGAGATGTCAAGTACACAACTTGGCTCTCAAATGTTGTTCTCGTTAAAAATGCTAATGGAAAATGGAGAATGTGCGTTGATTACACCGATCTCAATAAGGCTTGTCCTAAGGATGCCTATCCCTTCACCAACATCGAAAAACTCATGGATAACTCCTCGGGTTTTCGATTATTATCCTTTATTGACACGTACTATGGATACAACCAGATACCGATGAACATTGCCAACCAAGAAAAGACCGCGTTTATGACCGAAAACGGCAACTACTGTTATAAAGTAATGTCGTTTGGTCTCAAAAACGCCGAGGCAACTTACCAACACATGATGAACAAGGTCTTTGAGGACCAGATCGAAAATGTACTCGAAGTGTACATGGACGATATGATCGTCAAGTCGGCCGAAGACCTAAACCATGTCGCAGATCTATCGAAAGTCTCCGAGCAGGCCCGACGACACAATATGAGGCTTAATCCAGAGAAATGCACCTTCAGTGTCAAAACGGGCAAGTTCATGGGGTTTTAATTAATGGAATGCAACATCGAGGCTAACCCGGATAAGTGCTGCGCCATCACTGAGATGCGATAATCAAAGTCGAAGAAGGATATCCAACAACTAATGGGGATAATAGCCGGCCTAACCAGGTTCATTTCCAAGTCCGCCTAAAGAGCACTCCCTTTCTTCAAATTACTAAAGAAGGGGGTTCTGTTCGAATGGACTTCGGAATGCGAAGAAGCTTTCACAAAGCTAAATGAAACATTATCAACTCCGCCAGTTTTGACAAGGAGCTGCGCCAGTGAGATTTTATACTTATATTAGGCAGTCACTGAGGAGGCCCTAAGTGTCGTTCTGATTAGGGAAACAAACGAAGGGCAAATGGCGGTTTACTTCATTAGTAAAACGCTCCAGGGTCCCGAACTCTGATATCAGAAAATAGAAAAGGTTGCTCTAGCACTGGTAGTAAGAAGACTGTGACAATACTTCTTGTCCCAACACATAGCAGTTCAGAAAGATCAACCTGTCAAACAAGTCCTACATCGACCCGATTTGGTAGGACGAATGATTTAGTGGTCCATAGAACTATCTGAGTTTAGCATTAATTTTGAATCTCGTTAGGCAATCAAACCTCAAAGCCTCGCCAATTTTATAGCAGAAATGACCTCGACGTCAGAAGACTCGAACACCAGATGGACTATCCATCTCGATGGATCATCGAATTCAAAAGGAAGTGGGGCAGGCCTAATTCTGGAAAACGTTGAAAGACTGACGATTGAACTCTCTCTGAGTTTCTCCTTTGCTATTTCAAACAATCAGGCTGAATACGAGGCATGCATCGTTGGGCTAACGTTCGCTCTTGATTTAGAGGCCTCTGAAGTCAGTCTTCGTATCGACTCCCAACTAGTGGCTTCTCAAGTCAATGGGGAATATCAGGCAAAGGACCCCCTGCGAAGTACCTGGCCATTATCAAAGAATTAATGAAAAGCTTCCTGAAAATAGAGATCATACACGTACCTCGAGAGCAGAACTCAAAGGCCGATATACTTTCTAAGCTGGCAAGCACAAAAACGACGGGAAGTAACAGATCGGTCATTCAAGAAACCCTTTCCCAACCAAGTGTCATGGTCACAACGGGAACACAGGATGCGCCAAAGATGGACAATCGCAACTTTCAACACGTCCTTATTACCCCTTCAGTGTATACCATCACTGACTTCGGAGACTCATGGATGACGCCAATTCTAAAATATATCTGCCAAGGCGAACTTCCCCTTGACGACAAGGTAGCTTTCAAAATTTGGTACAAGGCGTGCTTCTATTCTGTCATCGAAGATCGGCTTTATCAAAAAGGTTTCTCGGCACCTCTTCTGGAATGCCTTGACCCAACTGAAGCTAAGTATGCGCTTACCGAAGTCCACGAGGGCATCTGTGGTCAGCACCTCGGAGGACAATCTTTGGCCAAGAAAATACTACGAACCGATTACTACTGGCCCACAATGGATGCGGACGCCATTGCCTATGTGAAGAAGTGCGAAAAATGTCAAAAACACGCCGATGTCTATAGCGCTCCTCCCAATGAGATGATTACTTTATCTTCCCCGTGGCCTTTCGCTTGGTGGGGAATTGATCTCCTCGGGCCATTCCCAATGGCCCTAGGCCAAATCAAATATTTGGTTGTGGCAGTAGACTACTTCACGAAGTGGATCGAAGCCGAACCAGTAGCAAAAATTACAGCTAAAAATATGATCAAGTTCTCAAAAAAGCAGATCCTCACAAAATTCGGCATTCCCAAAGTAATTGTGACCGACAACGGAACACAATTCGCAGATAAAGGATTCCAAAAAACCTTAGCCAACTTCGGCGTAAAGCAGAGGTCCACCTCAGTTGAACAACCCCAAACAAATGGGCAAGCAGAAGCAGCAAACAGAGTAATCTTAAGAGGGCTGAAAAAGAGACTCGATGACGCCAAAGGAAACTGGGCAGAGGAGCTCCCACAAGTACTATGGGCATATCGAACCATGCCCCATTCCTTCACCAGGGAAACACCATTTCGACTCACCTATGGATCCGAAGCAATGATCCCAGTCAAAGTCAGGGAAGTGAGCTGGAGAACGCTCCACCCACTTCGAACTCCGTCTAATCACCAACACCATAAGGAGGAACTGGACCTCCTCGAGGAAAGTTAGGAGCTAGCCACCCAGAATTAAGCTGCTGTGAAACAAAGAATGGCTTCAAGACATAATAAACGAGTCATTCCAAGTGAGTTTGAAAAGGGCAACCTAGTCCTAAGGAGAGCCAACGTCGGCCTTAAGAATGCAAACCAAGGGAAATTGGCACCGAACTGGGATGGCCCATATCGGATCTTGTCAAAGACCGGCACTGGAGCTTACACCTTAGAAACATTGCGAGGTTAGGCAGTTCCGTGAACATGGAATGCCACGAAACTAAGAAAATATTATAGCTAAATGTTTATGAAGTCCTATCATGAAAGGGAAACCTACCACTTGTAAAAAGTTTTTAGCATAATAAAATGATTCTTCAACACATACATGTTTTATTATCGCGATTTCATTAAGGTTATAATATCATTATTACATGTGGTAGACGAGCTAATCCCACTGACTGCGAAATTCTGCATGTCACGCCGTTCCTCCATGGGAGTTCGAACCGACGTGGCTAGCCACCACTTCGTTCTACGGACATTTCCATAACAATGCCCACCCGAAGTTCAGAAACACACTGAACTTCTGTGGTAGAGGGAAGGTTCCCTTAGTCGGGCTCCCTTCCCGAGCTGATGGCAAAACAAATTAAATCAGTGTGAACTAACAAGTCATAAGCATTAAACAATGAGAACCAAAGCAGATCCAAAGCAGATCAGCAAAATCCAAATTTTTCATTCCATAGTCACTAGTACAACGATCAAGTACAAAACAACCGAAGTACAAACAATCAAAAGTACAAGGCTACAATTAAAGGAGAAAAACTGAAATACAAGTAAAGAAAAATCAAGCATAAGCCGAATCGGGAGAAGGGTGGACAACGAGGATGACCTAAGTAGAAGCATGGACTATATGGTCCCCTGAAACTACTCTGAGGTTCATGATCCCCTCAGTCCAAATTGCTACACTTGGATTGAGAAATACCACCTATTTGACGCTGTTCTCAAACTGCTCCGCGTCAATCTCCACCATTGTTTGTTCGCTAGCTTCCCTTGCGGCCACAGCAGACTTGCAATCCCGATATTTCTCCTCCAACGCCTTTTTCAGCTTTGCGACCTCAGAACAGAAGGCATCCCTTTCCTTTTGGAACGCATCTCTTTCCTTGATAACCTCCCCATTTTGGGATTCAAGGTCAGATTTATCCTTTGAGGTCATCGGCCATGTTAGTCAGCTCCTTCACATTCTTCTCAGCCTCATCGACCCTGTGACTCTCCTCCGAGAGCTTGGTTTGAAGACCCACTGCGTTTTGAACCTTACTGCGAAGGTCTTAGTTGTCAACATCCAACTTGCGAAGACGATCTCGCAAATCCTGGTCCATTTTCAAAGCCATTTCCACCTGACCCTTCAACTTGCGCAAGTAGGTAACCTCCTCCTCAAAAGCCTTCACTTGTTCCTCAATTTGTTGCCGAAGGGGCCGACTGGCATCCTCGAAAGGTTTAGCATAGTCTTTGCTTACAAAGGGCAGCACCTGTTGCTTTGACCTTTTTGATTTCTTTGGCGAAGGTGGAGGAACATCCGAAGAAGAAGGCCTCTTGTGCGTCTCCACATCGACGATGTCGGTAGTGGCACTGACCACTTAAGGAGCATCAGAAAACTCCGATGTCTGCTTGGGAGCCAAAGAAGCTAATCCAGAGCCCCCATTCTTTGATGAATTGGAAGGGGAAACACCGCTCACATCGGTAGCAGTAGGAGAAGGCCGCACTTGCTTTCCCCTCTCTGAACTCTCCTCCAGCTTCTTTGCCAGAGCAGCCTGGACCTCGGAAAATCTTGCAATACTCGACATGGATTCTGCACAGAAAAAATAAAACAAATACTATCAGCCTAAGACACAACAAACAAAAATAAACACAAGTAAGCAATTCCCTACCTAAGCAATCTCGAGCTTCCCCCCAAGTTCGGCATCTTAGAAAAGTTTGGGTATGAACGAACCGTTTACAAGACATTTGCTCTTGGGTATTAGGGTTGGTATAAATAATAGGCTCAAAGTCGCCGACCCAATCTCTAATACTTTTTACCCATCTCCGCTTGAGGTCGCTGAGAGCGGAAAGCTTGAAAGAATACGACCTAGTAGGACATTCGAAAAAAGGCTTCGACCAGTAAAGGGGAAATTTGGGCACTTCAGTCCCATCGTCGGCAAGATCGAAAAGACACTCCCAAGTGACCTCGTTCATAGGTAGTAAAAAGAAATATTTCGTCTTCAAACCCTTGAGGGATTCACTATACAATTCAAACACCTTGCCATTAGGCTTGAAAGAAATCCAGCCTTGCCTCTCATCGGTTTTCTCCGAGGTCTTGAAGGGGCGAGAACAAATGAAAAAAGAGACGGTGAGAAGCCGGTATCCAAATATGCGAGCAAGCTAAATCGAACGCCCTCATGAAAGCTCAACAGTTAGGATGAAGCTGAGAAAGGGCAACACCAAGGTGCCTATGAAAGGATACCTCGAAGTTCGAAAAGGGAAGGCCACTATCAATTCGGTGAAAAGCACCTTATACATCGAAAGGTGATCCAAATCGCTGCCTTCCACGGAGCAAATCCGATAATCTCCCACCGGGGCTAGGAAAGCCCACTCCCCTCTGGAGTCGATGCTTTCAGCTACCTGGATCCGACTCTCCAAGTCGGCCATATCTTCATCAGAAGCATATTCAGATCAGAGACTGAGGGCTTCAAGCGAGACCCATGTATATTCCTCCGCATCGGCAAGGAGAGTAGAAGAATCACTCAAATCAATACTCCTCTTCTTTCCCATGGTAAACCTGTCCATGGGGACTTCAGGGTAAGAGACTGTGTCATAAACTTCTTTATACCACCGAGCCACTTCAAGGGGGTTGCCAGAACGCTGAAACTTGGCTTCTAGAACCACCCGGAAGATCTCCAGGCGTTCTGGAATAATTAAAACCCCACGTTTTAATCGCTTCTCCACCCTTTCCTCGCAAAGAGACGATGGCGCCGCCCTTGGCACTGCCATAGGGATCCCGACCGGGGGAAGCATTTCTGCTTGAATCCCCCCATTACCAAAAGCACCAGGTCCGGGCGGGAACCACCCAAGATCGGAGGATGGAGAGAGGGCACCTTCCCCAGGAAGCAAACCCTGAGACGCCATAGAACTCAAAAACTTCCCCTTTTTTTTCTTCTGATAAACAAATAAATAAGGAAAGAGAGAAGAAGAATACCTCTGGGTATATGATAAGAAGGCAATAAGCAGGAAGGTAGACCCCAAGAACTTGAACGCTCAAATTGCTGATTCGTAGAGAGAAGAAGCAAGGAAACAGAAAAACAAAGAAGAAGAAGAAGAAGAAGAAGAAGAAGAAGAAGAAGAAGAAGAAGAAGAAGAAGAAGAAGAAGAAGAAGAAGCAAAAACGAAAGGAGCAAAAGAAGAGCCTTCCTTTAGAATTTATAGATTCTGAAAAGGCAGTAATTAATGCGAAAAGACGCAATAAAGAGTTACACGGGAAATGAGGCGATTTTCCAACAAATCGTCATCAAATCTCTGCTGCTGCCATTTCGGGAATCGAGCGCGTCTTTTCAAAGTCCCAAATTTGTAAAACAAACTGCCTCGGCTCCAAACCCCTCTCAGAAGAAATTTAGTAAACATACCCGAAGTAGGAAAAACCACCTCGGATTCTAAACTCTTATAAGCAGGTCGAAATCTGAGATTCAAGCCCTCGACTAGAAGAATATCCAAACTCATCGATAGCAGATGACATCGATTAGGGGGGAAACTAATCCGGAGTGGCCCAAGGCCCACTTCGCGATGGGCTGATCCAACCCGTCCTGGGGGATCTATGCCGAAATAGTACTAACCCAAAATGGCCCAGGGCCCACTCCATTATGGTCGACCCGACCCGGGAGATCTGCACTCGGGGTAATAAACCCTAGAAACTACGCTCGCCACGGCGCTAAACCCTAGAACGCAAACATTGCGACGCTAGACCTAAAGTGACCTCCTGGCAGCACAAACCCTAGAAGCCACATCTGTCGTTGGATGCATCCGACATCTAACAATCGATCTAGGGTTACCAGAAAGCACCCACACGTCAGTATCCTGACCTCACCTATAAAAGGTCTATGACCTCAACAACAAAGGTACGCACTGTTCATTTCTTACCTCACCTTATTCCAATACTGACTTAAGCATCGGATGTACACCCCACACCGTCGTCTCCGCCGTGCTCCGCCATTCGTGACCAGACTCCGGCCAATCCTGAGATCCACTTCGGATCACAAATATTAGCCATCATGTGCTTCATAACAGTTGATCGAATTTATGCTCAAAGTTGCTTATTTTCTAGCTGAGTTATATGTTTATTTTTTCGTGGCTTTTTTGATTTGTTTGCACTGATTATCATATTTGGTTTCTTGTGAAACAGATTGGTTTAAAATCAAATAAGAATGGGTTGACTGTGGTATTACTAGGGTGTTTTGATGGATGAGTACGTATTTGAAGGTTCATCTGACAGATACTCAAATCTAGTGCTAGTCATTTTTGAATTTCAAGAACAATGGGGCTTTGTGGCTTGATTATTGTGTAAAGGGCATGCATCCCCTTAGTTTTATTATGTTAGAATCATACATTTTGTCCAATATTTTTATTTTACTAGAATATAAAAAGAAGTAATTTTTGAAGTTGAATCTTTCTCATTTGCACTGAACTAGATTTTCACTGCAAGAAAACAGCTCGTTACCGACGGAATTTTACCGACGGCCCCGACTCCGTCGGTAATATTTTTATTACCGACGGCTAAGCCGTCGCTAAGGCGCCGGAAAAATATGACTTCCGAAATTATTTTTTTCCGACATTACCGATGGCTAAGTTGCCGGTAATTCTGACTACCGATGGGCCATTCAGAATACGACGGCTTAGCCGTCGGAAACGCCGAAATATAAAGCTGATTTTTTCCTACGCATCGACGGCTAAGCCGTCGGTACAAAATTATGTTGGCGGTAAAAATTTTTGTTGTCCCGCGTTTAATTGGCGAACGGTGGACGAAGTACCGACGGCGGGCTTTACCGACGGCTAAGCCGTCGGTAATATTCAGACAAAATTTGTTGACCACAAAGCAATGTGAACCACAAAGCAATGTGATAATATCAGCACAGCGCCATAGACGCGTCAACTCCCTCCTTCTCTCGCCTACTTCCTCACCCTTCTTCGTCTTCTTCCTTTGCTCTCCTCAAATTCTCAAACCTGTTCCAACCACAACAAAGCATCATCGCTCCTAATCCCTTCTCTTGTTCGCCACTTCCTCGCTTCCCAAACCATCGAGGTTCCTCGCTTCCAAAGCCTTGACCATGTCAACTACTACCACTTCCTCTAACTTCCTTCTCTTCCTCTCATCACCACCGTTACCTTCGCTCTCTCGAAATTCCCAACCCTCCTCCTTCCCTACTCTCAAACTCAAACCCTTGTTCAACACCACTCTCATCCTCCAACCTCCGTCAAGGTCTAGGTCCAGGCACAACCAATTCCTGACCCGCGCCGACGATGGAGACGTCGACTCCGCCGGCCTCGACGACTACGAGATGGACGACGACGAAATGGAGGAGGTCGACAACAAGAAGGACTTCGACATCGAGTACGAGCCCGACAGCGGCGACCTCGACATCGAGCAGAGCAAGAGCTTCGTGTCCACAAAGGACCCCGAGACCGTCGTTGATTACAAAATCAACAAAGACGAGTTTCACAAGATTAGCTTGTTAGACTGCGATTTCTTCATAAGGAAACCCCCCGACCCTGACAACGATGTCTATGATTTCAGAGAGGTTGGTAGTACCCTTCCAATCAACCTCTTATTCTTCTTGCTACTCTTTTCATTGTCGAATCTTTGGTTGTTTGTAGATGTATGTTACTCCTCCGGATACAGATGTTTATTCAATCCCCAAGGTTCTCGCTCCAATGCCTCAGAAGGTAAATTTCATCCTCAAATAAAGCCTTGCCGTTTGTTTTATAATAACATTTTTAATCCAATGAAATGTTGCTTTAAGCCTTTAACTAATAGTATTATAGCATTAGGAGATGGTGGAATCCGTCCATATTTACAATATATATTGATTATGCTGGGCGGTTTGTGAAGCCATGCTAAGGATACTTAGAGTGATTCATTTCGTTCAGGTTTTTTTGCTGTTTCTCCCTCTACATATATCACTTCCAAATTTAATGTTTACTTTCTTTTTTTATCCAAATCTGCAGTACATTAGATGCGCACAAAGTGATTTTGGATGCGCACAAAGTTCTTTTTTTATCCAAATCACAGATTTTCACGCTTATGATACCTAAAATGTGTCATTATTCTTGTAAGTAGTGATAACTCAGTAATTAGTGTCTATGCTTGTTCCAATCACTTGGTGTTGTCTAAGTTGCTTGGTTCATATCCTTCTGTATATGGTCATTCCAATGTTTCAATCATAAAAATATGTTTTCACCTTCATGGGGTAGACATTGTCTATTATATGCTAAGTAAGTGGTTAAGTTTTTCTTTGTTGTATTTGTTTGTAGATCTATAGTCAGTGCAGATGGGAAAATCAGGCTATCTTTGGCAATCGATGGAAATTTGCAAGGTAAGAAATAGAATGGTGCTTCTTTATAGGAGCTTTGTCAATGCAGATGCAAATGACTGAAGGGAAAATTCTATAAACTTGGTTTCCACTGCTTGTTTCTGATGCATCATAATGACATGTTAATTTTTAATAACATTGCATATACTTTAACTAATTTTGTTCTACAGGAAGGAAAGACAAGGTGATGAGGCGGCAGACAACCTTCGTTTTCCATCACACTTCGCATCTGTGGAGCAGGAATCCAATACTAATCTGGATTCTAAAGAAAATGGTATTGATGTCAACATTGGAAGCGAGTGCATAGGACAGATGAGAGAAAAGTGGACATAGACTTATACATATACCATATTATAACCTTCAAAAGGAGGATTCTTTGATTTTTTTTTAACAAAGTCATTTTTTACATATTCTTACATGTTGTGATTTCTTTGGGAGGATGTCCAAGTAGCAAGTCTTGTGCACTGCAAAGAAAGATGGTATCAATGTCTTTGTAATAGAATTGATTCTTTTGTTAATGTATGTTGATGGCCATTGAAGCCTTTGTTGTTGTTTTTTTCTCGCAAAGGAAGCCTTTGTTGTTGTTATGCTCATATGGAAGGTACCGTAAAATTTTGGGGTCGCTTAAAAACAAAAATTTCGTAAAAAAAAAAAATAACATTACCGACGGCCAAGCCGGCGCTAAATTAACCCACATTTTGAAAGGGGTACACACGGCGTAGCCGTCGGAAAGTCTGACGGCTTAGCCGTCGGCAAGTCTGACGGCTTAGCCGTCGGTAAATTCAATGAAATTTTCATATTTGCCAATGGAAAATCAGTGACTGGTGATTTATCGACGGAAAGTCGGTAATGCGCCACCGTGCACGGTGGCGCATTACCGACGGCTTTTCCGTCGGTAAATCTCACAAAAAGTTTAAAAAAACCAACGAAATAGCGACGGCTGTATATAATTTACCGAAGGCTAAGCCGTCGGTAATACCGACGGATTTAATTGGCCGTCGGTAAAAAATTTCCAACGAACGATTTTCCAAGGGCCCCGAGGCCGTCGGTAATCCGTCGGTAATCACGATTTACCGACGGCTTTCTTGCGTTACCGACGGAAATTGGCCGTCGGTAATGACGAAAATTCTTGTAGTGTTTTTCATTACCCACTGCCATTTGTGTCACTTATTAACTTTCAAAGCTTGAACCTCTGCTTGTACAAGAACACCCAGCATGGTTAGTTTAGCAACAATAAAATTGTTTTATCATAAATAAGTTGTTCTAATTTATTGATGCATCGGTGTCATGTGATTTAATCTGCAGGTGGTTCGACACTTGTTGATCTTCTGCAGGTTCTTGAAGATTACTTGCCGGTTCTTCTAAGATTAGTTAAAGATGGCAAGCTTGTGTTAGTCCATTAGTACATGATGTATGGTCTTTGTAAGACAAAATATTGATTATCACTGCCTATGTTTATTGAGTCTGTTTGGTATCTGTATGTATTGAATCTATTTTAAAGTTTTGAAAAATTTTGAAGATATATTAATCACTCTTCTTTCCTTTCTGTGTGTACTGATTTCCTGGAAGTTTATCACTTGGATGCTTAATTTATCTTGAATTGCATATATTCAGCTGACCCAGTATATTAAATTATATTTAGGAATAATAAATATGGGATTGTAGTAATACATCAATTAGCTAATGGATGTTGTTATTTGATGGAGCAGGTGGTTGGTTAGTTCTTCAGAACCAGGAGGTGCAACACCAAGTGGATACTCAGGTTTCAAATTCTTGTGGCTCTATGTTTTTACATTGGGGAGTTATATGTGATAGGAAATGGTATGCTTGGTATTAGATTTTTTTTAAGTTATTTCGATTTTTCTTAACTGTTTTTTTTACGCGAGTGTTTTCTTAATATGTTACATTATTATGTTTATTGGGCATGCTTTATGTTAATAGTAAAACGTGGTTTAATATAACATAGAACATAAAAGATATATGTACAACATGCATTAATAGTTACGTTATACCTTTCATCTACTTGTTCTTCAATTCCTATGATTTGTTGTCAAAATCAGTTGTGGACTTGTGGTATATGTGAAATGTTCCAGTACTAAATTATCCCTAAAATAATTTAGTAGTCAGACAAGTAGTTTCTTTTTTTTTTTGAAGCAGCAAAAAGATTATTTTATTAAAAGAGATAAGAGTACCAGCAGTACTCGAGTACAAATTTGTGCAAAATAGTACACCAAGATAGTTCACCAGAAGACACAATGAATAGCAAAATGGACAAATGATGGGCATCTAACACCATTGGGCCGCCCCCCAAAATACAATGAGTCCAAGGTAACAACATGATTGGGCTGCCACTATACATAACAGATCCATTACATCACCCATAGTTTGTGTCACGTTTTCACATTTAGCAACCAAGTCACCCAAGATCAACACCATATCAGCAGATATCAGCAGCTACTACCATTTTAATTCTCCCGCATCAGTTACTGCAACAATGAAACAGAAATTGCAGAAATTACGCAAATTTCACCCCTAAACAGAAATTGCAGCAATCAATATCCTCATGACAGTGTATCGGATTGCCTTTCCTTAAGCATAATTAAGTTCACCATCCATTACTGTGTGGCACTGAGGCAGACATAGGGATTTTCTAGCCACTGTGATATCGAATAATTGAAGCCCCAAAGTTTGGATTTCATCCAATTCCACGAATGAATCTTGACTTCTTCCACAACTTCAGCTATGACTATCGGTCTATATTGAAACACAGCTCGGTTTCTTGATTTCCACAAAGCCCAAATACTCGCAAACCAAATAACCATAAGACGTTCTGTGAGCACTCTGCCTCCCTGCAACAGGCCCTCAAACTGAAGCAAGTGAGGTATATTTTCCCTTGCTCAGACATTTCCTAGTTCATAAACCATGCTCAGAAACTTGTGTGCATTAGTATGCATCTAATTGTGCATGTATGGAAAGCTATGGACATATCAACATTTGCTTGTTCATCTTCTGATATATTTTCTTTGTACAAGAGCAAGATATCGAGTTATATGAGCTTGAATATGAGAATCGCGCGGAAAATGAAAGTTGAGCTTGAGGAATTCAGGGCAGAAGCAACTCACTTGAAGAATCAGTAGGCTACAATACAAAGACTATAAGAGAGAAACAAGCAATTTAGAGCAATAGGTTACTGTCATACCCCAATTTTCTCCGGTCTCTTTTCTTTTAAATTTTTGCTTATTTTCTACATATATATATAGTTATAAATAAAAAATAATAATATTTTGGTCTTAAAATAAAAAGAAGTAAAAAAAAAGGAAAAAAATAAAAGAAAAAGAAAAAACATCTTTTGAAGAATTCACTGGGAAATCGAATCTAGAATCTCTGACCTAAAGGAATTTACTAGGAACCGAACCTAGAATCTCCCGCCAAAGATGTAAGAGCTAGGTATCAGACCTATCTTTACTCGGAATCCACTAGGAAATCGAACCTAAAATCCCCGACCCAAGGAATTCACTAGGAAATCAAACCTAGAATCTCCGACCCATAGGAATTCACTAGGAACCGAACCTAGAATCTCCCACCCCAAATAAATCAAACATATATCCTTTATGGGAATTCACTAGGAACCTGACCTAGAATCCCTAAGCAAAGTCAGGAATCAATCCCACATTCTTAAACTACTTGTTTCGGACAAAATTAGGGTCTTCTATCCTTAATTACCTTTTACAATAAATGCACAAAGACATTCGAGTAAAATGTAATTATGGAGGGGCAGCTGTCATACCCCAATTTTGTCCGGCCCCTTTTCTTATAAGTTTTTGCTCATTTTCTATATAAATAGTAATAAATAAAAAATAATATTATTATTTTGGTCTTAAAATAAATAGAAGAAGTAAAAAAAATGAAAAAATAAAACAAAAAGGAAAAAATCTTTTGAAGAAAGAGTGTGCAAATTGAAATAATTTTGGTGCAAATAGTGATCAGCTAGTGTGGGCTGGGCTAGCTCCCTCTCTTTTACTGGCATACCCCATTTTCTCTTCTCTGTACGCCTCCAAGTATTCTCCCTCACGCTCTTCTTCGCGCACCCTTGCTTTCTTCTCCTCACGCCTCCAGCATCTTCAGCCCAAGCTAAGTTGATTCGGCCCAATACCCTTTCCTAAACCTAATTCATAAAACCCTAAACCACTCATTCCCTTACTTCGCTCAAACTCACGGCGCCCCCATCTCCACTTATCTCTCCCTCTTTCTTTCCCATCAAATCCGCCTCCCTCATTCTTCTCCCCCTATCTCGGCCATCTCTCCCCTTTCTCCATTTCCTTACTTCTTCTGCTTCCTCAATTAAACCCTAGCCCTAATGTGGCTGCCGCGGCCTCCCTCTCTCTCTCTCTCTCTCAATCTCTTCTTTCTTTTTTTTTTTTCATCTTCTCAAACCATAATCCGAAAAAATCACCATATCTTTCTTCTTAAAACCGAATCACCATAAAACAAACCAAATCCCCCAAATCATCCCCAAATCAAGACCAGATCTGATTCAAAGGAATTATCTTCTACTCTTCCTGTTTTTAACAGATCAAATATTTTTTAGTATGTTTGACTGATGCCCTTTTTTCGTAGGCGATTGAAAGGAGGATTGAAGGCTATAAAAAGGCCTCATGAACGAGGAGAAGGGGGAGGGAACCTGGAATGAAAAAGAGATCGATCCGGACTTGAGATAAGCAAAAAAGGACGACAGATTCTGGAACGTGAAGGAGCAGAAATAGGAAGCAAGGCTACAACCAAGCAACCTAGTGAGGTCACCCAAAAAAGACCAAACAAACACCTTCGTAGTTTTAGGTTTTTTTAACCCCTTTATTTGGGTTATGTTTCTGGGAAAGCTAAACCCAGGTTTTTTTTTATATATTTCTGTTCTTTCTTGTAAAAAAAATTTTAGTCTGTGTTTGTATATTGTAACACCCCGGGTTTTAATTCCCGATCGTATTACTCATAAGACTTCTTCCCCCCTCTAAGGGAGTTTTTGTCTTTTGCTTAGCTCGAACCCGGGACCAGAGGGCTTAAGTACCACGAGAACACCTTGCTACTACCAACTAAACTAGGATTGGATTAAATAACAATATTAATTAATAAGGTTTGGATTTAGGATTTATTTGTGTAATAACTCTGGCCTATTGCATTCAAAACAGAAAAACAAATTTCGTTTGGGCCAAAACTAAGTTGGGCTTTCAGCCCATTTTCTTCTTACAGAAATCTGTTGTAATTTGGATAAAAATAAATTATAAAGGCCGAGTCCCTTTTTATGTTTTTGTTTCTATTTCACGCGAGCATAATCAAGGCTAGACGCCCACGAAATACCACTCTGGCGATTCGGTCATTTTAGGGCTCCTTCCATTTTCTTAACTAATAAACAAATAAATTTCGTTAAGGCAAACATCTTTTTACACGATTTAGGGTACCGGTTCTAAACGGGCGTCGTATGGGTGTTAATACCATCCCTACGCATAACCAATTCCCGGACCTGAATTTGACTCGAAAGACCAATTTTATTATTTCTTCAAAAAAGGTTTTTCCTATTGTTTTCCTTAATAAACATAGGTGGCAGCTCCATTTAAATTTTTGAGTGGTTGTCATAGCTATTGATGCTTATGGTATTGTGTATATGATCTCGTAATGTACTTTTTTGATTTTGGAGTAAAGTACTTGTTTATGCCTTTATGAATTTGGTATTGGATTAGAGTCTTAATTTCATTTTGCTTTAAATATTGTATTGCAGTATTTGAATTGGACTCTGTTGTGGTTTTTTGGTCAATTTTTGATGTGGAAACTCAAAATTACGGCAGTTAAAATTGCCATAATTTTCAATTATTTTTTTAGGAAAAAAAACATAAATTATAGCGGTTTCAACCGCCATTTTTTACAAAAAGTGAACTGTCATCTATATTTATATTATATACAATTAGAAACAATTCACAAGAAGGAATGTTCCAAGTGTTATCCAAAAAAGGAATTAAAAAAATGAAACTGACAAATGGCATGCTCAAAGGTAATTTAATCAGCCAACTAAACAAATGTATAAACACATGTGTCAACAAAATTACATGTTTTGTCATCATTTAATTCACACTAAGTTTTTATTTCTTGTTTAATTCAAAATTCCAATTTTGATTAGGTTTTCATATAAGTGGTTTCTAAATCAATTGTCTTTAATGCCTAATAGAAGACCTCATAAAGTTAACAAATTTTAGTAAAAGTATGACATTTGGGATTGATTCATTTTTTTTTTATCATGGAACCGAAACCATACATATCAGGATATAATAATTATCTCAATTTTATGATTATTTTATTAAAATAATAGATAATCGATTATTAAATCAGTAAATTAAAGTATAATTTTTTTAAAAATATAAATAATTATCATTTTTAATAGTATTATGAAAAAAAAATTATTCACTATTGTTTGTTGATTATACGTTAAATAATTATTTACATAATAAGTTAATAAATTATTTAGTTATATAATAATGTAAATAATAATACTAAATTATATTAGATTTCATGCTCAATTTATTAATCATCGTTTAACATTGACCGGTCAGAATTGTATATGCTTTAATATTTTACGTAAGTTGTTGTGTAACATTTCCATAGCAAGAGACGTTTAATCCAAAATAATTTATTTTGACCTTAATTATATAAATCAGCATTTATTACAATCTCATTAATGTAGTTTTTATATGCATAAAAACAATCAGCGAATCAATATGACCAAATTTGGTTATATATGGTGTTATAAGGTCAAATTATAGAATTAAGGAAATAGAAATCAAATCATTAAAAAGATTATACAAGTGCTAAAAACATACAAAATGACAGACAGAAAATCGGAATATTTGACCTCCTTTATATATTTGTGTCATGGAACCAAAACCATAAATAATTTGAAAATCAAAATTACAAAAAAGAAGCAAATATCAGGTAATTAAATGCAAATATTTTATAAATGGCAATTACATTAAATCAGTGTCAAATAAAAGGGGAAGAATGATCAGCAATATATGAGAGGGATAAAATGAACTGTCTCGAATAAGGGACTATGTTGAGTGTAACCACTTAATCAAATTCAAATATTCAGCATTAATCTGCATTTAATTACTATGTCTGAATATAAAATTGCCTATTCCATACAATATTGACCTACTTTTTTTTGGAAAACATATAGGAAGCTATCGAATTTTATAATATATAAATGCATGTTCGGCCCAACAAAATCAGGTACAACACAAACCCGAAATTCATACTCTTATCTCAATTTCTCACACCTCTACTGTTTTGTGTTTTCAAATTCAAATGGGTGGTAACAATGGAAATGCTGATGTTCCTGCAAATGTATCTTTGCTTCCTACTATCAATGCGAATCGTGAGGACTGAAGTATTATTATGCAAGTTGTTAGGATGTGGCGAGTATTGGACTATGCGACCAACAGGATTCCATTCACTGTTGAGTTAGTCTTGATGGATCGTGCAGTTTGTAGCATTGTTTGTTATCTTCTATTCTATATGTCTCACATTATCACATCAATACTTATTATTTTTTATAATATTTATTTCAGGGTAACCGAATTCATGCTACTGTAAAGAAGCAGTTTATCTACAAGTTTGAGAAAGATCTGAATGAGGACTCTGTGTACCGCATGTCAAGGTTTGGTATCGCTCCTAATGTAGACCAGAAGATTTACAGATGTATGATTGGTTCACTCCTCTATCTTACTGCTTTAAGGCCTGATATTATGTTTAGCGTCTACTTGTGTGCTACGTTTCAATTTGATCCTATAAAATCACACTTAACTGCTGTTAAAAGAATTTTTAGATATCTACAACGTACTACTAATCTTGGTTTGTATTATAAGAAATCAAAAGATTACAAATTAGTAGGTTTCTGTGATGCTGACATTGCTGAAGATCTTATTGAAACAAAAATCACAAGTAGATAATGTCAATTTCTTGCAGCAAATCTTGTGTCTTGGTCAAGCAAAAGGCAAAACACTATAGCACTCTCAACAGCAGAAGCTGAGTATATTTCTGCAGCAAGTTGTAGTTCTCAACTTCGGTGGATGAAATACCAACTTCAAGATTATCTGATAACTGAGAGTAACATCCTTATCTTCTGCGATAATACTTATGCTATTTGTCTTACAAAGAACCCCATCTTGCACTCTTGTGCAAAGCATATTGAAATTAAACATCATTTTATAAGGGAATAAGTTCAAAAGGGTGTACTTGAAATTAAATTTATCGATACATATCATCAATGGGCAAATATCTTTATAAACCCTTGCTGAAGATAAACTCAAATTTATAAGGAAGAATTTAAATTTTCATCTTATAAATAAATGAGTGTTTAATTTCAGTATCTGGTACACTATGTGTATCTGATGTTTATATGCATCAGGTATTGTGTGCACCTTATTGTATGCATGCATCTAGTTAAATGAGCATATGGCATAGTTTGCGTCTGATATCATTCGCATCTGATCATATTTAGCATTTGATGTCATTTTGCAATTTGTGTGACTCAACATCTGTTACTAATACACGTGTCAGTTGTGTGCACACTGAAACATTTCATCAATCCCATGCTTGCTGACTCATGATTACCTTTACGTTTTCAAGACAAATTTTACTGCAGTAACCCTTTTTATGGCAACCGCCGGATTTTTTGAAAAGACTTTTCATTTATTGTTTTAAAATATATTTGGTACGGTTTCGTAAAATCCCCTCCACTACCTCACTTTACCCTTTCCACTATCCACTCTCTCTGTGTTTCAAAAACTTCTCTCTTTCAAAAAACCCAAACTTCTACTCGAAGCCCTCTTTCTCTGCAATCATGTCTTTCAAGGATATTGCTCAATCTGCTACCTATGATACCGTGGCCAAAGGGAAAGTCTTGATGGAACATTGTGTCGACTTATAACATACTTGCTCAATTTGATTTTGATTTCAAGAGAGGATTGACATTAATGGGTTGGGGACATTGCTTCTTGTTAGAAAAGATAAGAATGAAGCCAATAATCACAGAATGATATATATTGAATCATCTTGATTAATTCACTTGAAGAAGCAATGAAATACAACGAAGGTATTTATACTATATGGTGATTACAGTAGCATAAACTGAGCACACCCTTATTCTAACAAAGCATGAAAAAGATCTCAACTAACTGAATATTCTTCCCTCCAAAATTAGCTCCATTTCCTCAACCGTTAAGATCTTGGCCTCATCTGACAGCTCTGCTTCACTGTTACTAACATCACACAGATTGCCAAGTGTGCAAGTATTTTCTGATTTCTCTAACACCCTCCCACAAGCTGAACCGTGGTAAATGTCCATCATGTTTAGCTTGCTAATGAATGAAGTGAATGCTGCAGTAGAAAGCGCTTTGGTGAAGAAATCAGCAACTTGCGCTTTTGATGACACAGGTAGCAATCTGAACACACCATTCATAAGCTTCTCTCTTACCAAATGACAATCTATTTCCAAGTGCTTTGTCCTCTCATGAAACACTGGATTGTGTGCTATGTGCATAGCACTTTGATTGTCACAATAGAGGACAGGATCCTTCTCACATTTGATCTTCAAATCTGCAAACAAATACAGTATCCATTGTAATTATCTAGCTGCTTCGGAAAGAACCCTGTATTCTGCCTCACTGGATGATCTAGAAACAGTTTGTTGTTTCTTTGCTTTCCAAGATATTAATGACTTTCCAATAAAGAAACAAAAACCAGAAGTTGATCTTCTTGTATCAATGCAGCCTGCCCATTCTGCATCTGAGAAACCGAATAATTGCAAAGTTGAATCTCTTGGAAAGAAGATGCCTCTCCCTGGGTTAGATTTCAAGTACCTGATTATTCTACAAGCTGTATTGTAGTGAGTCATGGTTGGTGCATTTAGAAACTGGCTAAGTTGTTGAGTGGCAAAAGCAATATCGGGCCTTGTTGTGGTTAAGTAGAGCAGTTTTCCTATCATTCTTCTGTAGCTACTTGTGTCTGCATACGGTTTCCCTCCATCTTGGCACAGTTTTATTGAAGGATCAAGTGGAGTGCTTGCTGGTTTTGATCCCAACAGCCCTGATTCTGACAGCAAATCAAGACAGTATTTTCTTTGACACAATGAAATGCTTTGCTGTGAGTGTGCAACTTCCAAACCCAGGAAGTATTTGAGTGTCCCTAAGTCTTTGATCCTGAAAGTCGAGTGAAGAACACTTTTAATTCTGTCAAATTCTTCCAGTGAATTTCCTGCCAAGATTACATCATCAACATATACAAGCAATGCTGTGAAATTTTTCTCTGCAGTAAAGGTAAAAAGGGAATAATCTGATGAAGACTGCTTATATCCTAGTTCCAGTAGCAGATTTGATAGCTTTTCATACCATTTTCTGCTTGCTTGCTTCAAGCCATATAAGGATTTAAGGAGCTTACATACTTGGTTTGGCTTGCTGCTAATCACCCCTAAATCACCATGTAAACATTCTCCTCTAAATCACCATGTAGGAAGGCATTGTCCACATCCAATTGATGCAAATGCCAATTGAATATGGATGCTAAGGCAAGTAAAGCTTTGAAATGTTCAGTTTCCTTCACTGATTCCGGTTGCATTATACAGGATCTGAAGTGCCAGAGGATGATTGGTTCGGGTGATCAGATTGAAGGGCTGTATCATTTGCTAGGTGATGCTACACAGACCTTTGTTTCAAGCCTGCAGACTACTGAACCCAGCACCTTACCTCAGACTGCCCTATGGCATTTTAGGCTAGGTCACTTATCCAAAAAGAGAATGTTGTCCATGAAGGACCAGTTTCCTTGTATTTCTGTTGATGAACAATCTGTATGTGACATATGTCACTATGCTAAACAAAAGAAAATTCCATATAGTTTGAGTTTCAATAAAGCATCAAAACCTTATGAGCTTTTACACTTTGATATTTGGGGTCGCATTTCCTCTTCTTCAATTCATGGTCATAAGTATTTTCTTACTGTTTTGGATGATTTTAGTCGTTTTACTTGGATTATTTTACTGAAAACTAAAGCTGATGTTCGGTCACACATTCACACTTTCATTACCATGATTGAAAAACAACATGCTGCAGAAATTAAGACAATTCGCACTGATAATGGCCCTGAATTCCTAATGCCTGATTTTTATGCTTCCAAAGGCATCATTCATCAAACTAGTTGTGTGGAATCTCCCCAACAAAATGGTAGGGTTGAGAGGAAACACCAGCATATCTTAAATGTTGGCCGTGCTTTGTTATTTCAATCAAAACTCCCAAAGTCTTTTTGGTCTTATGCAGTTCTTTATGCCACATTTATCATTAACAGAGTTCCTAGCCCTCTATTGCAACACAAATCCCCATTTGCTGTTTTGTTTGACTCTTTGCCCAATTTGCATGAACTTAAAGTTTTTTGTTCTTTAGCTTATGCTTCAACTCTCACTGCTCATCGGACCAAACTTGAACCAAGAGCTCGCAAGTGCATTTTTCTTGGTTACAAGGTTGGGATGAAGGGGGTGATTCTCCTTGATTTGTCAAATAGAGAAGTTTCCATTTCCAGAAATGTCATTTTCCATGAGCACATCTTGCCATATAATTCATCCCAACCATCATTACCATCCTGGAATTACCATAGCAGCAATGTAAATAATGACACACCAACCACAAATAATTCTCAACCTGGCCAAACTAACAACTGCAAAGACCTCCTCCTCCTACAAATCCTATTCTGCGACCACAAATTCCCACCGCCACGGAAAATCAACTAGAGAAAGACATCAGCCACATCATCTAGCAGATTATATATGCAATTCTTCATCTAACACTGCAGAATCAACAGCCTCGGGTACTCTCTATCCCTTAGAACATTTCCATTCTTTTGCAAATCTGTCTAATGCACAGGAACAATTTGCCTTGTCTCTAACAACTACCACAGAGCCTAAAACATATGAGGAAGCTAGTAAATCAAGTTGCTGGATTGAAGCAATGAAAGCAGAATTGAGTGCACTTGAAAGGAATGGCACTTGGATAGTGGTAGACAAACCTGCTCACATCAAACCAATTGGAAATAAATGGGTTTATAAGGTAAAATACAAGTCTGATGGATCAATTGAAAGATTCAAGGCTAGGTTGGTTGCAAAAGGTTATAACCAAGTTGAAGGATTGGATTATTTTGACACTTTCTCACTAGTGGCAAAATTAACTACAGTTAGAGCTTTACTTGCCTTAGCATCCATATTCAATTGGCATTTGCATCAATTGGATGTGAACAATGCCTTCCTACATGGTGATTTAGAGGAGAATGTTTACATGGTCATTCCACAAGGGGTGATTAGCAGCAAATTGATCATTAAGACCGGTTAAAAAACGAATGATGCGATTTAGATGGTGATAGTGACGAACATTGTTCATACCAGAAAGGCAAACACATTTGTGAGGACAAGTGCAAACCGGCATCGGCATATAAGCTTCTAACTCTTCCCAGAGCACTTTAAGCTCAGTAAAATAGTCAGTGACAGTATGCTCTCCTTGGCGAAGAGCATAGATCTCCAATTGTAGGTCAGAAATGCGAACGAGATCGCCCTGAGAGAATCGTTCCTTCAGCTCATTCCAAACGTCCACAGCATTTTCAATGAAAACGATGCTCTGAGCAATGGAATCTGAAACAGAACTCATGATCCATGAGTGAACAAAATTGTTGCAACGACACCAAGCCTTATAACTTGGATCAAAAGGATCGGTAGGAACAGGAATTGTGCCATCAACAAAATCGAATTTCATCTTGGCGCCAAGAGCACGACGCATAGCCCGAGCCCAAGCATGATAATTCGAGCGACTAAGCACTGGAGTAATGGAAACAGAAGAAGGTCCATCACTAGGATGAACATAATAGGGACTCGATTGATCGAGAATAGGATTGGGAGCAGGGACATTTGGAGGATTGCGAACCATGATGAAAAGAAAGTAAGCAGCGGAAATGAAAACTTTAAGCGACTGATACCATGTTAGAAAAGATAAGAATGAAGCCCATAATCACAGAATGATATATATTGAATCATCTTGATTAATTCACTTGAAGAAGCAATGAAATACAACGAAGGTATTTATACTAGATGGTGATTACAGTAGCATAAACTGAGCACACCCTTATTCTGACAAAGCATGAAAAAGATCTCAACTAACTGAATATTCTTCCCTCCAAAATTAGCTCCTATTCCTCAACCGTTAAGATCTTGGCCTCATCTGACAGCTCTGCTTCACTGTTACTAACATCACACAGATTGCCAAGTGTGCAAGTATTTTCTGATTTCTCTAACACTTCTTTCCTAAAGAGAAGGTAGTCCACATAAATGCCATTAAGGAGTTCTGGGCTTCTGCAAGGTTGTTTTCAGGAAGAACTGTAAAAGGATACGTTGCTGGTTTTGAGCTAATCATTTCTCCAGAATCGGTCTGTGATTTGATAAATTTCTGAATGAAAGGTTACTGTATACTGATGGTTGGGAAACCCAATTTGGAGGAGTAAAGGCTATAGATGATTTTCTGTATGAGGAACTTTCGGAGGAAAAAATGGAGGCATTGAAAGCATCAGGAAAACACCTGAATGAGGTGAATCTGAAGAACCACAACAGGGTTCACCACAAGATTATTTCAAAATGTGTTACTGAAATCTGGGTCCACTAATGTTGTGAACAAGGACCAAAAGTTCAATATGAGGCACTATGCCACTGGAACTCAACTCAACGTTCCAAGGACGATTGTTGAAAATTTTGTACAAGCTATTGTACAAGGTAATGCTCCTGAAAAACCTAATAAAGCCATCCCCTACGGTATAATTCTTTCTGGATTAATAGATAAATAGGGAATCATTTCTAAGATTGAACAAACGGTTAAAGAAACGAAGGAAAAGTATTTGAATAGAAATGCCAAAGGTGTATCAATTGAGTTTGGCCAGAGGAGCTTTGTAAGAATTTCTGTCGAGATAATCAGAAAGGTCAATATAGAAGAAGGACTCATTCCCAATGATCCCTTCGTTCATATTGCCGAACCTGCTCTTCTAAAGAAAGCCACCAAAAGCTCCACCAGTAAAGCTGCTTCCAATGTGAAGAGACTAGCTGAGCCTCTACCTATTCCAAGCAGAAGCAAGGTTCAGAAGATAGAACCAATTGTTGTGTCTGGTGATGAAGAAATTGATGACATAGCCACCATCAGGAAGCTGCTTGGGAAAAGAAAAGCATAGGGAAATGCTTCTGATTCTCAGAGAACAGAACCTGTACCCCCACCAGAAGTTATTACTAAAAGAAGAAGGCTTGTCAAAGCCTACCAGAAGCACACCTTGTAGGAGAAGGCTCCCACAGAAAAGGTAACAGAAAGTGACTCTAAACCTCTTATTTTTACTTATGATAGAGATGATCTTATTATTGCCCCTCCTATTTCATTATCATTACCCTCTGTCCCTGTTACAAAACCACCACCCATCATTGTCAAACCACCTCAAACAACTACCAAACCCACACCAGTCACAAAACCACCACTCCCTTCCACTAAATCACTTTCCACCACCAAAACAACAAAAACCAAAAAAGACACTCACTCTGCGACTGTTTCTCCACCTTCCTACTCTCAAACTCTTATTGTTTCCACCACACAAGCCATTACACTATAAATTCCCTTTCTTATTTCAAGCATTGTTGCTTCCCTTTCTCACCCTCTTCATTACATGTTTCCTTCACCCAAGAATCTCTTTAAGAAGAGTATTCAACCAATTAATGTCTGGATTTGAAAATCCATTAACCTTTGACCCTCTTGTTGTTTATAATCCCTGTAGAGGAGTACCCATCATTGTTTTGCCACCCTATCCCATGCTTCATTGTACCAGAATCATGAAATCAAGACCCACAAAATACTTCTCTGACAACCCCTTTTCTCCACCCAAATTCCCTGAACCATGAAAAGTCCCCATCAGAGAAGAATCCTACAAATCTATCTATGATCATCCCTCTCTGTGGCATCTGAAGACTTTCACATCAGGAGTTGCAAGATTGGAGATTGTTGCTCCTATCTTCGATAAAAGATATAAGATGCATTTTGGTGGTAGAATTCGTCCTCAAGCAAGAGGATTCAAGCTTTCTATTGAGCTTCATCTCTCTCTGCCTCAAAATGAGCCTCTCACCCTGGAAGATTGTGGTAAATGGATTACTGATGATGAGAAGATTGTTATGCTCCTTACCTTGGAAATGAAGAGAATGGAGTTGACATTATTGCACAGAATCCTGCTTGGGCTATTATCAGGATTGTTCCTGATAGGCAACATTGGTTACCATGGCTAATTCCCGACAAAAGGAAGACAAAGGTACTGCAAAGGTTACCTTTGATGCTTGGACCAAAGCATTGGAAAATAGCTCCTAAGAAATGCCTAGTTGGCACTCTCTATGACACCGTTGTCAGTGAGAGAAAAGAAGTCCATGCACAGAACTTCTACTACCACAAAGTCAAAATTGATTTTGAGGGTACTGGATCTTCTGGTCTTTCTGCTGAAGAGAAAGAAGAGGTTGAAGAAGGTGGGATACTCTAAAGAGATTGGGACTCTGATCTGCAGATACAACACTTTGATGATATGCTTCAGTGTTTGGTTCATAAACCTACATCAGTTGAAGAACAAGAAAGAAGAGCAAAAGAACAGGATGACATTCTCTGGGAAAGAGAACTTGATCTGGGAAGACAAGTTTATCTCAGTAACTAGTTGCAAGAAGTGAACTATAACTGGTTAAATGCAACATGTAGTGTTGAAAAGGAGAAAAAGGATAACAAGAGATGTTTTGAGCTAGAACAAGACATTTGTGAACACCTAATTTTGACCGGTATTTTTAAAAATTTTAAGAAAAACCACAAAAA
This sequence comes from Calophaca sinica, assembly GCA_037113605.1. Lineage (NCBI taxonomy): Eukaryota > Viridiplantae > Streptophyta > Magnoliopsida > Fabales > Fabaceae > Calophaca > Calophaca sinica. Next base: position 49,152,636 of record CM073734.1, on the reverse strand, counting down.
ATTTATTTCTTTTAGCCTTTGTTTGTGTGCATTATTTTACTCTTGTTTTATTTTATTTTGCTAAAAAAAATACCAAAATAGAAAAAAAAAATCTTCATATGGCTCGGCTCAATGTCATTCAATTAGATTCTTTTGTTTTGGGCCTATAGTCAAGGCACACAAGAAATGAGTTAAAAAAAAAAAAAGACACCAAAAACTCAACCCAATTTGTTCTAATTCTTGCCACAGACTCCACGTGTTTCACATTTCAAATGAGACATAAGTCACCTCCCCTGTTTTGTCATATTGATTGGGGATGATTAGAGTAAAAGGGGAAAGTTTTGCTATAATTAAGATTCCACGTATTTGTTGGTTTTTTTCCCAATAAGTATAAAGGATCGAGGGAATCATGGGAATTAATGGGGCTGTCTAAAAGAGACACTCCAAGATTTGTATAAATTCGCAGATACAACAAAAGACAAGGGGGGAGCAATCACTAATCACAAAAAAGATACGCACAGAGAGTGAAGAGTGCGGAGCACGCAAAAAAAAAAAAAAAAAAAAAAAAAAGGTGAAAGAGGAAAAAGTTCTGGAGCTGTCGAATACAGGGAGAAGGTGAAAGGCTCCTAGGCTTTCATAGTCAGGTTTCATAATTTTTCACAGATTGTTTATGTCCCATGGGCATATAGAGCAGTGATTTATATTCTTGGGTCCTCAGCTCTGTGACTCTTACCGTCATGTTCTTGTTTGGCTATTATTATTATTATTTTTCTTGAATTTATTTTTTATTAACATTGAACCCGATCACAAGTATGCATGGCATAATAGATAATTTCCAAATGATGTCCTCCTTCTTTTGGTTGCCAATGTCGCTTGTGAAGGTTAATGGCAAAAGAAAAATTAGTTGAATCCATTATCTTTCCCTCTCGCTGCACCCGTATCCATGGGCATCCCCCTCCTCTTTCATTTCTTTTTCTATTTTTTTATTTGTTTAGTTTTGTTTTATAATTATTATTACTTTTACTTTTAAGTGGGGATGGGAATTCGTGGAGACCTTCCCCTTCCCACTTTTTTCCTTTTTTCAGTTTTGTCTTTCTGTTATTCTTTATTATTCTTTTTTATTCTTTTATATTATTATTATCATCATCATCGAAGTTAAGACAATGGGCACGGCACAAGGCCCATCTTTGTGCCATAGGGACAATATTGTTTGTTAAAGCCTAACCCATTTTATCATCCAGTTACATTTTGTTTAATTTACTTTTTAATCTAATGTTATTAAATCAAATAAAAATATTTCCTTTTTTAGGGATTAACTGAGATGTGACATCTTGTTAATATTTGTTTAGGACGCCTGAGTTGAGACAGCTTGGTGATACTAAACTTTTCAAACTAAGTTTTACTTTAAAAAAAAATCTCAAATCTTTTACCTCGACCCAATGTTGAACATTAGGATTATTTAATATTTTCTTTTTCCATAAAAAAGGGAGGAGATTTGCTGAGATGTAACAATTTGTTAATCTTTGTTTAAGATGCCTGAGTTGAGATAGCTTAGTGATCCCAAACTTTTCTATCAAGTTTTACTTTCAAAAAAAAATAAAAAATAATAATTAAAAAAATTAACCAACACACAAATGTTTTTTTTAGAAGAACTACGTAACTTTTGAGTTCCTCATTGCACCAGAGAATACGTTGGAGCGGGTCAAACCTCGTCAAGTCAAATTTAAATTTTTCTTATTTAGTTTCCTTTTTTTTAAATATTCAACAATTTTTTACTTAGGGTGTGCGGGGGGTTTTGGAGGGGAGGGGAGGGGAGGGAAGAGGTTATTTTAAATTATGTTTATTTGGTTCAATTTTTTTAAGGGGAGGGGAGGGGAGGGGAGCAAAATTCCTACTAAGCCAATTTTTGCTCCCCTTCCAAAGTGGGGGGTTATGGAGGGAAGGGGAGGGGAGATTAAATAATTTAAAATAAAATTACTTAAATATCCTTATATATAATATAATATAAAAGACTATAAGGATATACTAGTAAATTAATCCCTCTCCTTCATTAAAATCCCTCCCCTCCCCTCCTGAACCAAACAAGCAAAGACTTCTCTTCTCTCCACTCCCGTCCTCTCAACCAAACACAAAATCAAATTAATTCCCTCCCTTCCCTTCCCCTTCCCTCCCCTCCATTAAAATCCCTCCCCTCCTCTCCCATCGTTTGAACCAAACAGGCCCTTAATTATTTTATTTTATTGTGGGGTAAAACAAATATTTTAGAACTTATCATAGTTTGCACAATCAATTTGGGTAACTGTCTCAAAATGGGCGTGTTAGGGGTGTTGTGGGGTTTAGTCTCCACTTTCCCTGCATGCAAACAATTCCCGAACCCATATGGTTTTTGAAGATCACTACTCTTGAGGTTTTCCAATTTTTCCTAAATTTAATAAAATTGGTGGCAGCTCCTAAATTTTTGGATCGTTACAACATTATTAGCATCTGCCTTGTTGAAGCAGAAGCTGAGCTGACAGAGACTTCCTTAGTACAAATACTCTCTTTGTTTGATCTTTGGGTTGATGCCTTATTCAAGGCAAGAGAAACTGAAAGGCTAGCCATAACTGATCCTATTGACTTTGCAACAGCCGAGATTCTATCCAGCCTCGCATTGTACTCACAATCTTCTCCACCCCTATGTGGAGTTTTTGCCTTCAGCAAGGTTTGAATCCGGGACCCTGGGGCTTAAGTAACCCGGAAGCACCTTATCATTACTAATTGAGCTATAAATGGCAATGTGCTTCCGAGTTACTTAAGCCCCAAGGTCCCGGGTTCGAACCTTGCCGAAGGCAAAAACCTCTACATGGGGTGGAGAAGATCGTGAGTACAGTGCGAGGGTGGATAGAACCTTGACTGTTACAGACTTGCCAATTGAAGAAGAATTGGAGTAGGACTTTGAGCTAAGAAGACTTGGAAGGCTCATCAAATGGTGTTTACTAGAAGATGATGTCTTACAACCTGAGAAAGAGAAAAGTAGAAGAAGTTAAAATTGGCTCAAGGAGTTCTCCTAGAGCACATCAAGCTGCCTGTGAACAGATGGAGATAGGCTCTGTCTTGGCCTAAACATGCTATTGGTACAGAGATTGTGGAATGGATCAAGGAAGAAGTCCATGAAACCCATACTTCTACCTCTACATATGCTTCTGCATCTGCTGATGAACCAATCATTCTGACACGAGCTGAGTACAAGTTAATGGCATCTAGTCAAAGGGTTGAGCATTTGGAGAGTTTACTTATGGCCTTGTTAAATCGCCTAAACCCTCCTCCATCTTAGCCTTTTTTCTCTTTGAACCAAATCCTTTTCTTTGTTGTTAAACAATTTACTTAATTTTGTCTTCAATGAAATCCGTTTTCTCCCACAATGTCTTATTGATTTATTTTTTTTATATCATGACTATGATGTTGTTTCTGCTACATTCTTTTTGTCTGATGACAAAAAGAGGAGTAGAAGGTAAAGACTAATGAACGCTAAATAACACATAAATATGCATTATATTCATCATATTATGTGTACATTCTGAGCATCTGATTGTTATGCATCTGATATTGCTATAAACCATGCTCTGATTCTTAGAAAATATGTACCTACATGAGTATTAAAATCAGGGGGAGACCCTTGAAATTATTTTCTAAAAATAAATTGTTCATCAACTATAGTTGTTTGTCATTATAAAAAAGGGGAGATTGTTGTAGTCTAAACGATTAAGAAATATAGACTCTCAATAATTTTGATGATAACAAGAATTTAAGTAAGAACAATTTGTCTTCTATTAAGTCTTGAAGTGTGTAGGACTCAATTTCCTAAATAGTTATAAAAATCAAGAACACCACTCAAGCAAGAAGAAAGAAGCTACAAGTGAAATCAAGTGCTGAAAGCCGTAGCATCTAGTAATAAGCTTGCATCTGGTACTAGCTCTTAGCGAGCGTATGGTATATCGAGATCAAGAGACATGTAACGCATCTAAATGTTCATGACCTTATGTCAGCATCCAGTGGTTCTCAGCGTCTGTCTTATATCTTAGCGAACATCTGGTCTTTTATGAAGACACAAGAAGCACGTGTGAAGCACATTCTCCTTAGCATTTGCTGATCTCATCATCTTGTCAGGTGAATCATGCGTATTCAATTCTAAATATTCCTTAGCGCTCAATTTGATGTTACGAGGTATCAAAGGTGTCATCTTTAGCAAAAGGACAAGCTAAACGTACACTTTTCAAATTGTGCCAGGCTGCAACGGTACAAATGATTGGAAAAGCAATTCGTATAAAGGTATAGTTGTGCAATTATGTACAGAGATTCTCTCCACTACATAGATAAGGATAAGGCTAACGAAATTATTGAAAAATATCTTGAAGAAGTTTTATGCTGAGTCATAACGGTATTCTTGGACACAATCAATATAAAAGGCTAACTTCAGTCAGTGAAAATATATAGAGATTTTTCATCAAGTGAGCAATCAAGTAATTTGTGACAAGCCCTCTGTGGACCAATAGTTAACAAGCCCAAGTGTCTTATTCTTTCTTTGTGAAAATTATTTCATTTGAGCTTAAATTTTGTATTCTCTCTTGTTGAGAGTTAATTTGTTTTCAAACCATTTCATTGTAACTTGTTTAGCCTTGTGAAAGGCTAATTCTTCAAAGGCTCGACCGTACTGAGTCGTTTGAGAAGTTGAGAGTGTAGTCATGTTTGTGACAGTAGGATACTCTCAAGGAATTTTTAATCAGTGTGATTATACTGAAAAAAATCATTCGTGTACGAAGGGACTAGACATAGCTACCAGTTGGTGATGAACTAATATAAATCTCTGTGTCTGCTCTATCTCTTTACTCTCTACCTTACCTTATGCATTTAAGAAAAATAGTTTTTCAGCGTCTGGTGCTCTCCAGCATCAGGTAGTGCATCTGTTTTTTAAAGAACTTGTTTTTTGTAACACCCTATTTCTGGAGTGCTACTAAGTGAACATTCTGACAAAAGTTGACATGTTTCCGAAAGGTGGAATACTCTGCTCGTAGGGTTTTCGAGAAATGTGGTCCTATATTTTTTTTTTAAATTCTTTAAAGAAGCAGTCAGAGTATCACAGCGACTTTTAGAAACATGGCGGAAAATAATTTAAGACATTACATGACCACATTCAAATGTTCCATCAATTCACGTCTAACAATACATATCTTGAAACATGACAGACATTTATTACAATACAGAAATAAATTCAAGCGTCCTATAGCTGTTCGACACAACAAGCTCCTCGCAAGACTACTAGTAGGTTCTGCAACCACAACACAAGTGGAAAGCTAAACAACCATTCCCAGCTGCTCCTCCTTGCAGTTCCAAATCCTCTGCTTGCTCCACCATCTGGGTTACAATCATTTATTGACAGAACCACTGGCAAGGATCAACTTCTCAACAGATCATGATAAACCATTACATAAAGCAGTAAGCAAACAACAATGTATATTATTCACAGAACGTGACTCAACTCTCTCACTCTAGACTCAACTCAACTCGCTACTCATTTTCTCTCGACTCGACAATTATTCCGAAAAGCAGACGCAGATCCATCAACTGACATACCAGCCGTAGCCTTAGGATATTTCGCTTCTCCCTAGGTAAGCAGTCCCGGTTCCTACGCTGCGACGCCTAGTTAATCTCCCGTAAACAAAAGGGGACCTACACCCTCAGTTATCCGGGTCACGGCTCAAAGACGTCACGACGACTCGCCTAGCTCTCTCACTCGATGAACGACTCGCCGCTTACGATAGTCAAGAAGTGATACACAAGATTACTTGATCGCATATCAAATAAAGAGAGCATGCTTAACATGAAGAAAACGCAATTCGACATTTTAAGCAATAACAGAATCCTGCATGAAGAAATGCAATTCAACAAGCAACACGCAATTCGCAGCATATATTCAATCTCATATTAAATAATGCACAACTCAATCATATCACAACATTACATGCTTGACGCGCAATTCAAGGAATCCATCCCTCTGCAACTCGATGGAGTTGACAAAGAGGTACACAAATGTGGGGGGTTGGGTTCAGGAGACCAACCACAAAGTTTTCACCCACGAATGACTCGGAATATGTTCGACCGCACGACAACAATAAACGAAGGGGTTCGAACTCGTAGAGTTCTTAGACTTCTTCGTATTTAAATAAGCATTTAAATAGTAAAACAAGGATTTAAGCATCTCTAAAAATTGTCCTTACACAGGGACATAAAAATAAAATCCTAGAATGTCTAGAAGTGCCCTTACCGAACTCCAAGCCACGCGTCCACGTACTCCTCGGTTTCCACACCGTACGATCTCGGATCAGTCGAGCCTAACACCACAGACAAACTTAGCATAATTCTATAACCTAACTTAAAAACCTTAGGCTCTCATCCTATTCCCTTTTTCTAACCAAGCATTTTCACTTAGAACTTAATACTAAGTTTAGAAAATAATTTACTCTTTGAAAAACTAAAACATAACACATTGGAGAACTACTCACTAATTAAAGAACCAAACCTCACAACTAGGAAATCTTTTCTTGAAAACTTTAAAGCAAGAACAGCTTCAATTAGCTACTTTTTTTTTTCAAATACTAAGCAAGGCTCCACTTGGTTTTCTTGAGTCTCAAAGAACTCAATTACCATATGTGTTTCATTGCCTCAAGAACCCAACCAAATCCAATTTTTCAATCCCAAACCTTTCCTAAATTCTCCAAAACATAAACACCATACCATTTCATATGCAATCATTTTCACAAACAACAAACTATAACCTAAGACAAGGCCTAACATAGTCCCAAAACCATTTTCAAACCACTCAAGAACAAGGGTTTTTAATAAAATGTTACTAACTCTCTTAATTTAGCAATTTCAACAAACTCAATAACATTTATACTAACTAAAAGGCAATAATCATCTACCAATTAATTAATACCACTTCATATGACATTTCTTTCTCATAACAACAAGCCAAAACTCAATACAAAGCCTAACCAAGTTCCAAAACTATTTTCAAAACACTAAAGAGCAACGGTTTCAATAAAATCTTTCTAACTCTGTTGATTCAAACCATTTCAACTATGGCAATAACAATGCTACTAACTAAATAACAATAACCATTACTTATTTACATGACTCCCACAATAAATCCCACTAATCTCTCTTTTCAAGAATAGGTTTTAATTCACAAAACAACTCAACAACATGCTAGTTCCAAAAATATTTCCAACTTTCTCAAAACAAGGTTTTCCCATATAAATCACTAACTCTCTCATTTTAACAATTCCAACAATCACAATAAGATTTATACTAACTAGAACTCAAGTAACATCACCCAAATACATTGTTCACAAGACAACCGCCCATAAACCCTCTTTCAAAATGATTTTCATCCCCAAAAAGATTCAAACAAAAAGTTAGTTCCCAAAACTATCACCCAATATAGCAACAACGACTTCCAATTCAATCCAATTATTTTCATAATTTTTTGAAAATTATACAACAACCATGTACTACCAATTTAAATGCCAAGAACACAACAATTAATTTCTAGAACAAGAACACTAATCAAAACTAATAACTACAACAACAACAACAATTTATAGGAATTAAAAACCACTAATCAATTTGGTGATTCACTTGAGCAATCACATTTTCCCCTTTTTCATAGAACCTAGGGTTGACAAAATTTGGGGGAGTATTGATCCTCTTGCTCCTTGATCATAATCAAAACATATATAAATCATTAAGCAAGCAATTTAGACAAGAAAATAAAAAGGAACCCTTACCCAAGAATACCTAGGGTCCACGGTTTTGGAGAGCAAAAGAGGGAAAGGGAACTTTGGCTTCTCATTCACCTCACCAACACTTCCTTAGCAAGACAAAAAAAAATGAAAATAAGATGATGGAAGGGAGGTGGAGGCTTCAGCCTGTTTTATGAAAAAAAAAAAAAAGAATTTAATCAAGACCAAATGTAGCGACCGAAAAATCCAGAGGGATTTATTCGAGTTTAATGGAGCCGCCACCAATAATTTATTTCGAAGGAAAAAATATTGGAAAAAACCTTTATTGAAGAAAATGGTCCTTGAGACCGGATTTGGGTTCGGGAGTCGATTATGCGTAGGGAAGATATTAGCACCCCACGACATCCTTTCGAAAAGGGTTACCTCTAATTGATTGTGCAAAATTTATTAACTTCTAAAAAATATTTATTTCCCTTTAAAAAAAAGACAAAGATTTACAATGATGAAATAAATAAAAAAAGGGCTTAATAAAAGTTGTTTATTTTTGTGCTTGACAGGAGTGGGCTCCTGCTCCTACGTATCTCCGGGTGTAGTGGAGAAATCAAAGGCTACGTAGTTCTTGGGTAAAAAATGGTTGTGTGTTGGTTGATTTTAATTGTATATTTTTTGTTGAAAAAAAAAAGGTAGGTTTTGTAGGGACCAAACAAGAAGCAATCAAGAGTGGCCCTCATTAATAATCTTTTTTGCTTATAAAATTAACGGTGTTCGTAATGATCAAACGAGAAGCAATCTCGAGTGATCATTACTAGTAGAAAAACTTAATTTTATTTTTATGAAGAGGATAGGTTTTCATGGGGACCAAACAAGAAGCAATCAAGAGTGGTCCTCACTAATAACCCATTTTTATTTAGAAAATTAAGATATTTGTAATGACTAAACGGGAAGCAATCTCGAGTAATTATCACTAGTAAATTAATTTTCATGATTTTTATCAAGTGATTTTCAAGAAAAACAGGGTTTCAAAACTTGTATGTGAAATTTAGTTGAATGAAATTGTACTAGTTTAACTAAAAAAATGTTCACGTTTAATAAATAAATGATAGAAAAAAAAGGGGTTTGGCAAATAAAAAAGGAGAGGAGTTAGAGTAAAAAAGGAAATGGGCTGAGCCCACTAAGAAAAAATAACAAATAAAAAGTAAAAAAAAGAATAAAAGAAAAAAGTGGAAGAATGGGTCATGACCCACTTAAAATAACAAAGAAAAAAAAACAAAAATAAAAATATAAAAGAAAAGAAGCGAGCATGAAAAAGGAGGGGATAGGATTGGGAAATTAAAAAAGAATGGGGGGATGCTAAACCTAATAAGCTGAAACACACACACACCTAAACATCACCCAAAGAAAGGAAGTGGCTGCTTTGCGGAAAAAGAAAAAAGAGAGACGAGAGGGAAGGAGGGGAAAGAGAGAGAGAGAGAAGAGAGTGATGGCGAGAAGAAGAGAGGGAGGAGGGTGGTGGCGCGGCCGCCGCGTGCCGGTCCTTGGCCGCGCGCGGTCGCGGACAAGACGGCGAGGGACGTGCGAGAGAGGAAGAAAAAGGGGGGAGAGGAGATCGTGAAGGGGAGAGAAAAGAGAAAGTGAGAGAGAGTGGTGGGAGAGGGAGGAAGAAGGAGAGAGATTTTACCTCCTCCTTCTTTTCTTTCTTCTTCTTCTATTTCTTCTTCCTCTGTTCTTCTTCTATGCTTCTTCCTTTTTTTTTTGCTTCTTCTCACTACTTCTGCGTTTTTTTTTTTTGCTTCTGCTTCTTTTTTTGCTTCTGTTTTTTTCTCTTTTTTTGTTGCATTTTTTGCTTCTGTTTCTACTGCTTTTCTTGTTTTTTTTTATTTGATGAATTAGGGCTTCAGTGTGGAGCCTCTAATTCTTTTGTTGGTAGTCAAAATGCCCAGAAATCCCCTCCCCTCAGTGAATTTGCTGATGGTATTTATAGGCTAAGTTTTGCATTATAGACGTTGTGTGGTCAATTTTATCTCTGCATCAGCTTTTTTAATATTGTTGCTGCTTGTTAAAATTTTGACTGCTATTGCTTCCACATTTCCCTCTTACAAGTATATCTTTTGCTTCGTTTTTCTCCTTTCTAAAGTATGTTGGCTGTTTTCCATTTGGAGTGGTGTAAGCTTGTGCATAGTCAAAGAAAAAGGGACATTGATTCAGGATGGTGCAGGTTTTCTCTTTGGCGCAAGGAGCTTCTGGATCATTGAAAGAATGCAAAGATGCAAGCTAGAAATGGAAGTGTTGTCTTGTACTGTTTTTGTTTTTTTGCTTTTTCTCTTTTTTTTTTATTTTTTCGTGTTCCTGTAATATTCATTTTTTTCTCTTTGCAATTTTTGTTTTTTCTGTTTCTGTTTAACCCATTCAAACATTGGTCTGTATATATTTTTTGATATGTAATGGACATTGGACATTGGTTATATCTTGGGCTTGCTTGACTATTTACATCTCTTTTTTTATATTGCAATTAGGCCGAAATTAGCCCAAAGGATTTAACAAAACGAACCCAAAATGTGTTGTTAAGGATAAAGTAAAAACAACAATAAAAATAAATTACAGGAGGTAGGTGGACAAAATTAGGGTATAACAGCTGCCCCTCTTTAGTTATATTTTATTAGAAAATGTGAACAACAAAGGTTTTCATATTTTCGCCGTAAAATAGAAGTAAAGATAAAGACACTAATTTTGTCCCAAACCAAGATAGACAAAGGATTGGGTGAGGAATGATAAGGAAGGATTAACGCTTGGTGCGTTTATCGGAAAGCAATAAAGAAGGGGCTACCTGGCGGTCAGTCTTGGCGGTGGTAGGAAAAGCAAAATGAGGGATTAACGCTTGGCACGTTTATTGGAAAGCAATAAAGAAGGGTCACCGCCAGGTCGGGTACTGACGCGGTGATCGAAAAAGCAGTAATGAGTGATTAACGCTTGGCACGTTTATCAGAAAACTATAAAGAAGGGTCACCGCCAGGTCGGGTACTGACGCGGTGATCGAAAAGCAATAATGACGGATTAACGCTTGACGCGTTTATCGAAAAACTATAAAGAAGGATCTCTGCCAGGTCGGGTACTAACGTGGTGTTCGAAAAGCAATAATGAGGGTTCGACGCCAAGTAAGGTATTGACGCGTCGATGGAAAGCAATAAAGAAGGATCAACATCAGGTCCGAAACTGATATGTTGATCAAAAAGCAATAATGAGGGACTACCGCCAGGTCGGGTACTGACGCGGTAATCTTAAAGCAATAGAAAGGGGTGATGCTTGGCGCGTTTATCAGAAAACTATAAAGAAGGATCTCCGCCAGGTCGGGTGCTGACGCGGTGATCGGAAAGCAATAAAGAGTGAGCAATACTTGGCGTGTCGCTTAGAAAGCAAAATAAAGGACCAATGCTAGGCGCATTGTCTGTAAACGAGAATGAAGGATCAAAATTTGGTGCACGGACCAGGTGTAACAAAACTGCTAAAAGGTGATGATATGAAGATGATGCACGAATATATGGTGTGTGATGCATGTATGCAATGCGATTATTATTTTTACTGATTCCTCGTCCCGTATGATCTTTAGTGCTTGAAGATATGGGACGGACTGAGATTCATCGGATTTAGTCATGCTATGCCTTCGACTGGGAGGGAACGCGAGTTATCAATGCAGCGCTAGTCATTTTTTTTAAAGGTAATCCCTTTGCCTTTTAAACTTATTTGTTGAGATTTGGCGTTTCCTCGTGATTCTTAAGATGTATATAATAATCGTAATGCTTTCTCATATCATCACATGCTTCACAATTCAGTGCCTATTATCATAAAACAACATTTTGAAATACAAGAACGGAGGTGTTTGGTATTCAAAAGAAAGAGTTATGTGTACAAGGATTGAAGTTACGCAGACTTGAAAATACATCAAGAAAAATGCAGGAAGAAGAAAAAACAAAGAAAGACAATAACTAAGCAGATATTTTATAGCTTGTGTCTTCGTAGGAACAAATGCCAGCTTCCCATATCCATAACTTCGATTACTCATTACTCTACTACAGAATTGCCCCAGTTGGATAAGAGCCCCTTGATGCACCAGCCTTCTTCAATGTCCGATTTTGGACCCTAACTTCTGCTTGGATTGCTCTTTCAAGTTTTCAATCCAATGGGTCGCTCTAATTTTTGCCTAGGTCGCCCTTTCAGGTTTTCAACCTAGCGAGCCCACTTTTGCTTAGTTTTTATATGATTTTCTTTTTTAGGCATAATATTTTTTGACTGCATCAGAGTTTACTGGGAGCGGGAGATCTTCACCGTCCATCCTTGTGAGGATTAAGGCTCCTCCAGAAAAAGCTTTTTTCACAACATACGGGCCTTCATAATTCGGAGTCCATTTTCCACGAGAATCCTTTTGGATGGGCAAAATCTTCTTGAGCACTAGGTCTCCTTCTTGAAATTCCCGAGGGTGAACTTTCTTTTCGTAAGCCCTCTTCATCCTATGCTGATATAGCTGTCCATGACATAAGGCCATCACTCTCTTTTCTTCAATGAGATTCAATTGGTCCATCCGAGCCTGAACCCATTCCGCCTCTTCTAGTTTTGTCTCCATCAATACCCTTAACGAGGGGATCTCGACTTCAATGGGAAGCACTGCTTCCATTCCATACACCAGCGAGAAAGGGGTTGCCCCTGTTGAGGTGCGAACCGAAGTTCGATAACCGTGCAAGGCAAAAGGGAGCATTTCGTGCCAGTCTCTAAATGTTACCACCATCTTTTGGACAATCTTCTTGATGTTCTTATTTGCAGCTTCAACTGCCCCATTCATCTTCGGGCGGTACGGTGATGAATTATGATGTTGTATCTTGAAGTCATTACACAGCTCCTTCATCATCTTGTTGTTCAAATTGGTCCCATTATCAGTGATAATCTTATTTGGCAAACCATAGCGGGAGAGCGAAACTCTCTTGATGAATTTTACAACCACATTTTTGTCACACTCACGTATGAAGCCGCTTGACCCATTTGGTGAAATAGTCGACTGCGACGAGAATGAAGCGATGTCCATTTGATGCCTTAGGTTCAATGGGTCCAATGACATCCAATCCCCACATTGAGAAAGGCCATGGTGCTGTTAAGATGTTCAAAGAGACTGGTGGCATATGGATATTATCGGCGTAAATCTGACACTTGTGGCATTTCTTCACATAACCAAAACAATCAGTCTCCATAGACAACCAATAGTAGCCAGCCCTCAAGATTTTTCTTGCCATTGCATGCCCATTTGCGTGAGTCCCAAAGGAACCTTCATGAACCTCTCGCATAATCTTTTCCGCCTCAGTCTTATCAACACACCTGAGAAGTACCATGTCATGGTTTCTCTTATAAAGCACTTCGCCGTTTAGAAAGAATCCCATTGCCAACCGCCTTAATGCCCTTTTATCATTCTCTGAGACATTAGGAGGATATTCTCTACTTGTGATGTATCGTTTGATGTCGTAATACCAGGGTTTGCCATCAGGCTCTCCTTCTATTGCTAGGCAGTGTGCTGGCCGGTCGTGATTCTGTATTTTTATGAGCGGTAGGCTCTCCCTGTTACTGATTTTGAACATTGATGATAGAGTAGCTAAAGCGTCAGCTAGCTGATTATCTTCACGCGGAATGTGATGGAAGGTGACTTCATCAAACTGGTCCATCAATTCTTTGATGTGATCGTGGTAAGGAACTAATTTAGAATCCCTCGTTTCCCATTCGCATTTTGACTGATGGATAACCAAAGCCGAGTCTCCATATACTTCGAGAATTTTGACCTTCGATTCAATGGCCGCCTGAATACCCATGGCACATGCCTCATATTCTGCCATATTGTTTGTACAATCGAAACACAATCTCGCAGTAAATGGGATGAAACGACCTTTAGGGGAAATCAGCACAGCTCCAATCCCATGTCCCAATGCATTAGAAGCACCATCAAACAACAAGATCCATTTTTCATCATCAGGGGTTTCTTTTCCTTCAAATAGAGCCATTATGTCTTCGTCTGGGAAATCACACTGCATTGACTGATAGTCTTCCACAGGTTGATGAGCCAAGTATTCAGCTAAGGTACTGCCTTTAATTGCCTTTTGGGTGACATACACAATATCATACTCAGATAACAACATTTGCCAACGAGCGATTCTTCCTGTGAGAGCAGGCTTTTCAAAAATATACTTGATCGAATCCATTTTGGACACCAAACAAGTTGTATGGGATAGCATATATTGTCTCAAACGATGTGCGGCCCAGGCTAGCGCGCAACATGTTCGTTCTAACAATGAATATCTCGTCTCGCATCTAGTGAATTTCTTGCTCAAGTAGTAAATGGCATGCTCCTTCTTACCAGATTCATCATGTTGTCCTAGCACACAACCCATTGATTCGTCCAATACTATTAAGTACATGATGAGGGGTCTCCCTGGCACAGGAGGTACCAAAACCGGTGGATCTTGTAAGTACTGTTTGATTTTCTCAAAAGCTTTTTGGCAATTGTCGTTCCATTTGGTTTCCTGATTCTTACACAGCAGCTTGAAAATTGGCTCACAAGTAGCAGTTAGTTGGGATACAAACCTGGCGATGTAGTTCAATCTTCCCAAGAATTCACGAACTTCTTTTTCGGTGCGAGGAGTCGGCATTTCCAGGATTGCTTTTACTTTGGCCGGATCAACTTCTATTCCTTTCTGGCTGACTATAAACCCCAAGAGCTTGCCTGACCTTACACCAAAGCTACACTTAGCTGGGTTTAACCGGAGTTTATACTTCCTCAGTCGCTCAAAAAGCTTTTGTAGGTTAATAGCATAACCTTCCTCTGTTTTGGACTTTACAATCATGTCATCCACATAGACCTCTATCTCTTTGTGCATCATGTCATGGAACAAAGCCACCATTGCTCTTTGGTATGTTGCTGACATTTCTTAATCCAAGCGGCATTACTTTGTAACAGAAAGTTCCCGTAAAGTGATAAATGTGGTTTCTCCATATCCTCGGAGCCATCTTGATTTGATTATAGCGAATATCCATCCATGAAAGAGAAGACAGTGTTGGCGGTGCTATCTACCAAGACATCAATATGTGGCAAAGGGAAGTCATCCTTAGGGCTGGCCCTGTTTAGATCTCTATAGTCAAAACACATTCGAACCTTTCCATCTTTCTTTGGGACTGGAACAATATTAGCCACCCATTGAAGATATTTTGCAACAGCCTGAAAACCGGCATCGAACTGTTTTTTTACCTCATCTTTAATCTTGAGTGACATCTCCGGCTTCATCCTTCTCAACTTTTGCTTGACCAGGTGGGCACTCGGGTTTTAATGGCAATTTGTGCTCGACTATGCTATTATCTAATCCAGGCATATCTCGGTATGTCCACGCGAAAACATCCGCATATTCAAATAGGAGTTTAACCAATTTTTCTCGCTCACTGCTTTTCATTGTGGTACCAATCTTAACTTCTTTCTTGTCATTTTCAGTGCCCAGATTGATTATTTCAGTTTCTTCCTCGTGGGGTTGAATCACTTTAGCTTCTTGTTCCACCAACTTCATTAATTCAGGAGGGGTATCCCAATTGTCCTCATTATCTTCCTCAGTATGATTAATGGGGTATTCAAAATTATAGTATGAGTTACTGGCATCGTTATTTTCAAAGACAATGTTTTTGGATCTGCATTAGTTAAAAAAAATGACGAAATGAAAAGCGGAAAAAGATAAAGAGAGATGGAAAAGATGGAAAAGGGAAAAAAAATGATTGGAAAATTCAAAGTGCATTTTATTGATAATGGTACTGAAATGAAACATGTGCGCCCTTTTGACGATAAATTATTCTAAAGCCTTGGGCAGAGCAATAGAATTTGCATTACATAATTACTTTGAATCAAAGATCACGGGAAACTCAACGATCTCCCAATTTCCAAGTTCTTCATTTGGCGAGCAAGGGTGGACAAGGTTGACGTTGTCGTTTTCTGCACTGCGATCGTCCTTGATAGCTGCTATCTGATCCGGATTCAAGATTCCTGCACTCCAAAGGCTTTGCCTGATGTCACAGATGGGGATACTCTCATCTTTTGGCTCCCTGCCTTCCAATCTAGCTATCAGGGGTTGGTCCCCAAACTCCTCAGTAATGGCATTGACTGTTGGACCTCCATGATCAGGAAGGGGATTATTACCCACATTAGGCCCATCCTCCTTAAAACTCAACCATTTGGCATTGATCAGATCTTAAACCACGTACTTCAAAGCCTTGCAATTTTCAGTTGTGTGACCTACTGCCCCTGCATGAAATTCACACTTGGCATTTGGGTCATATCCTCTTGGGAAGGGAGGTTGAAGTGGTTTCATTGAGCGTGGAGAGACCAAAGAGTTGCTGATGAGGTGCTGGAACAGATCCGTATAGGTCATGGGAATAGGATCAAACTGGACTGCTTTCTTTTCTTGGTCATTTGGTTGTTTCTGGTTTTGGTTTGGTTGGGTGGGGGAAGGTGGTCAAAAGGGCATCATTGGTTGGTTTGGCCGGGGGCTAGGATTATGAGAGGCGGCGGCGATGTATGGAGGTGGGTAGTAGGGGTATGGAAAAGGATGTGGGAAATTGGTAAAGAATTGGGGTGGTTTTCCTTGTGCTTGTCCTCCCGGGCTCGCCATCACAGCATTGGTTTCCCCTTCTTTCTTCTTTACGAAGTTTGTTGGGGGTCTCTTGATGTTACTAGTTCCAGCAAAACTTTGGGCAATCTTTCCATTCCTCATTCCTCCTTCAACTCTTTCCCCTACGATGACCATATCTGAAAAGTTTGATGATACACTTCCGATCATTTTGTCATAAAAGGGTGATTGAAGAGTATCCATGAACATAGCCACCATTTCTTTTTCAATCAGAGGCGGTTCCATTTGGGCTGCCAGCCCTCTCCATCGTTGGGCATATTCCTTGAAGGTCTCATTGTCTCTTTTTGCCATATTTTGCAACTGCATTCTGTCAGGAGCCATATCAATGTTATACTTATACTGCTTCAAGAAGGCATCCGCCAAATCTTTCCAACAGCGAATGTGAGATCGCTCAAGGTGTGTATACCAACTCGACGCTGCCCCAGTTAAACTATCCTGGAAGAAGTGAATCAGAAGTTTGTCATCATGTGCATAGGACGCCATCTTCCTACAGTACATGGTCAAGTGGCTTTTCGGGCAAGTTATCCCTTTATACTTATCAAAGTCTGGCGCTTTGAACTTTGGCGGTACGACCACATCCGGTACGAGACAAAGATCTGAAGCATTACTTGAACCGAGATAACCTGCTCCTTCTACAGCTCTTAGTCTATCTTCAAGAATTTGCCACTTAGTATCAGGCCGTTTGTTCCCGACTGGGACACTCAGATTGGATCCCCCCATGGCTGGAGACCAGGCAACACGGTTAGTTTGGAGATTTACTGGGTTTCCTTGAACATAATAGGGGTGACCAAATGGTTGGGGATTCACCACAGGGGTCACTACAGGCATACTGACTCCTTGATTATTCCCGATATGGGGTGGACCATAACCAGGTGGAAATGTATATGCCATAAAGACAGGACTTGAGCTTTGGACTGGTATGGTTTCGATTACTGAGAGGATCCTTGGTGAGCTTCATCTTGTACAACAAGTGTTTGGGAATTAGTTTCCTGAGTTATTGTTAGCTTTGGCGGTGTATAACCGGGTGTGAGACCAAATAGCGAGGCTGTTGTGCACAGGGGCCTTGAGGATTATGGTTCGTAGAATCATCATTGGCCATAGGTGGCGTATAGCCAGGTGGGAGTCCGTAAAGTGGGAATTGCGATACTTGATTCTGAGGGTTGCTAGTTGGTGGATGTGTAGGACCTTGTGCGTAAATTGCAAAAGGTACCATCATCCCTTGAGTATTGAGACCATATTGCAACTGCATAGGACCGAAGCCAGGTGGGTGGGAAGGTGTAGCTTGACTTTCATCATTCCCTGCTGGAGATACCCCATCTGCAGCCTTGTCTTTGTTTAGGGATTGCAGAAGCTCCAAAACTTTGCTCATCTGTTCCTTCAGCTGGTTGACGTCCTCTTTCGTCTCTTGGTCATCCATGATCTTTGATTGAGAGCGAGTTCGATAAGGGTGTCGAGGAACCAGTTTGTTTGATTATTTTCTGGTGATTTAAAAAAATGATATAAGTATGTAAGAAAAGAAAAATGAATGAATGTGGATGCATGAATCTATTTATTTGTGTAGGAACCGTAGGCCTCATTGTTTTGACATGTATGAGCTTCTTTAAAACTGTTTCACAATTTGATCCTATATTATTTCACAAAATACTTGCAGCCAAACTTTGAGTTCTTACGCTTCCCTGGCACCTAAAATGAAATGAGAATGAATGATATTATTTCTTTATTTTCAACATGTGTTTTGTTTTTTTTTTTTTTTGAAGTATGAATGCATGATGATATAATGTTGAGTGATGATGATGACTATTCATGTAGCATGCACAAAAATATGTGATTTAGCAGACCCTTTTTTATGCATGGACGTGATATAATAGATTTTTGGTGGAAGAACAAAAATGATATGACGCCCCTTGTGTCTTAAATGGGTTAAACCTAAAATTAGAGACTTTCTAACCTAAGGGGTCTATAGTCTTGTATTGAGTGATAGATCTTGTAACACCCCAATTTTCGTATTAATACATATGTATATATGCCTGAATATATTAATAATTTTTTTGATAATTTTTATGTAAGTTACTTTGGAAATTAGTACTTTTAGTAATGCTTTATTGTTTTATTATTATCTTTATTTTTGTAAAACATTAGTTTGAAATATTAATATTATCTTGTTAATAATTATTTAAATTTAAGGAGTATTGGAATGATATTTTATTATTATTCTTAGTACTACTGTTAAGAGAGAATTGTAACACCCTAAAAATTTGAATTATTAAGATCCTATAAATTGTGTGCTCATATTGGTAATTTTGTGACAACTTGAGTGTATTTGCCTTAATAATTAGTATATTTTAATTAATACTATTTTACTATATTTTTATTAAATATTAGTTTTGAATTTATTATAGATATTTTAGAATAATGGTATATTTTAAAAGTTAGTAAGAACATGAATTTCTTTAATTGAGAATAGTTTAGAAAGAATATAATTATTATATACATTATTATATATATAGATATATGTGTATGTAGTGCTGCTGTTGTTCTTTTTATATGAAAAAAAAAATGGGCTTTTTATCAAGAAAAAAAACGGGCCACGTTTTGTTTTGGTACAGCACTCACCACCCAGGCCTGTTTCAATTTAATGTCACTATTCATCGTCTCCTAGAGCCGTCGAAGAGAAAACGAAAACCTTGCTCCAATTTCTCTGTCCCTGATTTCTCACCCTAGACCACGAAAAAAATCCCAAAACTTACCACCCAATTCGAAATCGACCATAGAATTCGTTTCCGGCCTCTGTTCGTTCAACCGTGACTTCGTTCGTCGCGTCTATTTTGGTGGGGCGAGCTGTAATTTCCTTTTTTCGGCCATCACAGTTTTCGGTTCGAAAAACAGACGCCATTTTCGGATTCCTCGCGTCAAAACCTTCAGAAAGCACTACTCTTTTGCTCGATTCGGTGAAGTTGACGCCGGACCCCTTGTAACCCTTTTGTCTCGGTATGGCATTTTTCAGTCACTCTTTCTGCTTCCTTTTAATTTCGTTTCAGCCTTAAAAATTATAAAAAAATATATTATACTAATTATTATTTTTTCCAGCCGCGTTTCGCTCTTCCAAAAATTTTATCATGTGCTCAGTTGGTGCTCAAATTGTCGTTGTAGCCAGTTTTCTTCACCTTGGAATACTTCAAACTTTTTATTGAGGTAAGGGGGGTAGATGGATACAAGATTAGTGGGCTTATGGATATAATTAGGCAATAGGGACGTCCCATGGTCCCTAGACTTGGCGCGGTTGTGCAAAATAAGTACCATTGCCATTGTGATGGGAAAATTTGATATTAAATTATGTCATGATGTTAATGTTAATTGAAATTGTCTTATAAGGTGTTGTTTGAATTGATGTGTTACGATGAAATGTCATGTATGGATCATATGATGATTTGGTTGTCTTGGCTTGTTATTGATAAATGTATGTAGGGGTAAATGTGTTTAGATGAGATTGCTTGTTGCTATTTGATGTTCTGGATTTGTTGTATTGAGTGAGAGCTAGATTATCATAGGGTGTGGTTTGTTATACTTAGATTCTCTAGGTGGTATATCATGGTTATGTGAAAGGATAAAGTATGGATGATGGGTGTGATTGTTAGGAGTTAACTAAGGTATAATGATATTTTTAGCGTTTAAGTTATGATACAAGCAAGTCTTAGGACTAGGATATGATGGTGATATTGTGGTGTCGATGGTTTAAATGCTTTAGAAGCAAGATTTGGTGTTATGAGTATTTCACCTTGTTGACAAGCGAGGGTAATAGTTATACAGAAAAATTATGTAGAAAGATGACTAAGTTTAGAATTATTTTAGCAAAGTCTCACTAATTGAATTTTTAAATTCAGGATATAATAAGTATTGAACCAAACTCTCTTGGATAGTGTCCTATAATTTTAGGGGAGTAGTACGGTATGTCCGGTCAAATAAGTAAGTTGAAACACTTGAGTTAAGAGTTGAAAATTTAGTTAAGTTAGCTCAGACTTAGTGTGGTGAGGTAGGTTGATAACTTGGACTTGTTCCAAGAGTGTGGAAAATTTGTCAGTTCTTGTGAGTAGTACCTTGTTATCGTTGTTATAGCCGACCGCTTGATGAGATGGTTGGTGAGTTGTTGTTGTTGTTGTTGTTGTTAGACACTTGCTTGGTTTGTGTTCATGCATCATATGTGTCTTGTTAAGTTAACGTTATTGGGGGTGAGCAACGATGATGCGATATAGTATCGGCCATGATGGGCAAGGTACCCGGCCTTGGGGGTCAATCGGGTAGGAGCGTCTTATATAAAGGCTGTGGATAGCTACCACAGCTGGGGCGTGACCAATAAATATACCGGTTACCCTGACTAGAAACTGTTCGTACTCAAGAGTGATGATGTTTTCTCACTCGCTCATCTGAGTTGGTTTGGATCCACATGTTCGGTGAAGTAGACGTTGTCTAGGATTGCATAAGTACTCGTTGAGTCAACCATTCATGTTATATGTTGATTAAGTTAACGTGTTATATGTGCATTGCTTAAGCTATGTCCTTTGCCGTTTTGTGCTATGATTGTATATGATGTCTAACCCCTTTTTGCTGTGGCTACTCATACACCATTGTGTATGTTTAGACGATGAGACTGCAGGTGACGATAACGACGTGGCTGAGGAGTGATCTATGGGCGCGGTCACCGTAGATTAGGATTTTTGATGTTTTGGTTATTATCGATGTTGTTATTTTCGAAGTAAATGTTTAGGGTCAGCTCTGAGATGTTGTGACATCGGGGTGTTTGTATCATGTGAATTTTATTCATAACCGTCAATTGATTATTTCCGCAAGTTTATGAGAGTGTGACGACTCTACCTTTATTTATGAAAATTTTATTTGACTGTATTTTTCAGCAGTTACATTTTTTCTTAATTTATTTTCGTAACAATAACATGCGGGGTAGAGGGTGTCAAAATTATTGGTATCAGAGCAGTTCGGTTCTAACCGGGCTTTGTGTGTGGTCTATTGTGTTTCAGTGCGTGAACTCTGAGTAGAGTTATATGCATTACTTGGTTAATTTTGGTTGTTCTAGTACACGGACAATTCTGAGTGGGCTAAGTTCACAAGAGCATATGATAGATAGAGCTAAGATAGTAGGTACCTGAACCATTAACTGTGAATTTTGGGTTAGCAATTTCCTAAGTTGTTAATTTCTTAGTATCTTGTTTAAAATTACGCTTAGTGAATTGAGAAGGATCAACCCAGAACTGAGAGATGCAGGTTAACCCTTAGTTGTTGCACTTAAGGTAGTAGCTTAACTAGAAAGGATAAGCTGACCTTATTTTAGATTTACAGCATTGTTAGCTGGGAAATATGTTATCAGAGTAGCGCAGCGGAATCATGGCTATGCTATAGGAAGGATCTTTTGTAGAGCTTGAGGGTAATCATGTGGCGTCGACATCTTTACGCTTAAGCCCCTATCAGAGAACCTTATAGAAGAATAGGTGATTGTTGCACATGGTTATTATTGCTTGGATTACCTGGCTGAACGAGTAGGAGGGACTGCAGCCCAATCACTTACCACCGGTGAGAAAAGCAATGATAATCAGTTTGGTGGATAGTATTAGTTTTTTTTGAATTACCTTAGCTACTAGAATTAGTTATAGGCATAGATTATCTACATTGCAGTTAAATTCTTAAGGGCTTCGGATAGGCATAAGGCTTTGAAACCGTAGATTCTAAAGGTGGAAAGTAATTTTTCCTAGGCGTAGAGACAAGCTTAGAGTGAGGATAGAAGTAGAACGTAATGGGGGACATTAGTTAATCTTTGGGAAATATATTGTTTTGCCTTCTGATAAGATCACAAAACCGATTTTAGATGTTCTAACAGAAACCGAGTCTATCATTGTGTAGCACCCTATAGAATGTTTTTCCTAGATTAAGTTGAGCAGTAGAAATAATAAAGGTTTTGCGTAGGGTACCTTAAGATAAATACTGTAGTTAGTCATGCCTTAATTTGCGATAAACTACTTTTGCTATATTGTGTGCTTAACTTTAATGACTATGAAACATTGCCTGCAAACATGTTATTTCTTTTAGGATAAATATGTTTCTATTTTTTTTTACGGAATAAATAGATTAAAAATGATGAATAATTTTTTTTTTATTCATTTTATTTTAACGTTTTAGTCTAACATACTTTAGCCTATAATTTTTGTGTGTGCATTATGCTTAACTAAGTCTTGATTGCTGAATTATTTTCGATATGATATTAAAAAAAAAATTAAATTATTTTGTTACATTCACTGACATGCGGTTAATTGATCTTTCTATATTTTATGCTTCATTTGACTCTCTATTAAATACAATATACAAACGTGTTATTTCTTTCAAGGGGACTTGAGTTATCTTGAATATTTATATTGAAATGTGAAAGCGCTACGTTATATCTGTTGCTTAGTTTGCTTTGAAAATGTTACATGCTTGAACTGAGGTAAGTTTCTGAACTCTGTTAGATAATTATATGACTGTGTTGCATTACTAAATTATTGATTTCTAGTTTAAATGTCTGATGCCTTTTGATCAGCTTATGTGTTTAGCTCGTGATTAATCTTGGCTGCAATATAAAATGCCTTTGATAAGGGAAATTGTTTTGTTTGTGTTTCATTTTTTCTATTAGTATTAATATTTATAAAAAATGTTATTTTCTCTTTCTAAATTAATGCTTTAGTATGTCGTACTTTGGTCGTTAACTTTTGTATATTATGTTTAAGTGAATATTGATTGTTGAATTGTTGTTTATGATATGTTGCTAAATGTGTGTATATATATATATATATATATTATAGCTTTAATTATGATTTGGTTTTATAAAGGTTGTATGTCTAGCATCGCATGATTTTACCATAAGGTAGTTAACCTCAATCTCGTTTTAGTTCCACCTGACCTTAGTAGACTTTGTACGGTGTGTTGTATTAAGTTTTAAAGAACATGGTTATGCGAAATAAGGACCGGTAATCAACACCATTAAGTTGAGATTCGTGGTAAGAATCGGAACTCATAGCTTTTGGTTTGGAAGGTTGAGAAAACATTGCTTTTATGAAACCTGATATAGAATGCGTAGTGATATGAAACTAAGTGTCTTACAGTATAGACACATGAGAATAGAATGAAATAGTGCTTTTGAGTTGTAGCATGTTATAAGAAAGATCAGACGTAGTGATTAATGTCTAAGAAAGAATCCTTGCATATTTCAATTGTCATGATTAGGAAGACTATTTTGTTTGAGTAAGAGGAATCTAATTCTTAGCTTAAGGACTGAATCTCAAATTATGAAGTGGTTCTTAAGGATTTAGATGTTAGCCTTGTTGATTTGTTGTGGTTGTTGCAGTTTTGAAGCCTTAAGATAGTAATTTTTAGTATTCCTTAGTTTAAGGAGTTAATCCTAGAAAGAGCCATGAAAGTCGTCTGAGCATGATTGGTTAGTACACCAGACATTTAAGTTACAACTTTTGAAATTCTAGACCTTTAAAAGGACTAAGTTCTCTAGCTAGTGACCTTAGTTGACCCTCTTAAGAAAGAATTGTGTGGAATATATATAGTAATAGTGAAGATGGTTGCATGATGTTTTAGGGACATGAACCGTATCGTTTAATAGCACTCAGAGAAATTTCGAGGACGGATTTTTTTTTAAGGGGGGTGGAATTGTAACACCCCAATTTTCGTATTAATACATATGTATATATGCCTGAATATATTAATAATTTTGTTGATAATTTTTATGTAAGTTACTTTGGAAATTAGTACTTTTAGTAATGCTTTATTGTTTTATTATTATCTTTATTTTTGTAAAACATTAGTTTGAAATATTAATATTATCTTGTTAATAATTATTTAAATTTAAGGAGTATTAGAATGATATTTTATTATTATTCTTAGTACTACTGTTAAGAGAGAATTGTAACACCCTAAAAATTTGAATTATTAAGATCCTATAAATTGTGTGCTCATATTGGTAATTTTGTGACAACTTGAGTGTGTTTGCCTTAATAATTAGTATATTTTAATTAATACTATTTTACTATATTTTTATTAAATATTAGTTTTGAATTTATTATAGATATTTTAGAATAATGGTATATTTTAAAAGTTAGTAAGAACATGAATTTTTTTAATTGAGAATAGTTTAGAAAGGATATAATTATTATATACATTATTATATATATAGATATATGTGTATGTAGTGCTGATGTTGTTCTTTTTATATGAAAAAAAAATGGGCTTTTTATCAAGAAAAAGAAATGGGCCACGTTTTGTTTTGGTACAGCACTCACCACCCACGCCTGTTTCAATTTAATATCACTATTCATCGTCTCCTAGAGCCGTCGAAGAGAAAACGAAAACCTTTCTCCAATTTCTCTGTCCCTGTTTTCTCACCCTAGACCACGAAAAAAATCCCAAAACTTACCACCCAATTCGAAATCGACCATAGAATTCGTTTCCGGCCTCTGTTCGTTCAACCGCGACTCCGTTCGTCGCGTCTATTTTGGTGGGGCGAGCTGTAATTTTCTTTTTTCGGCCACCACAGTTTTCGGTTCGAAAAACAGACGCCATTTTCGGATTCCTCGCGTCAAAACCTTCAGAAAGCACTACTCCTTTGCTCGATTCGGTGAAGTTGACGCCGGACCCCTTGTAACCCTTTTGTCTCGGTATGGCGTTTTCCGGTCACTCTTTTTACTTCCTTTTAATTTCGTTTCAGCCTTAAAAATTATAAAAAAATATATTATACTAATTATTATTTTTTCAGTAGCGTTCGCTCTTAGAAAATTTTATCTTGTCCTCGGTTGGTGCTCAAATTGTCGTTGTAGCCAGTTTTCTTCACCTTTGAATACTTCAAACTTTTTATTGAGGTAAGGGGGGTAGATGGATACAAGATTAGTGGGCTTATGGATATAATTAGGCAATAGGGACGTCCCATGGTCCCTAGCCTTGGCCTGTGATTGTGCAAAATAAGTACCATTGCCATTGTGATGGGAAAATTTGATATTAAATTATGTCATGATGTTAATGTTAATTGAAATTGTCTTATAAGGTGTTGTTTGAATTGATGTGTTACGATGAAATGTCATGTATGGATCATATGATGATTTGGTTGTCTTGGCTTGTTATTGATAAATGTATGTAGGGGTAAATGTGTTTAGATGAGATTGTTTGTTGCTATTTGATGTTCTGGATTTGTTGTATTGAGTGAGAGCTAGATTATCATAGGGTGTGGTTTGTTATACTTAGATTCTCTAGGTGGTATATCATGGTTATGTGAAAGGATAAAGTATGGATGACGGGTGTGATTGTTAGGAGTTAACTAAGGTATAATGATATTTTTAGCGTTTAAGTTATGATACAAGCAAGTCTTAGGACTAGGATATGATGGTGATATTGTGGTGTCGATGGTTTAAATGCTTTAGAAGCAAGATTTGGTGTTATGAGTATTTCAGCCTTGTTGACAATTGAGGATAATAGTTATACAGAAAAATTATGTAGAAAGATGACTAAGTTTAGAATTATTTTAGCAAAGTCTCACTAATTGAATTTTTAAATTCAGGATATAATAAGTATTGAACCAAACTCTCTTGGATAGTGTCCTATAATTTTAGGGGAGTAGTACGGTATGTCCGGTCAAATAAGTAAGTTGAAACACTTGAGTTAAGAGTTGAAAATTTAGTTAAGTTAGCTCAGACTTAGTGTGGTGAGGTAGGTTGATAACTTGGACTTGTTCCAAGATTGTGGAAAATTTGTCAGTTTACTGACGAGTAGTACCTTGTTATCGTTGTTATAGCCGACCGCTTGATGAGATGGTTGGTGAGTTGTTGTTGTTGTTGTTGTTGTTGTTAGACACTTGCTTGGTTTGTGTTCATGCATCATATGTGTCTTGTTAAGTTAACGTTATTGGGGGTGAGCAACGATGATGCGATATAGTATCGGCCATGATGGGCAAGGTACCCGGCCTTGGGGGTCAATCGGGTAGGAGCGTCTTATATAAAGGCGGTGGATAGCTACCACAGCTGGGGCGTGACCAATAAATATACCGGTTACCCTGACTAGAAACTGTTCGTACTCAAGAGTGATGATGTTTTCTCCCTCGCTCATCTGAGTTGGTTTGGATCCACATGTTCGGTGAAGTAGACGTTGTCTAGGATTGCATAAGTACTCGTTGAGTCAACCATTCATGTTATGTGTTGATTAAGTTAACATGTTGTATGCGCATTGCTTAAGCTATGTTCTTTGTCGTTTTGTGCTATGATTGTATATGATGTCTAACCCCTTTTTGCTGTGGCTACTCATACACCATTGTGTATGTTTAGACGATGAGACTGCAGGTGACGATAACGACGTGGCTGAGGAGTGATCTATGGGCGCGGTCACCGTAGATTAGGATTTTCGATGTTTTGGTTATTATCGATGTTGTTATTTTCGAAGTAAATGTTTAGGGTCAGCTCTGAGACGTTGTGACATTGGGGTGTTTGTATCATGTGAATTTTATTCGTAACTGTCAATTGATTATTTTCGCAAGTTTATGAGAGTGTGACGACTCTACCTTTATTTATGAAATTTTTATTTGACTGTATTTTTCAGCAGTTACATTTACTCTTAATTTATTTTCGTAACGATAACATGCGGGGTAGAGGGTGTCACAGATCTCATGGTGGCTCTAGTCACATTCTCACCAAAGGCCTCTAGAGCTAAAGTCTCCTCCTGAATATTAACCACAACGATAGATAACTATCCGGTGCGGAATACTCAGAGAGAGCACACTCTAGATGAAGTTCTCGCAATAGCCAGAAGGAAAGCAAATTCCAATTGACTATCACCGAACCTCCACTCAACTTAAGCTTTGCTCTGACCCGGGTATAAGGCCTTACTCACATGTGTGTGCGAACGTGTAGGTGCGGTGTGTGATAGGGGCAACACCCTAACACTACCCAAGCTGCAAAACAAATGAAATATACAAAATATGGTCTTCTATCCTAAGGTTCAATATATGCATAATATTCACAACAAATATTCACAAAAGAACAATAAATAAATAAATAAATGAATAAATAAATAAGTAAATAAACAAATGAATAAGTAAATAAATAAATAAATGAATAAATAAAAAAAACAAGGGAAATTAAACATAAAAGTTAACTATTTAGCACAATCAGTTATTTAGGCTTGACTCTCTAAAAAAATGTCCCCAGTGGAGTCGCCAGCTGTAGCGATCGAAAAATCCGGAGGGATTTATTCGAGTTTAATGGAGCCGCCACCAATAATTTATTTCGAAGGAAAAAATATTGGAAAAAACCTTTATTGAAGAAAATGGTCCTTGAGACCGGATTTGGGTTTGGGAGTCGATTATGCGTAGGGAAGGTATTAGCACCCCACGACATCCTTTCGAAAAGGGTTACCTCTAATTGGTTGTGCAAAATTTATTAACTTCTAAAAAATATTTATTTCCCTTTAAAAAAAAAGACAAAGATTTACAATGATGAAATAAATAAAAAAAAGGGCTTAATAAAAGTTGTTTATTTTTGTGCTTGACAGGAGTGGGCTCCTGCTCCTACGTATCTCCGGGTGCAGTGGAGAAATCAAAGGCTACGTAGTTCTTGGGTAAAAAATGGTTGTGTGTTGGTTGATTTTAATTGTATATTTTTTGATGAAAAAAAGGTAGGTTTTGTAGGGACCAAACAAGAAGCAATCAAGAGTGGCCCTCATTAATAATCTTTTTTGTTTATAAAATTAACGATGTTCGTAATGATCAAACGGGAAGCAATCTCGAGTGATCATTACTAGTAGAAAAACTTAATTTTATTTTTATGAAGAGGATAGGTTTTCATGGGGACCAAACAAGAAGCAATCAAGAGTGGTCCTCACTAATAACCCATTTTTATTTAGAAAATTAAGATATTTGTAATGACTAAACGGGAAGCAATCTCGAGTAATCATCACTAGTAAATTAATTTTCATGATTTTTATCAAGTGATTTTCAAGAAAACAGGGTTTCAAAACTTGTATGTGAAATTTAGTTGAATGAAATTGTACTAGTTTGAGTAAAAAAAATGTTCACGCTTAATAAATAAATGATAGAAAAAAAAAGGGGTTTGGCAAATAAAAAAGGAGAGGAGTTAGAGTAAAAAAGGGAATGGGCTGAGCCCACTAAGAAAAAATAACAAATAAAAAATAAAAATAAAAAGAATAAAAGAAAAAAGTGGAAGAATGTGTCTGACCCACTTAAAATAACAAAGAAAAAAACAAAAATAAAAATATAAAAGAAAAGAAGCAGAACGCATGAAAAAGGAGGGGATAGGATTGGGAAATTAAAAAAAGAATGGGGGGATGCTAAACCTAATAAGCTGAAACACACACACACCTAAACATCACCCAAAAGAAAGGAAGCAGCGCTGCTGCCAGAAAAAGAAAAAAGAGAGACGAGAGGGAAGGAGGGGAAAGAGAGAGAAGAGAGAGATGGCGAGAAGAAGAGAGGGAGGAGGGTGGTGGCGCGACCGCCGCGCGCCGGTCCTTGGCCGCGCGCGGTCGCAGACAAGACGGCGAGGGACGTGCGAGAGAGGGAGAAAAAGGGGGGAGGGGAGATCGTGAAGGGGAAGATAAAAGAGAAAGTGAGAGAGAGTGGTGGGAGAGGGAGGAAGAAGGAGAGATTTTTCCTCCTCTTTCTTTTCTTTCTTCTTCTTCTATTTCTTCCCCCTCTGTTCTTCTTCTATGCTTCTTCCTTTTTTTTTTGCTTCTTCTCACTTCATCTGCGCTATTTTTTTTGCTTTTGTTTCTGTTTTTTTCTCTTTTTTTGTTGCGTTTTTTGCTTCTGTGTCTACTGCTTTTCTTGTTTTTTTTTTGATTTGATGAATTAGGGTTTTAGTGTGGAGCCTCTAATTCTTTGGTTGGTAGTCAAAACGCCCAGAAATCTCCTCCCCTCAGTGAATTTGCTGATGGTATTTATAGGCTAAGTTTTGCATTATAGACGTTGTGTGGTCAATTTTATCTCTGCATCATCTTTTTTAATATTGTTGCTGCTTGTTAAAATTTTGACTGCTATTGCTTTCACATTTCCCTCTTACAAGTATATCTTTTGCTTCGTTTTTCTCCTTTCTAAAGTATGTTGGCTGTTTTCCATTTGGAGTGGTGTAAGCTTTTCCATAGTTAAAGAAAAAGGGACATTGATTCAGGATGGTGCAGGTTTTCTCTTTGGTGCAAGGAGCTTCTGGATCATTGAAAGAATGCAAAGATGTAAGCTAGAAATGAAAGTGTTGTCTTGTACTGTTTTTGTTTTTTTGCTTTTTCTCTTTTTTTTATTTTTTCGTGTTCATGTAATATTCATTTTTTTCTCTTTGTAATTTTTGTTTTTTTTGTTTCTGTTTAACCCATTCAAACATTGGTCTATATATATTTTTTGAAATGTAATGGACATTGGACATTGGTTATATCTTGGGCTTGCTTGACTATTTACATCTCTTTTTTTATATTGCAATTGGGCCGAAATTAGCCCAAAGGATTTAACAAAACGAACCCAAAATGTGTTGTTAAGGATAAAGTAAAAACAACAATAAAAATAAATTACAGGAGGTATGTGTACAAAATTAGGGTATAACACCAAACACTTAATGACTAGAAGAATAAAAAAAAACAAAATCAATGAGAAACAGGGGATGCTTCGGCTGATTTACAGAAGGAAAGGAAGGGATAAATTTTGGGGTTAAAGCCAATAGGTGATCCTCTCCCAAAAGCACCCACACTTGGAACAAAAATTAAAATGGGATGATGATGATTAGGGAGGGCCACGCTGCACATAAGAAAGAAGGGAAGAAAAAAAAATGAAATGAGATTTGGGGAAGAAGGGAGAGTCACGCTGCAGGAGAAGAAAAGGGGGGAATGGGTCTTGGTTCCCTTGGCTTATTCTCTCACTTGTGAATGAGTAAAGAAGAAAATGAAATGAGATAGAAATGGTGAGTGAAAAAGAAAGGGAACTCACGCTGGACACAAGGGGAAGGAGGAGAAAAAGAAAAAAAATAAAATTTAGTAAAAATGGAGGTGGGTGTGGTGCGGCCAGCTGGGAAGCAAAAAGGAAAGGGATTAATTTCCTTTCCCAAAAAAAATACTAGGCTAATAATAGTTTAAATAAAGTGATAAAATTTTAATCACACAAAAAGTGACACCTATCATAAAAGTAAGATACTAAATACATCAATTAGTCTAATCCATCTAATCTCTCACCTCTCATAATTACTCTATAATTCTAGAGTCTAAAGCGTGCTAAAAACCCGACATCGAATAACCGCGTTACCGATTAATTCTTTGCCGATAAAAACATGGAAATTAATTTACCGAGAAATTAATTCACCGCGTGATAATATTTTATTATAAATAATAAAAACACTATCAAATATTCAAAAATAATCACAAGAAGTTACGTTTCGATTTTCATCGAAATCGGAGTTGGTTTTAAATTTTAATGCGGATAAAATTTACCCGACGATTCGAAACGCGACGAAACTCCGTTAGAGTTTTTCGACAATTTTCGAACCATAAATTAATATAAAATATTAATTCTTAAATTTAATTTCATCTTGATTTAATTCAATCAATTTCTTAGTCAACAAAAATACGCGTTACCGCATAACGCAGAAAATTTATAATAAGTATAATTAATGAACTCACCTTAAAAGCAGCATACGTCTACGCTGTCTATTAATTTGAATTGACATCATGAATAATAATTATTTATAATAAATAAATAATTCAAAATAACTCAAAATAATTTAAAATCTTCTCGATAAATCATTGAGGTGATCAATCTCTATGACTTATTTTTCGAGTTTTCAGGATTTTATCGCTAAAATCACTTTTCTTAAAAATTGGGATGTTACATTTTTGACAAAAGATTTGTAAAAGTTTTATAACACAATTCAACCCCCTTCTTATGTTCATGTTCAAACGTGATTATAATTTATATATATTATATACAATTGAGAACAACCCCAAATATGGAATTTTCCAACTCATTTCCTCACAGGCAATCAGAATACAGAAACAGTTCAATGTGGCAATACACAAATCGTTCCCTCCAAAAAATGCTGACATGGCATAGTCAGCCGTATAAAAAAAACTAAAAACAGAAAGAAAATACAAATATAGAAAATGTTCAAATATAATACACGAATTAAATAACTTTACAACGAACAATTATTGCTGAAATCCTTATATAAACAACATCTGAAACTAAAAATCGGAAACCAATCTTTTTTCAAATGGTCATATCCAAATTAATTAAATACTAAATAATTACATATTCAAATTTTACTATAATAAACGATTTTAATGGTGGTTGATTCAAATTCAAATTCTAATATTTAAAAAAAATAATTTCTAATTGTAATTCTAATATTCAAATATTCATACCCAAAATGATTAAATGGTAAATAATTCCAGATTCTAAATATATTTTGTATTTTGTATACTATTGAAAAAGGTAGCCATCATAGAAAATGCGAAAATTAAATTGAAGGAAATAAAATAACATGGTAAACTTGTAAAAGTATTGCGAATTTAATTGTTTAATAAAAGATAGGACAAATTTGAAAAAAAAATTAACAGATGGAAAGAGCTTATATATAATTGATGAATTAGGTCCAGATACATAGCATTTATTAGTCATTTATTGTATGATATGAAAGAAAATAACAAATAATGACTTATATGATACCATATTCTAAATTTATTTGTAAACAAATGAAAAAGGTAACCAAAATAGAGTAATTTTAAGGAAATAAAATAACATGCTAAACTTATAAAAGGTATTACGAATTTAATTATTTCATTTAATTGTTTAATTAAAAAAAATTAATAATTCAAAACAATTAGTTCAATGTTTGTGCGGGAATAAAATAAAAATTAGTTAAAAAGGGATTGGTCCTTTTTATGTAAAAGGGAATAAAATAACATGCTAAAATGATAAAGTGACTACAATTTTTTTGTTTTGTTTTTTTCGTGCAAAGTGTATATGATTTTAAATTTTTTAAGTTAACAAAAAAATTTGTAAAAATAAAAATAAAACATATAACTAACGAATCATGTTGTTTTCAGACTATGCAACCAACATGATTCCATTCACTGTTGAGTTGGTGTTGATAGATTCTACGGTTTATTCACATTGTTGTTTTCTTTGTACTTTTTTACTACTTATTTTATCTCATCAATACTTATTGTTTTTTGTGCCTATTTCAGGGTAATATGATTCATGCTATTGTCAAAAAATAATTTATCTACAAATTTGAAAAGGATTTGAATGAGGGTTCGGTATACTACATGCCAAGGTTTGGTGTTGCTACTAATGTGGGAAAATATTGTACTTCAAGAAATCCCTATAAGTTGAATTTCCAATTGGTTACAAAGTTAAGGAAAGTTGTTGCTGATGCTTTTCGTGTTCAAATCTACAATTTTACCCCTTGCATACTGTTTTCAACTAGATTTTGAAAGGTATTTTTTGGTTGGTAAGTCAAAGTTTTAAACCTTTTAATTCATTTATTCATTTTTTGCGAGATTTCATCGTTAATTCATATGCTAATTTAACGATTATATACAATAAATTTCAGATATCATCGGAGTACTTATAGGAGTAGGTACTTCACACGAATATACTAGGAATAGTGTCAAATCTAAGTTGATCAACATTGAACTTGATAACCATGGGTGAGTTTTGTTTGAGGCTTTATCGTTCTTCCAATTTTTATAAATAATTTTTTTTTACTAATCCTCCTATTTTTTCACAGATATCAGTTCAAGTACACTTTGTTTGGTATCTTTATGGACGAGCTGAACTCTTTTTTTTTTTTTTTTGGAGAGGCAACCAATGCTGTCTTGGCTATCCTCTATTCAAAAGTGAAGACATGGCAGGGTACTATCTTTTATTTGTAAATATTTTTATACTATATATAAGTTATTTATTTAAAAATTCAATTATTAATCTTAATGAATGACTTTGATATTTGTTTTTAGGTAGAACCTCTATACAAACTACAATGCATTCTTCTAAGCTTACTATTAACCCTGATGTCCCAGATGTTGTAGCTCTGTGAACAAAGTATTGATGTCTTTATATTTATTTATTTACTAATAACAATGTATCCGGTAATAGTTTTTTGACATTTTTTTTTTATTCCTATTAGGATCTCTAAAAATAAGGATTTTCCTAATGCTGGGTTGAGTCAACTACATCCTCAAAATCTAAATCCATTGAGGAAGAATTTCCGATTGAGACCGAAAGGACTACAATAGATGAATTAAAAAATTGCAAGGAGGTGACTTTCTTTTGTATTTAAAAATTTACAATTTCAGTATTAGTAACTATTTAGAATTTTAATTCTTTATTATTTGTTTGTTAATTATTAATTATTAATTATTTTATAATTTAGAAAAAGGATTTTGTTGTCTATGCAACTGTGAATTGTCTCATTGATGAAGACGAATGGAGGTATCACAGTTGCTGATGCCACAAGAAGGTGTATATATCAAGACTCTAATATGTAATTTTGTGAAAGGTATAATCGTCACGTAGTTGTGGTCACTCCAAGTTTTTTTAACGGTTAACTTTTTCAATATTTTTGGTTCAATAAATGAAATTTTTAGATCCATAATAATATTAAAAAATTACAGGTATCTATTGAAACTACGTGCTATCGATGACATTGTTGCAGGTATCTATCCTTTGAAAAATAATATCATTTCTTTCTTCTTACTTTTTGTCGAACCAAACAAAGGGAGTGAGACAAAAAAACTAATTTCTCTTACAGTCCTCTCTTCTTTTTATTATACTAAACAATACATCAAATTTATTCGATTTTCCATATCTTTCTATCTTCTCATAATCTTTTATCACCTCTGTTTGTATTCTCATTTTCTGCTTATAACCAATGTTCTAAAAACATTTTTAACACACATTTTAATTTGTTTAATAAAAATATTTAAAAGTCATTTTAAATAAAGATAACAATGATTATATAGGAATTCGAAGCAATTGTATGTCCGTGCAAGGCACGAGTTAGATATACTAGTTTTATACATGGTCGATTATGATGGTTGACTTTGAACCGCCATTTTATTCCGAATGACGGACGTAATTCCAGCGGTGTGGGAACCCACTATTCGTGTAAATTATGACAATTTAAACCGCCGTTTTTTGTTATAAAAACTATCATTTTAACACATTTTTTTAGTGCAACTAAGCACAATTGTAAGTTCTGCGACTCCTCTGGATGCTTTTGTCTTGAAAAATGAAACCTTCCACATCTTCACACTTAATAGATAAACCCTCCAAATGATCCTCCATGCTACCAAAAGAATAGCCCAATTTCTCGATCACTCAATGATATCTCTCACATGAAGGAGAGAAAAAGACAAAACTCTCACCAAAATAATAGAATTGATTATTTTTTTGACGTCTTTTTTTGTCTTTAATTTCATGACATATTGGGTTATTGAAACGATGAAAATCTTTATATATAAAAGTTGAAGCTACAGTGCAGCAACGTTTTGGCGCTTAATTGCCCGCCTAACAAAGGGTTAATTTTGTAATTTTTCATTTAAAGAAATACTTAATGCTGGGATGCCAAACTTTTTTTTTTTGGTCTGAGTGTTGGGATGCCAAACGATTAGGCACATGCAGGGTTCCAAAACCCAAGGTGTTAATTAATTAATACTAAACCAAAATCACCGCTTCATTTCAAAAACACTGTAACCTTAATAACCTTTCGCCTCTCCGTCTCAGCAACACCAATGATAAAACAACCCACGCCTCCAAAATAAAGCAGAAGACGCCAGTTCAAAACTCTCGGCCTTTGGAAACCAGAAATAGGGCTTCAAAGGTCGCGCATTTTCGTCTACTAAGAGCAAATTGGAGGATTCAATGCCTCCTTCTGCCAATATATCTTCTTCCATTTCCATTTCACTTTACGCTCGCAAAATTGTATGAAGGTTGCAAGCATTTGAGTTGAACTATTGTATGAAGGTTCAAAACCTCTAGCGATGGTGCGATTCCCCACAAGGGTAGCGAGCAATGGTGAGTTAGATTATGGAAGAGACTGAGATTATGTTCAAAGATTAGGGATTTTCCTACGGTAAATGCTGCGCCATCTTCCTTTGCTGGTTTTGATACTTTTTTACGAGTTGGGTCATCACCATAACATCTTCTCTCTGTTGTATTTTACTTCTTGATCTCCTTAAAATTTCCCCCCATTTTCGATTATCATCTGTGTTTAGGGTTTTAAACTTTTTGTATTTTCTGTTCCTTTCTTATTTCATTACCAATTTTGTTAATTGATCGATGAGCATGACACATTCGGTATTCATATAATTGGTTTTGTGAAAAAATGGTGGCTTTCACGAGCCACTGAAGTTGTCTTATTTCAACAGATTTGGAGTTAGGCAGTGGCTAAAACACCCCAACTGTTGGTTTGATTTCAAGATTAATACACATGTTTACCTCATTGGTATTTGATTTTCAGGTTTTGGAGGATATTATAATTGGACTAGAACTAAATGACTATGGGATGCAAAGACATAATCTACATGCTATTCTTAGGGGAGAATTTACAACACAAGCATGCCGACTTTCATGATATTTTTGAGACACTATATGTTAGTCTTATCTATGGTATGGAACACCAGAGGTTGTGTTAAGCTTTTGTATTCCGATGCATTGATTTTATATCTCTCTTTTTATTTTAGTCCTTTTTTTTGTTAGAAATTTTGGCCCATCGAAGTTTATACTATTGTTGCCATGAGATACTTGTGAATACATGCCTTGACAGGATGATTTTGATGATTGACAAAAGGGAGCTTTGCAAATAGTCAACCGTGCAAAAAGTGGAAAAGAATACCAAGACGCGTATCAAAAATGATAGTTTCTCAAGTCTTTGGGTTTTGGGTATTTATTTATCTTTATTAAGACAATTTGTAAGTAGTAATAAAAAGCTCTCAATTAAAATTAAATCACACACGCACAAAATATTTTGACATGCATATCTCGTGTCGGATGTCGAGAAGTCGGATGTCGAGCTCGAGGAAATCGGATGTCGGTGAGGAGGAAGTCGGATGTTGAGCTCTGAGGAAGTCGTATGTCGAGGCGAGGAGGAGGTCGAGTGTCAAGCTTATGAGGTCGCGTCTGGTCGCGTGATGAGTGATGATCCTTGTCGGTGATGAGGTCGCGCATCGAGGTCGCGTGTCGAGCCGATGAGGTCGCTGCAGACCGAGCTATGAGCACCGAGTGATGAGGAGGTCGTATGCAGAGCCAGTGCCGAGGTCTTTTGTCGAGCCGCGTGTCGAGGTCGTCTGTCGAGCCGCGTGTGGCGAGGTCGTCTGGCCGAATCGCTTCTTGAGGTCGTCACGAGCCGCCTTCGTGAGGTCGTATGCCGAGCCGTCTGTTTTCAATTTCTTTATTTCAAAGCATAGCAGGCGATTTTTCTTCCAACGGACAAATCAAAACGCAACGCAAATGCTCCAACGGTCATTTTGACGCTCACCCATTGCCTATATAAACACAACTCGTGAGTGTGTAAAAATATAACAACTTGATTAGCTTAATTTTTGTGCCAAAAACTCACAAATATTTTTCATCACTCACACTTATTTGAGCACAATTTTCTGAGAGTCTTTTTATTCTACAAAATTTGAGTTGTATTATTTGAGCTTCAATTTGTTATATCTGCACTATTGAGTGTATCTTTTTCGTCTCATTTTATTTGTGAAAATCATTAATTTTGGGTAGGAATCCCAAGGTGTTCATAGAGAGGTGATATCTCTTGAACGTATTGCTCTAGTTTAGAGTTGTAAAGGTTTCTAGCTAAACCTGATTTAAAAGCTAGTGTCTTAGTGAAAATCCCATAGTGGTTTGCTTTGGGGACGGGGCGTAGGCCACGGGGTGTTAGGTGGCGAACCTGGATAATTTGTTGTGTGCTTTTTACTCCTTATCTCTCTATTTTTCAGTCAATTAAATTTACGTACTTTATTTTATTGTTATTTATATTTTACTATTTACTTTATTTTTAACTCGTTTGCAATTTATTCTTCAAGTGATTTATCTATTTCACATTAATATTTCATAACTCATAATTAACACTTATTTCTCCAAAAGTTTTGAAAGCCAGTTCACACACAATTCACCCCCTCTTGTGTTTGGAGTCACTTGTCAACAAGTGGCATCGAGCTAGACTCTTTTATAAAGGACTTAACAGTCTCAAGAGAATGACTTCAAACAATTCTGAGGAACTTCCATGAGCAGGACCCCATTTTTCAATGGTGAGGGTATGGTTATTGGAAGGATAGAATGCAAATCTTTCTTGAGGGTGTTGATCTTGATATTTGGGATCTTTGTGGAAAATGGTCCATTTGTCCCCACTCAATCAATTAATGATGCGGTGGTAGACAAACCAAGATCACTTTGGACCGAAGATGATAAGAAAAGGTCCAATACAATTTGAAGGCTAAGAACATCATCACGCTTTAAGCTACGATGAGTTCTATAGGGTCTCAAATTGCAAGGCGCTAAAGAAATGTGGGACACCCTTCTATTGACCCATGAAGGTACTCACAGAGGTCAAGAGGGCTCGAATGAACACATTAACCCATGAGTATGAGTTATTTAGGATGAAACCAAGTGAAACATACAAGATATGCAAAAAAGGTTCATCCATATAATAAACCATCTCAGAGCTCTTGGGAAAGTCTTGAAGAATGAAGATTTGATTAACAAAGTTCTTAGATGTCTAAACAGAATTGGCAACCCAAGGTCAACTGCTATAAATTTGAATCTAGAGACTTATCTTCTATGACCTTGGCTACTTTGTTTGGAAAATTGCGGAACATGAAATTGAACTAAATCGTCTCATGGAAAGCGAAGAAGGCGATAAGAAAAAGAAAGGGCTCGCCTCAAAGCAAGCATTGAGAAGCGGCGATGACGAATGTGATTTCCTTGAAGATGAAAATAATGAGGAAAACATGAGTCTAATGGTTCGCAAATTCAAAAGGTTCATGAGACTCGAAACAAAGGTAAGTTCCCAAGCTCTCAAAAGAAAAGTGATGAAACAACTTCTTTTAATCCTACACGCTACAAGTGTGGAAAGAAAGGTCACATAAAACCCGATTGTCCTCAAAACCAAGCGAGGAATGAGAAATTTGAAAAGAAACCACCAAAGGATTGAAGGGAAGAAGAGCTTACATTGCCTGGGATGATAATGATATGGATTCTTCGATGAATCTGAAAATGAAGAGGCTCACCTTAGTCTAATGGCAAATCATGATGAAGATGAGGTAAATTTTTATGATCGACTCTTCTTTAACTTATGATGAATTACTTGCTTGTGAAGAATTCAATAATGAAACGATTAAACTTGGAAAAATTGTTCTTTCTTCTAAGAAAACCATCTCTTCTCTTGAATCAAAAATTGAAATTTTAAACAAAGAGATAGTGATTCTTAAAGAAAAACAAGTTGATGTGATTGAAACTTCTCCTCCCATATCTTGTGAAAAAAAAAAGGATGAAGTTTTAAAATGCAATGAGTGTAGTGTTTTGAAAAATAAGGTTAAGGATTTAAATAACCCTCTTGCAAAATTTACGATGGGAAGAGATAATCTAAACATTATGTTAGGAAACCAAAAAGGTACTTTTGGAAAAGTGGTTTAGGTTATCATCCAAAAATTCATGAAAAATCTTTTAAACTCTTCAATCACAAAAAACCCTCAAGTAGTCCTTTCATTAAATGCTTTCACTTTGTGGTAGAAATGGTCACACCGCTTGCCTATTTGCAATATTAGAAAGAATAAAAATGTAGTTGGCAAAAAGATGTGGATTCCAAAGGGCACCTTGCCCAAGACTAACTCATATGGACCCAAGATGGTATGGGTACCAAAGGTTAAAATATGATTTGTTGTTGTAGGTGTGC
The DNA here is from genome assembly GCA_037113605.1 of Calophaca sinica. Taxonomy (NCBI): domain Eukaryota; kingdom Viridiplantae; phylum Streptophyta; class Magnoliopsida; order Fabales; family Fabaceae; genus Calophaca; species Calophaca sinica. Next base: position 49,113,207 of record CM073734.1, on the reverse strand, counting down.
TTGAAAGCCAAAGACTTAAATTGGTATCTTGTTAGCGGAATTGCAAAGCACATGACAGGAGACAAAAGCAAGTTCTCCTGATTGGTACCTAAGTATAGTGGTTATGTCAGGTATGGTGACAACAACAAAGGTAAAATTCTTGGGATTGGTTCTATTGGTAAGAGTCCTAATCCCACTATTGAAAATGTTTTGTATGTGGATGGTTTGAAGCATAATTTGCTAAGCATTAGTCAACTTTGTGATAAAGGAAACAAAGTGGTTTCGATTCTTCAAAATGCATGGTCATGGATTCTATAAATGAAAATGTTATTGTAATTGGACCTAGAATTGGAAATATCTATATGCTTGATTTAGATAAAATACCTTCAAATGATGCATGTTGTCTTATTAGTAAAGAGGATGAATCTTGGCTATGGCATAGGAGAATGGCTCATATTCACATGGATCATCTTAATAAGTTAGTTCGAAAGGACTTAGTAATTGGCTTACCAAAGCTTCGTTTTGAAAAAGATAAACTTTGTGATGCATGTCAAAAAGGAAAACAAGTAAAGGCATCTTTCAAATCTAAAAATATTGTTTCTACAAACCGGCCTTTACAACTTTTACATATGGATTTATTTGGCCCTTCTAGAACTAAAAGCTTTGGTGGCAATTACTATGCTCTTGTTATTGTGGGCGACTATTCTCGCTATACATGGACTTTATTTATTTCTCACAAAAATGATGCTTTTAATGCTTTTGAAAACTTGCAAAGGTTATACAAAATGAGAAGGGACTTAACATTGCTTCCATTCAAGTGATCATGGTGGGAATTTGAGAATGAAGCATTTGAAGCATTTTGCCTGAGAAAATGGCATTGATCACAACTTTTACGCTCCAAGGACACCGCAACAAAATGGAGTGGTTGAAAGGAAAAATCGGTCTCTTGAAGAGCTAGCGAGGGCGATGCTCAATGAGACTAACCTTCCTAAGTACTTTTGGGCGAGATCTGCCGTGAGCACCGCTTGCTATGTGATGAATCGAGTTCTTATAAGGCCGATCCTTAAGCAAACACCGTATGAACTCTACAAAGGAAGGAAGCCCAACATTTCCCACCTTCACGTTTCGGATGCAAGTGTTTTGTCCTAAACAATGGTAAGAATAACCTTGGAAAATTTGATGCTAAAGGCGATGAAGGTTTATTTCTTGGATATTCCACTTCTAGTAAAGCCTTTCGAATTTTTAATAAACGTACTTTAAGCTGTTGAAGAATGCATTGCATGTTTCTTTTGATGAATCTAACCCCAAATCTTGAGAAGAAAGTGTTGATGATCTTGCAGAAGTGTTAGGAGATACATATTTAGAGGAACAAGAGAGATCAAAAGTTCAAAAGGAGGATCAAGAGTCATTGCCTCAACCCTCTCAAGAACTCTCTCACTCAAATCTTCCAAAGGAATGGAGAGTCTCAAAGAACCATCCTCTTGACAACATAATAGGTGATATCTCAAAAGGGGTAACGACTCGAAACTCTCTTAATCATGCATGTCATCATATGGCCTTTGTCTCTCAAATTGAACCAAATGGCGTCAATGAAGCCATCTTTGATGAGCATTGGACCTTTGCTATGCAAGAGGAATTAAATCAATTTGAGAGAAATGATGTTTGGGAACTTGTCCACTAGGCCTAAAGATCACCTAGTCATTGGGACCAAATGGGTCTTTCGCAACAAGCTTGATGAAAACGGTATCATTGTTAGAAATAAAGCTAGACTTGTTGCAAAAGGCTATAATCAACAAGAGGGCATAGATTTCGATGAAACCTATGCACCCGTGGCTAGATTAGAAGCTATTCGCATGCTTCTCGCATTTGCATGCATCATGGATTTCAAACTTTTTCAAATGGATGTTAAAAGTGCATTTCTTAATGGCTTTATTCAAGAAGAAGTATATGTTGATCAACGTCGGGTTTTGAAAATTTTGAATTTCCAAATCATGTTTTCAAATTGAAAAAGGGTTTACATGTTTTAAAACAAGCTCGAGAGCTTAGTACGAGAGCTTCAGCAAATATTTACTTGAAAAAGGTTTTGAAAGACGAAAAGTTGATACCACTCTTTTCATTAAACACAAAAAGCATCACATTTTACTTCTTCAAATTTATGTCCATGATATAATATTTGCTGCTACTAATGAATCCTTGTGTAAGGAATTTTACGATATCATGCAAAGTGAATTTGAAATGTCAATGATGGGAGAGCTAAATTACTTCCTTGGACTTCAAATCAAACAAACAAAAGAAGGAATTTTTATAAATCAATCCAAATATTGCAAGGAGTTGCTTAAAAGATTTGGAATGAGCAACGCCAAAGAAATCTCAACTCCGTGAGCACATCATGCTATCTTGACAAAGATGAAGGTGGTAAGTCGGTCGAAGTAAGTAAGTATAGAGGTATGATAGGATCTCTTCTCTATCTCACCGCTAGTCGTCAGGATATTATGTCTAGTGTTTGTATGTGTGCACGTTTTCAAGCAAATCCTAAGGAATCACATCTCTTAGCGGTAAAGCATCATGAGATATCTCACCGCACACAAACCATGGGTTTATGGTACCCCAAAGTCTTGTGCACACTTATTGGGTACTCGGATTACGATTTTGCGGGTTGCAAAATGGACCGAAAAAGCACTAGTGGGACATGTCACTTACTTGGGAATGCCTTGGTCTCATGGCATAGTAAGAAACAAGCGGTGTGGCTTTGTCCCTTCTTTGAAGCGGAATACGTTCTGGCGGTTATTGTTGTGCACAAATTATTTGGATGAAACAACAGTTGAATGATTATGGGATTAATCAAAGCTGTTCCAATTAAATGCGACAATACTAGTGCCATAAACCTCACGAAAAACCGGTTTATCACTCCAGGAAAAAACACATAGATATTAGGCCTCATTTTATTAGAGATCATGTTAAAAAAGGAGATTGTGTGATTGAGTTTGTGGAAACATCTAAACAACTTGCAGATATTTTTACTAAACCTTTGCCTAAAGAAAGCTTCTTTTTATAAGAACCGAGTTAGGAATTTTAGATCAATCATGCATTGAATGACTGCGTGTGAGTGCATTTTATTATGAATAAGTTCTAACTTGGCGTTGGAGTGTGCTAACATTTTTATGCGAGTTAGATTACCAAGACTAAAAGTGGAGAAATGCAACCGTCCTTCCTATAATCGCTAAAATAAAAGTTTGTGCGAGGTTATGTTAGCGCAAACAATTATGCTTCATTGAACCCTTGATACTCTATTATTTTTAGCCATCTAGTTACACGTATATGCATACGCTTTTACATGCCTTTCCCTTTATCTTTTCCGCTTTTTGATGTTGCCAAAAGGGGAGAGTTATATGATTCAGGGGAGTGGTTTATTCCATGCATATTGTGAGGGAGTTCTTCACCAAAATGCCAAAATGCGCCTAAACTCGATATCTTTTAATATTGTGAGGGGAGTTTTTCTAAATATTGTGCTTAAACTCTGATATCTTTTATTGAAAAACCATGCTTATATCTCATTGCTATATCATGATTATATTTTACTAAATTCCCTCCATGAGATGTTTGTCATCATCAAAAAGGGGGAGTCTGTGAATACATGCCTTGACAGGATGATTTTGATGATTGACAAAAGGGAGCTTTACAAATAGTCAACCGTGCAAAAAGTGGAAAAGAATACCAAGACACGTATCAAAAATGATAGTTTCTCAAGTCTTTGGGTTTTGGGTATTTATTTATCTTTATTAAGACAATTTGTAAGTAGTAATAAAAAGCTCTCAATTAAAATTAAATCACACACGCACAAAATATTTTGACATGCATATCTCGTGTCGGATGTCGAGCTGAGGAAGTCGGATGTCGAGCTCTGAGGAAATCGGATGTCGGTGAGGAGAAAGTGGGATGTTGAGCCTGGAGGAAGTCGTATGTCGAAGTGAGGAGGAGGTCGCGTGTCAAGCTTATGAGGTCGCGTACGAGGTCGCGTGATGAGCTGATGATCCTTGTCGGTGATGAGGTCGCTGCATCGAGGTCGCGTGTCGGTGATGAGGTCGCGTCATCGAGCTATGAGCACCGAGGCGATGAGGAGGTCGATGCAGAGTCAGGTGCCGAGGTCAGGTGCCGAGGTCTTTGCCGAGCCGCGGTCGAGGTCGCCTGTCGAGCCGTGTGGCGAGGTCGTCGCCGAATCCGCCTTCAGAGGTCGTCCGAGCCGCCTTCTTGAGGTCGATGCCGAGCCGCTCCGTGTTTTCAATTTCTTTATTTCAAAACGCATAGCAGTGATTTTTCTTCCAACGGACAAATCAAAACGCATAGCGGGCAAATGCTCCAACGGTTATTTCGACGCTCACCCATTGCCTATATAAACACAACTCGTGAAATTTGTGTAAAAATATAACAACGCTTGATGCTTAATTTTTGTGCCAAAAACTCACAAATATTTTTCATCACTCACACTTATTTGAGCACAATTTTACGAGAGTCTTTTTATTCTACAAAATTTGAGTTGTATTATTTGAGCTTCAATTTGTTATATCCGCACTATTGAGTGTATCTTTTTCGTCTCATTTTATTTGTGAAAATCATTTATTTTGGGTAGGAATCCCAAGGTGTTCATAGAGAGGTGATATCTCTTGAGCGTATTGCTCTGGTTTAGAGTTGTAAAGGTTTCTAGTGAACCTCGATTTAAAAGCTAGTGTCTTAGTGAAAATCCCATAGTGGTTTGCTTTGGGAGACGGGCGTAGGCCACAGGGGTGTTAGGTGGCCGAACCTGGATAATTTGTTGTGTGCTTTTTTACTCCTTATCTCTCTATTTTTCAGTCAATTAAATTTCTGTACTTTATTTTATTGTTATTTATATTTTACTATTTACTTTATTTTTAACTCGTTTGCAATTTATTCTTCAAGTGATTTATCTATTTCACATTAATATTTCCGCAACTCATAATTAGCACTTATTTCTCCAAAAGTTTTTGAAAGCACCGTTCACACACAATTCACCCCCCTCTTGTGTTTGGAGTCACTTGTCAACAATACTGAGATAATGAAAATGACTGTATTGCCAAGAAAATCCATGGGAATATATTATTTGTTCTCCGATGTAAAAAGAAGCATATGAGGCAATACCATTTGTTTCTTTAGATTTCATTTGGCCTCTACACACTAATTGCTACATAAATGTAAGCTATATTTTATTTATATTTTATGTTTTCTTCACTATTCAGCAATCAAAGCTTGAATGAGCCAAGCTAACAAGTGCTTTGCGTATCTTCTGATTAGGCGGACTTCATGAAGAAAGAAAATGAACATTTTTAGGTAACTAATGTCACTGCTACTACATTGCTTTCAAAAGAGAGACCAGAGGATGCCAAAGAAAATAAACTATTCAAGTGAGTGTTGAATTCTGTTGTATCATCTATTTTAATGTTGTGGATTGACATATATAAAGTGATTGATGTAACTAAATATTTCGATGATTTGCAGTTGGATATTGAGAGTCAAATGAAATTAAAAGTAGTCAGGCCGGGACCTTCCCACGACATACTAAAATCTAGCTTGGGCTTGGTAGCTTTTCTATCACACGGTGGGAATAGGGAAGTTGAAAGGGCTATTCATTAGTGGTAATAATGAATATTTAATGCCTCTACATGTTATCCTTTAGGCTCTGTTTGAATTTGGGAGCCACAATGCATTAATTTTTTGTGTGCTAATACATTTGAAATGGGCCGACATTTTATAATAGCTTCAGTCACGACATTAGTGTTTTAGTGCCTGTGGTAACTCTTTGCTTTACTGCTTAGAGATTGATGGTTATAAGCTAATATCATTTTTGGTATTTTCTTCATTTTTACATTTTTGTGGTTCAAGTCTATGAGTGTCTTCCCGATTGCCTTTCGCTTCTTCTGCTTAGGTTTCACTGATTTTAGATTGCATTTTATTGATATCTTATGTTGTTTTTTTTTTTTCAATTCTGGGGTTTTGTAGATATTGATTATGCTTTGAGTTGGTGGATTTTGGTATTCTGCTGTTGTAAATGTGGCATTTTCTGAGTTCGCTATTATGTAGAGACGTTATTATGGGCTTTTTGCTATTTTTTTTTATAGATGATGATTGTTTTTTTTACCTTTTACAGATTGCTCAAATTGTATTTGGTTTTGGGTCTTTGTCAAAAGGGGTTTTTGTTACGGATTGTGTATTAGGAATCGTGTATAAAAGTCGTAGGACGTCGCATTTTTGTGGTTAAGGCTCTGATCTGTGTGAACAAGGCTGTGGATAGAGGTTTTTGGAGGATTTTTTTGGCTGCTGCAACTATGGTTGAGATAAAGAAGATAACAGGGTTGTGGATGCAGTCTTGAGTGAGAACAACAGTGAATAATGGCACAGTTTTGGAATTGTTTGAGTAAAAAAGGCTTTGGTTGAGTAAAAAGGGCTTAGGGATACATTTTTCTTTTTGGGAGCGAGAAACTGGGAAGCAAGAGAAGCAGTAAAAAGCCATTAGATAGATTTCTTTTATTATTTTTTGGCTTTGTGCTTAGTAACAAATAAAACTGATTGATTAGTGACCTTATTAACCAAACAATATGATTATTTTATATGTATGCAATTAAAATCATTTTTTGTATTTTATCTGCAGATCTATAATAACTACAATTTGTCCGGTGGTTTCATATATCTTGGCTAATTATGATTCTCTGATTACAAGGCCAGTGTATCAGTTGCAACTGTTAAAACTCTACAAAGCTATATCCATGTCCATTAATGCTTAAGTTCCCTAAGAAAAGAGATCTGAAAGTTCGCTCATTTCATGGAACTTTCATTCCTCAAGATGATAAAGGATGCCCCTGAATTGGAGTCCTTAAGTATACAATAATATGGATCAAATGACTGATTTAGTAGAATAGTAGTTTTTGAGTTCACGGGCAAGGAATACTGTTGGTAGCCAGCCTGACTTATTACTTTGTCGTGGCGAATGTTATGCTTCTCCTATTCCAACTGGACCAGGTATGTGTTGATTATAACCTCTTAAGTAGATTTAGCCAAAGTTTTTTATTTGTTCAAGTTTGCTTAAGGTATATTGATATTACCTTTGCTTAGGGAGTTATGATGGATCCAACCAAGTTATTGTGAAAACCTTTCTGTTTGGTGCCAAAAAGGGTTTTCCCGAAGTAATCCATGTCAAGGAGGCATGCATTGTCGAACCTACAACATTTCAAGGGTACTTGGCATGGACTTTTTCCCGAACTAATTCTCCACAACATGGTTTCATTTCGGCAAGTACAATGCAGGGGAAATTCTCTCCACTCATCTCCTCTGCTGCCTCCTGCCTCTTTTGTTTGCAAGTTATATAATACTTCAGTGTGATTTTTTAATTGTGTATGCTCTGTCGGAGAAAAGGCTCCACCTGAGTGGATGAAAAAACTTGATAGTAATTAGTAATTTAGCGTTACTAAATTGTAAAAACACAGATCTTTTAAATTTAGCGTTACTAATTTAGTGGTGTTTTGCTTATGTGTATTTAATAGCATGGATGCATGCGTTTTGCATCTTCTTATGTGGGATCGGTCATTATTTCGAATGCTGATATGCCATGTGATCACCATTCGCATTCTTTTCAATTGAACCTTTTTTTCATGCCATATGATCAGTATCATTAATGGGTCTTTTTATTTGCAAATCTAGATGCACAATTCTTCGTGTGGCAGCTACATACCATATCATTTATTAACATGGTTTTTTTGTATACTTTTGCCTAGGTAATAGATGTGACAATGAATAGCCCTAATGCATCCATTAAATTGTTCATTATTGCATGCAGTACATAGATTCATGCATTTTTTGGTTAAAGTAAAGGCAACTGACCCTGAAGCAAAACATAACAATAGAGAAATGAAAAGCCTGCTTGCATTGGAAATATAATAATAATTAAAATGGTACATTTCTCACGTCTAAGTTTACCATTGGCTGAAGAAGTCATAAAGACTTGCGGAAGACTAAAAGGCATCATCTGCATAAAAAACCACTAAACCACTAGGCTTATACATTTTGCATCTATGTCAACACATCTAATGATGATAGATAATAGCCACATTAAATAGATCCATGTGTTTTGCATCTTCCTACGTGAGAACAGAGATTTAAATGCATGCTTTTTTCATATCCTTATGTGTTTTTTTTATCTTCCTATGTGAGAACTGAGATTTAGATGCATGCTTTTTACATATTCCTATGTGTTTCGTACCTTCCTATGTAGAACACAATTCTGATTGTGACCTTCTGCATTCTCATCATTTAAACCTTTTTCCTATGCCATATGAACAGTCTCATTAATGGTTTTTTTGGATAGTTCTTGCCTAGGAATTAGTAGTCTCATTAATTATGAAAGCAAATGTTAATTGCTGTTAGTAAACATCTAGGATAATTCACAGTCAACTTAATGAGGCTGGCAAAAAATAAATGACTCTTAGCAGGTCTATATATACTTATTGTCACCAGTCATTTGGTTTCTATGATGCCGTAGGGATCTCTACTAAGTTTGTCCTATATTGTTTTCACTCCAATTGTGAAAAGTTTGTGTGACTTATCGTTTACATGCTTTGTATATTTGTATCATTGTTTGACATATCTTTTGTATGTTCTATATTTATTGATATTGATAATATTAAACTTGGGAAGATTGATCGGAAGATCCAAGTTCGGGTCATTAATCTTTGGGAGCTACCTGACTTCAGTAATCCATTGCAGAAAAACATTGTCGAGTTGCTTTTGCTGGATTTGTGCAATCTTGCGGTGTTTTGACAATACATGCTTCTATCAATCAATACCTTATCCAAAAATTCCTAAATTTGTTGGAAGAAGGATCTTGCTACATCAATAAAAATTTATTGGTTACTAAGAATGAAATGAAGTATAGGACAACTAAGCATGAATACAAACTTAGCTTAATGGACAGTGTTGTCAATAATTATTTTTCATGATTTTACAGCTCTTGCTAGCATTACTAGCATAATTTAGCAATATAGTACACTTCAATGTACAATAATTATTTTTCATGATTTTACAGCTCTTGCTAGCATTACTAGCATATTTAGCAATATAGTACACTTCAATGTAAATATAATATGATCTGATATGGTGGATTGGTGTCGAACAGATGCAATTTTCAGGTATAATAGTCCTGATAGCCTTACCTCCTAATTCATATTGTGCACTTCAGCATATTTTTTTCTCAATTACAGTAAAAATATTTAATTGTTTCAATTTTGATTTTTTATCCTTAAAATATACAGTGTGTAAAAAAGGAAAATAATACCGCTAACATTTACACGATCTAGTATAAATGTACAATGCACGCCTTGGTTATAAAAACTTGTTTGATTTTTCCTGTAAATTGTGTTTTTTGACATATTCATTGTTGGAGAGTAATTAATGAAGAGAGAGAAAGAGGAAGAAAAAGAGGAGGAAAGGGCTACGTAAAATTACCTTGTTATTCATATATCTAATTATTTTTTTTAAAAGAGTTGGTTTTTTGTCCAAATGAAAAAGTATAGAATGCTAAAATATACCTCCATAAAAACTAGTGGGTGTACTACTACCTATATGAACAAAATCCCACTAGTCATAGATAATACTTTGTATAGATATTTGGTATTGCTTGGACCACGTGAACTAAAATATAATTGTTGGCTACCTCTTGGTCCTATTCAGCCTTCTTCTTGATTCTCTCATCGGCTGCAAGTGAAGGTGAGTCCCTTGACTTTTATTTCGTATAGAATATCGAATATGCAATATAAAAATATGATTCTGCATCTCCTACATTATCTCAATTGATGGGGACACTTTCGGTGAGAATACGTTGCGGGCAGGATATGCAGTTCTTTTGATTATTTTTTTCTTTTTTTGTTCGCCATGGATTAAAAAGCAAAGAAATGGAAAGGTAAAATTAGTGTACCAAATTCGTCCCCACAGCGTTTTTTGACAATGAGTTATGTTTGAATTGGGATTTACGAACCTCTTTTTTCCGTGTCATGTTTGCCAAGTGAAATTCCAGTGAAGGTAATATTATGATGAAGAGACTTGTTGCAAAGATACGAGTGGCATGCGCATGTGAAGTAATTAGGTGGAGTCTTGTGGAAAGGTGTATTGCTTGGAGAAGATAAAGGGTAGTGCTGACAGTGTTTTTGCTCTAATTTCACATATTAAGGTTTGCTTAGGCTGAATAATTTGGTTTTAAATTTGATCTCGAGTATGTAATATCTAAAGGATACGGGTTCAGCTACTGAGGAGGAAAACCTAGATGGGTATCGCACCAAACAAGGCCAAGGAACAATTGGGCTGAGTGGGTCGAAGTTGACTAGGCCCAAACGCATGACTAAACAATTCTTAACCTTAAACAATTCTTAACGTGAAAGTTACGCAAGAGAATAATTTACTAAGCCTTCTAGAAGCTTATGAGTCAGCATACAAATTGTTAGACATTTTTAGAGTCACCAATTCTATTACTATACTAGAGCAGGATGCACCGTACTGATGGCAACAGATGCTAGAAAATAGGAAATGAATTACTCTATAAATGTTACATTGTTCAATTGAATAAAGAAATCACCTGTATTGAAAACCCAAATTTGACTCTCTTCTAATTTTCTTGGAGCAACCAGTGCTCGAATCTGTTCCTTTCCTGCTTAATTCCTCTAATTCACGCCATTCCCCTGTTTGTGTGCATCATTTAGTGCTTTCATCTCCTACATCATGCCTCCTAAACCTGATAAAAATGACAAAATAGACAAATCCAGTGGAGCTATTATTAGCATTTGTATGAGTCAAATAAAGGAGCTCATTGCTTCTGAATTTGCAAAGTTCTAGGAGAAGAACCTTAGTAGTTCTTCATCTGGTTCCACTGTCCATCAACCACCCCAGATCTCTAAAACCCCTAAGCTTCAACTGCTGCCCTTTGATGGATCCAACCCTTTGGATTGGATTTTCCACGCAGAGCAATTCTTTGAGCTCTCTCAAATTGAACCTCACCAACGCCTCACCTATGTCCCATTTTACATGACAGGACCTGCACTTTCTTGGTTCAAGTGGATGCACTCAAACCACCAGCTCTCTTCTTGGAATGCCTTTACCCATGCCCTTGAGCACCGATTTGGTCCCTCCTCCTATGAGAACCATCAGGTGGCCCTCTTTTAGTTACGCCAATCTGGATATGTGATGGAGTATCAGGCGCAATTAGAATCTCTATCCAACAGGGTTGACGGCTTAAACCCAGTCGTCCTTCTCAACTGTTTTTTATCCGGTTTACGCTCCGACATTTATCGAAAACTCACCATTCTGCGCCTATACAACCTGACGGACGCCATTGGGCTGGCCAAGTTAGTGGAAGCTAAGCTAGCTGATGCAACTGAACCCCCTACCCCGTCCATTTTGGGCCCAACACCTAAAACCCTACCTCTTCTTTACCTATTCGCAAAGTGTCACCCACAGAACTTCAGGAGCGTCGCCCTAAGGCCCTTTGCTACTATTGTGATGACAAATGGGGTCCCGAGCATCGCTTCAAGGCCCGACAATTTGTGCTTCTTATCTCAGATGATTTTGAGGATGATTCCTCTGTTGTTTTGCCTATAGAATCGTCACCATCAGCCCCCGAAATTCCAAATTCTGACTAGCCTCAGTCACTAGAATCCCCTACTGATGCTATGCATTTCTACCTTTCTCACGCAGCCTTGGATGGGCCACTATTCCCGCGTACTCTATGCATTCAGGGGCTGATTCAGCAACTTACGGTGACTATTTTAATTGATTCCCGGAGTTCCCATAATATCATTCAACCCCGCATTGCATAATTTCTTAAACTCGCTATTGTGGGTATCACTCCTTTTACTGTCATGGTTGGAAATGGTGCTTCCATTCAGTGTACTGGATGTTGTCCCAATGTCCGCATTTCTATGGCTGGTGAGACATTTTATATCCCTCTCTTTGTCTTACCTATTCATGGGCCTGATGTAGGTCTACGGGTCCAATGGCTTCAAACTTTGAAGCGATTCATTTCTTATTATAGAGTGCCTCTAATTGAATTCACTCACAACCACAAAACAATGACCCTCACGGGCCTCACCCCCACCAACCCCACCCATGTTTCCTTTGTCCAATTTTGTAGGTTCATGTTTACACAATCCATTGACACTGTCCGCGTATTCTCCTTCCATACTATAGAACCCCCCTCTACCTCCACCTCCCAAATCCCTGACCTTAGTGTTTTCCACCCGGACCTAGACCACCTCCTAACCTAATTCTCCCCTATTTTTTCTACCCCTCACTGCCTACCACCTAATCACAGCCAAAAGGAAGCCATGAGCAAGATAAATCAAGATATGTTACAAGATGGGATCATTAAGCCTAGCACCAGCCCATTTTCTCCACCGGTTCTCTTGGTAAAAAAGAAGGATGGGACTTGGCATTTTTGTGTGGACTATCGGGCTTTGAATGCCATTATGGTCAAGGACCATTTTCCTATACCTACAGTAGATGAATTACTAGACGAATTATATAAGGCTATTATCTTTTCAAAGCTGGATTTGCGCTCGGGTTATCACCAAATCCTCTTGGCACTGGGGGATACCTTTAAAATGGATTTCCGTACCATTGATGGCCACCTTGAGTTTTTGGTCATGCCGTTTGGGCTCTCCAATGCCCCATCCACTTTCTAAGCCACTATGAATGACATATTCAGACCCTATCTCCGCTGATTTGTGTTGGTTTTCTTCGACGATATTCTCGTCTATAGCAAGGATTGGACCACTCATCTCTCACACTTACAGGCAGTACTCCAACTTCTTACTCAACATTAATTTTTTGTTAAATTTTCTAAATGTCATTTTGGAGTCTCGCAAGTGGACTATCTCGGCCATATCATCTCTAAAGAAGGGGTTTCTGCTGACCCTTCTAAGCTACGAGCCATTCAAGACTGGCCAGCCCCTCACTTGCTTACTACCCTTCGCAGTTTTTTGGGGCTCACGGGGTATTACCGCACTTTGTCAAAAACAATGCAGCCCTTTCTGGCGCTCTGTCAGATTTGCTTCGCAAAAATTACTTTAGTTGGTCACCAGCAACCCAGACGGCCTTTGACACACTTAAACAGGCTATGGTGTCACTACCCGTCCTAGCTCTGCCCAATTTCTCTATTAGCTTCGTTGTAACCACTGACGCCTCTACTACAGCCATATGGGCTGTCTTGTCACAAGAAACACATCCCTTGGCTTATTTTAGTAAGAAGTTGTGTCCCCTTATGCAATCAACCTCCGCTTATGACTGAGAAATGTTTGCCATTACAGAGGCAATTAAAAAGTGGTGCCAATACTAGTTAGGCCGCCATTTCTGAGTCTTTACTTATCAAAAGAGCTTAAAAAGTTATCTATCCCAGACTATACAGACCCCCCACCCAGTAAAAGTGGCTTACCAAGCTTTTAGGCTATGATTTTGAGATCCTTTATACTCTGGGCAAGGATAATGTCGTTGCTGATGCACTCTCTCGACTTCCTCAACAGCCCGAGGCTCTTTTTTCTACTATCTCAGCATGCCAACCAGTACTTCTACAGTAGCTGCAACACTTCTATGCCTCTCATCCTGTGGGACAATCATTATTAACTAAATTCTAGACTGGCCAAACTTCATAACATTCATTTACCCTTCTTCAGGGAATTTTATATACTAAGGGCATAATTTTCATACCTGAGGAAACCAACTCGTGCTAGTCATTGCTTCAGGTATCATCGGCACCCTCACTCACGTAGTTGCTGCCTTTTCCTGGCCTCACATAGGCAACGATGTTAAGGCCTTTGTGAAACAACGTCCTACCTGCCAAGCACACATGTCACCTAATTAGAAACCAGCTTGCCTACTACAGCCCCTTCCCATCCCTAACCAAGTATGGGAAGACATTTCTATGGACTTTGTGACTCACTTACCATCAGTGACCTATCCAAATCGGCACACTTCCTTCCCCTGTCGACCCAGTTCTCTGCTTCCTCCATTGCTCCAATATTTATCACCGAGATCTATCGCCTACATGGAATGCCCAAAACAATAGTCAGTGACAGAGACAAGGTGTTTGTTAGTAAATTCTGGCGCGAACTCTTCCGGCTCAGTGGTACCACCTTAGCCTTCAGTAGCTCCTGCCACCCAGAATCAGATGGAAAGACAGAGGTACTCAACAGAATCTTACAAACATACCTGTGATGCTTTGCCAACAATTCCCCCAAGCGGTGGCTTCAATTCCTTCACTTGGCTGAATATTGGTACAATTCCTCGTATCAATCTGCTATCAAAATGACCCCCTTTGAAGCCCTCTATGGGAGATCTCCTCCTTGCATAGACACTTACATCTGTGGTTCCAAAAAGCTTGCAGCTTTAGATGCAGCACTCGCGGCCAGGATACAACAACTTTGTCTTTTAAGAGAGACCCTCTCCCGGGCACAGTTACAGATGTGCTCGTTGGCTAACGCGTATCGTCAAGACCAAAACTTTGAGGTCGGTGATTGGGTTCTGCTCCGTCTATAGCCGTACCGGCAAACCTGATCCGTGTGTGGCTGCGGCCCACCCAAGCTGGTGCGACGCTTCGTTGGGCCCTTCAAGGTTCTCCGCCACATCATCCCTGTTGTGTATGAGTTGGAGCTACCCGTGGAAGCATGGATCCACCCGCTATTTGACGTCTCAAAGCTCAAGCCTTTTCATGGCCCTCCACAGTCTAGCCTAGTCGATCTGTCATCTACAGTCACAAGTACCCATATTGCACTGCAATCTCTCCGAATATTGGGTACTCGCTCCATTCACACCCCCAGGGGCACGCGACAACAGCTATTGGTTCGCTGGAAGGAGCTGCTAGACAATGAAGCTAGTTGGGAAAACCGCGACGCGTTTGAGGCAAAGTGGCCGCCGCATGACAACCTTAAGGACAAGGTTGAAGTCACCGAGGGCTGTAATGATACGGGTTTAGCTACGGGTTTAACACAGCAGGATAAAGATAAATAGAAAGCAGTAAAGCAAAAGACACAGAGATTTATACTAGTTCACTACCAAACCCAGAATACGCCTAAATTCCTTCTGGCCAAAACTCGACAATACTCTCAACTTCTCAAACGACTCAAGATGCAGTTGAGCCTTTGAGGATACAAATTTTCACTAGGCCAAAACAACTTTTACAAGTGAGTTGAAATACGATTAAAAGTAACTCTCGCAGAGGATAAAAGATTAAGCTCAACTATAGAAAAGCTTTCTAAAAGAAAGGTCGGACGCGAGTTCGATTCTTGTAGTCAGAGACTTAGACGAGACTTGATTGCTCACGTAAGCGGTGCTTGTTCTCATTAAATGAAGTAGTATTTCAGCAGATTTCAGCAGCTTTTTCACAAGATCTCTGGCTCACTCTTCAATAGATACCATGAGGTATATATAGGAGTTCCAAGGATATTACCGCTACGGTAAAAATGGCTCCTTTCCATTGAGTGAGGTAAATTCAAAAAGTCGCTCTTTCTTCCTTTCAGGAGAATATCCCAAGAAGTACATAATACCGCTGCATTACATTGCTTTTCACAATTGCTCAGACGATTTTGTCTTTTAGCTAAAGGTGTCACCTTTGATACCTGCACAACAATTTTAGCGCTCATAATCAATTTCAAATTCGTTCGAGAACCTTACGAGGGAAGAGCGACCACGAGACTAACACGTGATTTGAAATGAAGTTCAGACGCCGCTCAGACTTCGGAAGTTTGACGCTTGTTGAATCGGAAGTTCGGACGCTTGTAGCAATTGGATAAGCCTAGTGTCATAAAGACAAAATTCAGGACACTCACAAGGATGAGCGGGATCTTTGACACATAGAATGTATCCTTCCCTTGAGAATTACTTTCTTCTTGCTTGAGTGGCTTAGAATATATGTATTATTAGTATCTGCACACTTCAAGAAATGTTAGAACATAAATTGTTCTCTTGTGAATACTTTGTTATCATCAAAATTAATGAGGGTCTAAACTTCTCAATCGTTTAGGTTCCAACAATCTCCCCCTTTTTGATGATGACAAACATCTAAGGTAGATGAACAATTTATTTTAAAAAGGATATCAAGGGTCTCCCCCTGAATTTAACAGCTTAGATATATATGAACAATTCAGGTATTAAGGCAATTGTTGGTAAACAAATTCATTTACGTGATTGCGAAAAATCCGTAGATGTATCAGAGCATATATTTAATAAAGAGAGATCGGATGCTGATTATATACCAAATAGATTGATTTAATCGAATTTATTTCATTGTACCAAAATTTATTAAACATTATAAGAGAACTAGATCAATGAATATTAGCACACACAAATGCTATGTATGAAATGTTATGCATGATACTTTAGTTCCAGTGTATCCATCGGACAGTGAACATCGGATGGTGGACTATCAGATTTTCACGTGTTCATTATACCTTTCTTTCGTGTTCATCATACCTTTCTTTTACTCCCCCTTTTGTCATCAGACAAAAAGAGTGTAAAACACATCATAGTCAAAATAAGACTTAGAAAAATTTGAATCGAAATTAGATCAAAAATAATATATATAAGGGTATCAACTAAAATAGAACAGATTTTATATCACACATAAGAAAAAAAATTTCAAGGGTTTGGAAGAGGTGGAGGTGGGATATTGAGACGTTCATAGAGTAACCAGTCACAGTCTCCAGCTGAGTGACCTTCAAGTTTGTAGCCTTCATTTCTTCAAATTCTGCTTTGGGAATGGTGACCATCTCAACTGCAGAAGTAGAAGTAGAAGGTCCAGCTTCTGGTACAAGTGCAGACTTCATCTTCTGATGCTCTGCTAGCACCCAGTTGGATATCTTCAGTCTCAAATCCTTCTTCCTTTGAGCTCTTAAAAAGAATGCATCATTTGGTATAAACCATTTGATGAAATTTCCAAGTTTTCTGAGCTCTGAATCTGTCTGAATCTTCCTTTGAATCTTCACATCTTCTGGATATAGCAAATTCATGAAGATGGTTTCTCTGTGAAGAACAACATCAGCAGTGTAAGAGTCAAACCTATTCCTAGCGTCTTCTCCCCATAAATTTACGATAAAGACACTCAAAGCTTCACGGTGAAGGAGAGTGCTTCATTTTCTGCCAGGTAAATTCTTCTCAGATTTTCCTGTCATCTTCTTCTAGCACTAGGGGTCGAGGCATGGTAATATGGCTTTGTCTTTCAAGACTCGCACCATTGACTCCAAGTGAATCCAACGTCGAAGTGCTTGGTCACAAAGCCCATTGGTTATATATCTTCATGCAATCAAGAGGTTCTGACATCGAGCATCCGAACATATCATCAAGTACAGTTCTAAGATTGATGTCGATAACTCACGATTGTCCCAACGGTTTGAATAGTAGCCTTCAAAGATTGCAGCAGCTGAGGAGCCGCTTCTCCATTCATCTTTCTTAGAGAAGTCGTAAAACCTTACGGCATGATCCTCAAAGATCTTGGCACCTAAGTCGAGAATCCCTTAATATTGTACTTTGTAGGTGCCTTCTCATATTCCTTTAGCCCGATCTTGCTGAATGGCTGCTTGCCCAGAGCAGGTTCCTTCCGTTTCCCAGGAATAGACCAAGGTAGCCACCTTTGTCTATCTGGTACTATCTTAATAGAAACAGATGATGGGTCTCGATATTGTCTTATGACTTCCAGCCTTTTCTGCTCAAGACAGTGTGCCATAAAGGCAGCTTCTTCATCTGTGATCCACCTTCCACATTCTTCCAATGTGAGCGGTTCAGACTGTGGTAGGGATCTAGGAAGATCAACGGAGAAGGGAATTGCTCTGCTTCCGGATGCTGGTCTCAACCTTCCTTTAAATGACATTTGGAAGTGGTCTTCTCCATCCTTGAAGGTTGCACTTATTGGAGCGGTAATTTCCAATCTGGCAGCTCCAGAGGTGAAGGTTTTTAAATGCCATGTGGATGGACGATCGTAGATACTATGATATATCTCATACTTAACAAACTGTGGTTTGTATGAGATATTCTTCTTTCCACCAAAGATCTGTGAGGTCTAAGGGTAAGGGTGAGTACGGTGGGAGTGGCTTTGGTGATTTTGTAGGCTTTTGGTGAGTAGGGTTTGAATGGATTAATGGGAGGTATTTTGAAAAGGAGGTTAAAAGGATGAGAATGAAGCTTGGAAATGTATGAAGTGAGGGAGTTATATGTGGAGGTTTGAAGTCAACAGATGGTGAGTGAATTGGTTTGTGTTTGGGTAACGTGTTTGGGAGTTATGGAGGTTTTCTCAGACACCTGCCTGAGTGTTTGGTGGTTGTGCAACAGATATTGGTGGAGCAGGAATGGTATCATCAGATGCAAAAACAGATACAGGCTCATCAGAAGAAATCAGTACCTTTGGTTCAGGTTCAGATTGCCTGACCAACCTTTTGAGCTTCTGTCTGGGAGCAGTTGCTAAAGGCGGACGCTGAATTTCCTTCTTCTGTTGACCGGACGCTGCGACTTGCTTCTCAGCTTCTGGTTTGCTCCTTTTTCTCAGAACCTGACTGATGGGAACTCGGTCCTCATCTTCTGGTTCTTCAATAGTAGGTGCAGGAGCCACCTTCTGTTTTGTTCTTCTGGTCTCTCTTGAAGGAGACTCAACAGTTCTTTTCACACTAGTTATCGAGCTTCTGGTGGTTTTCTTTTCAACTTCCTCTTCCTGTTGCTCTGTTTTCACCTTCTTGATCATTGACCCAGTGATCAGTTTCATTCTGACCAAACTGTTGACTCCAAAGGTGTCTGGAATCACAATACTATCAGCACCAAAATACTTCACCTTTTCTTGACCTGGTAAAACAAATAAATTGTTTATAACTGCACTAGCCATCATTCTAGTGAGCAGAACACCATAAGGAATGCACTTGTAGGTGTTTTTCTTGTCAAGAACACCTTTCCTCTAATTTACTAGTGCATTAATCAAGGTTGTTGTAGATCAACCTTGGTAAGTTTACCTTGTTCCCACCATGAAGTGTCTCATGATGAACTTCGCTCATAGTTGACTATGTCACTAGAGCCACCTTCAACAAGACGCTCTTGGTGATTATTTTGTGAAGAACTCGAAATGACTCTTCAGATTCTTTGCGAGGAGTTTCACCAGATTCTTTCAACCGCTTGTAGTTCTCAAACAGATCATTATTGACCTTCTCAATCCCATGAAATGCGCCACCTAATCAGTATAGAAGACGATACCTTCACATGGACAACCAAAGGACTTCAGAGATGTTGTTGTGGTAAAAACAAACTTGTAGCCTCTCACGGTTCCTTCAAAAATACCACCTTTGTGTAAAGGAGCATTGCCCCAAAATTCTTTGATCGCAAATACTAGAACCTCAACCTTGTTCGGAAGAAATAGTGTTCCCAGCCCATTGCCTTGAAACCATTGTAGAAGTCGAAGCCGTAGAGTTTGAAGTTTTCCAAATCAACTCGATTTTCCAACAAGACTTTTCCTTCAGTCATGGTGTCGTAGATAGCCGTATACTCAGAGGATGATACACCAGCCATGGTTGCAGTTGAGGAATGGAGGCGATGGAGGTTTTAGGGTTTAAACACACACACACAGAGATAGAGAGAAAAACTTAAAGAGAGAACTAGTATGGTTTTGCAGAAAACACAGAGTGGAGCGAAAAATGTGGAGTAGTGGGAAAGTTAATAAAGAATGGTACAGTTCTTTTTCAAAATAACGCTTCGTATTTTCTTATAAAAATAAATAAAAAAGAAAAGAAAATAAAGATTCGCCTTTTCATTAAATGCAGACGCCAAAATAAAAGTAAAAGATTTTATTGAAAACGTAAATAATCATGACTCAGTAGGTATGATGAGACGCTTGAATCCTTAACACGTGTGACACGTGTGGGTGTGCTCGGACGCACGCAACCGACTTACCAGATGATGAGTCATGATGCATATGACAGATGCTTATGCACATACATGCTTATGTTATGTCAGATGCTGAGATTTAGTTGATTATCAGACGCTGAAATTAATCATTCTTTTATAAGATGAAAGTTTAAATTTCTTCTTATAAAATTGAATCTATCTTCAGCAAGGGGTTTTGTAAATATGTCAGCCCACTGATGATCAGTGTCTACAAATTTTATTTCTAAAATACCCTTCTGAACATAGTCTCTTATAAAATGATGCTTAATCTCAATGTGCTTTGCTCTAGAATGCAATATAGGATTTTTAGTAAGACATATGGCAGATGTATTATCACAGAAGATAGGAATGTTACTCTCTTTTATCAAGTAGTCTTCAAGTTGATACTTCATCCACAGAAGTTGAGAACTGTAACTTGCTGCTGAGATGTATTCAGCTTCTGCTGTTGAGAGTGCAATTGTGCTTTGCCTTTTGCTTGACCAAGACACAAGATTAGCTCCAAGGAATCGCACCTCCACTTGTGCTCTTTCTTTCAATTCGATCTCCAAAGAAAGTCGGCATCACGTAAACCTACTAATTTGTAATCTTTTGATTTCTTATAAAGCAAACCAAGATTAGTAGTTCCTTGCAAATATCTAAATATTCTTTTAACAAAGACTTAGGTGTGATTCTCTAGGATCCGATTGAAACCTAGCACACAGTGCACGCCAACATAATATCGTGTCTTGAAGCCGTAAGATAAAGTAGAGATCCAATCATACCTGCATGCAGCTTCGATCTACCTTCTACCAATTTCATCTTTACTAAGAGTGCGGGTAGGATGCATAGGTGTACACATAGGCTTGCAATCCAGCATCTTGAATTTCTTCAATAATTCTTTGATATATTTGCTTTGATGAATATAAATACCATCACTGCATTGCTTGATTTGTATTCCAAGGAAGAATTTTAATTCTCCCATCATGCTCATCTCAAATTCACTGCATAAGCTTAGAGAATTCTTTGCAAAGGCTTTCATTAGTGGCTCCAAAATGATATCATCAACATAGATTTGAACAAGTATGAAATGCTTGTTTGAGGTTTTTCTGAAAAGAGTAGTGTCAACTAAACCTCTTGTAAATCCATTTTCCATTAAAAAGGAACTTAGTCTATCATACCATGCTCTGGGAGCTTGTTTAAGACCATATAGTGCCTTTTTAAGTTTAAAAACATGTTCTGGAAATTCAATATCTTCAAAACCAGGAGGTTGTTTAACATAAACTTCCTCAGTTATAAAGCCATTTAGAAAAGCACTTTTCACATCCATTTGATATAGTGTTATCTCATGATGTGCTGCAAATGAAAGTAAAATGCGAATAGCTTCTAGTCTTGCAACAGGTGCAAAAGTTTCAGTGAAATCAATACCTTCTTCTTGTGAGTAGCCTTGAGAAACTAACCTTGCTTTATTTCTCACAACTTTACCATCTTCATCAAGCTTATTTCTAAATACCCATTTAGTACCAATATCTTGCTTATCTTCTGGTAGAGTGACTAGCTTCCATACATCATTCCTTTGGAACTGATTTAGCTCATCTTGCATAGCTAGAATCCACCCTTCATCTTCCAAAGCTTGATCAATCGTCTTAGGTTCCATCTCAGAGAGAAGTGCAAAATCAGCATGCTCCTTGAAAGAGGATCTGGTTCGTACTTTGTCACCAGGTTCTCCTAGGATTTGATCTTTTGGATGATTGGTTTTGTACTTCCAACTTTTTCTTGCTTCAGCTTCCGTTTGAGTAGAATTCATCGTCTTGTCACCACCAGATGATGAAGATGTATGTTCACCGTCTGACTTGTCGCCGAGGTTTAATTCTGAAAATAACTCATCTAGCTCTGACATAGCAGTGTCAGGCTTCTTATCATCAAACTTGACATGAATGGACTCTTCAACTGTCAAAGTTTCTTTATTGTATATTCTAAAAGCTTTAGATCTTTCGAATCACCCCAAAAGATTCCTTTGTCGACCTTGGAATCAAACTTACTAAGTCGATCTTTAGTATTCAAGATATAACAAATACAACCAAAAGGATGAAAGTAAGAAATGTTTGGTTTTCTACCTTTCCACAATTCATAGGGAGTCTTATTCAAAATAGGTCTTATATAAATTCTATTTTGAATATAACACGCTGTGTTTACTGCTTCTGCCCAAAAATATTTTGCAATATCAGCTTCATTGATCATGGTCCTGGCCATTTCCTGGAGGGACCTATTTTTCCTTTCTACAACACCATTTTGTTGAGGTGTTCTAGGAGAGGAGAAATTATGGGCGATGCCATTTTCTTCACAAAATTTTTGAAAGTTCTCATTTTCAAATTCTCCCCCATGATCACTTCTAATAGAAGAAATACAGATGCCTTTTTCATTTTGAACTGATTTGCGTAAAAACAAGAAATACTTTAAAAGACTCATCCTTGTGGGCAAGGAATTTAACCCATGTCCATATAGTAAAATCATCAACAATGACTAAACCATATTTCTTTCCAGTTAAAGAGGCTGTCCTTGTGGGACCAAAAAGATCAAGATGTAAAAGTTCAAGTGGTCTAGAAGTTGAAGCAACATTTTTTAAATGAAAGGAGGTTTTAACTTGTTTTCCTTTTTGACAAGCCTCACAAAGGGCATCAGATTGGTACTTAAGATTTGGTAAGCCTTTAACAAGATTGTGCTTGTTTAATTTTGAGATTAACCTCAAGTTGGCATGACCTAATCTTTTGTGCCAAATCGATTGCTCATCTTCAACAGACATAAGACACTTGACATCTTGTTTTTCAAGTTCAGAAAGATCAACTTTATAAACATTTTGTTTCCTCTTTGTCAGAAAGAATGTAGATCCATCGCTTTTGCTTTTTACTAAACATCCGGTTCTGTAAAGATGACTTCATAACCATTGTCACATAATTGACTTATGCTCAATAGATTATGTTTCAGTCCTTCAACATATAAAACATTATCAATAGAAGGAAGAGAGCCTTTACCTATGCGACCAATTCCAACTATTTTACCTTTCTGGTTTCCTCCGAAACCAACGAATCCAGCTTTCTAGGTCTTAGTTCTTGGAACATATGCTTTTCTCCAGTCATGTGACGCGAGCATCCACCGCCTAAGTACCAAGATTGGTGTGTTGACTTTGTTGCTAAGCATATCCGCAACATAGACTATTTTATCTTTAGGTACCCATATCTTTTGGGTCCTTTCTTGTTAGTTCTTGAAGGAGGCTTATCCTTCACAGCTTTAAAAACATTACATGCACTTTTCAAATGACCGGATTTATTGCAAAGAAGTACAATGTAAGCATTTACTATGACTATGGGATTTATCGATGTCAATCATTTTCCAAAAGGGTTTCGTCGATACATAACTAAGACCATGAGTTGTCGCTTTATCGACACCCCGGATCATTGAAGCTTGCTTGCTACGAGTTACACTCTCTGCAAGAAACTTTTGAAATGCTTGTTCATAGTCATTTGATTTGCGATTAGGATTGCACGTAACTACGTAACTCTTAGCTTGAGAGCTCTCACCACTGGTTGCTTGTTAGCTTCCAGACTGGTTATCAACAAGACGCTGATTTTCGTTTGACACTGGTTCTCTTCATCGAGTCTGAGTTTTCATTACGTAAAGAATGAAAATCTTGTGATAGTTTTAAAAATTTCTTTTTCAAATTCTTATACTCGAGAGAAAGTGGCGAGTCCTTAAGAATATCATCAAAGCAAGTTGAAGTTCGTGAGTAGGAATCATATACTATTACCTCTTCAACTTCTTCTTCTGAGTCAATGTCAGTGTCTGCCATGAGGGCAATGTGAGCTTCTTCTTCTTTATCTTCCTCAGAAGAGGATAAGTCAAGATCTTCCCATGTTGCCATGAGACCTTTCTTCTTTTTCTTGAAGGAGCTTCTTGTGGGCTTTTCTTTAAGATTAGGACACTCGGATTTGAAATGTCCAGGTTTACATTCATAGCAAATGACTTGGGCCTTGTCCTTGTCTTTGCTCTCCTTCTTGTCCTTTGAATCTTTCTTCCAAACTTCCTTCAAGTTTCTTTTCTTCCACATTCTCTGGATCTTCTTAGATATGAATGCTAGCTCATCGTCGATCCATCGTAATCTCCTTCAAGCTTCATCATTCGATTCTTCTTCTTCACTGAAAAGCTTTAGAAGTACTAGGTTTATGTTGATTAACTTTTAAAGAATAGACTTACTCTTCTTGGTAGGTTCTTCTTCATTTTGCTCAAGGTGATGAGCTTTCAAAGAACTCATAAGATCTTGGCCGAAGAACATTTAGATCTTTTGCTTCTTGAATAGCGGTGACTTTGGGTCTCCATCGCTTAGTCAAGCTTCTCAGAATCTTTCTCACATGATCAGGTGTAGTATAACTTTTTCCAAGGGCCTGCAACCCATGAACAAGTGTTTGGAACCTTCCAAACATAGTTTCAATGTTCTCTCCATCTTCCATTCTGAATAGCTCATACTGGCGTACCATCATGCTAGCTTTTGTTTCTCTTACTTGGGCAGAACCCTCATAAGACAACACAAGAGAATCCCAGATTTCTTTGGCAGTATCAAACTTACCACATTTATCGTATTCTCTTTCTGTCATAGCACAGATGAGAATAAATCTAGCCCTCTGATTGGTTTGATATCTCTTTTTCTGATCATCAGACCAGTTTTCCCTAGGTATTGCAACGCCAACGGCATTAGCGGGAAAAATGTATCCGCTTTCAACTATATCCCACAAATCAAGATTTTGTGCCTCAAGGAATGCTTTCATCTTATCTTTCCAGTAATCAAATTTTTCTCCATTGAATAGAGGAGGACGGTTCATATGACCACCTTCAGTAGACATGTTCACAATATAGGATCTTTTCTCTTGACACTGTTAAGTGCTCAACCAAGAGGCCGAGCTCTGATACCAACTGAACGTGAACACAAGAAGGGGGGTTGAATTGTGTTGAAAACTTTTCGCAAACTTTAAGTTAGAAACACTTAGAACACAAGCTTTTTTAAAAAACTGTTTGTTTATCGGACGGTGGAAATAAACCGGACGCTGGAAAAGCAGTTTGCGAAAACTTGTTTTTAACACAGCAAAATAGAAATGAATAGAAATCAGTAAAGCAAGAGACACAGAGATTTATACTAGTTCACTACCAAACTGGTAGCTACGTCTAGTCCCTTCGGTCCTGAAGGATTTTCCACTATAATCAATCCTGATTACAATTTCCTCAAGAGTATTCTTTTGTCAAAACTTGACAATACTCTCAACTTCTCAAAACGACTCAGTACAGTTGAGCCTTTGAGGATACAGCCTTCACTAGGCCAAAACAACTTTTACAAGTGAGTTGAAATACAGTTAAAAGTAACTCTCACAGAGAGGATAAAAGATTAAGCTCAACTATAGAAAAGCTTTCTAAAAGAAAGTGGCCTGACGAGTTCGATTCTTGTAGTCCAGAGACTTAGCACGAGACTTGATTGCTCACAGAAGCAGTGCTTGTTCTCAGTAAATGAAGTAGTATTTCAGCAGAATTTCAGCAAGCTTTTTCACAGTATCTCGGCTCACTCTTCAATAGATACCATGAGGTATATATAGGAGTTCCAAGGATATTACCGTTACGGTAAAAATGGCTCCTTTCCATTGAGTGAGGTAAATTCAAAAAGTTGTCTCTTTCTTCCTTTCCAGAGAATATCCCAGTAGTACATAATACTATTTTCGTACTACATTGCTTTTCACAATTGCTTGTACGATTTTGTCTTTTAGCTAAAGGTGTCACCTTTGATACCTCGTACAACAATTTTAGCGCTCAGAATCAATTTCGAAATTGCCCGTAACCTTCGAGGGAAGAGCAAAGAACGAGACTAACACGTGATTTGAAATGAAGTTCAGACGCTCGCTCAGACTCGGAAGTTCGGACGCTTGTTCAGAATCGGAAGTTCGGACACTTGTAGCAATTGGATAAGCCTAGTGTCATAAAGACAAAATTCCAGACGCTCACAAGGATGAGCCGGATGCTGACACATAGAATGTATCCTTCCCTTGAGAATTACTTTCTTCTTGCTTGAGTGGCTTAGAATATATGTATTATTAGTATCTGCACACTTCAAGAAATGTTAGAACATAAATTGTTCTCTTGTGAATACTTTGTTATCATCAAAATTAATGAGGGTCTAAACTTCTCAATCGTTTAGGTTCCAACAGCTAGTTGGATGGGTTCTTAAACTGAAGCAGTGAAAGTTACGCAAGAGAATAATTTACTAAGCCTTCTAGAAGTTTATGAGTCAGCATACAAATTGTTATATATTTTTAGAGTCACCAATTCTGTTACTACTAGAGTAGGATGCACCGTACAGATGGCAACATATGCTAGAAAATATGAAATGAATTACTCTATAAATGTTACACTGTTCAATTGAATAAAGAAATCATCTATATTGAAAACCCAAATCCGGCTCTCTTCTTCTATCTTTCTTGGAGCAATCAGTGCTCGAAACTGGTCCATTCCTGCTTAATTCCTCTAATTCACGCCATTCCCCTGTTTGTGTGCATCACTAAACTGTGGTGTGAGGCCACTAATTTTGGCAGCAATGTGAGGAATTTAGAGGGCCTGGAGTTTTTTGAGACCTAACATATGGGGACACTTGTAATAAGTAAGGAGTTTTGTATGGTGTTTTTTGGTCTAACTTTCTAGCACATGATAGTGTGGGATCTCTGCAACCCTTTATAGAAGGTGGGTAGAGTTTGCTCACTTTGATGCTATAGTTGGACATTCATTTAATAAAATTTCATTTATCAAAAAAAAGTTAATAAAAAAGTAAATATTCTTCCAATTGGTTCCCCGATTTAATTTATACTACCCGCCTATGCATTCCACTTAGGCACATCAGGATTCAAAAATAGAAACACATATGTTTAAGATGTTTTAATGGGATTAGTTTTTTTTCCTCTCATATACATTGAGAAAAAATAGCTTCTAGAATTACTGGTAAATGTATAGAATGTAATGTATAAATGTCACTTTAGAATATAATTAGACTTTAGTTCAACGGGAAAGTGAAGTGTGAAGTCTTCTTGCGAATTTTGCGGTCTACATATAATGACACTCTATAAGAAATTATCTTGAAGCAGCTTTGAAAAGTTAATTTATTTAAATTTCAAAATCTCATTTGTTAGTAAGGACTCCAATGGCCCAGCAAACTTATAGAGCTCCAAGGCACCGAGATGAAGCAGTCACTCTTCCATCTTGTTTCCCATTGGCAGAGGATTCTCGACCCAAAAACCAAGAGGAAGGGTAATGTCAGACGAAGCCGGGGGAGAGGCGTGGGATAGAAGAACTACCCATGCGTTAGATGACTTCTTTTTCATCTACTGCTAATTATCATTATTCTTTTGCTTTTTGGCCCGAGGAGGAGAAGGACTCTCAGTGATTCTCTTATGATTTTCACCTTGGTCTGCATCAACTATGGTATGGGTTGGGGAAGGAGGAGGCACCGAGTCTTCCTAGGCTTGCTCCACCTCAGGGACCTATGTCTCAACATCTTAAACCATGAACCCCTTGGTCTCCAAGGCTTCCAATTATAAGAAAAAGGTGTCGCTCATTTTCTCAGCAAAAAGTATAAAAGCAAGTATAAGAAAATGAAAACCAAAGAGGAATATGACTGAAAGCCACAACTTACCAAGAAGGTATGATCTCATCTTTGAAGGCCCAAACAATAGCTTAGAGCGCTAAAAGGGTTCCTTCGCCTGCAAAGTTTCTAAGAGCACCTCGAGAAACTCAATTCCTCTCCTAGGAAGATGTCCTGAGGGAGCGAAGAGAACATCATCGAGAACAAAGTAGTGATCCCGAGACCACATAGAGGGAAAGATGTGTTGGCCAACTTCATCTATCCAAAAAGGATGACCACCTGCTGTAAGCTCAACCCTCACAAACTCATCCTTAAAACCTTTATAGGTTTCAGCTAAAGGTTCAAGAAATTTCAATAAAGGGATGCTGCGAACAGCCGCCCAGTTTCACACAATGACTTAATCTATGCGAAATGAAAGCCATAAAAGACCCTTCGCCGACCTCGATGTCGAAAAGTTTATAATTACGCAACATTTGGTAGTAGTTGTGGAATATATAGGAGTTGAAGAAGGGGACACCTTAGCCAAGTCGCATAAAACTTGAAAGGCCTGCATAGACTCCCGAACTAGGATGAATTTGGGATGTGGCCACATTCCAAATCCTAAGAATTTCCATCTCAAACTCGTTAAAGGGAAGCCTAACTCCTAAGTAATGAAGATTGTTAAAGATGCTGCAATTTTCTAGAATTTTCTACAAAAGCCTAGGATAGCTTATGCCTAGAAATAGCCATATAAGCCTAGAAGTATCTAATACAAAACAATGTAGAAAGACTAGAGAATTCCTAGAAATATCTACCATAATCAAATGCCTCTAGAATAATCAAATGTAAAAATAAGTCAAGAAAAGCCTAGAACCATCTATTGCTAGAACCATCTTCAAGCACCTATAAATAGGCAAGTTTGGGTGCATTTGTAATCAATCAATTTGAGAGCAATACAAACTACATTCTAGCTCCAAATTGTAAAGCCTCTCATCTTCTAATACTATTTGACTACATTCCACAACTTAACTCTACTACTTTTCTACTTCAAATACTATCAGTGGTATCTAGAGCCTGGTTCGGTCATATACTGGGCGTAAAAAATTACCCAACTATTTTCCAAAAAAAAAAATTCCTCCTTACATTTTATACTAGTCCCAAAAATTTTCTTAACTCATGGCTAATACCATTCAATCTCCATCTATTACCGTTCTCGCTTTTCTGAGTGAAAATTATGATTTTTGGAGCATTAAAATGAAGACATTTTTTGCTCCCAAGATTTGTGGGACGTTGTAGAAGAAGGATTTATCACATCGCAGACACTTCAACTCTTACTGCAGCCCAGCAAAAAGAGTTGAACGCAAATAAACAAAAAGACGCAAAGGCGTTATTTTTTCTACAACAAGCAGTAGTCGACGCTATTTTTCCAAGAATAATGGGAGCTACAAGTGCCAAAGAAGCATGGAGCACACTACAGGAGGAGTTTCAAGGAAGTGACAAGGTACGTGCCGTCAAACTTCAAACTCTAAGACGTGAGTTTGAGTTAATAAAATTGAAGGAGTTCGAGACCGTAAAAGCTTACTATTCTAAAAAAAAAGAAATAGTTTCTCAAATGAGAGCCTATGGGGAAAATATTCTCGACAAAAGAATTGTTGAGAAAATATTAATTTCTATTCCTGTAAGTATGATTCAATCGTGACTACGATTGAGCAAACAAAAGACTGTCTACTTTATCGGTGTGATGAGCTAATGGGCTCTCTTGAAGCTTATGAGCAAAGATTGAGTAGGCATGAAGATGACTCAATAGAAAATGCCTTTCAATCAAAGCTCAAATTACGGTCTCAAAATAAAGGATATGGAGGAAACAAAAATAGTGGAGAAAATTTTAGAAACAAAGAGAATTCTAGAAATTTCTCAAAGAAAAATCAAGATGAGTATCCTCCATGTGGCATCTGCAAGAGGACAAATCATGCCGAGAAAGACTGTCGCTATCGTGGAAAAACACGGTGTCGACATGCAAGAGATTTGGGCATGTGGAGAAGAACTGTTTCAGCAAAAATAAACATCAGGCCAATTTCGTTGAAGAGCACGAGTGTGAGCAAAATCCACATGACCGTGAGCAACATCTATTCTATGCTACCCAAGATTCTAGTGACGAAATGTGTGGAAACTGGTACTTGGATAGCGGTTGCAGCAATCACATGGCGAAAGATGAGAGCATTTTCAAGGATATTGATGACTCCGTCAAAGTAAAGGTTCGACTAGGAAACGGTACAGTCGTGGAGTCAAAAGGAAAAGGCACTGTCATGGTGGAGACAAAGAAAGGTACGAGATTCATTAAAGATGTCTTACTAGTTCCCAATCTTAAAGAAAACCTCTTGAGCATTGGCCAAATGATGGAGAAAGGATATGCCCTTCACTTTGAAGGAGATAAATGCACAATCTATGATAACAATAATAAAAGGGTTGAGATAGCCCAAGTAAAAATGGAGAAGAGGAACAGAAGTTTCCCGATAAACTTTAAATATACCACTAACATTGCCATGAAGGTGCAAGTTGATGATTCCTGGCTATGGCATCGGAGATTTGGCCACTTCAACACTCAAGCCTTGAAGTTGTTATATCAGAAGAATATGATGAGAGATCTCCCACGCTTGGAAGAAAATAATGGAGTTTGTGAAGGATGTCTTCTTGGGAAGCAACACAGACACCGTTTTCAACCACCCAAAGCATGGAGAGCAAAAGACTTGTTGGAGCTCATCCATACCGGCGTTTGCGGACCAATGAGGACACCATCACTTGACAACAATGTATTTCGTCCTCTTTATTGATGACTTTTCTAGAATGACTTGGGTCTACTTCATCAAGGAAAAATCGAAGTCTTTGGAACATTCAAGAAGTTTAAGGCCCTTGTCGAAAAGCAAAGCGGTAAACATATAATGAGGCTTAGAAGTGATCGCGAAAGAGTACAACTCCCACGAATTTGATAAATTCTGCGAAGATGAAGGCATTGGCGGCGACTTCTGATCGCATATTCTCCACAACAAAATGGAGTGTCCGAAAGAAGAAATAAATGCAGTCATGGAGATGGCGAGATCAATCTTTGAAGGAAAAGAATTACCAAACACCTTTTGAAATTTGAGCAGTCTACACTGCGATCTACATACTCAACAGATGTCCAACTAAGGCGATTCAAGACAAAACTCCTATTGAAGCCTGGAGTGGGCAAAAACCATCGGCTAAACATCTAAGGG
The DNA here is from genome assembly GCA_037113605.1 of Calophaca sinica. NCBI lineage: Eukaryota > Viridiplantae > Streptophyta > Magnoliopsida > Fabales > Fabaceae > Calophaca > Calophaca sinica. Next base: position 49,082,397 of record CM073734.1, on the reverse strand, counting down.
TCTTTGGATCCATATGCTATATTCATGTGCGGATCAAAAGAGACATAAGCTTGAAGACAAGACAAGACGAGGAATCTTCTTGGGAGTACAAAGACGCAATCAAAAGGCTATCGAGTCTACAACTTACAAACAAAGAAGCTCATTTGTCGGTCGAGATGTTGAAGTTGATGAAGGTGCTTCTTGAACTGGGATAAAGAAAAATTGAGAGAAGCGGTTTTTCGTTACCAAGACAACAACCTCAAGAAGAAGTCGACGAAGTAATCAGAGGTTCAGTATGCCCTTCATCTCCACGACAACAACAAGATTCTTCACCGTAATCTACTCCGATAAAAGAAAATCGTTGGTGGATATATATCAATCTTGCAACTTGGCTATACTTGAGCCTGAAAGCTATGAAGTAGCTTCAAGGCAAGAAGTATGGGTCAAGGCAATGGAGGAAGAAATAAAAATGATAGAGAAAAATAACACGTGGGAGCTAGTAGACTGTCCAAAAATAAAGATATTATTGGAGTCAAAGGGGTTTATAAGACAAAGCTTAACCCTGATGGCTCAATACAAAAACACAAGGCTAAATTGGTAGCAAAGGCTACTCACAAAGAACCTGGAGTCGACTACAATGAGACATTTGCTCCAGTTGCTCGAATGGATACAATAAGAGCTTTAATAGCTCTAGCGACTCAAAAAGGCTGGAATATTTTCGATTAGATGTCAAGTCACCTTCCTCGATAGGGTACTACAAGAAGAGATTTATGTGGAGCAACCACAAGGCTTTGTCAGCAAAGGCAATGAAGGTAAAGTGCTAAGACTAAGAAAAGCTTTATATGGTCTAAAACAAGCTCCTCGAGCATGGTATAGCAGAATTGATCGATACTTCGCCGATCAAGGATTCAGGAGGAGCAAAAGTGAGACAACACTATACGTCAAGACCCAAAGTCAGCAAGATACTCTCATTGTCTCCCTATACGTAGATGATCTTATCTACACGGGAAACAATATAGAAATGATAACTAAGTTCAAAGAAGACATGATGAAGACATTCGAGATGACCGACCTTGGCTTGATGAATTATTTCCTCGGCATAGAGGTAAAACAACAAAAAGAAGGGATATTCATATGTCAGAAGAAATACACAGAAGCATTATTAAAGAAATTCAGGATGAATGACTGCAAGCCAGTCGCTACTCCGCTTGTAACAAATGAGAAGCTGTTAAAGGAAGATGGAGCACCAGAAGCTGATGCATCGCACTATAGAAGCTTAATTGGGAGCCTATTATATCTTACAGCTACGCGACCAAACATCATGTATGCTACAAGTCTTCTATCAAGGTTCATGTAGAAACCAAGTCAGGTTCACTATGGAGTAGCTAAAAGATTTCTAAGATATTTACAAGGCACGAAGGAGTTTGGTATATGGTATAAAACCATGACCAACTCAAAGTTGATCGGCTATACCGATAGTGATTGGGCGAGTTGGTGATGACATGAAGAGCACATCGTGCTATGCCTTCTTACTAGGATCAGGTTTTTTCTCATGGGCATCAAAGAAGCAAGCGATCGTTGCACAATCAACTACAGAGGCCGAGCACGCGTGGCAAAGAATGGGCGACAAATCAAGCTATATGGCTTCGGAGAATACTCGGAGACATGGGTGAACAGCAGGATGACCCTACCATAATCTACTGCGACAACAAATCGGCAATAGCAATGGCAAAGAATCCAGTGCATCACAACAGAACAAAACATATAGCAATCAAATATCACTTCATCAGGGAAGCAGAGGCAACTAAAGAAATCAAGCTCAAATACTGCACGACTGAAGACCAAATTGCAGACATATTTACAAAGGCATTGCCCAGAGTCAAGTTTGAGGCGAGGACAAAGCTCGGAGTTTAGAAAATCGCATCAAGGAGGAGTGTTAAAGATGCGATTTTCTAGAATTTTCTACAAAAGCCTAGGATAGCTTATGCCTAGAAATAGCCATATAAGCCTAGAAGTATCTAATACAAAACAATGTAGAAAGACTAGAGAATTCCTAGAAATATCTACCATAATCAAATGCCTCTAGAATAATCAAATGTAAAAATAAGTCAAGAAAAGCCTAGAACCATCTATTGCTAGAACCATCTTCAAGCACCTATAAATAGGCAAGTTTGGGTGCATTTGTAATCAATCAATTTGAGAGCAATACAAACTACATTCTAGCTCCAAATTGTAAAGCCTCCCATCTTCTAATACTATTTGACTACATTCCACAACTTAACTCTACTACTTTTCTACTTCAAATACTATCAAAGATGAACTCATATAGATAGAGGTCAGGGCGGTTAAGCTCCATGCTTTGATAGACCTGCTCAAAAGAAGAACAAAAAACAAGATAGCAATCCACGTCAACTCCCAGTGTGGTCGAAGTGATCCTTTTCCAGGGGACTGCCTTGTCAACGATGGCAAACTGCGATGCCGTACTGCGAACCTCATCGCCGATCCATTGATAGGGTGCCACCTCAAGATGATGAGGAATGACATGTGGAATCCTTCTAGCTCCCCATATGTGTACCTACAGAAGGCACCCTGTTATCAGAATCTGAGCCAAAAAATGATCTAAATAAAGGAAGAAGCAAAGCAGTAGTAGTTGGACTTCTGGGAAAAATGGCACACAAAGCAAAAAAGGGATCCATCTCTTGTGCCCCCAAAAGTGAAACGACCCTTCTCAAGGGAGGATCCGAAAAGAAAATTCCAGGAACAAAGGTCATTCTCAAGGTTTGATCCCGGTGGGACTGCCGCGATGGTGGAGGGTTGAGAAAATTTTCTAAAGAGGAATCATCTTCCAATACCTTCTAAGGCACCATCACTCCAAAATCGGAAATAGCAATAGAAGAAAGGGTGCAGTAAACACATTACTTGAATAATGGAAGTTGGTGGCTGTTGACGATTAGGAATGAGCTTGTGCAAGAAATAACACGAGTGCAAGAAGTAAAAGTTGGAGATAGACCGAGAGAATAGGTTTTGAAGAGATAAAATGTAGCGAAGGAAAGAGAGAAGCCCTAATATTCCTTGAGAAGGAGGCTTCATATCAATAGGGGCAAAAATGACTTCTCTGAAAAAGAAATCTTTGAAAAGGCAGATTGTGTAAGGTGCACGATGTCCATTCTCCTATCATTAAACCACGTGTGGCTTAGGAGAATGTCACTTCCAAAAGACGGTTGTGGCATTCATCAAAGTAAAACATAGTCTGAAACGACGTGTGATCTTGATGTGAAGCGACACTCGAAAAGGGAATATAGTATAGATTCCTAGGCTATTATAAGTACTTCGCACCTTGGAAATCCCGAGATTGAAAGAGGACTTCTCTAGAAAACAAACTGTTGTGAGGGATGACATCCCACTAGTCGATCACTCTGGATGAAGCGCACACCTTAGAACTTCGTAAAAACTCGGGAAGAGATCGGGGCAAGCCAGATCCACAGAGCCAAGAGAAGTCGTCATAGAGAAATTCCTTGGTACCACATTTCTTAAAGGAGCTACCACACTGAGCACTCAGGCAAATCCAAACAAGAGGTTGGGCGGCTTCTAGAAGCCTTAACTTGATTTCCTCCAAGCGATGCAGAGGAAATTAAAACAAAAGGCTACGCAATAGAGTCCACTGAATCTCTAACTAAATCACGACCAACCCAAATTGAGCGCTCCTTAACTCACAAACTTCACACTCCAATGTTGGAGGTGACCGGCAGCTATATGTCGCTAGGGAGAGGTGGGGTGAATGAGTGCACAAGAAAACTCAATGGGGTTCGGTTGCTATCAAACAAATAACCAATGGCAAAGTCGACAATTCACTCTCATCATTGAATGCTGGATAAATTCGTAGATTTATACTAACCAAAACGTCTAATTTATCTAAGCACTCAACAATGACAGGGAACTGCACTATATGGCGAGGAACAAACCTATAAATATGGTGAAGAGAAGACAACCCAAAAGGCCTATTTATAAGGTGCCACGACTCAGCTAACGCCCAACAAGTACACTAACCAAGGAGCAAACCATTGATGTTCGTAACTAGGGAATTGATAGCACAATCATTGAGAATTCATGCTACTGCAGGTTAGGATAAGCGTTGCTGACCCATTCATAAATAATCATACAACAATAAGGGAAAAGTTGTGAAGATAAATATTGCTAGGATAAAAAGGAATCCAGACTGAAATCTTGGCGCCGAGCTCAGAACTGAATCAATTCATTTCGACTCCGTAACAAGTGAGGGGCAGCTAATTCAAGGTAAAAGTAAGAGTCCATCATGAATAGGGCTGACGTGGCCAGTTACATATACACCTTAAATGGGCTCCCACGGGGCCATATACATTCTTAGAAAAGGTCGTTGTCAAGGAGATTTTTCCAAGACAAGAGTTGGGGGGAAATGATGCGACTCAAGCTGACCCGCCCCCATTTATGATCTTGTCAGAGGGGCTCTATATCGACCATGTACAATGCAGACTAGTAGCATATCCCAGTAGTAGGGTTTGTCCTTGGTACTGTATCAAAACCCTATGTTGGGGTGAGACCTCGGCAACACAAGGAAAAATAGAATGATCCCCGATTCACCACATGTAAAAGGACAACAACATTCCTTACGAAGGTATGCACGTCGTTCCGTTATCTTAGCCCTATCAAAACACCATACTAACTGGAGCGTCGTTAGAGGAAGGCCCGATACACTAACAAGCCTACTAGAGAATTGGGACAGAGCAAATTTTATAAGTTTTCACTTAAAAATAATGTTAGAAAAATATGCTTGTGGAGGCATATTTCGGAACAACAGTACGACCACACTAGGCTACTTTTCAGCTAATCTTGTTATTAAAAATGCATTTCAAGCAGAGCTAATTGGTGTAATGTTGGCTATTGAAATGACTTTTAATATAGGATGGCACAATTTATTGCTGGAATGTGACTCTCAACTAGTTATAAGTGCTTCAATAATAGCAACCTAGTTCCTTGGAAGCTTAGAAATAGGTGGAACAATTGTCTTGAATTGATCAAGGAAATGAGATTTTTTTTGTTCTCGTATTTTTCGTGAGGCCAATACTTGTGCAAATAGACTTGTCTCTCATGGTACTTCTGTTAGTTGATTTATTTGGTGGGATTAATACATATTTCATTAGTGAAGACTTCTTCCGAAATTGTATCGGTCTTCCTAATTGTAGATTTAGAAGATTTTTCTATGGGTTATGTCCCTCATGTTTTCTTTGTTTTATTCTTTTTTATTTATTAATAAATTATGGTGTGCTGCAGATGATTAGCGATGCCAAGCTAGTTGGAATCACTATCATTACGATGATGCTTTTACATATCATTTTGTTTAAAAAAAAATGTCAGAAAAAAAGTCGAAGCTTCAAATTAACATGATTGATAAACATTAGGCTAAAATACTGTTTTAGTCCCTTATGTTTATTTTAGGTTTCATTTTGGTCCCTTATATTTTATTTGTTCCGAATTGGTCCCTTAAGTTACAAAAGTTATACCAAAATAGTCCTACCATTAGTAACACCATCAAAATACTGAGTTGGCAGCTGAGTTGGCACGTTGGGGGACCAAATTGAAACAAAAAAAACATAAGGGACCAAATTGACACCAAATTAGTCCTTCTCTTATGTTTTATTTGGTGTCAGTTTGGTCCCTTATGTTTTTTTTGTTTCAATTTGGTCTCCCAACGTGCCAACTCAGCTGCCAACTCAGCATTTTGACGGTGTTACTAACGGTAGGACCATTTTGGTATAACTTTTGTAACGTAAGGGACTAATTCGTAACAAATAAAACATAAGGTACCAAAATGAAATCTAAAATAAACATAAGAGACTAAAACAGTATTTAGCCATAACATTACGACTGAAACTCGTACTTTATATTTATTATTTGAAATGTATTTATTATAATTAAAAAATATTTTTTGAATAATAAATCATTTAATAAATGATATTAAATAGTTTTCAATTTATGCAGATATTATTCACTAATAAACCTTTATTATTGTATTTTATTACATTTTGTATGGCTATATAATATATATATTTCTTATGTATGGTACATATTTTGTACTATTATCATTTTTTCTTATGCAGATATTATTCACTAATAAACCTTTATTATTGTATTTTATTACATTTTGTATGGCTATATAATATATATATATTTCTTATGTATGGTACATATTTTGTACTATTATCATTTGGCCCTATATTTGACAATCACGTCATTATCAGAGATGCTATCATTATTCTCACAACCTTACCTCCTTCACAAAAGCCTCGCGGAAGAAAATGAAAAAAAAAAAAAAAATCTATTTTGTACTTTACATTCGAAACTCCATTTACACCATGTGTTCCAGAAATGTGCAAAATAGCTAGCCAACCAAAGCTATCTGAAGAATTTTCAAAAAAGCTAATAAAATATATATATACCTTTTTTTTTGACGGACAAAAAATATCTGCCTAAAACCTAATTTATTTATTTATATAAAAAGTTCAAAAGATTTTTTTAGCCACCAACTCACCATCAACTCTCATCTTTATCGTCATCATCAGCATCGCTTTCACTAATCAACAGTCAACAATGTCTTCGCCACGCTAATCTCCGCATGCCGCTTCCGCCCGACCCGGATGCAATTCGGGTCTTGACCCGTTCAAACTCGGTGACCCGACAAGGAATCGTGATCCCACCCGGGTGGCAAAACCCGTATTCCTTCTCTGCTTCTTTCAGCAACTCACTGAACAACGGGTGGTTGAAGTAAACCACCGGCACCAGAACCCGGTGAAACTCACCATCCTTCTGCCCCAAGTACACAGCTAGGTGCCCCTTTGGAACCTCCGGAACCCTGGCTTGAATCGGGTCGGATCCAATCGGAAGATAACCCGGCCTGTTTTTCGTAGAGGAGCATAGGGACCTCGCTCCTCTCGTTAATTTACGACCCCAAGTGAGAAGTTTCGTCATGGGGCTCTTCTCCGGTGAAGAACCCAGACGCTTGTATCCGGGTCGGGTCCGGAATCTCCTAAAGATCCATTTTGTGACCCGGAACACTCGCTTGCCGAGCTTGAATCGCATGTTCTTCGTGAAAATCAGCTACGGTTGTTTGTGTGAGATGTGAAGGTAAGTAGACAAAGTAGAAACCTCGGTTTTTTGTCTTTTTAATGAGAGATGAAAGAAGCGAGAAGGGTTTTGCTAGCATGCGGTGGGACCTATTAGAAGGGCCATGGATCTGCAGTGGACATGGCAAGGCAAGAGTAGGGGAGATAAATCTCACAGAGAGACGAGCGTATGTTTGACACCCCACAAGTTATTTTCCATTACAATTTACAAAACCGATATGTCCCAGAGAGATCCCAAAATCCGAGCTTTTAAGGATCTCAAAGCGGGTTCTCTGTGGAGGCGAAAATGAAGTACGAGCTTATGAATGAGTATGATAAAGAATAGGAGAATGGAGGTTTTATATTGTATGGAAAAACTCAAGGAATGAAACAGAGGGAAGGCACAGAGAAGGGACCAATTTGTAATATAGTGCAACCGGCACGCAAATGAAGTGGCGCAACGCGCAAGATCTGGGGCTCTATTTATTTATTTTTCTGGTGAAGGGGCTCTATTTATAAGATCGTAGGAAAAGTATAATGATTAGATAGTGCCAAGGCGAGATTGTATAACGGTCAAACATTAGAGAGAATTAGGGTCCGTTTGGTTTAGATTCTGGTAAAATAGATTGTGTAGAATTCTGTTTACAAAACTGAGTTTTAAAAAATGGAGTTTAAAAAAATGATTTGTGTTTGGTAATAATATTTTAAAACTGAGTTTAGAAGAATTGATTTGTGTTTGGTTGACAAAGTAGAATCACTTTTGAAGTGTTAAAATACCCAAACGGTGTTTTGCAAACGGAAAAGCAACATCACACCTCCTGCAACAAAACGATGTTTCGCAAACGCAAACGGGAAACGAAAAATTTATCAAACACCAAAATAAAAAAGCAAACTCCATTTGCGTTTGGCAAACGGAAAAAATAGCCCAAACAACCGTTTGTGTGCCAAAATAAAGAGGCACTTAAATGATGTCCATTTTTTTTTTTAATAATTGTCCAATTTGTTTTGACGATTAGGGCATTTTATTCATCGCATTAAGCGTGAATAAGAAAAATAAATTGTATTAGTTATTTTATCTCTTTTAAAATATTAATTATTTTAGAAAAATGTTATTTTGTTTTTTTTCACTTTATAAATATAAAATAATATACTTTTTTTTCTTAATTTTGTTTTTTATTGGTATTTTTGTTAAGAAAAAAATGCTACTTTAATCAAAGCTAATTATTTTTGTTTTCAAAAATTTAAGGTCTCTTATTAATGCTTTATATTTTTTGGGTCAAAACAATTCATATTTTAGAAATTCAAGATCTCAATAACTATCCTCAATTATATTCTGATTTAAAAATATTTTAAATAATTATTTAAACAAACCAAAATTATAAATAAATTAATAATATCTTATTTAAAAAAAATTCATATAGTGATTCTTAATAAATGGGTGGAAATGCATCGGCTCACGAGACTGATGCTTTTATGTGGCACACATGTATTCTTTTGAACTTTTTTTTCTTCGACAAAATCAAATTTACTTCATTTCAATAATAATAGTATCCAAGATACAATCAGGAACATAATAAAAAACATAGCTACAAGGCTTAGATACATCCGCTCGTGCTAGAACATGAGTAACACTATTGACTTGTCTCTTAACAAAACTCACTGAACAATTTAGTCTATTTGAAAGAGTCATTCTACAAGCAGAAATAATAGATCCAAATTCAGAGATATTATCATCAGCTATATGGACACTATCAACCAGGGTTTTAGCGTCAAGTTCAAAAATGATATTTTCGAACCCCAGATCATGTGTCCATTGCAAAGCAGCTTGAAGAGCTAAGGCCTCTCCTTCATGAACCAAAAGACACCGTTCTAACCAAGAGGATTTGGCTCCAAAAAAATATCAGATTCATCACGGATACGCATAGCGAAACTTGTGAGATTAAGGTTAGAAAAAAACGCAGCATCAATGTTGCACTTAGTAAATCCTTGTGGCGTCTTGACCCACTTAGGGGCTAAATTACAACTTGGCATCATATTCCTAGAATGAACAATATAAGTGTAAAACCCTGCCGAGACAGGGCGTCATTTTATCCTGACTTCAGCAACAACACATTTTCAATCCAATATCAGAGTACGCAACAGGACACACTGGCTGTGATGCAACACTACTTCCCAGGCTTTAAGTACTTAAACTTCTTATTCATCTGCTATCCATCATCATATAATATAGAAAACATAGAAAACAAAGGGTAAGACACTCATTAATCACCATTAAGAAGGAAAACAGCGTGGCAGATAGACTGTCACCATGCACAGCACAATCATTTTAGCACAGACATAACAATTGTCAATATAACTTTACTACAGATATTACATTGAGCACATGGTTACAGACCAGACCATACTGATACGTCACACTGACAAACCTGACCACACGGTCACAGACCTCATCATACTCTAACATCACAGACTGACACGTGTCATGGGTCCTTCATCTGATCACCGACTCTACAGACCCAGACCACTGGACATTCAACTGATCACTGGCTCTACTATCCAGAGGCTGACACGTAACACCGGTCCTTCAGGCTGACCACTGGCCCTACAGACTCAGAGCACATTTCGCTGAATATTGCGGGCCATTAACGCCCTTCTCCCTAGACCGATCACCAGTCTCAGGGCACGAAAATGAGACTAAGTTGGTTGTCCCGGGAATATATCCTGATATGCTACTATCTCCGATTACAGGTTATGGCATCCCATACTACCGTATCCGATTGTCGGAGTAAGGTACCGTCCCGTGCACTAGGACGACATTCCCTATACAAAGAATGGCCAAGATTGTCCACCCGTCAGACATGGAGTCCTGGAGACTCGTCAGGATGACTGAGTACACATACCCTCAAGGCCACCGACTATCTCCATACTATTCCGTACCTTCGGTACCACGGACATGGGGAGCTTATCGAAAAGACCGAGTACACATACCCTCAAGGCCACCGACTGATCTCATTACCATCCTGTCGATACCTTGGTACACCAATCTCGGGTACACTGACCCAGCTATCACCACTATCAATAGGGTATCGATGATAATACTTACTATTACCATCTAGGGATTCGTAAACCTCTAACTAGAGGGCGACACCCTTGACTCATACCTCAGACCCACATATATCTTATACAACTAGTACATAAATATCAGCATGTTAATCAGATCATCAACCATCTTTAATCAACATAAGGATCAACCCTAGTGTCTCTCAGGCGACCTATTACTGACATGTTATCAATCAGCACATCAACAGTCACACAATTATAAAGCATTCATATCAATTAGCATCACATCAATCAACATCCATCCATAGATTTCAATAAATCATTCCTATGGTTGACAGACCTCTGACAACTGTCCTCAACTATCACATGTCACATCCCCTCTCATGAGGTGCTGCTGTTATCAACCCCTAGTAGTGTTAAGATCCCCTACACATGCTAACAGTACTACTCTACTACCTATTTACCCTAGTGATTAAGGTATCTTCCCTTTACCTAGCTTAGAAAACTGCTGTCACCCGTGTCCCATCGCCACGTCCCGTCGTACCTCCAGAATTTTCCCCACGCGCTCCAAGAATGCCTTGGAAGAAGGTGAGGAGAATGGAGGGTGAAGGACGATATTTATAGCCATTTTGGATCCATCGTGATGGTCCTCGGACATAAATCCCATCGTGTCGCAACGTGGTTCACGTGTCAGCAATCCCACACTCTGATCCACTGACTTAACTCACCGACTTACGTCGCGTCGTGACCATATTTGTACTAGTCTCATCGCATCGCGATCGAGGCTGACTAGAAATATCTCATTTTTGACGTTTTAGAAGATTCTCAAGTGTTCCACGCCTTTCTAGGGCATTTTAGACCTTTCTTATGGTTTCTATTTCCTTTCTAGGGTTTCTGCGTCTTTTTCAAGCCTGTTTACCTCTAATTTAGATTTTAAACACTTATTTATCACTTAATTACTGATCTAATTGTTTTTCTAATATTGTTTGAAAACCAGGATGTCACATTACTACCCTCCTTAAAGAATTTTTGTCCCCGAAAATTCAAAGGATGTTATTCTTCTGGAACAGGATTCCTAGTGTCAAACTCTCTACCCAACCTCAACTCAGTTATCATCTGGTTAGAACCGAACTGCTCTGATACCACTAATGTAACACCCCGCCGAGATAGAGCGTCACTTTATCCTAACTTCAGCAACAAGACATTTTCAATCTAATATCAGAGTATGCAGTAGGACACACTGGCCGTGATGCAACACTGCTTCCCAGGCTTTAAGTACTTAAACTTTTTATTCATCTGCTATCCATCATCATATAATATAGAAAACACAGAAAACAAAGGGGTAAGACACTCATTAATCACCATCAAGCAGGAAAACAGTGTGGCAGATAGACTATCACCATGCACAGCAGAATCATTTTAGCACAGACATAACAATTGTCAATATAACTTTACTATAGATATTACATTGAGCACACCGTTACAGACCAGACCATACTGATACGTCATACTGACAAATCTGACCACACGATCACAGACCTCATCATACTCTGACATTACGGACTGACACGTGTCATGGGTCCTTCAGCTGATCACCGGCTCTGCACTGCACCACTAGACATTCAAAGAGATCACCGACTTCATCGCCCAGAGGTCGACACGTAGCACCTGGCCCTTCAGCCGATCACCGCCCAACAGACCAGAGCACAAACAATAATATTGCGAGCCATTAACGCCCTTCTCCCTAGATCGATCACCAGTCTCAGGGCACGGAAATGAGACTAAAGTTGATTGTCCCAGGAACATATCCTGATATGCTACTATCTCCAATTACCGGTTATGACATCCCATACTACCATATCCAATTTTCGGAGTAAGGTACTGTCCTTTCCACTAGGACGACATTCCCTACACAGAGAATGGCCAAGATTGTCCACCCGTCAGACGTGGAGTCTTGGAGACTCGTCAGGATGGCCGAGTACACATACCCTCAAGGGTACCGACTATCTCCATACTACTCTGTACCTTCGGTACCACGGACATGGAGAACCTCATCGAAAAGACTGAGTACACATACCCTCAAGGTCTTAGCCGAGTACATATACCCTCAAGGCCACCGACTGATCTCATTACCATCCCATTGATATCTCGGTACACTAACCTCGGGTACACTGACCCGACTATCATCACTATCAATAGGGTATCGATGATAATACTTACTATTATCATCTAGGGATTCGCAAACCTCTAACTAGAGGGCGGCACCCTTGACTCATACCTTAGACCCACATATATCTTATACAGCTAGTACATAAATATCAGCATGTTAATCAGATCATCAACCATCTTTAATCAACATAAGGATTAACCATGGTGTCACTCAGGAGACCTATTACTGACATGCTATCAATCAGCACATCAACAGTCACACAATCATAAAGAATTCATATGAATTAGCATCACATTAATCCACATCCATCCATAGATTTTAATAGATCATTCTTATGGTTGACAGACCTCTGACAATTATCCTCAGCTATCGTAGGTCACGTCCCCTCTCCTGCGGTGCTGCTGTTATCAACCTCTAGTAGGGTTAAGGTCCCCTACACATGCAAACAGTACTACTCTACCACCTATTTTCCCTAGTGATTAAGGTATCTTCCCCCTTACCTGGCTTAGAAGACTGTTGCCGCCCGTGTCTCGTCGCCAAGTCTTGTCGTGCCTCAAGAATTTCCCCCACGCGCTCCCAAGAATGCCTTGGAAGAAGGTGAGGAGAATGGAGGGTGAAGGATGATATTTATAGCCATTTTGGGTCCATCGCATCACGATGGTCCTCAGGCATAAATCCCGTCACGTCGCGATGTGGTACACGTGTCAGCAATCCCACACTCTGATCCATCGACTTGACTCACCGACTTACGTCGCGTCGCGACCAGATTTGTACTAGTCTCATTGCGTCGCGATCGAGGCTGACTAGAAATATCTCATTTTTGACATTGTAGAAGATTCTCAAGTGTTCCACGCCTTTCTAGGGTGTTCTAGACCTTTCTTATAGTTTCTATTTCCTTTCTAGGGTTTTTGGGTCCTTTTCAAGCCTATTTTACCCCTAATTTAGATTTTAAACACTCGTTTATAGCTTAATTACTGATCTAATTATTTTTCTAATATTGTTTGAAAACCAGGATGTCACAAGAAGCATTAGCAGCCACCCAAGAATCAAAGAAATTCTTCTCACGAAACAACACATTCGCATTACTCTCCAAAGAATTATTCCACAAAAATTCTTTCCTTCTAATCCACATACTCCAAGAGATCAATGTCATCATGAATCGGTCATGACAATTAAGCAAAGAAAGCTGTTTAAAAATCAAATCTGTAGCCGAATCACATGCCTGTAACAATGGACGAATTTTGGCCCGTAAACCAACTTTAATCCAACAATCCACATTACTCGAACAATGGAAAAAAAATATTCCATGCATTTTCCCAACCATCCTCACACAAAACACAAGATGTTTGACAGTTAACACCGGTACATCAAAGACAACTGCTGCATCATGTGGATTAAATAAGGAATTTTCCAAGCTAGAATTCCATCTCTTAGAATATGGAAATAACAAATCTTTCACACACAGATTAGACATAGACGGTAATGGAGGTTGTAAAAAAATTCTATCATCTTCCCTGCGAATCCAAGGTGCAAGGATCACCCCAAACTCCAATATCTGCCCCATCACCAATGATCCATCAACAACCTTCCTTTATCAATGTTTGAGAGCTATGAATACTCCTCCAAGCAAAGCTTGGTTGATGGCCAAGTTTGGCATTTAAAAAAAACCCCTTTGGGTAATATTTAGCTTTGAATATGCGAGAAACTAAAGCATTTGGATTAGAAAATAATTTCCAACCTTGCTTCCCAACCATAGATAAATTGAAGACACCAAGATGATGAAAACCCATACCTCCATGATTCTTCCTGCAGGTTAATTTTTCCCAAGACAACCAGTTGATACCTATTCCACCATTGCCACCCAAACCCCAACAGAAAGAGTTCATCAGTCGCTCAATATCCTCTGCAAGAGAAGGCGAAATAATAGATGCTCATAGCATAAGAAGGTATAGCTTGCACCACAAACTTGAGAAGAATCTCACAACCTGCTTGAGACAATGATTTCCCCTTCCAAGATTGTAGTCTACGCTAAACATGATCTCGGATGTATTGAAAAGTTGATTTTTTACTCCTACCTACCATGGAAGGCAAGCCAAGATATTTTCTTGTGCCTATGCAAATATTCACACCCAAGCTACTAGAAATGCTAGCACAGGATCCGGTGTTTATATTCCTGCTGAAGAAAATTTCTGACTTCTGATAATTAAGAGCCTGGCCTGACGCTCTCTTATATGTAAAAAGAATATTTTTCGTCACCAAAGATTCCTGGTCAGTAGCCCTGAAAAACAAAAAACAATCGTTAGCAAAAAGAAGGTGTGAGACGATTGGAGCGCCTCTACAAACTTTTATCCCATGAATTTCTCCTCTACTTTCAACTTGGTGGATGAGAGCTGAAAGTCCTTTTGCACACAGAATGAAAAGATAAGGAGATAAATTTATGGGACCTCTCCCTGGTAAAATGGGACCAACCGAATCCTAATTCACCAGAACATAATATGAAACAAATTGGACACACAACATGATCCAACCAACCCACTTTAAATCAAACCCGATCTTTAACAAGATAGCTTTAAGGTAGCCCTAATCTACTCGGTCATAGGCTTTACTAATATCAAGCTTCAGAGCTACCTCTCCAAATTTTCCAGTTCTCTTGCACTTCATATGATGAATAGTCTCAATAGTTATAAGACCATTATCCAAAATGGATCTCCCAGCTACAAAACCTGATTGCTCCTCTGAATTACACTTAGACAAAATCTCCTTCAACCTGTTAGCAAGAATTTTAGAAATTATTTTGTACAAAACATTGCACAAAGAAATGGGTCGGATATCCTTCATAGATTGAGGAGCATCACATAATGTAATTTTTAGATTCAAATAATTAACTAGTTTGTTAGATTCAAATAATTTTTAGTTTTATATTTTCTTTTTATTATTTTTTTTAAAGGGGATTAATAGTGGCTCTCTGTAACATCTCGTCTAATTTAATTATTTAGCCCAATTAATTTAGGACTTGTATGTTTTAAATTGATGGATGATTTAAATGTTCTGGGATGTAATGAATTAAATTAAGGGGTGTAGAAAGTAATGGCAACATGAAAATTAGAGTAAAAATAAAGGCATGATTGTAAACTAACAATAGGAGACAAGGGCAAAAGGGTTAACACCTAATTTTTCCTAACTTCTTCCCTCTCACTCTCGCCCTCAGCCCCTCATTTCCTCTTTCACTCTCTTTCTCTCAAATTTTTGCTGAAAAAGAAAGAAAAGAAGGAGAAAGGGGGAAAGCTAGGGTGTTAGGGTTTGAAGAGAAAGAAGGGGAAGACATGAAGACTTCATTCAATCCTTGCCAAGGAAGAAGGTTGGGCTGATCATCTGCCATTGCTGAAGATTTAAGAGCTGCCCAAAATTAACAAGAAGGAGGAGCTCGAAATTAAGAAGAAGAGGAGAAGGAGAAGGAGAAATTTCTAAGCTTCTTAGTCCACAACTTTAACTTGATGTGAGTTTTTCTCACTTAGATGTTTGGGCAACCATAAGACCCCATTTAGGGTTTCTTCTCCTTTCCCATTTGAATGTGTGTTTTGTTTCTAAGCATAAATTGTGAGAAGCATGAAATGGGTTTGGGTGCACTTATGATGTCTATATTTTGATGGGTTATATGATGCTTAAAACTTGTTAATGTTCATGATTTTGATGCAAAATGATTGTATTCTGAACTTTGTCATGTTGAATCCTTGTTTTTGAGTCCTCATTTGGGTTGGATTTGGCTTGGATTGAGTGGAATTGGAGTTGGGAATTGAGTTGTGCAGAAAAATCTACACTTCTGCAAAATTATGCAGAAAGCGCGCGATGCGCGCGGTCACCAAGAGGAAATGGCAGAAGCGCGCTAGCTTATGTTCAAATGTGTAATTTTCAAGTTTTAAGGGTTTCTAAGGCCAAGAATACTTGACTCTAGGTATTCTAAAATCTATAGAAATAAGGTTTGCCTATGCATTGTTTATGTAAATAGTTATGATCTTGATTCTTCATCTATAGGCTTTCAATCCTAGTTGAGATGTAATATCACATGAGTTGAATTGCTTAAGTTTGATGAAATTGAATTGTTTTATGTTTAATGCAATTTGAACGGAGGTATGTGTGGTGCATTTAGATTGCTTGAAATTGATTGTGTATGCGATGTTTGTCGGACCGGATCGCTATAAGCACCGGCGACAGGCTCGTTGGTCCGGATTTCAATTCGGCGACGGGGATTCTCTTGGTTGTTACCCATTCATAGGGATCTTAACTCAATTTCAATTGAGCCAAGGGGGTACATTTCAGAATTCTTTGTGAATGATGTTGCATTGTTAATGATGTTTAATAATCAAATTATGAAATCATGATGTTTTAAGTAAAGAGGTGGTGAGGGGTTTGTGAAGGACTCACTGGGATTTTCAAATCTCGTTCCTTTCCATTTAATGCTTTTAGATAAACCGGTTCATGGTGATAGACTGTAGCATGGAGCAGTTTTATTAGGAGCAAGTCTCTTATTTATTTTGTTATGTAAATTCATTTTGAGGTTCATGAACCTTATGTAACTTAGTTTCTCTGGACTTATGGAATTTGTATTTTGAAATACACTTTTATGGGTTGTATTCTCATGAATATGTAACTCTTATGAATTACGACTTGTTGGTAATCAAGTTTTAATTTATCAGTGTTTTCTGTATCATAATTGGTTTAATGACTATGATTCGACGTAAATTGAATTACAGGCGTTATATTATGGTATCAGAGCAGTTCGATCTTATCGGACTGTGGAACAGTTAGAAGTAGTTTAACGTGTTGTTAGGATTTGTTGTTATCTTTCTTCTAATTATGCTATGAGATATTGTGCCTGATCAACTCAATGCTTTGCGCATTTTATGCAGAATTATGGCTTCAGGTTTAGGACGATGCGGAAAACCAAGGAGGAATGCCACAAATCCCGTTGACCCACCGGGACAGGATAATGCTTGGATGCAAAGGAATACTGCAAGCTATTCAGAATCAGGCCACAACTACCATTAACCTTGTAAACCTCATGACTCAACAACAACAGTAAGTACCTTAATAGCCTCCATCTCCACCTATTCAACAAGAGGATATAAACCAGATATTTTTCAAGTTTCACAAGATGAAACCTCCACCCTTCACGCGTAAATCAGAAGCATTGGCATCCTAGCACTGGTTGGAAGCCATATAGAAGATCTTCAAGGTTGTTCAATGTACTGAGGAGCAAAAAGTCACTTTTGCCACACACATGTTGACAGAAGAGGCGAAAAACTGGTGGGATGGAGCCCAAGCTTACATGTTGGATCATGAGATACCCTTAGTTTCGGAACATTTCTGGATGGCTTTCTTAGAAAAATACTTCCCTTAGACTGTCAAAGAGAATATGGATAGAGATTTCATCTATTTGCAGTAAGGAAATTCCACTGTGGCCAAGTATGTAGCCAAATTCGAGGAATTGGCAAGATACTCCTCATATGCCCGGTTTGCACCGAATGACACATGGAAGATAAATCAGTTCAAATAAGGTTTATGGGAAGATATCCAAAACAATCTGGCCCAAACAGATTTCACAAGTTTTGCTTTTGTGGGCCACAAAAGTTATCTAGTCGAAGATAGTTTGAAGAAGATGTATGATGAGAGGCAAATGAAGTGGCCAAAGAAGAAGGAAGAAAGTAATACTCATCAACCTTCTAATCAGAAGGGAAACTCCAGTAAAGGAAAACAAATTCAGCACTCTAAAATTGAAAAACCGATAGTGTGTTCTACTTGTGGCAAGACTCACAAAGGGGAGTGTATGGCAAGCAAGAATTATTGTTTCTACTGTCATGAAACCGGCCATGTTAGGCAAGACTACCCAAAGATCAAGAAAAGAGATGCATCCAAACCCAGTGACCCTATCCAGGGACGTGTCTATACCTTAGACACAAAAGGGGCCAAAGGTGCGGATGGTCTGATCAAAGGTACGTGTCTCTTTCATGACCAACCTGTAATTGTTCTTTATGACTCTGGCGCCACCCATTCTTTCATTTCATGTAAGTGTGCCTTAAAGCTAGAGTCTTTCCTTACCTCCTTACGTATTCCCTTGAATGTGCATACACCTGCCGATGGTAGTATTTCTATTTCCTTCACTACAACAAATTCTTTAAAAGATGGCGCCACTTTAAATAACGTTTAAATATGGAAGTGCTACTTAAAATTAGGTAGAGCACTTTAAGTAGCGTTTAACAAAGAAACGCTACTGAAGGGAAAAGAAATAAATAGCGCTTACAAAATAAGCGCTACTTATAGTACAGGAATAAGTAGCGCTTATACTATGAAGCGCTATTTAAAGATGGACGACAGAATAAGTAGCGCTTAACCCTGGAAGCGCTACTTATTGTCTTATACCTAAAGTAGCGCCTAAATGAAGGCGCTTACTTATTGTCCGACCAAAAGTAGCGCTTAAACGATAAAGCGCTATTTATTGTCAAATACTAATTTTAATTCAGCCGCGTTTCTCAATACTGATCACTTCCACACTCGTCGCATATCTCTCTCTCGAGTTTTTTCTCGCCGTTGTTACTCGCCGTTGTTACTCGCCGTTGTTGTTGTTGTTGTTGTTCTTCCACACTTTGTCTCTCGAAGTTTCTTCTCAACGTTCTCGTCGCCGTTGTTGGTCTCGCCGTTTGGGACGCCGCACTGCCGCTTCCGACCGCTGAGCTTCCGCGACCGTCGCTTTGGCCGCCGCCGATCGTTTGGGCCGTCAGTCGCCGCCGCCGTCAGACAGTCGTTTGCCGCCGCCGCCGCCAGACCGTCCGTCACACTTTACATTACCAACAGGTTTCATCTCTTCCATTCTTCTTGCTTTTCTTTTTTTTTTCCCAAAAACGCTTTCATTTTTTTTTCAAGGAACTCAGTGTTTTCCAACCATGTCTTAGTGCTGAAATGGAAAATCAAAACGAAATGGAAATGAGATAGGTTTTTAGTATAATTATTATTAATGTTAGTGTTTTTTCTCATTATGTTAAATGAAGAATGAGATAATAGATGATATTGCAGATCGTTTTAGAGAAATAATTGAATTTGAAGTTTTTAGTTGTTTATATTTGGCCTATGTGGAACCTTGTGCTGGTTGGTATGATATTTTATTTTGTTACAGGTGTTGTATAAATTTTGGAATGTCCATATTTTAGGGGAGGTTCTGTCAAAATTTTGTTAGAAATTTGATATAGTCTGTGTGTTATTGTTAAGACAAGTGGTAGTTTTAGTCTTGGTTTATCTAATTGGGCTTTAGTTAATCTCAATTTTGTCTTGCATTAACGACATAGCCTATGTTGTTGCTCTGAATGCCTTGGTGTTGTTTTATTTCTCAATTCATAGGCAAATATGGATCGAAAGTGGATGTCTGCTAATCGTTTGTCGAAGGAATATAAGGATGGAGTGGAAGATTTTATTGGGTTTGTAGTTGGGCATACAACAGATCTTAGTAGAATTGTATGTCCGTGTTTAAGTTGTTGTTATGCAAACAAAGTTAATGTTAAGGAATTAGAATGGCATTTAGTGAGTAATGGGATTGATCAAACTTATACCTGTTGGACAAAGCACGGTGAGACAAGAGGTGAATCTTCGAATATGGGGAATAGTGGGAGATATGCGTCAGAGGACACCGGTACAAATACATATGATGGTGACCATTTTGAAGAGATGGCAAATGCGGTTGAAGAAGATCTTCGTGATTGTCCTTAAATGTTTGAGAAGTTGATAAGTGATGCAGAGAAGCCATTATATGACGGTTGTACCAAATTCACAAGATTATCGGCAATATTAAAGTTGTTTAACTTGAAGTCGGGCAATGGATGGACTGATAAGAGCTTTACGGACTTACTCACACTATTGAAAGATATGTTGCCAAATGATAATGTGCTTCCTAGTCGGACATATGAGGCTAAACAAATATTACGATCTATTGGGATGAGCTATGAGAAAATACATGCTTGTCGTAATGATTGCATTTTATTTCGTAATGAATATGCGTCGTTAAAGTCGTGTCCTAAATGTGAAGCCTCACGGTATAAGAAGGAAGATTCGGCTCCAGAGAAGGTTTTATGGTATTTTCCCATAATTCCCAGATTCAGGCGCATGTATCGTAGTTCAGAAGATGCAAAAAACTTGACATGGCATGAGGATGAAAGGATTCAAGATGGCAAGTTACGGCACCCAGCAGATTCTCCTCAATGGAAAAAAGTTGATATTGATTACCCTGATTTTGGGAATGAACCACGAAACTTACGACTTGCATTGTCTACTGATGGATTTAACCGGCATGGTATTCAGAGTAGCTCTCACAGTACATGGCCTGCGATTTTGGTGATTTATAACCTACCTCCATGGCTATGCATGAAGCGTAAATATATGATGTTGTCTTTGTTAATTTCTGGGCCGAAACAACCAGGAAATGATATCGATGTATACTTGGCTCCTCTAATTGAAGACTTGAAGCAAATGTGGGAGACAGGTATAGTGGTGTATGATGGATATAGAGAAGAAAGTTTCACCTTGAGGGCTATGATTTTTGGCACAATTAATGATTTTCCAGCATATGGTAATCTGTCGGGATATAGTACCAAAGGCCAGTGTGCATGCCCTATCTGTGAAGATAATACAGATTGGATTCGGTTGGATCATGGTAAGAAGAATGTATTCCTTGGGCATCGTAGATTTTTGAATCCAAATCATTATTATCGATCGTGGAGAAAGGCATTCAATGGGAATACAGAAGAACGTAGAGCTCCTTTGCCTTTGACAGGTGCACAACTGTTTGAAAAAGTAAAAGATTTGAATATTAAATTCGGAAACCTTTGCGGAGACCTTGTCACACGAGGGTGGAAAAAAAGGTCGATTTTCTTTGAGTTGCCATATTGGAAGTCATTATACGTAAGACATTTCATTGATGTGATGCATGTTGAAAAAAATATCTTTGATAGTCTCATTGGTACCCTACTTAATGTGCCTGGGAAGACTAAAGATGGCATTAAGGCAAGGCTGGACTTGGTTAGTATGGGATTGAGACGAGAGTTGGGACCCATAAAGAAAGGGAAACGTCGTACATATCTACCTCCGACTGCTCATACTCTATCCAGAAAAGAGAAAAAAGATTTTTGTAAGTTTCTTGATGGAGTTAAAGTTCCAGAGGGATACTCTTCAAACATTAAGAACCTCGTATCGATGAAAGATCTTAGGTTAAAGGGTCTAAAGTCTCATGATTGTCATGTTCTCATGGAGAATTTACTACCGATAGCTATACGATCTATTTTGCCCAACAAAGTGCGGAATACCTTAACTAAACTTTGTTTCTTCTTTAAAGCAATTTGTAGTAAAGTGATTGACCCTGAAAAGTTGCCAGCCTTGCAAAAAGAAATTATTCTGACTTTGTGTGAGCTTGAGATGTATTTCCCGCCTTCATTCTTTGACATAATGATTCATCTGACAATTCATCTGGTTAAGGAGACACAATTGTGTGGGCCAGCTTACATGAGATGGATGTACCCGTTTGAGCGTTACATGAAGATATTAAAAGGGTATGTGAAAAACCGATCACGACTGTAGGGTTGTATTGTTGAACGATATATAGTCGAAGAAAATTTGTTGAATTTTGTACCGACTATTTATCTAATGTTGAACATTCTATAGGGTTGCCACGCCTCGTCACAGGAAAAAGTGAAGGGCAAGGGATTACCGGACTTGAAATATTGACTATATCAAGGAAAGAATGGGAGCAAGCACACTTATATGTTCTACACAACGCTGATGAGGTTGAGTCATATGTTGTAAAACATAAGGACATACTCAAGAGCTTGTACCCAAATAAGAGTCAAAATTGGTTAACAATAGAACACAATCGGTGTTTTATAAAGTGGTTGAAAGAATACATTTACAAGAGTTTATTGCAAATCCTAGCTCGATTTCAGAAAGATTGAGATGGTTAGCTAAAGGTCCAGATATACATGTTATCTCCTATACCAGATATCTGATGAACGGGTACACTTTTTATACAAAAGAACACGATGATCGGAGGAGAATGCAAAATAGTGGGGTGACTCTTGTAGCTGAATCTATGCATATATCAAGTGCCAAAGACAGAAACCCCATATATGTGAATATGTCATACTTCGGGGTCATTGAACGCATATGGGAGTTGGATTACAAGATGTTTCGAGTGCCTGTATTCCAATGCAAGTGGGTTGACAATAATAACGGTGTACAAATGGATGAGTTGGGGTTCATGCGGGTGAACTTTAATAAGTTGGGATATCAAGATGAGCCCTTTATTTTAGCATCACAAGCTCAACAAGTGTTCTATGTTTCCGATCCAGTTGACGAGAGTTGGGTCATTGTTCTATTGACTAACAAAAAAATTGTTAATGAGATTGATGATGAAACACATGAATATGCTGACATTGAGGATGACCCTTTCTTCAGGACATCACAATCATTGTTTGGGGCAAGTACACCTATAGAGGAGGATGTGTATATTAGAAATGATCATAATGAAGGGCTTTGGATCAATCCATTATTTCATATGGGAAGCGCAAATGTTAACAAAACGAGAAAAAGGAAAAGAGTTGCTTAAATGTACACGTATGTAGTGAATGCTATTTAATTTTTATTAATTTGTTAATCAATTAAATGTGTATTCATTGATTTCTCTTTTAAACCTGTGTGATTATGAACTGTCATTTTTTAATTACTTACGTGTCTAGTTTTTTTTTTTTTTTTGCAGGTAAATGGCATCTCACAGTGATGATGGTGCTCCCGAGTATGATGGTGCTCCCGAGTCCACCCAAAAGGCGACGAGCCGTGGACCAACTTTTAAGAAGAAAATCATCCGCGATATGAGTAAAGGGGCTCCAAAACGTGTGGTAGGATGCTTATGAATTAATCTAATTCCATTGTTTCATTTTTTTATTTGAGTATCTAAATTTGTACACTTATGCTATATTTTTAGGTTACATGGAATGTTAGGGGTCAACCTATTGGTAAACATGCTAATGACTTTATTCAATACATTGGGGCCACAGTGCGGAAGACAGTCCCAATTACCCGCGATAATTGGAAGGATAAGGATCCATCTATGAAGGAGCTAAAAGATGAGATCTGGAATGAGATACAGGTATATAAATTAGTTAACATTTGTGGATTGTATTGTTTCTTAAGTAATCTAAACATACTTATAGTCTATCGTTTTGTTTATAATGTTTTTGCAGAAATCCTTTGATGTTGATGAGGATCGAAAGAAAATTACACTTAGGATAGCCGGAAGAGCACACCGGACATTCCGAACTGCCTTGGCTCACAAGTGGTTGAGAGACAAATACGGGAACATCAATCATAAGCCTCCATCAATATATGCATCATTCATAGAACAAGATGATTGGAGCGCTTTTGTGAGAAAACGCACAGAAGATGAAGAATTTTTGGTATATATGACAATAATCTTTATAACTTGTATATATGACATTAAACCATGCATTGATATATTCTAATGTATTTATGTAGAGAATAAGCAATGAAAACCGTGAGAGAGCGTCAAATCCTCCCTATCCTTACAAAGCAGGGTAAAAGGGTATCCCGCGTTGAGGAAGAAATGGTATGTACAATTTCGTTAATTATAACTTGTTTTTAACGCATCTTTTGGTTTTTTTCTATTAGTAATGGTGAATTTCAATTTGTTTGGCGAATTTCAATTTGTTTGTTCATATGTACAATTTGTTGGAGGCGTGAGAAGATGTAACATCTCAATCAATTGATCGACATTTATCAGGATAGAAGCCACTAAACAAGGAAGCGTCGATTGAACATCCACCCACTAGTGAAGTCGATAGAATTGTAAGTATGATTAACGTTTTGATTTGTTAATAATAGTGATAATATTTAAAAATATTTGTTAATAATAGTTGTGTGTCACAGGGTAGCCTATCACAGCCTATGTCACAAGGGATGTATCGGATATGTCACAAGACATCCTTTCTCGTGCCATACCGATCAAGGAGTATCCTGGTCGGGTAAGGGTATGGGATTTGGTGTCTCTCGATCGCTATCTTCGGATCACATAAGCGCACAAGACGCCATGCTGATGCTAGTGAAACAGAAGAGTTGAGGAAAATGGTAGCTCAATTGTACAAAAAGGTTCAGGAATTGGAAGATAGCAAAAAGGATAAGGAACCAGTAGAGAAGGATGAGCATGAGTTACCTAACCCAAATAGTGTTAGAGATAGTTGCACTATTGTGTCTCCCGAGGTAATAATCGTTAGATTTCTTTCTATACTTGTGTCACCTGAGTATTCAATGGTTTAACATATTAATATTTTGTTTATCATTGGTTTAGGGCATTCATGAGTGCAGCCTATATTTGACAAGCCCAATGCAACGAATGGTCGGTAAGGGAATTTTATATAACGGACCAGGTGTGTTACTACACAACCTACCCTTACCTCCTAATCATGTGAAGGTTAGAGTTGACGTTGCATTTGAGGGGGATGCACCCCGGCCTGAACCAAAGGAGGAGGGTGATGTGATGACAGTGGAACAGGCAATAGGTACCTATGTGGCATGGCCAAACCACCTTGTAGTTACAAGTGATACGGTACGTATATATTAAATTATATACTGCATATATTTATTAAATTAAGTGGTCACTAACTAATTAATGTATTGGAATGCAAAATATGTAGGTATCCCCAAGATCCAAACCCAAGGACAAGGGCAAGAGCAAGCGGTTCTGACTAGCAAGAATGTTGGCAAGGAGCCAACAATTGGGTCATTTACATCTCCCGTGAAGAAGGTGGTTGCATCTACCTCTCACCTCCTACACTCTTGCATGATTTTTCAATTTTTCTAAGAGTCCATGTGACAACAATGATGAAGGGGAGGATACCATTAAAGTACCAATGGATAAATCAATTTTGGGTTATAAGCACGTATTAAGACTTGGTGCTAATCTTTGAACTTCAAGAAATTCTTAATGATAATGAATGGCTAAGTCAAACTGTTATTAGCGTATATCTCACGTACTGTATTCATCTTTAAAGTATCCAATGTTTTTATTGTTACAGTTAAATATTTATGTTATTGTTAATGTATTAATTTGTATGCATGTTTTAATTTAAGGTACCTGTATCAAGAGATATTGGTCCCATAAGAATGCACTCAGAGGTTTGTGTTTTTGTGCCCACAACAAACCAATTTGCAAGCTTGGAATGCTATCAGTATCTGAATATATAGTTCAGCGTTTTCATTGGCAAATCCTGAGTATGAGACTTTGTTTCTAAGCCTTGCAACATAGTGTGAGTCATTTAATTTATAGACACACACACACACACACACACACATATATATATATTGAAATGTGATTACCTGCTTAGGATTTTTTCCTCCAACATTTTTGTAGGCATCATTGGTTATTGATAGCCATTTATCTAAATCAAAACATTGTGTAGTAGTTGGATCCATGGCACGCACACTTCAGCTCAAGTAAAAATTGAAAGAGACATACAATCAGTAAGAGTGTGTGTGTGTGTGTATATATGAATTTTCTTAATAAATATATATATATGCACTTTTATGCATGTATTGGATTGATTATCGTTATGAATCTGAAATTGAATATTGGAATGCTGAATTTATTATGTTTAAGGATTGTGATTGATTTGTTTTTAATGACTTAAGTATTTGGATATTGTAATGTTGAAGTTTTTATTTGTTTATGTTTGGTGAATTTGAATCCTTGTCTTTGGTGGTATGGTATTTTATCTTTATTCTGGTGTTGTATAAATTTTGGAATGCCTATATTTTAGGGAGACTCTGCCAAAATTTTGTTAGAAATTTGATATAGTTTATGTGTTCATGTTAAGAGCAGTCTTATGCATGTATTGGATTGATTATCGTTATGAATCTGAAATTGGATATTGGAATGCTGAATTTATTATGTTTAAGGAATGTGATTGATTTGTTTTTAATGACTTAAGTATTTGGATATTGTAATGTTGAAGTTTTTATTTGTTTATGTTTGGTGAATTTGAATCCTTGTGCTGTTTGGAATGCCCATATTTTAGGGAGACTCGCCAAAATTTTGTTAGAAATTTGATATAGTTTGTGTGTTGATGTTAAGAGCAGTCTTATGAATGTATTGGCTATATATTGAATGATTTTTTTGGATTTTGCACTCAGGGCTATCCTTGTTCATCGAACACTAAATGTCAAGTCTCGGTTTTCTAAATCAACGACACCTAAATGGATACCGATAAAGGTATTATACCAAATTTTTATGCAATTATTTAAATTACCAAAATAAAAGCAATTAATTTCATATTTTTTGTTTTATAGTGTCCTCACCAACTGAACTCTGATGATTGTGGCCGGTATGTATTGAAGTTTCTCAAGGATATTGTCATTCATAACCAAACACAAATTCCAACGGAGGTATGTATATGTAATAATTAATTTCAAGTTTATATAATTTTTACTTTTACACATACCATTTGGAAGCATGTATTCAATTCTAACTTGATTTAATTTTTATTTCGCAAAGATTTTCCTCGATTGTCAATTCGACGATATCCTCGATCATACCGTACTCAAGGAAGAGTGGTGTCGATATTTTGTTACTTAACTTTATTATGTATAGGCACATAGAAGAAGAAGAAGAAGATGATGATGATGATTAGTGTGTAATGTTTAGGTACTAGCATAATATGTGTTATGTTTTAGTTAATGTATTTTAATGTTTTATTTATGATACTTTTGTTAATATTTGGTTGAGAATTATTTCATGTAATGTTAAATTTGGATTTTGTGAGCTTTGATATTAGCACAAATTTGAGTGTTGATGATTATTTTGTGGTGTGCAGTAACCACTATATGCATATATAGGTATGTGAATATAACCAAAAAAAAAATCATTATTGAGAATAAGTAGCGCTTATTACGATAAGTGCTACTTATTCCTTGAGAATAATAGCGCTTTTTAAAGGAAGCGCTACTTATTCTCAGGAATAAGTAGCGCTTGCTAAATGAAGTGCTACTTATTCTCAGGAATAAGTAGCGCTTTATAAATGAAGCGCTACTTATTCTAAACGAATAAGTAGCGCTTCCTAACTAAGCGCTATTTATTCGCAACTTTAAGTAGCGTTTAACAAACGCTATTTATTGAAGATACAATCAGTAGCGGCACGATATATAGCGCCTTTAAGCGCTATTTAAGGCCAAAAAAAGCGCTATTTATTCCCTTTTTTTGTTGTAGTGCTTGTTATCCGAGAATTGTCCTCTCGAAATACAAGGAAGAGTATTCATGGTTGACTTGGTTTGTCTACCCTTAGAGTGGATGAACATTATTCTTGGGATGGATTGGCTTTCAGCTAATCAGGTCGTCTTAAGTTGTCATTGTAAAACCATAGAGTTTTCGAAAGTCCAATCTCATCAAAGCAATTTCCATCCTAAAGTTTTGGCTAGTGTTTCTCAATTAAACCAATGCTTAATAGAGGGATATGTAAGTTATGTTCTGCTACTATCTTCAACTTCAGAGATTGGGTTAGATTTAACCATTGTCCCTGTTGAGAACAAATTCTTAGATGTGTTTCCTGAAGAAGTAACTTCTTTACCTCCAGAGAGGGAAATAGAGTTCTCCATAGAGTTAGTCCCTAGGACGAGACCAATATCCATGGCTCCATATAGGATGTTACCTTTAGAACTTAAAGAGCTTAAACTCCAACTAGAAGACCTAATAACCAAACAGTTTATTAGGCCTAGTGCTTCCCCTTGGGGAGCCCCAGTCTTATTGGTGAAAAATAAGGATAGCAGTATGAGATTGTGTGTTGATTATAGGAAGATCAATAAGGTCACCATCAAGAATAAGTATCTGCTTCCTCAGATAGATGATCTCTTCGGTCAGCTTAGGGGAGCTTCAGTTTTCTCTAAGATTGATTTAAGATCAGGTTACCACCAGATCAGGATTAAGGCCAAAGACATTCCTAAGACAGCTTTTAGGACTAGGTACGGTCATTTCGAGTATTTAATTATGCCTTTTGGTCTGACTAACGCTCCAGCCATATTCATGGATTACATGAATCAGATCTTTAGACCCTTCCTAGACAAGTTTGTGGTGGTATTCATAGACGATATCCTAATTTATTCCAAGAGCCCTTAGGAGCACGAGGAACATCTTAGGATTGTTTTGAATATCCTTAGGGAGAAACGGCTGTTTGCAAAACCTGAAAAATGTGAATTATGGTTGGATGAAAAGAAATTCCTACGACATGTGATATCCCAAGTAAGAGTGTCAGTCAACCCCAGTAAGGTACAAGCAGTGCTGAATTGGGAAAGGCCAACCACAATTACCGAGGTCAGAAGCTTTTTAGGATTAACTGGGTATTATAGCCGATTTATTCAGGGATTTTCCCAGTTAGTACTTCCTCTAACTAGGCTAACCCGCAAGGGGCAGCTATTTGTCTAGAGTAAAAGTTGTGAAAATAGTTTCTTAGAACTCAAGCTTAGGTTGACCACCACTCCAGTTTTGATTATCCTAGATCCAACATTATGATTTGAAGTTTTTACTGATGCTTCAAATAAGGGTTTAGGTTGCGTGCTAATGCGAAACAGACAGGTAGAAGCATATGCATCTAGGCAACTAAAGCCTCATGAAGAGAACTACCCAACTCATGATTTGGAAATTGCAGCAATAGTTTTTGCCTTAAAAATCTGGAGACACTATTTATATGGTGCCCAGTTCGAAGTTTTTAGTGATCATAAGAGTTTGAAATATCTCTTTAATCAAAAGAAACTCAACATGAGACAAAGGAGATGGGTAGAACTTCTCAAGGATTATGATTTTGAATTAAGGTAGGCGAATGTAGTCGCCGATGCTTTCAGTAGGAAATCCCTCAATGTATCTTCCATGATGATCAGGGAAATGGAGTTGCTAGAGTCCTTTAGGGATCTAAATCTAGACTCCTTCTCTACTGGGGATAGCCTAATAGTACATCATCTAAAGATAGTTTGCGATCTGAGAGCACAAATTAGGCAAGCCCAATGTATGGATGAAGAATTACAAGCTAGGAAACACCAACCTGACTTTTCAGTGGATAGTGATGGGACTATTCTCTTTCAACAAAGAATTTGTGTCCCTAAGAATGAAGAGCTTAAGAGACAAATTTTGGAAGAAGCTCATAGGAATGGATTCACAATTCATCCCGGTACAACAAAATGTACCATGACCTTAGGCACTGGTATTGGTTGCCTGGAATGAGGACTGACGTAGCTGAGTTTGTAGCCAAGTGCTTGATATGCCAAAAGACCAAGATAGAACATCAAAAGCTTTCTAGTATGCTACAACCCTTAGAAATTCCTGAGTGGAAGTGGGAAGGAATATCCATGGACTTTGTCGCGAGATTGCCTTGTACTCAGTCTGGATATGATTCAATTTGGGTTATTGTGGACCGATTGACTAAATCAGCTCACTTTATCCCAGTCAAGACCATTTACACTACCTATAAGTTAGCCAAGATTTACATTCAGGAGATAGTTAGGCTTCATGGGGTCCCTACGAGCATAGTCTCAGATAGAGATCCTAAATTCACCTCTAGATTTTAGAAGGTTCTCCAACAAGCCTTAGGTACTAAGTTGAGCCTTAGCACTGCTTACCATCCCCAAACAGATGGGCAAACTGAGAGAACCATTCAAACCTTAGAGGACATGCTTAGAGCATGTGTTTTGGATGATGGTGGAAGTTGGAATGAGTATTTATCACTAGTTGAATTTGCTTATAACAATAGCTACCATTCAAGTATTGGAATGGATCCCTATGAAGCCCTTTACGGGCAGAAGTGTAGAACACCTTTGTGTTAGTATGAAGTGGGAGAAAGAAAGTTACTAGGTCCCGACCTGGTTCAGGAAACCACAGACAAGATTCGAATGATTAGGGACAAACTTAAGACCGCTCAAAGTCGATATAAGAACTATGCCGACTTGAAGTCTAGACCTCTCGTGTTTGAAGAAGGCGAACATGTCTTTTTGAAAGTGTCTCCTACAATAGGCATTGAAAGAGCACTAAAAGCCAAAAAGTTACATCCTAGGTACATTGGTCCTTTTCAAATTCTCAGTCGAGTCGGTTCAGTTGCATATCAACTTGCACTTTCTCCCTCCTTGTCAAATTTACACATTGTGTTTCATGTGTCTCAACTCCGAAGATACATTCCTGATCCTTTCTAACCCTTAGCCCATGAGTTCGCACAATTGAGATCGGATTTAACGTACCAGCCCATGCCGGTCCAAATTGTGGACCACAATTTTAAGAAGCTAAGGAACAAGACCATCCCTATGGTTAAGGTCAACTGGGAAAGATCGACCCCAGAAGAAGCTACTTGGGAAGTGGAGGAAGAGATGCGGAACGAGTATCCATATTTGTTTCAATAGGTATGTATACCCAATTTTTGAGGACAAAAATCCTAAAAGGTGGGGAGTAATGTAATATCCTGCCTAATTTAATTATTTAGCCCATTAATTTAGGACTTGTATGTTTTAAATTGATGGATGATTTAAATGTTTTGGGGTGTAATGAATTAAATTAAGGGGTGTAGAAAGTAATGGCAACATGAGAATTAGAGTAAAAATAAGGGCATGATTGTAAACTAACAATAGGAGATAAGGGCAAAAGGGTCAACACCTAATTTTTCCTAACTTCTTCCCTCTCACTCTCGCCCTCAGCCCCTCATTTCCTCTATTTCTCTCTATCTCTCATTTTTGCTGAAAAAGAAAGAAAAGAAGGAGAAATGGAGAAAGGGGGAAAGCTAGGGTGTTAGGGTTTGAAGAGAAAGAAAGGGAACACTTGAAGACTTCATTCAATCCTTGCCAAGGAAGAAGGTTGGGCTGATCATTTGCCATTACTGAAGATTTAAGAGCTGCCCTAAATTAGCAAGAAGGAGGAGCTCGAAATTAAGAAGAAGAGGAGAAGGAGAAGGAGAAATTTCTAAGCTTCTTACTCCATTTCTTTAACTTGATGTGAGTTCTTCTCACTTAGAGGTTTGGGCAACTGTAAGACCCACCATTTAGGGTTTCTTCTCCTTTCCCATTTGAATGTGTGTTTTGTTTCTAAGAATAAATTGTGAGAAGCATGAAATGGGTTTGGGTGCTCTTATGATGTCTATATTTTGATGAGTTATATGAAAAATGGCAAGACAGTACGTTAAGAAGCACGCCATGAATGGCAGAAGCGAGCTAAGCAGGCCCAGGCGCGTCTCAAGCGCGCCAGCTTATGTTCAAATGTGTAATTTTCATGTTTTAAGGGTTTCTATGGCCATGAATACTTGACTTTAGGTGTTCTAAAACCTATATAAATTAGGTTTGCCTATGCATTATTTATGTAAATAGTTATGATCTTGATTCTTCATCTATAGGATTTCAATCCTGGTTGAGATGCAATATCACATGAGTTGAGTTGCTTAAGTTTGATGAAATTAAATTGTTTTATGTTTAATGCAATTTGAATGGAGGTATGTGTGGTCCATTTAGATTGCTTGAAATTGATTGTGTATGCGATGTTTGTCGGACCGGATCGCTATAAGCATCAGCGGCAGGCCCGTCGGTCCAGATTTTAATTCGGCGGCGGGGAATCTCTTGGTTGTTACCCATTCATAGGGATCTCAACTCAATTTGAATTGAGCCAAGGGGGTACATTTCGAGATTCTTTGTGAATGATGTTGCATTGTTAATGATGCTTTATGATCAAATTATGAAATCATGATGTTTTAAGTAAAGAGGTGGTGAGGGGTTTGTGAAGGACTCACTAGGATTTTCAAATCTTGTTCCTTGCCATTTAATGCTTTCAGATAAACAGGTTCATGGTGACTGACTGTAGCATGGAGCAATTTTATTAGGAGCAAGTCTCTTATTTATTTTGTTATGTAAATTCATTTTGAGGTTGATGAACCTTATGTAACTTAGTTGCTCAGGACTTATGTAATTTGTATTTTGAAATACACTTTTATGAGTTGTATTCTCATGAATATGTAACTTTTATGAATTACGACTTGTTGGTAATCAAATTTTAATTTATCCGCGTTTTCTTTATCGTAATTGGTTTAATGACTATGATTCGATGTAAATTGAATTACAGGCGTTACAGTCTCCACTTTCCTCCTATATGATTCGAACCCACGTCCCTTTGGGTATAGGTGAAACGTCTTACTAATTGAGCTGTGCTTTTTTTTTTATTGAGAGTAGTTGACATTAATAAAACAATTGGAAAGAAATGTAAATTTGCAGTATAATTAATGATAAATGGTAGTGGATTAAATAAAGATATTTAAACTAGATATAATAATGTAGTATTTTACATCAATTAAATATTTTTTAATATATGTGCATGAATTTTAAGGACATGTTTTGGTGGAATGGGATCAACGACGTGGAATGAAAGGAAACAAACTTTCTTTGTCAGAAAAAAAAAAAAAAAGCTTAGGTTCCATTTTCTGTATTAATAAAAAAAAAAGGAACAGAATGGAATCCAATAACATTTGTTCCTTCTGATTCCCCCGACTTACATTTATTTTCCTTTTTCCCAATTTACGAAAAATAGGATGGAATCACTTATGAGTTTATTTTTATAAATATGAAATTATTATTTTATCCATATTTTTTATTATCTCTCTTTCCCCTTTCTTTCCCTCCCATTTCTCTCTCATCTCCCTCCCTCCCTCCCTCCCATGTTATTATCGTGATTTTGTACAACTGCAGACTATGTATTATATATTTATTTTTTTACATCAATGTTATATACTTGTAAAGTTGACTGTGATAATATTAACATCTAAGTCACTTTAAGTGTTGTTTTGGTGCAAGATAGGGTGATCATGGGTAAGGTCGACTTGAACAACCCAATCTGACCCAATCAAAGAAAACTTGGTCAGGTTTGACAATTAGATTAAACCAATTTTTAAAATCGTGAACCCGATCACATTGGTTGAGTAACATGTTCATCAAATTAAAACTCGTATTACCTAACTTGACCTACCCTGGAATGACAAGTCAATCTATTGAAATGATTGATATCTTTTGGGTTTTGTGCGGTAACATTTATTGCACGTTGGGAAAGTTTTACCCCTACTAATTACTGTACAACTTCATTTTCTCTATTATTCTTCTCAACTTCCCTCTCTGCGTTTTAGTTCTCTCTTTAGTCTGCTCTAGTATTATCTTGTGCTCCTTCCCATGTTGTAGTCGCAGTGGTCTCTAGTTGCCTTGTTCGTAACCAAGAAAAGCTAGTTACAAATTGGGAAGGCCCATAGCAGATAACATCTAAGATCGATACTGGTGCCTACACTATAGAGACTATATTTGGACAACTAATTCCAAGGATATGCAGTGCAACTAAGCTGAAGAAATACTATAGCTAAAGTTTACTATTCTTTCTGTTCAACACATCAATACCATGTAAGATTCTTTCATTCGAATAAAATACACTTTACAAATATGTATTGTACACATTTATGAATAACAGGTAAAATCTCAAGTGAAGCGAGACTTCACCAACAAAGTAATTTTAGTAGACCCTCCGATTTGCCTAGTCAACAAGTCACTAAGGGTTAAGCCATGACTTCATCCACCCGAGGTTATGGTGTACAACCTAACCGTTGGAGTAGAAGGGAAACTCTTTGGTTGGGTTATTTCCCTAAGTTGACGACATTGCCTAAGAGATTAAGTGCAAGCAAAGAGTTAATAAGTAATAGGATGAGTAAGCAGAGAATGAAAGCATTCTTGAAATACATAGTCAATTAGCCTTATATAGAAAAGCTTAGTTGATGAGATTTGGCTGGCAATGCCATTAACGGTTACTGAACTCGCATCAATCTCGGCGCCTTTTGTAGATAGTCGTCGATTGATTGTACGATGATGATGAAGATCTGTGTGCTAATTTTCAGATACGTCACGTGCTGTGTGTTTGTTCTGATATGACTTATAGGATAAGCTTTCAAAGTGGACCATGACAGGCCACGGAGTTCACTCCTAGTTTGAAACAGCTATAATCATACTATTATAGAATTATAATCTCATCAAAAATTCCAAATCTAAGCTTATGTTTAGTCTTATAAAATAATTTTAACTAAAAAAGAAAACTTGCATACCTAACATATGAGATGCATGCATAATCATATGTAGGAGATAACGTTCACCTACAACAAAATTATAAAACGTTATTATCCAATAAAAAGGATATACAAAAAAATAAAAAAAATAAAATTATGTAAAAAATAATTAACCATCATACCATTTTTAGGTCAGTCTTTTTATCTTCTACATTGGATTCAGACCTTTTTGCCTTTTATTTACATGAAATGATGGGTTGATCTAATTCCCCTCATCATGATCTTGTCTTGTATACATGATATCATCTAGCTCTAGATCGCTCACAGACAAACGTGATGCCCCGGAGAAAGGATCCTCCTCCTCCTTCTCCTCCTCCTCCTCCTCCTCTATATTTGTATCTTGATCATTCATTTTGTTTGTCAAGAAAATAAGGGACCATTTCTCAACTATAGGATCGGTGACATAGAAAACTTGTTGAACTTGTATTGCTAAAATAAATAGATTGTCTTTATATTTCACCCGATTAAGATCCAATAGTACGAACCCTGACTCATGACGAACACCGCTATTATTGTCAACCAACTTACAATCAAACACAAGTACCCAAAATTTTGTGTAATTCAAATCCTATGTGTTTAATTACCCCAAAATATTCAAATTTTGCATATGTGGGGTTTCTATATTTGACACTTGAGACAGACGAGGGCAGGGAGTGATCGTCAGTGTATTGAGCATGGACAAAGAGCAGCTCCTGACAGCTTTGATTCAAGGGGACACAGGAATGAACCGAATTCACATTGGAATGAGAGGGATCCTGAGGCTGTGCAGTGGGAATTCACATTAGAGTGAATTTGGGGAGTGATCCTATTGTGGGAATTCACATCAGTGAGGACAAAGCACGCTGAAATCGTGTTGGTTTGTGGGGATAGTTGGCTATCAGAGTGGACCTCTCCTAATACGGTCTGGTTCGGGGACAAAGGGCATGTGATTCCTGATGCTTACAACAGCGGGGAGTGATTGCAGGTCATAGAGCATGGACAAATAGTGGCTCATAACAGCTTCGAGGCTTGGGGACATATGAATGAACCTAATTCACACCGAAATGAGAGGGATCATAAGGCTGTACAGGTATGAGACTATATAGTTGAAGGAATGCTTAAAAGAATTGATTGGTACTACCTATATCAACAAGATGCATATTCTTTTCGGGAGCCCAAAACATAAGAACGCCATAGTGAAGCATGCTTGACTTGGAGCACTTGTAGGATGGATGACCTTTTGGGAAGTTTCCCAAAAAGTGGTGAGTGTGAAAAAAGCATACTGAAAAGACTTGTGTTAGTTTGTGGGGACAGTCGGCAATCTTGAAAGCAGTCTGGGCCATTGTAGACATTGTTGTTTTGCATAGTGCTTAGATCATCCTGGTGTTTCATACAAAATGTGTACTTGTTAATCATCTAACCAATGTAATAAAAACGTGTCCACCTTGATCAATTACTAGCATCTCAATCTATCTGAAATTGAATTTTGATTTGCTACCAATGTAGCAAAAATGCGATTCATTATCCGCCATATTGAACTTCGATCATGATCTCTTGTTATCCAATTTTTATTCCTACCTTGGGTTGAAAGTCTTAAGTATTTCCTTTTGAATTTCAACATACAACTCAACCTCATAAGTATTGTGTAGAGATTTTGGGAGCCCTAATGATTCGATAATGCATGATACTATTGATTTACTAAATTGCTTAGATTAGACAAATATACAATTTGTTAGTTTTCCAATAGTCTTATTACGAAGCACTCAAGATACAAGGCAATCCTTAAGAACATCCAAGGCCACCGATAGAGGTTGCAGAACTTGCAGTTGTTACTCGATGATCGATGCACTACAATATGGGCTTACATTGACAAGAGGACCGGGTCCACCATAGCTCATGGTAAAGGCTAGGAGTGGTGGTGGAATTTGGCTTAGTGGTTTGACGTGTCTTCTTTGAAACTAGTTTTGCCTTCTCAATCCTTGCTTTTTAGCAGTCCCATTGCTTTCTAGCTAAATTGGATCAATTACCCTATCAGTTCAATGATTTTTGGTTGAACCGGTTGGTCCATTTTGGTTTTTAAAACACAGTTTTTAACGTCTCATCACTATTCTCAATCTTATACACACACACACACACGTAAATGGGCACACGTTTACCATGAACTTAAGCAACGATTTCCAATTTATGTCAGTGTATTTGATCGATTCAATTTTAAAATAGAGAACCCTGTCAATTTTTGAGTTGACACATGTCAATATGAGGATTGAAGATGGAAGGAAAATTGAAAATTGGTGACCGTTATAAAAAGATTAAAGAGAATTAATTAAGATGAGCAACAAGATATTTTGTCATTTTTCATTGTTTTTACGATATTTTATATTTATAATCTGATTATCAGAATCGAACCAACTCATTGGATATTACTTAGGTTAGTTCGGTTTAGGTTAAGCTACAACAATAATAACTCAAACAAATCCAACCTACCCTCTTTAAATTGGTTTTCACTCATATTGAGACGACCCTGTCCTATTTTCCCAAATGTTAAATTTTTAAGCGTATTTTAGTAATATAAATCATATTATTTCATGCGAAAATATACAAATGTACCTAAAGGTATCCTTCCATAGGGCCCCAACTATACAGGGTGTATAGTGATAGTAACTTGGACTCCTCGTCTACTGACTCTAACTCACTGGTTGTTGATCAACTCAAACTATCTCACTTCTGGAAATCGCCTAATACCTGCTAAGACCCGTGGACAGATATATGCAAAACAACGAAATAAAACGGGAGATAAGAACATACTATACGCACCATTAAATGGGAAGGCAAGATTAGAACTCATGTATAAAAAGGCAAGCACACACAAGCAGATCAACTACTCTCACACTCATGCACCTAGGATTCTATATGCCTACGTGGCCACACAGCTTCTAAGGATGGCAGAAGCGGCCCCACCTTAGCCTTTATAAATAACAGCTCAGCAACCTCCCACCGGTATGTGGGTAGGTCAAGTCAGTTGTTCATCCCCATATCCCGCTTATCGTACTCCTAAGAGTGCATCCCTGCTCCCCAGTTACAGCTGATAGGAACAGGTGTCAGGACGGCACTCGGGATCGACACTATGGACAGTGATGCAACAGTACCCCGTCAGGATGACTAGGCTACCCGACGTCCTGACAGGATGGTCGCGAGTCATCCGTCACCTGTGGACTTATCGGACCTAGACTATCCTCAAGGACCAGCGTGTCCTATACTGACTGCATCGTGCCCGCACTCTGGTACCTGACCTCGTACATAGCCTATGTGCACGGCGGTGGATTACAGCAATGCATATGAAACGTCCCCACGCAATGTTTAACATCTTATTCCAGCACTTATTATCTTATTTCAGCACATATCAGCTCAGCACTTATCAGCTTGTTATAGATTTAATAACCAACTCAGCCAATCTTATAAATCATCTATCATCATCTAACATTTTCTAACACATTAATCAACATAATTATGACCACTGGCATACACAACACAATATCAATCATCAACCATCCTCGATCAACATATGGATTAATCATCAACCATCCTCGATCAACATATTGATCAATCCTAGCGTCGCTCAGGCGATATGCTACTGACATGTTATCAATCAGCACACCAGCAGACACACACATGATCGTCAAGCAATCAACACATCAATCAGTATCCATCCATAGATATCAATAGATCATTCCTATGGTTGACAAACCTTTGACAATTGTCCTCAGTTATCATGGGTCACAACCCCTTTCCTGAGGTGTTACTGTTATCAACCGCTAGTAGGGCTTAGGTCACCCTATGTCTAGTTATACACTTATTCTAATCCTACAATCCCTAGTGGATAGGGTTCTGATCTCCCACCTGGTTAGAAGATCGCTGAAGCTGCTGCCACTATCTGCTCCTCCCGCACTCGCTACTCGCACTTCTATCCCTGAGCCTGCTACTTACGCTCCTACTTGGCCTGTTAGGCCGCCCTTCACTCTTTTCCTTTTCCCCGTAGGATTTCCTACTAAGAGCTTTCTGATGCACATGATCCTCACTTGAGGCAAGTGGA
Source organism: Calophaca sinica (assembly GCA_037113605.1). NCBI lineage: Eukaryota > Viridiplantae > Streptophyta > Magnoliopsida > Fabales > Fabaceae > Calophaca > Calophaca sinica. Next base: position 49,043,781 of record CM073734.1, on the reverse strand, counting down.
GAGCATACTTGCTCCTAGAAAAAGAAAACTGGAGAGAGAAGAGGATTTGGGGCGCCATCCATCGCGTCGCGACAGTACCATTGCGTCGCGATGGAAGCTTTTGGTCCCTTCTAGACGCACACGTGCTGCAAATCAAATGGTTGGATTTTGAGTTTGGTCGTGTCGCGATGGTTCCCTATACAAATCCCGTCGCGACGCGATAGTGTCTTAGGAGGAAGATCCAGTTTCTCTTCTTCTAGAATCTTCTGGGGTGATCTGCACCTTTCCTAGGGTATTTTCATCCTATTAAGTGTTTCTAGGACTTTCCTAAGATTTATGGGTCCTACTTAAGCTCGTTTTATCCCTAATTAAGGTTTTTAATACCCATTTATTAATCTAATTTCTCTTTAAAATATTATTTGAAAAACGGGAGGTTACACATATTCTCCCTCATTTCTATCTAACTCGCACTACTAGAAAAAAAATTAGTGACCAAAATTAGAGACGAAGAGAATAAAATCTATCGCTAATTCTATCATCACAAAGTTTAGTGACAGAATTATAGACAAATTTCACATTTTTCATTACTAATTTATTTTTTTAGTATTGTCAACATGGTCTTCCTGCAAATAATAACAGTTGATAACCACTCTCTATGTATGTATTTTTTTGGTGGATTACATAAGAAGCAAAAGAAAATAAAACAGAGACAAAGACTAGATGCCTAAAAGGCTAAAACATCACTCAAGAGAGGAAACCTATTCCACATGGAGGAGTTGTCCAAATCTTACACCTAACAGAAGATCTAACTCCTTCCTTAGCTAAAAAATCAGCACACCTGTTCGCCTCCCGAACCTCACGAACAATAGAAATCCTAGCCTCACCATTCAACAAGCTTGCAATTTCTGCAAGGATAGAAACATGAAGATAGAATTAATGCTACTCTTTATTCAACAGCAAAGTAACGACCTCGAGGAAATCTGAGGCACAAACAATTTCCATGCACCCAAGATCCAAGGAAATAAACAACCCGTTTAAGATCCCAAACAATTCTACTAAGAGGGGATCTCCAAAGCCATCGTGACTGGTAAAACCAACCAACTAGTTACCATTCTCATATCAGAGAAGACCACCAGAGCCGATAACCTTAGAATCTGGTAAAGCACTACCGTCAGTGTTAAGCTTCACGGAACCCGCAGGGGGAGGCTTCTAGGTTGCCATTAGTCGATTAGCTTGGGTAGCTCTCGGAGGAGCAAGATAATGAGAAATGAATTCATTATGGGAACTATAAATCTTACGCATCACCCCTCCAATTTTCCCCTTCTCCTCGTTGCAAATCATGTTATTTCGCCACACTCTTTGTGCGTACAGACGGAGTGGCAATCACCACCCTAAACTCACACACGCAAAGTGGAGATCCCGAGCTCGAACCCGGGCAACCACAGAAAATGTCTAGCCTATCAACGTCAACTTACGCCAATTGTGCTAGGTCTTATGGACACTCTGTTATATATGCTCCATTATTAAGCTAACATCAGATTCTTTCTTATTAACATTTGGAGCCTTTGTGGAAAAAAAAAATTGGAGCCCGAACATCAAGAGAGAGTTCATATCTAGAGTGACCAGCAATGAAAGGAGATTAAAGCCACATGTACGACATTGTTTATTTTGAGTAACTAAAAAGTCAAAATTCAATTCAAATGTACAAACATGTGTGAAATAAATGTTAAAAATAATAGATACTATTTATCTAACGACTTAAATTTTCTATAAATTTGTTTGTGAAAAATTGAAATTCTTTTACATTTTTTATAAAAGAAATTTCTTACAAAATTTATACACACAGGTAGATATGTTTCCAATGTATGTACTATATGCCGTATGTGACATGGGTTGACACACTAGTTATCTTGTGTAAAAAAACACACTAGTTGTCTACAAATTAAAATAATAATAGAGTAAAAGGGACATTTTGGTCTATGAGAATTTTTACCCGACCTAGTTTGGTCCCTAAGGAAAATAAAGTCCTTCGTTAGTCACTGACATTTACAAACGCTGGATACGTTGGTCCCTCTATCAATTTCCATCCAAAAACGTTAGTAATAGAGGTGACGTGACCAGTTAAATACTGACCTGTGCTGTCACTATGTAAAATGACCAAAACGTGGTTTAATTTAGGGTCATCTTAGTTTCTGAGCAAATACTTTAAAATCAGATTCAAAAAAGGGACATTTTAGTCCATCTAGTCCCTCATTCATAGTACCCATTTTAGTCTCTCATCCTTATCTATTTTTCAGTCTTCTTCAATCTCCAAACTTTCCTCCATTAAAGCTCCTAGAAAAGCTTGGCTGCTGCTGGAAAACAGCAGAAGGAGCACAAAACAGCAGCATCACATGACAACAGAAACTACAAACAGCAACAGCAAGCAGCACAAAACAACAAGCAGAAGCACAAAGCAAAAGCATAAGCACGAAGCAGAAAACACAAACAGCAAGCAGCACCATATTGTCACAAAAGCAACCTATTGTCAGATAAGCAACATAGATAAGCAAGCTGCAGCACGTCACAACATAGAAGTTTCTTCATGAGCTTTAATGGAAGGAAGTCGATAAAGATGAGGGACTAAAATGGGTGTTATGGACAAGGGACTAGAGGGACTAAAATGTCCCTTTTTTGAATTTGATTTTAAAGTTTTGGCTCAGGGACTAAAGTGGCCCTAAATTATGCCACGTTTTGGTCATTTTACAGAGTGACAACACACGTCAGCATTTAACCGGCTACGTCACCTTTGTTACTGATGTTTTTAGATGAAAATGGATGGAGGGACTAACATGTCCAATGTTTATAAATGTCAAGGACTACTGAAGGACTTTATTTTTTAAAACCACCAAAGTGTGTCGGGTAAAAATTTTTAGGGATCAAAATGTCCCTTTAGTCGTAATAATATGTACACGATTACTATGCCTTTGTACTTTCCTCGGAGGTGCGAGAGCACACGTACCACGTAGCCTTGAATATTAATAACACCAAGTGACTCGTTATGTTGGTACTTTGTAGTTGTACTAGCTAGGAAGCACCAACGACCTAATTTTTTTTTTTTACAAAAGAAAAGTTATGCAATTTCATTAATAATAAACACCGCAATACAATTGGTATCTTATTCACAATTTTGAAGGTAAGCCATATATGTATCCACCCCTATCAATAGATGAGCAACTACACGGGCTTCCTTCTTAGAAAACTCTACCAAAGAGTTGTGAAAATGTGAAAATAAAAAACTCCTACAATTTAAAGTAATAGCCCCATAATCAACTTGGTTCTCCTAATTTTTCGTGCTATCCACGATATGCTTTGAATCCAACTGGAATATAACCTTGGTTGAAACAACCTTAAATGACCATTGAATAGCATACAGGAGCCAAAGAGCTTTCCATTCATGAACCAGGAGTCTGGGAGAATAACGGTAAGATTTGACTTTGAAAAAATATTCTCTTTTATCAGATAATTCGAGACCAATACTGAATACAAATTCACTAAGACTTTGATTTGAGCACCCTGCAAAAAAGATTCAATGCACTGCCAATATTGTTCATCTACTTTATTTGCATGAGCTAAAATTTTAAAAATAAAACAAAAAAAACAAAGAAACGAGTCTGGCCAATAACATCGAACAAGGTATTTGAGGGTAGAAACTGTTAACAGGTTACTCAAGCCTCGACAGTTCCAATTGATGATACTCAATGGTCTTGGTAGGCCTGAGAACTAGGACCTATCAATAAAAAATGTCCATTAAAGTAAGGTTGGAACGCACTGCCATGGCCGCTGATACTACCTGTCTACCACCTTCACCTTGTACCGCTTGCAGCATCCTAAGTTTTCCTTCATCCGCACGTTTCCTCTTCCTTAACCCTTGGTTATTGCTATTCTCATCAATAACCCATAATGATTTCTCGACAAAAAAGTCAACAGCCAATAAAGATGATTGGCCTGGCAAACCATGATGCAAGTGAAATAACATGCCACGTGTGACAGATTGCGTGGGAATATATTTATCCCAAATAAATGATGTTTCATTCAACATGGTAACAAAATTTGTGGGAATATTCTTGCCCGTTGGCCAATCAATATTAAATTCTCCCCCTGCGACAGTTGGCGAATAATTATTCAAATAAGAGCGTTTTGATTTCCAATTAATTGCGAGATCGGCGCGACAAATGCCCCCAAATTACCTTTCCTTCCATATTGAGATACGCCAACCCTAGCTCCTTCCTCCCTCAACCACCGTGAACCACCACCTCCTATTTGACGACGCTGCTCTGCTCTTAGCCCTGGCCCCCACCTTCGCTCCCCATTGTCATGATTCATGGAGAATAGTTTTTCACAAAAACGATCCGTGTGACCCAATAAGCCGCACAAGTAGCAATACTCCCCATACGCTCGTACCGGAATAGAACCCTATGCCACTCCCCTCCTTATTTTTTCCCTTTCTGTTCTTTTTTTCAGAGGCAGCCGGACATCTATCCTGACTCTAATGCTCATGTATGTCCTCCAAACCCCCGTGTTGTTGTTAGCATCATATTCCATGAAGACACCAATATAGTTTCCTAGAAGTTGGCCTACCGGTTGGGTCATAAAACGTGCAGGCCAGCAAACCATGCACTTGAACCCAAATATCAACAAAGCACAACGGGATCTGATTAATGATGTCGCCTATGTGAATTTCATTGACAACCAGCAAATGGTTATCAAAATTCCACGGTCCACCCGAGACAGCCCTCTCCTTGTCGAGTTTGTGATAAAATTGGAACAAGAACAATCGTTGCTCCACCTCTCTTATCATCACTCCACAACCAGGTCTCCAAATATTTGCCATGCGCTCTTTCATAACTTTTGATATATCGAATGGATCTGTTGGTAAGGAACCTTCCAATCAGACATAGATGCAAGACCTCAGAGAACGCCTGGACTTCTTCCCCTTGAAAGATGAGACCCTCTCCTTCCTCATCTGCATCTGACACGTCCTCCACTTGACCTTCCATATCGACTAAGCTCCGTCAGAATACTCGAGAAATCACAATGCGAACTCTCACAAAGAGGAGAGAAAAACTTTGAAAGTTTTTAGCACCAACGACCTAAATTTTAAATTGAAAAAAAGTTTCCTTGAGCGATTTATTTTACCAAAATAAATGAATAATAAAACATTACTTTTCGTTTTTAATATATTAATATGAATGGGGTTCAAGTTACTCTAGGAGTAACTATTGTCTGAGTTACCCCGGTTAATATCTCTCAAAAATATCAAATTTCATCAATCGGACCGTCACATTAAAAGTTCTTATTGAATAGATCAACTCCATAAAACTTCATAAAATTTTAAAAATATTTGATACTTTATCAAATCACTTCGATTCAACGTATACTATACGTTTTAATTTACAAATAAAATATTGACCATATGATTACATAGCTATTGATGTCCAATTTATTTAAAACTTGGTATACGTGATCATTAACATAATATGACGATATTAAACGGTTGGATTGATAAAATTCAATATCTACAGAGTGATATTAACTGGAATAACTCAGACTAGAGTTACTCCTGAAGTAACTTGAACGCCCCTCTATTGATATATTAAAGTTAAAAAATATTTTAAAGTAAATTAATAATAAAATATGCTTATTTAATGTAAAGACAAAGATGAACTTTGTTTTTTTTTTTAGAGCAACAAAATTACATCTTTTCATTCATAAGAAGTTCAACAATATAAGAGGGGATTGAATTAAAAATATGGTGGCTAGCATAAAACCTGGACGCTCTAGCTAAGCTATGAGCAACAAAGTTTGCTTGCCGCCTAACAAAACTAACCTCATAGTTTTTATATGTCTTCAAAAGCTTACTACATCTCTTCAAAATTGATCCTTGTTCATTATTGTAGGTTTGACCCTCCAAGATGGCATCTACCACCGATTTGCAATCAAGCTCAAATACCATCTTATTGAAACCCATCCCATGAACCCATTTGATACCTTCCAAAAGCCCTATTGCTTCAGCTTCTTGTGGTGATGGAGAGCCCAGGAAACACATCGTTTTTGCCTTAATAAAATCTCCCTGATCATCACGGATATATATGCCCAGCCCAAACGAACCAATTTCTACAAAAAGTGCAGCATCAATGTTACATTTAAAATCACCTGCGCTTGGTTTTGTCCAGATGAGGTTGGTATTATTAGTAAGAGGCGTGGCCAATGCTACATCGTGCTTCGTCATCTGCTTCCAATCTAGGAAGTAACCCTTCGACATTTGCACTGCCTCTCTCGCTGGAACTTCTACTCCGCACCAAACTCGGTCATTTTGCTTCTTCCAGATGTAGCACATTGTGCTAACTAAATCGCAAGTCTGGTTCAGGTTCAAGGTCGACAGAAGCTTGAAAGTTGCTTCTGTGAACCCCTCCGCCTCTTGGACCGTACCTCTAATCACAACCCACAGACCAGCCGCTTCCCAGTACTCAATAGCCTTATCACAACCATAGAATACATGCCATATATTTTTCGGGAACATCCCGCAGTGAGGACAAAGAGGAGAAGAAGCCACTCCCTTCTTCTGTAAATTCTCTCGGGTTGGTAAAACATGGCGTAGACATCGCCATAAGAGCAGCTTATATTTTTATGGAATCTTCATCTTCCACAGGCACATCCGCTCTCCATCAATCCGCAAATGAGCATTGACATTCTCCATAAGTGTATGATAGCCTGAGCGAACCGTGTATGGACCTGTCTTGCTATACTTCTAAAGCGGCTTATCTTATCCATCTATATGCGCTATCGGTATACTACAAATTTCTTGAACATGAGCTGGTTGGAAAAGAGAAGAAATCAAGGTTGTGTGCCACTCCTTTGTGCTCGACTCAATGTACCATCGGGCTCTTGATAAAAGGGTCATCATTTTTGCACAACCAAGGGTTCCTCCAAACATTGAATCTACAACCATCACCTATTTGCCACCTCATTCCAAATTAATCAACACCTGGGAAGAGTGGAACCTACGCCAAACATAGCTCAGGTTATGACCCAACCGGGCCCCCATGAGCTCCTCTTTTGGGAAATATCTAGCTTTGAAGACTCTTGATAAGATAGTATCATTGTTGGTTGCAATTCTCTAACCCTGCTTCCCTAGCATTGCTAAATTAAAGCCATAGAAGTGATGAAAGCCCATTCCTCTGAACTCCTTCTTCATGGACAGCTTCTCCCAGCTTAACCAGTTAATACCTCTTCCTCCCCGTCTATTAGAACCCCACCAAAAGAAGTTTATCATCCTCTCCATCTCTTCACTAAGCGAGGTCGGCAGTAAAAAGGCACTCATGCAATATGTGGGAATTGCTTAAGCCACAGACTTCACAAGAACTTCACGCCCTGCTTTGGAGAGATGTCTACCTGACCAGTTATGGATCTTCTTCAAAACTCTATCTCTGAGGTAACTGAACACGACTTTCTTGCTTCTCCCTACCATGGACGGTAGGCCTAGGTACTTTTTGGTCCCTAAACACTCTGTAACCCCCATCAAAGTGGTCAACCTGTGCCTGGTATCTTGAGAGGTATTTTTACTAAAATAAATCTCTGACTTCTGCATGTTGATAGCTTGACCTGAGGCCCGTTCATATGTCTCCAAGATGTCCTTCATGTGCTTGCACTCCCGCTCTTTTGCCCTAAAAAATAGAAAACAATCGTCTGCAAATAATAAGTGTGTGAGGATTGGGGCTCCTCCACACACTTTAATTCCATGGATAGCTCCTCTTGCTTCTGCCCTCTTAATAAGGGTAGTGAGACCCTCTGCACACAATATAAAGAGGTAAGGGGGCAACGGGTCCCCTTGCCTAAGGCCCCTCCTCAGGATTAGATGTCCTACTCCTTCCCCATTGAGTTGCACTGAGTATTTTACTGTTTCAATGCATAGTGATATCCATTGCACCCATCTCTCATCAAAACCCATCTTGAGGAGCATACCATTCAAAAACCTCCAGTCCACCCTATCATAGGCTTTATCTAATATCAATCTTCAAGGAACCTCCCATATCCTTCCCATTAACCTTACAATTCATGTGGTGGATCGTTTCAATAGCTACTAAGACATTATCAAGGATGGATTGACCTTCCACAAAAGCGGATTGTTCCTGTGAAATACACTGAGGAAGGACCCCCTTCATCCTGTTTGCCAACACCTTGGAAATGATTTTATAAATGACATTACACATGGAAATGGGTCTCAAATCTTTCATGGATTGAGGACTCTCTATTTTTGGGATAAGAACAATGTTTGTGTCATTCAGTTGAGGAGGAAACTCACCTTTTTCAAGCCATTCTACTCCTGCATGGAAAATTTCCACCCCTACTAGGTGCCAAAAAAGCTTAAAGAAAGCAGGGTTCAAGTCATCTGGTCTAGGGGCTTTGTCAGAATGCATTTGGAAAGTGCTTTTCTGAATTCCATGATTGTAAACGGTTGGAGTAGCATCTCTTTTTTTTTTAATAAGCAAAGAGATTTTATTAAGGGAGTACAAGGAGTACTCCAACAGGTTGGAAGTGTCTCATTAAAACCTCCCAAAGCTAAAACCCATTGGGAAAAAGACTAGGGGAGAAAAAAGAGTACACAACCACCAAAGTACAAGGATATAACCAAAAGAATAACATAATAAACCAAAGAGTACAAATGACCAACATCCCACCTAATCAAAACACCAAAACAATCTCCTAGGCAGTACAAAGAAGCCGAGAACTAAGGCACAATGTCCACTTCCACCTATTTGCAATGTGAGCAGCCTGTAACCTGTGTACAATTATGACCGAAGGCCAAGGTATAAATCCACTCCTCGGCATTACACTGCAGCCTCCCAGCTAAAAAACCAGTAGCTAGGCAGTTGTTCCGCATACAGAGCATCAACTCAGTGAATCAATCAACCTCTGATACAACCAATTGGGTTACTACACCAATCTGAAAAGGTCCTACATAAGGCTTTACCTTCCCTATAAATAAACCAACCCCAAGACACCGATTTAATATGTGACAAAATTGAGGAGAAGCTAGCTACCTCACCTTGAAAAATAATTCGGTTACGAGCAGACCATAGGCACTACACTACCGCTGACCACACTAAATATCTCACCTTCTTGGCTTTCCTTCCACCAAAATGACCTCCATGGTTCAAAAAGTGTTGAACACTAGTATTATGATGTGCACTAGCAAAACCGATCCAAGCTTGAACTTGCATCCCAATGTTATATGCAAACTCACACAAAAAAAGGAATGGGTGGCAATTTCTTCAGATTGTAAGCAAAAAACACAGCTTAACTGATGTGGGTCAGTGATAACCCCCCTCCTATGTAACAAATCCCTCGTCAGCAATCTATTTAGTAACAGTTTCCAAACAAATGATGCAAACCTGAGAGAGCTTTTCGCAGCAGATGTTCCAGAGCGTATGATGATGAGTCAGCCAGCAGAGAATTATATGCAGATTTAACTGTAAAGATTTTGTTCTACTCAAGAATCCAAATCCAAGCATCTTCCACATCTTTTAAAACTGTTTTTCCAGCAAGGATTTGATGTAATTCAGCTAGTAATTCTTCCTCCCAAGCAAATAAGTGTCTTCTCCAATTCCACTTCCAAACCCACTCGTCATTGTGCCACTCACCCGAGTCCCCAACCAGCACACCCGAATTTGTTGCCACTTGAAACAACCATGGAAAACATTCACTTAACGGTGCTCCACCCAACCATTTGTCCAGCCAAAACCTAGCATGCGTTCCAGACCCAAGTTTCAACTCGACAACATTGGCAAACCAATTGGAATTACATACGACCACATCTTTTCACCAGAGAGAATCACGACTTGTGAAAGTGGGTGCACCAACAATCTGTGAGGGCAAGTCACCATACCTGAAAGTTAGTAGCTCATGCTACACCGCGTTTATTTCATTGATGAACCTCCATTTCCATTTAGCTAATAGGCTTTGATTGAAGATCTGAAGGTCTTTAATACCCAGCCCACCGTTTTCTTTTGTCTGACACATAAATTCCCAGCTAACCCAATTAATCTTATTTTTCTCACTGTAACCACCCCACAAGAACGTCCTTTGAATACTAATCAGCTCGCTAATCACCTTCTTAGGCAGTTTGTAGAATGAGAAGAGATAAAGAGGCATGCTAGATAAAACAGAATTAATTAGAGACACCCTACCTCTGAAAGAGATATGCTTCCCTTTCCAGTTGGCCAGTTTTTTTCTCATAGATTTCACTACCGGCACCCACATAGTATATCTCCTTGGGTTTGCCCCAATTGGCACCCCCAGAAATTTGAGAGGCAGTTTGTCGACGCAACAAGCTAAAAATCTAGAAGCAGAATTCATGAAATCGTCAAGAACATTTACACCGAAGATATTGCTCTTTGAGAAATTTACTTTCAATCCAGAGACTAATTCAAAGCCTCTCAGGATAGCTTTTAGGCTCCAAATATTATCCCAAGTAAGTTCAACTAAAAAAATTGTGTCATCCGCATACTGTAAACTAGCGAAAGAAATATGTTGATTTACTCGGAATCCACTCAACATACCCATATTGACAGCCTTAGACACCATAGCAGTTAGCCCTTCAGCTACAAGTAGGAAGAGGAATGGTGCTAATGGATCCCCTTGTTTCAATCCTCTCTTTGCTTCGAACTCCTCTGTCGGAGTACCATTAATTAGAGCTGAAACAGAGCCTGACATAATACAAGATTTAATCCAATTGTTTTCCTGTTTGCTACGCCACCTTTCCGTGTGTTCTTTTTCCGCTTTACCTCTCTCCACCCTTCCTCCATGCATGCATGCTGGAGAACCAGTTGCATATCACTTGCCTGCCATTGGAAAAGCATATCAAAATAGTCTTTGGCAACATTTCCCCTACTTGCTTGATCCTGCACCACGGTACCATCCTCCGTCTCAAGCTTTGTGATCATATTCCTCTTCTTCCTTTGGCTTGCCATGGCGTGAAAAAACTTTGAGTTTGTATCACCATCACGAAGCCAAAATACTTTTGCACGATGCCTCCAAAAAGCCTCTTCTCGAGCTAGCAAAGTTCCCAGCTTCTCCTGTAAACCATTGAAGTTCACACCTGCTCCATTGGATTGGTCCTCCACGGTTGCTTGTAGTTCTCTATGACCACTGCTTGAATTTTTCCATTTCCTGCGGATTTTCCTGCAGATTTTGGTCCCCAGGTAATACCTTCGTGGGTAATTTGCTTCCTACGAATTTTAAAATCCGCAGGAAATTTTTGCAGGAAAATCCGCAGAAAAAATCCGCAGGTAATTCCGCAGAAAAAATCCGCAGGTAATTCCGCAGAAAAAATTCGCAGCTAATTCTGCAGGAAAACTTCGCATATAAATTCGCAGGAAAAATCCGAATGTAAATCTGCAGGACTTTTTGTAGGTAAATTCGCATGAAACTTTTGTACTACTATTTTTTTTAAATATTTTTATTTCTTTTGAAAAACATTACATACTCAATGTTTTTAATATCATGTTATTATTATATGAATATTAATAAAATTATATATATACAATAATAATTTTAAACAACCGGTTTTATGTATGGTTATCATTCAAAAGCACGAGATTTTTTTTTTTTTTTGACAAATAAGCACGAGATGTTTTGATAACCACTAAACCAATAGTAAACTAATAAATGATATTTGTAAAATTAATTGAAAATAACTAATGAGATGATGGGTTATGTAAAAGGGTAAAAACTCATCATTCTTAAATAGAACGAGAAGTAATAATTCTTATGGGTGATTTCTATGGTGGACAAGTGAAAAGTATAGTTTACGTAGAATAGTACACTAAAAATAACCCAAAACTCTAACAGCAATCGACGCCGCTAGTTACAGACACAAGGGTGGGCAGGGTAGGGCTCTTGCCCCTCCCTCCCTTTCCAGAAATATTTTAAAAGTATATATGTGTAATGTTGTTTCAGGAGCAGACCACAAGAGAAAATATGTAGTGATAATATATAGTTGTATATGCTTTGAAGTTGAGAAAATCCTGTATAAGTAACTATGGGATCAGGTCGCAAGAAAAACAGGCTGCACTGCTACTTTCTCAAATTTTAATTCTCGATTATTTAGCTATTCTCAAATAATTTCTCAATATTTAATTCTTGATTCAAATAGTATTAGTCTAAGCAAAAAAAAAAAAAATGTCACGAGCAATTTTAATAAAATCATAGTATCTCGTCATAATAATTTTAAGGCTAAATTATGCTTTTAGTCCTTATGTATATTTTAGGTTTTGATTTGGTTCTTTATATATTAAAAGTTACAAACTGGTCTCTTATGCTTTGAAATTATGCTAATGTGGTCCCTATTGTTTTTTTGGCTAAATAGCACATTTGGTTCCTTAACTTTATTTTAGTTTTCGTTTTATTCCCTTAACTATTATATTTTTCATTTTGGTCCTTTAAGCTACAAAAATACGCCGCTTTCATCCATTCTGTCTGTAATCCCTTTATTTTGTGTGTATAGGTCATTGAAACTCTTTTTTTTTGCTTCATTACCTTTTATCATGTTACTTCATTAATAGGAACTCTAATAGGAGCATGCTTTTGACTTTATTGTTTAAAAAGATTATAGACGGAAGGGACAAATTTGACATAACTTTCATAGCTTAAGGGACGAACGTGGCTTATTTTCGTAACTTAAGTGATGTAAATGAAAAAAATAGTTAGGGGACGAAAGTGGCATATTTTTGTAACTTAATGGACCAAAATGAAAAATATAATAGTTAAGGGACCAAAACAAAAACTGAAATAAAGTTAAGGGACCAAAAGTGCTATTTAGACTTTATTTTTTGTTCCGAAATGATCTCTTATGATACAAAGGTCTCACCAAGTCAGAAAAAATCTCAAAGCTCATAAAGCGCTTATAGATGAACTTACATATTATCCACTAACAAGGTCCTCATATCGGCCGGGAGCGAGATTCGAACACAAGTCATTGTGACATATGAGCCAAATAGTTACCGATTATACCGACCTTTATTGGCATATATTTAAAGGAGAATCTTATCATTTAAATATAAAAATATAACATACTTAGAATTTTTTAATACAATACTAAAGTTTTCTATTATAGAAATCACGTGATATTTTAAAATAAATTATGGGATTGATTTTTTTTTATTTTAATTTTGCATTCTTGATCTTGTTTTTTATTCAAATTTAAATGAATATTTATCCAAATTAAATTAAATTTAAACTAAATATCTCCTAATATTTATGTATGGTCGATTTTCGATTCATTAATAAAAATACAAAGTAAATCAGCCAACGTAGCTTGACTCAACTGGTTCGGCCTTTTGCTCGCACGCGCTGCGACTTGGGTTCGATTCCAGTTGGCTGCGTTGGTCGGCGATACGTAAATTCTATCGTAAATTCTGGCTTAGGTTGGTGGTTCTCCTTGGCCCTGCACGGGGATGAGCCTCCCCCAAACTAAACTTTTCTACATCCAAAAAAAATACAAAGTAAATCCTTAAATATGAGTTTTTTATTTTTTTTAAAATAAAAGGGTAAACTATCGTATACCTCATTGAGGACAAGAAGCATAAAATGAGGTCGAGAAGCAGCAAAGGTCTCGTGGCGTCGTTGCTATTGCATACGTCCACATGTATTTTGATTGTGTTCCATTTATATATGATTGTTTTCACACTTGTACACGAAACGTATAAGAATTTACCATATTACATCGGTTTCTTATATAACAGGTGTAAAATATGAATGCGGTGGCAATTTTGCAATTAATATGTGAGTTGGACAATTTACGCATAACATTTTACACCTGTTATTGTTAACACACTAATTTGTCTATATTTATAGGGCATTTTTAGTATCTAATTACACATTTTTGCACTGGTTAATGCACAAAGGTACTCATTTATGTCTTATTATGCAGAAATATCATGAAGACACCAGTTAGAGCAAAAGATGTGAAAAAGGACAAAAAACTGGCTAGTTTTGGAGAGTTTTAGCACTACTGGACAAGCAGTACGGCCTGGCCTACTAACGGTACGACCGTACCTAGAGCAGAATCCCAGTAAGGGCGTACCCCCTCAGTTTGTACCACCTAACACCAATAAAATAGTCCAGTACGGCCGTACCAAAGGCAATACGGCCGTACACAAGTGATGTCGGGCAACAGCACCAATAGGTACGCGTCAACGTCATCTACGAAGCTCGGTATGGCCGTGTATATTCTCTGTACGGCCGTACCCCGTCCCTGATCAGTGCAGATTTGAAACCAGAAAATCTAATTCGTAGCCTAGTCTATAAATAGGGGCTCTTAACATGTTACAAAGACCTTTTGACGAATTTCTGAGTCAAGAGCCCCCAATTGAGATCTGATAGCAAACCCTTGCCCATTCCAAAGAATTCCTGTCTCCTTGAAGCTTGGTGCCATCTCGAATCGCTATCGGAGCTTGCGAGGACACGAAGAACGTGCTTAAGGACCGTCGTCATACCGAAAGGGTGTCCCGGTTTAGAATTTATTCTCTTGTTATGGATTGTTCTGAATTCATATATTTGTTTATGTTATTATCATTAGTAATGAGTAGCTAAACCCATTACTAGGGGTGATGGGGGATCCTTTACAATACTCTTGATGTTTTGTCCTTTAATTATATGAGTTTCTATTGATTGTTTGAGTATTTTATTCCTAATATACTTATTCCAATAAGGCCTGATCACCCTTTATTTAGTTAGCTTAATTGTGGTAACATGATCATGATTAGTTAACGGAACCATAAGATAAAAGACCTCGCGCTATATGCCGGATAGGTTAGGGCTTGTTTCTAACCAGTTATTAAGTTAGCAAACCCACCTGAACTTAATGCTCTTTCCCTTAGTTATTTCCTGGACCAAACGGAGTAATTAGTTGGGAGGAAGGCTATTGTACGCAAGGATAGCCTCTACTAATTTAGAGTGGGTGGTTAGTGCTCTTACATGATAGATATACTCAAGGGTAGAGTATTGGTGAACCCGATTATCCCTAGGTCCTCCATAACATAGTTAAACCGTTCTAGCATTGAATCTGTTTACTGCTTTAATTTTGATTACTTTTAGTACTTTCTTAATCATAATCTTTGCTCGCCTAATAGAATAGAATCACAGTAATTCACTGGTACTCGCTTATTCTCTGTGGGTTCGACATTCGGAATCCTAATTATACTCCACTTTTATTACTAGTTACGATCGGGTGCACTTGCTTGAGCCGCAACAGTTATTTATACAACCGGTGTCAAATGTTAACGTGATGGCAATTTTGCAATTAACTCTAGATTTTTTCTAAACATTATACATCATTTTTTGTCAAAAACCGATGTGAAAATGTTCTTCTCTACCTTTTTATTCGCGGGACGGATAAAACATTTCATTCTCCCTCTTCTTTTGGAAACCCTATCACTGTCACTCTCATGAAGAACCACCACCTCCATTCTCTCTCTCTCACGAAGAACCACCACCACCACCTTCCTCCAATAGCCATTCTTCCGTTCGTGTTCCCTGGTAAAGCTCTATGTCTCTCTCTATTTCTCGTTTTCCTTCTCCTTCCTCTTTTTCTCGTTTTCGTTCACATTCTCATTTCCGTCGCCATTTTCGTTTTCATTTATGTAGTTGTTACCATCGCCGCCATTTTCGTCTTCTTTACTGTCACCAACATTCTCATTTCACAGGTACGTTATTTCTAAAAAAACTCTTATGGCGGGTTTGTTGTTATTGTTGATGAAGTTGATGAACTTGCTTCTCGTTTTCGTTTTTTTTTTGGATTTCAGTTATCAATGTTTCTTGGTTTTGTGATGAACTTGATGATATTAGATGCTTTTTAAAGTTGTTTCCATGTCCTTAAAAAAAAAGCAGTTTGCATGCATATTTGTGAGTGAGCATAATTATTAGAGTTCGCCGTTGTTGTGCGCTACTTGAAGCTTCAAGCTTAAAAATTGAATAACAATACTAGGTACCGAAGTACAACATGCAATTGTTTTCCTTCGATTTTAGGTTTTATTTACTAAGTTATTTTTCTATTTTGATGATACTCCTAGTGATGAAATTGCTCCTTTTTTTTTTGCCTATTTTGACAATAAACGATGTCTTCAGAGGAAAGCCATGGTTGTGTGGGCGTCGTACTCGGATGGCTTCGAAGAGGTCACGTGTAACACCCCGTCTAATTTAATTAATTAGCTTCATTAATTTTGACCCTATTATGTTTAAATTATTGATGAGTTAATTAAATTAGGGGAGTATTTGTTAAGAATAAGGGGTGTGAATAACATAATGGCATAATGGGAGTATTGTGAATAAGGAAGGGTATAACGGTATATTACCTTATTAAGATAGGGACAAAATGGTTCACATTTATTTTTCTCTCATTTTCTTTCCCTCCCTCACGCCTTCAGCTCACTCTCTCTCCCTCCCTCATTTTGTTTCTGCTAAAAGAAAGAAAGAAAGAAAGAAAGGAAGAAAGGAAGAAGAAGAGGAAGGAAGGGTTAGGGTTCCAGGGGAAAAAGAGAGAAAAATAGTGGGAGTTCTTCATTCCTAGCTTGGAGAAGAAATTTGAGTTGAATCTTGGGCATTTGGTTGAAGATTTAGAGTTGCCCTAAGCTAGAGAAAAGGGGAGCACGAATTGGAGAAGAAGAGAAGGAAAACTAGGAAATTTCCATGCTCTTAGCTCAAGTTTTCAAGAATTATTTGAGAGTTCTTCTCCCTTAGGTGGTGGGCACCCATAAGACCCCTATTAGGGTTTTCATTTCCTTTTCGCTTGGTGTGATTTATATGTCTTCTTTGCATTTTAGGGAGATATAGTTTGGAAATGATTTTGTTTAATGTGCTGATGCACTTTAAATGAGTTTTTGAAACATTTGATTCCAATACATGTTAATATCTTGTGTTAAATCAGTTTGTTTCTTAGTAAAATGACTTTGATATGGTTTTAACTGATGATTGGAAATGAGAAAAATGAGGTTTTGGGGTGATGATTGGAAATGAGTAAGGATTCGCTCAGCGAATTCTTGCAGCGTTTTGCAGGATTTGAATCTGGGCTCAATTTGCTCAGTGAGTTGTCTCGCGCTAAGCGAACAATCCGCTTAAGCGAATGGACTTGCGCTCATTGAATTTTGACTAGATTCTGCCCAATTCCATGAAGTTTCATCCTCTTTTAATTCAACCTTGTGTAATACTATAATCACATGAAAGGTTGTTTGATTGTTTACGATATGATGGTTGTCGGTCCGGTGAATGATAAGACCCGGCGGTATACTGGTCGGTCCGATGATCGATAAGACCCGGCGGCGTGGATTCCTAAGAAAGTCAATTAATACTTTACGGGAATACATAATTGGTAGCTAGATTTGGGTAGAATAGAAAAGTATGGTGTTTGTCGGTCCTATGAACGATACTCGTCGGTCCGGTGATCGATAAGACACTGAGGCATGGATCCGGTTTAATTAGCATTGGCCTCTAAGGGGATACATCCAGGTTATAGTGAGAAATAGGGAATGGATCCTCTCCCTTTTTTTCTCCCGTCATGGATCCGGTTTAATTAGCATTGGCCCCTAAGAGGATACATCCAGGTTATAGTGACAAATAGGGAATGGATCCTCTCCCTTTTTTCTCCCGTATTTTTCTCCAGTGGAATTACAACCATACATGGATAAGAGAGAGAAGGTGTGGAAAATATTTAAAAAATCGGACACATGATCTTGATGGTGGAGAATGAAAACAGGAGAAAACTTGAGAAAAAATCACGGGAGGAAATCCCTTCCCTGAGAAATAGCGTAGAGTTAGTTTTTAAGTTAGAAATAGTTGTAGTTGTTATTATTGTCTTTAATTTGTTTATTAAGTTGTATTTGTGGTTAGTGTTGGTGAGGGGTCCGTGAAGAATTCACTGAGATTTTTATCTCACCTTTTTCTTGTTGTTTTTCAGATAAGTAGGCAGAAAAAGACGATTAGGCATTGCTTAAGGCCCGATGCTCATAGTTTAGGCTTTTATATGGGAATTGTATTTGTTCTACAATCTTTTGGCCTTGGAAACTTTGTTTTATATTTTGAATTCCAAGCTATGAATTTTTGGAAGTTGTAATCTAACTTTTAGATTTATGACTATGGCTAGAGTTTGGACTTGTATTTTATTAAACAATTTTTAAATTTTTAGTAACTCCTGTGCTTTAATGTAAATTGTCTTGAATTCAATTATGATTGAAGTATGTGCGTTACATTATGGTATTAGAGCGGTTCAATCTTGATTGAATTGTGGTCAATTAGTGTGGACTTTCTCTTGTTCGAGAATTCTTCTCTGTATTCTTGTACTTAGTATGGATTATTAAGTCTAAACAACTTAATACTTTATACCGTGTATGCAGAATATGGCAGATGGAGCTGGAAGACATGGGAGAGGGTCGAATAGGCGTACAAACGCCGAGGAGGCCTAATGGATGGAAATGATGCAGATGATGTGGATCAGGCTATGGCTACCAATAATTTGGTGAACCATTTTATTCAAACACAACAACAACCTCCACAGCAACCTCCACCTCCACCTATTCAACCGGAATATCCACATCGAACTTTCTTCAAGTTCCACAAGCTCAATCTCCCGACCTTTTCTGGAAGCTCCAAAGATATGGCGTCCCAACATTGGTTGGAGGCAATGGAGAAGATTTTTAAAGTTGTCCCATGTACGGAGGAACAAAAGGTCACCTTCGCTACACACATGCTCACAGAAGGAGATGAGAATTGGTGGGAGGGGGCACCCGCGTATTTGCTAACTGAAGGGATACCCTTGGATTGTGAGCACTTCAAAATTGCTTTTCTGGATAAGTATTTCCCCCAAACTGTCAGGGATCAGAAAGAAAGGGAATTTACTTATTTGCAACAAGGGGACTCGACCATCGCTGAGTATGTTGCTAAATTCAAGGAATTGGCGAGGTACTCTTCTCATGCCCGGTATGCACCGAATGAGAGATGGAAAATGAATCAATTCAAGTGGGGTTTGATGTAACACACTCAAATTTGAATTATTATGGTCCTATAAATTGTGTGCTTATATTAGTAATTTTGTGACAGTTTGTGTGTGTTTGCCTTAATAATTAGTATGTTGTAATGATATTTTATTTTTGTAAAATATTAGCCTTTAATTATTATTATCATTTTGAAAATATTTAGTTATTTTTTTGAGTGTTGAAATGTTTTTTGGAGTTGAAAGGGTTTAAAAAAAATTGAAATTTGAAGGAAAAGTGGGTTGGATATGATAGCCCTGTTCAAGCACGTTCCTTCCCTTTTCCAATTTCATTTTACTGCTTATCTCCTTCATCATTCATCAGACGCGGCGTAACTGTGCAAACGAAAAAAAAAAAAAAAAGAAACCGCCTTCTCTCTTCTTGTTCTCACTTCCTAGACCATGGAAAAATTCCAAAATTTACCACCCAACTCGAAATCGACCAAAAAACATGTTTCCGGCCTCTGTTCGTTCAACCTCGGCTTCGTTCGTCGCGTTTCATTCTGTTAGGCGGACTGTAAATCCCCTTTTCCGAACACCACGGTGTTCGGTTAGAAAAACGAATGCCATTTTCGGATTTCTCGTGTCAAAACCTTCATAAACCACTACTCTTTTGCTCGATTCGGTAAAGTTGACGCCGAATCCCTTGTAACCCCTTTGTCTCGGTACGGTGTTCTCCAGCTACTCTTTTTGCTTCCTTTTGATTTCGTTTTAGCCTTCAAAATTCCAAAAAAATATATTATACTAATTATTATTTTTTTCAGCCGCGTTTCGCTCTTTCGTAAATTTTACCTGTGCTCGTTTGGTGCTCAAATTGTCATTGTAGGCAGTTTTCTTCGCCTTGTGATACTTCGAACTTTTTTATTGAGGTAAAGGGGTAGATTGATTCATGAATAGTGTGTATTTTGGAATTAATTGAGGCAATTGAGATGTCCCATGATCCCTTAGCTTCACGCGGCTTGGCGTGGATGAGTACCATTGCCACTATGATGGGAAAGACACTCTCTAAGTATTATTATGAATTTAATACGACTGAAATGATGGATATATGTTGCTGAACTGTTATTAGATGTTGTGATATATTTGATTGTAGACTTGCCATGAATGTCTGTGGTTCTCATGTGTTATACTTGTTTGTTACTACTCTATGATGACTATGGTGGTTTGCGTGGTTGAAGAACCACAGTTGGATTAATTATGTGAGTGATATTATAAGTAACATGATGTTTATTTATATATTATTACAATGATGTCTATGTTATTATAAGCAATATAATATTGTGGTGCATATTATTATAATCGTGTAGCTGTTTATATAGTTATAATGATCTTGTAATTATACATACGTTATTATAAATTTGTAGTGAGAATTATGCAGGAAATTCTAATGATAGAAGGGGATTAAATGGCTAAGTTAAAGACTAGCATTAGATTTAATTAGTCATGTGAGATTAGTTGTAATTAGAGCAATGATGTAGATAAAAAGAAAACGATGCAACAAGTGAAGTAGGAGTTCCTAGATATCTTTGTGTAGATAATTTTGCTAAGGAAAAAAATACTAAGTTGTAGAAACCAAGTCAAGAGACTTGCTAAATGGATTTTATAAATTCATAGGAGTTAAATAATGACTCAAACCCCTTAGATTATTGATCACTAATAATTTA
Organism: Calophaca sinica; assembly: GCA_037113605.1. Classification (NCBI taxonomy): domain Eukaryota; kingdom Viridiplantae; phylum Streptophyta; class Magnoliopsida; order Fabales; family Fabaceae; genus Calophaca; species Calophaca sinica. The sequence goes on along the minus strand of CM073734.1, from coordinate 49,023,075 downwards.
TGTGGGATTAATCGTAAGTTTAAAAGGTAGAATTAAAGAAGAGGTGGCTTAAAATTAGATGTTGTTAATAGAATAATTATTTGGTTGATTCTATAGTTGAGGGAGGCTTGTCGACGTACTGACAAGCGATACCTATTCGATATTGTTGTTACCAATCACTCGGTGAGTTAATTGACGTTGTTGATGTTAATTGATAGACACCTTGTCTGATTATATGTTCATGCATCATGGGGTGTCGTCGTTGTTGTTGTTGTTTGCGGTGAGCAACGTGGATACGTACTGGTGACGGCCACGATGGGCATAGTACCCGGCCTTGCGGGTCGATTCGGTAGAGGGGTCTTATATAAAGGCAGAGCACTGCTGGGGCGTCTCAGTTATAAACCGGGTCACCCTGACTAGACACTATACGATATCATGAGTGGCGGGGGCACCCTTACTCGCTTACTTGAGTTTAGTTGGATCCACATGCATTCCGGAGTAGATGTCGGTCTTAGGATTGCATTGTTATACATGTGTTCATAAATGGTTGTTCATGGTGTTGTTGTTGTTATTGATATCATGATGTTGTTGTTGTTGTTATCATAGTTAAGTTGTTAATTATACATGTTGTATGCACATTGCTTAGTTGATTCCTATACTGTTGGTACCATTGTTGCATGTGATTTCTAACCCCTTTGTTGTGGCTACTCATGTGCCATTGCACATGTTTAGATGACGAGTTTGCCGGTAAAGATGATGATGTGCCTGAGGAGTTATTCGTGGATGCGATCACCACGTAGATTAGGATTTTCGTTATTTGTTGTTAAGGATTTGTTTAGTTAGTTGTTTTTTTTATGTAATTATTTAGGGGGTCAGCTCTGAATAGTTTTGACATCGGGGTATTTGTTGTTATTTATTTCTTTTGAATCGACATTGTATGCACTTTGATTTTATTCAGCAATGTTAATTGTTGAGCGTGATGACTCTGCCTTGTTTGAAATTTTTTTATTTGACTGAAAATTTATTGCATGTCGTTTTACTATATTTTATTCTTAAATATCACATGTGGGGTAGAGGGTGTCACATTTGAGGGCTGACATATTAAACGGCCTTCACAAATTTTGCTACCTTAGTTCACAAAAGTTATGTGGCCGAGACGAGTCTGAAAAAGATGTATGATGAATGCCAACTCAAGTGGCAGAAAAGGAAAGATAAGGGTAAGTCAACCCAACAACTGAAAGCTAAAGGAAACCTCAACAAAGGAAAAAAGTTTAACATTCCGAGGCTTCTAAGCCTAAGGAATGCCCCACCTATGGTAAGACTCACAAAGGGGAGTATGCGACGGGGAGGAATATTTGTTTCTTTTGCCATCAACCGGGGCACTACTTGAAGGATTGTCCCAAGATCAAGTCAGGAGCGGCTTCCAAGCCCAATGATCCGATTCAAGGACATGTTTACACCTTGAGTGGCAAGAAGGCTAAGGGTGTGGAAAATCTAATTAAAGACATGTGTCTTCTTCATGATAGCCCTTTAGTGGTCTGGTAAGACTCTGGTGCCACTCACTCATTTATTTCTTGTAAGTGTGCACAAAGGTTGGAGTTAAACTTTTCTTCTCTAACTTTACCACTGAATGTTCAAACACCAGCTGAAGGCAATATTTCCACTTCTTTGATATGCGAAAATTGTCCTCTCCTGATTCAAGGAAGGGTGTTTATAGTCAATTTGGTTTGTTTACCCTTGAAGGGGATAAACATAATCTTAGGCATGGATTGACTTTCGGCCAACCAAGTCATTTTGAATTGTTTTTGTAAAACCATTGAGTTTCCTTCAGTTCAGTCGTATGCTGACCAAGTATGTCGAGATGAAATTGTTGGAACCTAAACGATTGAGAAGTTTAGACCCTCATTAATTTTGATGATAACAAAGTATTTACAAGAGAACAATATCTTCTAATAAGTCTTGAAGTGTGCAGGTATTAAAATCATTTGTGTTTTATAAACTCACTCAAGCAAGAAGAAGAAATTCACAAGAGATTGAATACATTCCATGTGTGTCTGCATCCAGTTCACTCTAGCATCTTGTTTATAGCGAGCGTCCGGTAGTGTTATCTTATGACACATGGTTTTCAATTACTGTGAGCGTCTGTCTTGACTTCTAAGCAAGCATCTGGTCTCACTAATGAAGCACGTGATGGTCATGTTTGTGCTCTTTTACCTCAGCTATTCTGGAATGAAATTCGAATTTGATTTTGTACGCTCATTTTTATGTACAAGGTATCAAAGGTGACACCTTTAGAATAAGACGAAATTCGTACAAGGCAATTGTGAAAAGCAGAGAGTACCATAACGAAAATAGTACCATTCTGATATTCTCTGAAAAAGAAGAAAATGGCATGCTTTTCCAAAATACCTCACCCAATGATTTGGAGCCAAAATTATCTGCAATGGTAATACCCTCAAGGACTCCTATAAATAACCCAAGGTATTCATTAAAGAAGGCTGCTAGAAACTACATTCTACTAAGGCTATTCTTAAGTGAGCAATCAAGTTTCATGCTAAGTTTCTGGAAACTAAAGAACTGAACTTTAGCGTCTTATACTCTTCCTTTTAGAAAGTTATTGTTTAGAGCTTAATCTTTTCATCCTCTCTATGAGAGTTATTTGATTGTATTCAAAAGAAAATACTTTGTGAAAATTGTATTGCCTAGTTACAAGCTTAGTTCCTCAAAGGCTCGAACGTACTGAGTTGTTTTGAGAAGTTAAGAGTATTGTCAAGTTTGTGACAGAAGAATACACTTAAGGAAATTTGTAATCAGTTGATTATAGTGAAAAATCCTTCAGGAACGAAGGGACTAGACGTAGCTACCAGTTTAGTGGTAAACTAGTATAAATCTCTGTGTCTTTTGCTTTACTGCTTTACATTTAGTTTTATCTTGAAAAGAAAAACAAGTTTTCAGAAGTTATTTTCTAGCGTTGGATTGAACTTCAGCATCCGATATCAATCAGCTGTTAAAACAAGCGTTCAAAAGTGTTTTTAAATTAAAGTTTACGAAAAGTTTTCAACACGATTCAACCCCCTTCTTGTGTTCACGTTCAGTTAGTACCAGAGCTCGGCCTCTTGGTTGAGCACTTAACAGTGTTAAGAGAAAAGATCTTATACTGTGACCATGTCTACTGAAGGTGGTCACATGAACCGTCCTCCTCTATTTACTGGAGAAAAATTTGACTACTGGAAAGATAAGATAAAAGCTTTCTTTGAGACACAACAACTTGAGTTGTGGGATATTGTTGAAAGTGGTTACATTGTTCCCGCTAATGCTGCTGGTGTTACTATAGCCATAGAAAACTGGAATGATGAGCAGAAAAAGAGATATCAAATCAATCAAAAAGCTAGATTCATTCTTATCTGTGCCATGTCTGAAAAAGAATATGATAAATGTGGTAAATTTGATATTGCCAAAAAAATTTGGGATTCTCTCGTTTTGTCTTATGAGGGCTCTGCCCAAGTAAGAGAGACTAAAGCTAGCATATTAGTTCATCAATATGAGTTGTTTAAAATGGAAGATGGTAAAAACATTGAATCTATGTTTGAAAGGTTCCAAACACTTGTTCATGGGTTATAGACCCTTTAAAAAAGCTACACCACTCCTGACCATGTGAGAAAGATCTTGAGAAGTTTGACCAAGCAGTAGAGACCCAAAGTCACTGCTACTCAAGAAGTAAAAGATTTAAATGTCTTACGGCTTGAAGATCTTTTGAGTTCTCTGAAAGCTCATGAACTTGAGCTGAATGAGGAAGAACCTGTCAAGAAGAGCAAGTCTATTGCTTTGAAAGTCAAACAAGCACAAAGCCAGCTCTTCTAAAGCCCTTCAGGCTGAAGAAGAATTAGAAGATGGAGCTTCAGAAGGAGATAATGATGGAACAAATGATGAGCTTGCGTTCATATCTAAAAAGATCCAAAGAATGTGGAAGAAAAGAAAATTTCAGAAGAAAGATGTCAAGGAGAAGAAGGAAAGCAAAGACAAAAGCCAAGTTGTTTGCTATGAATGTAAAAAGCCGGGACACTTAAAATCTGAATGTCCTAATCTTAAGGAAAAGCCCATAAGGAGTTCTTTCAAGGGAAAGAAGAAGAGTTTAATGGCTACATGGGAAGACCTGGACCTATCATCCTCTGAGGATGAAAATGAAGAAGATGCCAATCTTGCCCTCATGGCAGACACTAACTTAGACTCTGAAGAAGAAGTTGAAGAGGTAAAAATATATGATTCTTATTTTGAATTTCAACTTGCATTTGATGATCTTATTAAGAATTCTGGCACTCTCTCCATTGAGTATAAAGCTTTGAAAAAGAAATTTTCAAAATTATCTCAAGAATTTCAAATTTTGAACAATGAAAACTCAAAGCTCAATGAAGAGAACCAGAAGCTGAAAACTGAAAATCAGCATCTGGTGGATAACCAGCGTCTGGTCACGACAAGCAATCAGTCGAGAGCTCTCAAGCTGAAAGCTTTGAAGTTAAAGGCAATCCTACGTGTAAATCAAATGATTATGAATATGTCTTTCAAACGTTTCTTGCAGAGAGTGTAACTCGAAGCAAGCAAGCTGCAATGATTTGGGGTGTTAGTAAAACGACAACTCAAGGTCTTGGTTACATATCAAATGAACCCTCTTTAGAAAATGAAAATTCAGCATCTGATAAATCCAATGATCACAGTGAATGCTTGCATTGTACTTACTGCAACAAATCTGGTCATTTTAAAAATGCCTGTACTGTTTTTAAGATTAAGAAGGACAAGTATTCTTCAAGAACTAACAAGAAAGGACCCAAAAAGATATGGGTACCTAAAGATAAAATAGTCTATGTTGTAGACATGCTTAGCAACAAGGTCAACACACCTATTTTAGTACTTAGACAGTGGATGCTCGCGTCACATGACGGGAGAAAAGCATATGTTCTTAGAGCTAAGACCTAGAAAAGAAGGATTTATTGGTTTTGGAGGAAACCAAAAAGGTAAAATAATTGGAATTGGTCGCATTGGTAAAGGCTCTCTTTCCTCTATTGATAATGTCCTCTATGTTGAAGGACTAAAGCATAACTTATTGAGCATAAGTCAATTATGTGATAATAGTTATGATGTCATTTTTACAAAGACTGGATGTTCAGTAAAAAGCAAGAAAGATGGCTTTATTTTCTTTACTGCAAAGAGGAAACAAAATATTTACAAAATTGATCTTTCTGAACTTACAAAACAATATGTCAAGTGTCTAATGTCTGTTGAAGATGAGTGATGGACTTGGCATAAAAGATTACGTCATGCCAGCTTGAGAGTAATCTCAAAATTAAACAAGCACAGTCTTGTTAGAGGCTTACTAAATCTTAAATTCCAATCTGATGCTCTCTGTGAGGCATGTCAAAGAGGAAAACAAGTTAAAACTTTTTTCATTTTAAAAAGTTGTTTCAACCTCTAGACCACTTGAGCTTTTGCATCTTGATCTTTTTGGCCAACAAGGACAACTTTTTTAACTGGAAAGAAATATGGGTTAGTCATTGTTGATGATTTTACTAGGTGGACATGGGTTAGATTCCTTGCCCACAACGATGAGTCATTTAAGATGTTCACTGTTTTCTGCAAATCAGTTCAAAATGAAAAAGGAATTTGTATTTCTTCAATTAGAAGTGATCATGGGGGAGATTTTGAAAATGAAAACTTTCAAAAATTTTGTGAAGAAAATGGCATCTCCCACAATTTCTCCTCTCCTAGAACACCACAATAAAATGGTGTTGTAGAAAGGAAAAATAGGTCCCTCCAAGAAATGGCCACGACCATGATCAATGAAGCTGATATAGCAAAACATTTTTAGGCAGAAGTAGTATACACAGCTTGTTATATTCAAAACAGAGTCTTTATTAGCCCTATTTTGAAAAGACTCCATATGAATTGTGGAAAGGTAGAAAGCCCAACATTTCTTATTTTCATCCCTTTGGTTGCATATGTTATATTCTGAATACTAAGGATCAACTTAGTAAGTTTGATTCCAAAGCTGACAAAGGAATCTTTTTGGGATACTCTGAAAGATCTAAAGCTTTTAGAATATACAATAAAGAAACTTTGATAGTGGAAAAATCCATTTATGTCAAGTTTGATGACAAGAAGCCTAACACTGCCATGTCAGAGGTAGATGAATTATTTTCAGGTTTAGATATTGGTGGTACATCAAACAGTGATCCTACATCTTCAGCGTCCGGTGGTGACAACTAGACACAGGATTTTACTCGAGCAGAAGCTGAAGTCAGAAAAAGTTAGAAATACAAAATCAATCATCCTAAGGATCAAATCATAGGAGAACCTTGATATAGAGTGAGAACAAGATCCTCTTTCAAAGAGCATGCCGATCTTGCACTTCTCTTTGAAGTGGAACCTAAGACGATTGATCAAGCATTGGAAGATGAAGGTTGGATTCTGGCAATGCAGGAAGAGTTGAATCAGTTCCGAAGAAATTATATTTGGAAGTTAGTCACTCTACCAGAAGATAAACAAGCTATTGGTACTAAATAGGTATTTAGAAACAAGATTGATGAAGGTGGTAAGGTAGTGAGAAACAAAGCAAGATTAGTTGCTCAAGGTTACTCACAGGAAAAAAGTATAGATTTTACTAAAACTTTTGCACCTATTGCAAGGTTGGAAGCTATTCGCATTTTACTTTCATTTGTTGCACACCATGAGATAATTCTTTATCAAATGAATGTGAAAAGCGCTTTCTTGAATGGTTTCATAACTGAGGAAGTCTATATGAAACAACCTCCTGGATTTGAAGACACTGAATTTTCTGAACATGTCTTTAAGCTTAAAAGGGCTCTGTATGATCTTAAGCAAGCTCCTAGAGCTTGGTATGATAGACTAAGTTCCTTTTTAATAAAAAAACGGTTTTACCAGAGGTCAAGTAGACACTACTCTATTTAGAAAAACATCAAGCAAGCATTTTATACTTGTTCATATTTATGTTGATGATATCATTTTTGGAGCTACTAATGAAAGTCTTTACAAAGAATTTTCTAAGTTAATGCAGACCGAATTTGAAATGAGTATAATGGGAGAATTGAAGTTCTTCCTTGGAATTCAAATCAAGCAATGCAATGATGGTATTTATATACATTAAAGCAAATGCATCAAGGAATTACTAAAGAAATTCAAGATGGTGGATTGCAAGCCAATGTGTATTCCTATGCATGCTACTTGTATTCTTGGTAAAGATGAAACTGGTAAGAAGGTAGATCAGAAAATGTACAGAGGTATGATTGGATCTCTACTTTATCTTCCTGCTTCAAGACCTGATATTATATTCAGCGTCTACCCGTGTGCAAGATTTCAATCTGATCCTAGAGATTCATACTTGAGTGCTGTTAAAAGAATATTTAGATATTTACAAGGATCTACTAATCTTAGTTTGCTTTATAAGAAATCAAAAGATTACAAGTTAGTAGGATTCTGTGATGCTGACTTTGCTAGAGACCGAATTGAAAGAAAGAGCACAAGTAGAGATTGCCAATTCATTGGAGCAAATCTTGTGTCTTGGTCAAGCAAAAGACAAAGCACCATTGCACTCTCAACAGTAGAAGCTGAATACATCTCAGCAGCAAGTTGCAGTTCTCAACTTCTGTGGATGAAATATCAACTTGAAGACTACTTGATAAAAGAGAGTAATATTTCTATCTTTTGTGACAATATATCTGTAATTTGTCTTACTAAAAATCTAATATTGCATTCTAGAGCAAAGCATATTGAGATAAAGCATCACTTCATAAGGGACTATGTTCAGAAGGGTGTATTTGAAATCAAATTTGTAGACACTGATCATCAGTGGGCTGAAATTTTCACAAAACCCCTTGCTGAAGATAGATTCAATTTTATAAGAAGAAATTTAATTTTTCATCTTATAGAAGAATGATTAATCTCAGCGTCTTGTGAAATATATCATTCAGCATCTGGTATTGCATAAGCATTCACATGTGTACACATATGATATGTCATTCACATTGCATAACTCAGCGTCCGGTGAAATGGTTGCGTGCGTCCGAGCACACACGTGTCACGCGTGTGTGAAACTGAAGCGTCTCATCACACCTACTGAGTCATGATTAATTTTATGTTTTCAATAAAATCTTTTACTTGATTTTACTTTATTTTGGCAACTGCATTTAATGAAAAGGGGAATCTTCATTTTTTTTTTCATTTTTTTTAATCAAAGGAAATGTGAAGAGGTTTTGAAAAAGATAACTGTACCATTTCATCAAAAATTTCCCACTACTCCACCATTGTAAAAAACTGTTTTCTCTCTCTCTCTCTCTCTGTGTGTGTGTGTGTGTGTGATTTCTGTGAAACCCTAAACCTCCATCACCTATTCTCCAACTGCAACCATGACTGATATTAAGGTTGGACAATACTTTGCTATCTTCAACACAATGACAGAAGCAAAAGTCTTGATTGAGAACAAAATCGACTTGAAAAGTTTCAAGCTTTATGGGTTTGATTTAGATGAAGGTTTGACGAATCTGGGCTGGAAAAACTACTTCCTTTGGGAACCTATTGATGCTATGGTTAGCTATCAAGGAAGTCTAGGGAAACATTCATATGCTTTCGGGTGGAATCGTTGAAGGTCATGTCAGAGGTTTCAAGTTAGTGTTTACCATAAACACCATTGCTGATACCATTAAGTGCCCCTGTGAAGGCATTAGTTACTATGCTGGTTGGGAAGACGCTTTCAGAGGAATGGAAAACATCAACGAGGTTCAATTCGAGAACTATCGCCAGTTGAAGGAAAATGATGTAACTCCCTCTGCCAAGGATCTGAAAAGTCATTATAGAGTTCTACACAAAATTATTGCTAAGAGCGTGTTATTCTGAAGACCGGGTCAAGTGACATAGTGAACTACGAGCAGAAGTTCATTATGAGAAATTATGGCCGGTCACAAAATCAACTTGCCTAGGTTGATTTTCAACAATATTGTCAATGCGCTTGTTAGTTCAAGGAAGGGTTCTGCTGGCAAGAAGAATATTATCAAGGCCATTCCCTATGGAGTTCTTCTTACTACAATGATAGTTAAGGATGGAATTGCGAGAAGGCTTAGTGCCTTGATAAACAAAGAAGAAAGAGATAAGTATTTTGAAATTGGTACTATTGTTCTTCCTGAGGTTTTTGGAGTCAATAGCTTGGTGAGAATGAAATTGATCACTGGTAATATGATAAAGAAGGTGAGAAAGGAACAAGGAGAAGTAGCAAGTGCTGATGTTGGTGAAGTTATGCAGAAATCCAGTAGTAGCTCAATGTCTGGTGTGAAAAGAACTATCGAGTCTCCAGCATGGGAGACAAGAAGCAAGAAGCAGAAGGTGCCTCCTGCACCTGAAAGGAGAGATGAACCAAAAGCTGATGCAGACCGAGTCCCCATCAGAAGCATACTGGAGAAGAATAGAAAGGCAGAAGCTGAAAAGTCTGTTTCAGCGTCTGGCCCTAAGAAGCAAGTTCCTCCACCTCCTGCTACTGCCCCTCAAGGCAAGATAAAGAAACTGGTTAGGCTCTCTGAGAAGCTTAAACCAAAGGTACTGGATTTTATCATTGATGATTCAGTTACTGTTTTTGATTTTGATGATGTTATTCCTGCACCACCACTCTTTATTTCATCACCACCAACACACTCCACACAACCCACACTCACCAAAACACAAACCACTGCCCTTATCACCACGCAACCTCTATCCTTTGAACCACAAACCTCCCAGATAACCACAAAATCCAAAACACTTACATTTCCCTTACCACAAACCTCTACCTCCTCAAACACATCCCTCACATTATATATTTCCTCACTCTACTCTCAACCCTTCAATCAATTATTTAAGGTCACTCCCAATAAACCCAAAACCGACAAAGTCAACATGACTTCCTCGCCCACTCTCGCTCTCACTCTTAAACCTACTACATACTTTGGTGCTCGCAAATTTGTGTCATCTGTAAATAAACCAAGGTTTGTAAGAGAATAAGAGTATCATTCTATATATGATCACCTTTCTCTCTGGCACTTGAAGACTTTCACTTCAGGGGCTGCAAGATTAGAAATTTCCCCACTCTCTGAGGAAAATGAGAAACTGCATACTTCTTTTAGTGGAAGGTTGAGACCTCCTCCAAACAGAGGAATCATTGCATTCTCTGTTGATCTTACTCACCATCTGCCACAACATGAACCTCTCAATCTGGAAGAGTGCGGAAGGTGGATCTCAGATGAAGATATGGCTTTCATGGCTCACTGCCTTGAAATGAAAAAGATTGAGTTGGTTTATTTGAACAAAGATCCTACCTCAGCATCTGTTAAGATAGTTCCTGATAGGCAAAGGTGGCTTCCATGGTCAATTCCTGGGGAGAGGAAGGAACCGGCTCCTAGAAGACTTCCAAAGAAAATTGGTATCAAGGAATTCAAGGAAGCTCCCAGAAAATACAATGTCAAAGCATTTTCTAAGAATCTGGTTAAAACGCTATCTGAAGACTATGCTCAGCAAGTCTACTTGAACTTGCTCAAGAGAGATTCTTGGAACACTGGCCCCTCTGGCTGTAGTAAAGTAGAGAAAGCCACTATTCCCACTGTTAGCTCTATCAGCAGGGTAACTGACCCAAACCTTGCCATTCTCCACTTTGATGATATGTTCATGTGTACTGTTGTTAGGCCTCCAAGTTTCACTAAACTGCAAGACCAATGGGCTGTTATTAGCAAACATCTAGATATTGGCTTCAGTTGGAGTAGAATGGGAACAGATTGGAAAGACAAGGCTATTCTGCCTCGTTTGAAGGTTGTCACGGAAGATGAAGATGACAAAGGAAATCTGACAAGGATTTATTTGGAAGAAAATGACTGTATCAATAAGTGTCTTGCTGAGACAGGAGAAATCATAAGAAGAGAATTGTCACAAGTTGAGCTGAAAAAGTTCGATGAATATGTTGATGCCCTCTTCAAGCACAGAGAAACTATTTTTCTTAGTATGCTTTTACGTAGAAGAAATAGTGCTTAGATGGGAAAGGGGCATGGAGTTTGAGAAACAGAAGCTGGGAAGACTCATCAAATTGAGTTTACTAAATGATGATTTCTTTTCGAAGGCTCAGGAAAGAAAGGAAAGGAAATTGAGATTGTAACAGGAAGTGCTTGCAGAGCATTAGAAGCAGGAATCACAAAGGGCTGTTATTGCATAAGCTGAACAAATTCCAGAAGTTGCTCCTGCTCCTCCTACTGCTGATGATGAAGTTGTCATCTTGCCAAGAGCTGAATTTGAAGCTATCATGGCTACAAATCAGAAGGTGAATCAGTTGGAAAGCACTGTGAACTACCTCATGGAACGCCTCAACCAAATCCTTCCTCCTCCTTAAATTTTTTTTTATGTTTTTGTATTAAGTATTAAATTAGTACAATTGCTTTTTTGCAAATATTATCATTTAAATGATCTAACCTTTACTCTCAAATTTTTCTCGTGTTATTTATTCCTTGTTTTGACTATGATGTGTTTTTACACTCTTTGTCTGATGACAAAAGGGGGAGTAAAAGTAAGGTTTGATGAACACGCTTAAGCTTCACACTTCATTCATCATTCATCATACATAACATTTTTTTTGTTGCTCTGATACTCATTGATATTAATTAACACAATTATATTTATTATTGTTACAATGATCTTAGCATCTGATCTTCAATTTATTGGTACAATAATGTCAGCATCCGGTCTCAACGACTATGTGAATATATGCTCTGATACATGTCTGCATTATACAATCTTATAAATGCTCTAATAATTGAAAATACTTTAATACTTGAAAATATTTAATTATATCTGAGTATGTTGAACTTAGGGGGAGACCTTTGAAATTATTTTTGAAACTAAATTGTTCATTAACCTTGGATATTTGTCATTATCAAAAAAGGGTAGATTGTTGGAGCCTAAACGATTGAGAAGTTTAGACCCTCATTAATTTTGATGATAACAAAGTATTTACAAGAGAATAATTTATCTTCTAACAAGTCTTGAAGTGTGCAGGTATTAAAATCATTTGTGTTTTATAAACTCACTCAAGCAACAAGAAGAAATTCACAAAAGATTGAATACATTCCATGTGTGTCTGCTTCTGGTTCACTCCAGCATCTTGTTTATAGCGGCATCTGGTAGTGTTATCTTATGACACGTGGTTTTCAATTGCTGTGAGCATCCGTCTTGACTTATGAGCAAGCATTTGGTCTCACTAATGAAGCACATGATGGTCACGTTTGTGCTCTTTTACCTCAGCTATTCTGGAACAGAATTCGAATTTGATTTTGTGCACTTATTTTCATGTATGAGGTATCAAAGGTGACACCTTTAGAATAAGACAAAATTCATACAAGGCAATTGTGAAAAGCAGATAGTACCATAACAGAAATATGTACTATTCTGATATTCTCTGGAAAGGAAGAAATGGACATGCTTTTTCAAAATACCTCACCCGATGATTTGGAGCCAAAATTATCTGCCACGGTAATACCCTCAAGGACTCCTATAAATACCCCAAAGTATTCATTGAAGAAGGCTGCTAGAAACTACATTCTGCTAAGGCTATTCTCAAGTGAGCAATCAAGTTTCGTACCAAGTTTCTGGAAACCAAAGAACTGAACTTCAGCGTCTTATACTCTTTCTTTTAGAAAGTTATTGTTTTGAGCTTAATCTTTTCATCCTCTCTGTGAGAGTTATTTGATTGTATTCAAAAGAAAATACTTTGTGAAAGTTGTATTGCCTAGTTATAGGCTTAATTCCTCAAAGGCTTAAACGTACTGAGTCGTTTTTAGAAGTTAACAGTATTGTCAAGTTTGTGATAGAAGAATACTCTTAAGGAAATTTGTAATCAGTTGATTATAGTGAAAAATCCTTCAGGAATGAAGGGACTAGATGTAGCTGCCAGTTTGGTGGTGAACTAGTATAAATCTCTGTGTCTCTTGCTTTACAGCTTTACATTTAGTTTTATCTTGAAAAGAAAAACAAGTTTTCAGAAGTTATTTTCCAGCGTCTGATTGAACTTCAGCATCCGATATCAATCAGTTGTTATAACAAGTGTTCAAAAGTGTTTTTAAATTAAAGTTTGTGAAAACTTTTCAACACAATTCAACCCCCTTCTTGTGTTCACGTTCAGGAATGGCTAGCGTTTCCCAACTAAACCAATGTTTGGTTGAAGGACACGCAGGATACATTTTGCTACTCTCTTCAATTTTGGAGATTGATCTAGATTTGACCACCATTCCTGTAGTGAATGAATTTCTAGATGTATTTCCGAATGACGTTACTTCTTTACCTCTTGATAGAGAAGTAGAGTTTTCCGATTATTCTTCTTAACTCAGTACTTAGTAGTATCCATATATTCTTCCTCTCTGTGTTTAAAATGCTTGTTGCAGTCTAGACGGAGGAGGTTAAATTGCAAACGGGTTTCCTTTGGGGTGGGGTATTGGGGCAATGGAAAATACCATGGGTAAGTTAGGCGGTAGTGTGTTAACCGAAGGAGGAATGAGGGTTAGGTGTGAAAGATCATAGGCTGATAAATCTAAGTTTGTTGGGTAAATGGCAGTGGCGCTGCTATCTGGGGCAATGAGGGTCTGGAAGGAGGTTTTAGTGGATAAGTATGGGGAGGGGGTAGTGAATAATCCCAATTTGGGTGCCCTGAGGAATCCCTATTGGCCACACATATAAAGCAACAACATGAACGTGGCAAAAACACAAGAAAAGGGGGTTTGAATAGGATTTTAGAAATCTTTTTCTTAAACTTGTATGGTTATAAAAACTTTTTCAAAACAACTCTTTAATAAAATAAAGCAGTACGTAAGAAAGGAGAAGAAAGGAGAGAATGACACAATGATTTATACTAGTTCACTATCACCTAATAGCTACGTCTAGTCCCTGCACACACTTGAAGGATTTCTCCACTATAATCAACCTGATTACACATGAGAGTATAATACTGCCAATCTGGCTATACTCTCAACTTCTTAGAACGACTTGGTACAGCCAAGCCTATATGGAATACAGCCACTACTGGGCTAAATATAAAGTTCAAAAATGATTTGAAACAATATCAAAATAACTCTCACAGAGAGGATATTCAATAAAAAAACTCAAGCACAAGTAATAACTTCCAAACTCAAAGGATAAAAATGATTAAGTGCTTTGTTCAATGTGATCTTAGATCTTGGAATGATTCTTGGTTGCTCACTTAGTATCACAGTGTTAACCTACTTCAGTGAGTGAAGCAAGGTATATATAGCTAGGGTTGTGAATAGTGTCGTTGAGACCTAATAGCTCTTTTCACTCTAGGTCAAAACTTCAGATCCCCTTTTTGTGGCTTTAACAAGTCATGTCGTTTTCCACTCTGCTCAAAGCATACTGACACAGTAGACAAAATCAGAATGTTTGTCTCTTATGAGCTTTTTGAATATTAGACCCTTCGAGAACAAGTTTCCTGATGATTATATTCGTTGACATTCTCTTTGGCCTTTGATACCACGTACATTAAATACTTCATCAATGAGGTCTCTTAAACACGTGAAGTAGCCTTAAATAAGCTTTAGTCTATTTCCTATCAGAGCTACACTATTCACCAAAGTGAGTACTGTTCATCAGATTGAGCTTAAAACAGAGGCAACTTCTTCAGCGTAGAATTCATCTGCCTTTCATAAAACAGAGAGTCTTGTATAATTGCATGAAGGCTTCCACAAAGTGGTCTAACCATAGTCTATTGTATGCGTTGATTGAAGACTAGAGTGTTGACCAAACAGAATATGGTCTCAATTGAATGTTGTCTACCAGAGCGTTGACTGACTAAACAGAGTTGACCAAGTCAAGAGCTAGTCTTGCCAGAGCTTGGTTTACCAACAGAGTTGACTAAGTCATGTATTGTCTCACCAGAGCGTTGACCACCAATAGAGTTGACCAACTTCAAAGCAAGGCTTTCATATGATGTCAACATCAAAACAGAGGATCAATGCCAGACTTAGTGATTTCACTAAGTCTTCTGAGATATCTTCTTCTGATGAATAGTGATTTCTACACACTAACAAACACATCAGAGAATAAATTGTTCTCTTAATCATTTGTTATCATCAAAACAATTAAGGGTCATTGTTTCTGAATCCACTTGATTCCAACAATCTCCCCCTTTTGATGATGACAAATACATATATTGATGAACAATTTATCTTTAGAAAAATATTTATTTCAAATAATTTCAGAGGCTCCCCCTGAATTAAGCATATATAAATATTTTCTAAGTGTAAATATCATATCACATTCAATACAGTATTAGAGCATTTGATGCAGTATCAGAACTTGCCAAACAAATATATACAACTTTCAGAGCACATAACTTCATTCCAACTTAATGTATCAAAGTTAATAGTGCAAGAAATGCAATGCATGATGACACTTGGTTGATACATTAGGTTCATCAATTACTCTATCTACATTTTCTTCTCCCCCTTTTGTCATTAGACAAAAAGGTTAAGACAGAAATAAAGAGCATCATAATCAAAACAGTTTAAGAAAGATAAAGTGAAAACTATAAGTGCCAAAAATTGATTTCATTATACTATAAAGTCAAAGTACAAAAGATGTAACAAAAAAAAAATAAGAGGCTAAAACAAAAAATATGGGAAAAGCCTAAGGTTTTCTATGGCTTGTCCAGTCGGGCTAGAATAGCCTGCAGTAACTCAGTCATCTTGTCCTGCCTTCTGTCAGATTCTTCAAAATGCTTCTCAGTTGCTTCCATGAACTTGGTGAACTTCTTGTTTTCTTCAACAAGTTTATCGAAAACATCTTGAGGAACCACCACAGAATGGCTTTCAGTAGCAGAGATAGAAGCTGTCCCTGAAGAGGATGGTTGAGCAACTATTACAGTAAAGGCAGGAGGAGGTGTAACGGGTTCTTGTTGAGGTGGCGGTACACGAGGAGGAGGAGGAGGAAGAAGAATTGGAGCAGGTTCAGGTTCCCAAACAATAGGAGTTATGTCCTTTGGAGGAACTTTCCATTTAAGAGCAGCGTGCCATCTCCTATTTCTTTCAAGTTGATCTTGTTTGTACTTATTAAACCAGTTACGCACAATTACCCAATTTTCATAGCGGTCCTCTTGAGCTAGTTTAGAAAGAACTTCATCAACTCTTTCTTCTCCAAGGAATTTCCAGAAGCGATACTCTCGGTATCTCACAGCCTTAAGAGACTCAAAACTAGCAATCAAATGGGGATAGCATTCAGGCACAACTTTTGGTGAGGTTTGACATCACTCTGAGCATCTGGACCAGGGGTTGTAGGAAGAGCCAGAGTTGGAGGATCAATGATGGCAACATCATCATCATCAGATTCCAAAACAAGATCCTGAACTATCTCAGAGGCATTTGCAGCTGTAATGGGTATTTCATCTTCCTCCATAGGTTCTGCAATAGACGCAGGTTCTGCCAATATGGGTGAATGGAGTGGAGAAATGGATTGAGGCAGGAAATGGACAAGAATAGGGAGTCTAAATGTGGGGTCAGGCACGGGTTGAAGTATGGTGAGGGGTAGTGCTTCACAAACAGTATCAGAGCCAGGTAAGGGGATTAATGTTTCTTGGACAGAGGGCTCAGGTTCTGTTTCAGTAACAGGTTCGGATTGTGAAGGTATGTTGAGGTCAGGTTGAATGAATGAAGGTGAAGGAGGTCTAAGAGATGACTTAGGTTTAGGTGGTGCTGGTGTTTTGGTTGGTTATGGGTTAGGTGATGGAATGTGAGTGGTTTTGATGTTGGTGATGCAGAAGTAGAGGTTGAAGGGTGAATAACTGAAATGGGTTCAATATAAGGAATTTGAACTTGGGGTAGTGGTCGTTGTCTCTGTCTCAGAGGAACATAATCAGCTTCCTCATCATTAGATGACGATGAGTCTGAGGGTAAAGAAGGCAAAGGCTTTTTAGGAGGAGAGGGTTTCTTAGAAGGTTTGGGTTGAGAAGGTTTTGATGGGGGAATAGGTTTAGAGGGTTAAGGAGGAAGGATTGGTTTAGACACAATAGGTTGTGTGGAATGTTCAGACCCAACAGATGCAGAACCATAAACAGAATCATACAAATGTATTGCATCATCTAGTACCTTAGTTTTCTTTGCTGCTGGGAGATCACCTAACTTAGTTATCCTTTTCAACTTTGAAGTGATAGGTGCAGCAGTAGTGTTGATGGTTACAGTAGCAACAGTGCCGGAGGCAACAGCAGGAGCAGTGGAGGAAGGAGTAGTAGCTGTAACAGAGGCTTGTCCCTTTAGCCTTTCTTCTTTAAGGTGTAGGTAATATTGATAGTTGTCTTCTTTGGATTTGGCTATCATCTCATCAACTTCAACTTTCTTCTCCTCAATTTCTTCTGGCATCACTGAGGGCATGAATGCAGGTCTCACTGGTTGAACTAAGTGAGTGGGCTCAGCAATGTGGATGCCAGTGCTCTTAGTTACTCTCCTGGTTGGCTTAGCAGTAACTTCACTTATCTTCCTCTTTCCCTTCCTTACAGGTTTTCTGCCACATTCTTCTTCATTTTGCATCTCAGCAATAATTTCTTCGGATAGAAGCTTCATTCTCCTCAAGTTCTCACTAGAGAAGGTTGGTACACGCATGGTTTTGAGTGCAACTCCAGCTTCTTCAGTTTGAAGCTCTTGAAGATGTCGAATCAAGCCTTGATTTTCTATTATAGCAGAAAGCATCCTTCCATAAGGGATGTTCAAGTTTTTCCCTTTTCTGGAGAACATAATGTTTCTGCGCAGATGATAAAAAATGAGGCTTGGCATGTTGAGTTTGGCCTTGGTCTCATAGTTCCACATAATGAACTTGTGGTCACTGCTCACAGTGTCCACGGATCCAAATTTCGCAACAATGCAGTGCATTATGATCTTGAAGAGCACTTTGAACCTGTTCTTCATGTCCACAGCCTTAGAACTACCAGGTTTCTCATAGATGGAGTCGTTTATTGTTTTCCAGTCACCAAAATCCTTTTCCCAGCCTTCTTTGATAATAGCTCCAGAATTAGGGCATTTGATAACATCAGCAATGATGTCCCGAGTGATCAAAATATTCTTCTTCTAAATGTAGCTGTGAATGGTGTTGTCCTTGCATCGAGCATACATCCAAAATTCCTTTACCAGTTCCTCATATACTGGGTAGTTTTCCATACAAAAGAAATCCATTATACCCATATCAACGAAATCAGTTCGGAAGGTGTACCCTTTATCAGCTAAGTCTTGGAAGTTAACTTGGTGTTCCACCAACACCTTCAGTTGGTGTTGCTCAGCGTTCACTAAGATAGGTTGAGGTTCTTCCTCAGGACCATAAGCAAACAGTTGTAGAGCGGCCATTGCAAGTACAGAGAATTGCAGAGAGAAGGTAGAAGACGAAAGTGGTTTAGGGTTATAAACAGTGAGGTTTCTCAGAGAGATAGTGTGAGTAGTGGGTGTAGTGAGTGAGTGGGTGGGTAATAAAACGTGTTGAAGAAGGCAAACCGCTTTTTTCAATTTTCAAAATAAATGAAATAAATAATGTGTCATTTCAAAACTGAAACATGCCACACACTGAGTAAATGAGGTGCAATAAAACTATCCTCGGGTAGTAAAAGATAATAATGACTAAGTGAGACTAACTTTCAGCCACTAACGCATAAACCAGTCTCATAGAGACACGGTTACACAAAGATTCCCAGAGATACCTTTGTGATTAGTGCAACAGACTCATATGAACAGTCATCAAAACAGATGATACAAAAATTAAATAATAATAATAAGATAATAAATTATATACAAATGATTAATAATTAAGCAATAATCAGAGCTAACATATAATCAGAGGCACATATCAGACCGACTCACATATGCAAACAGAGGCACGTGTGCAACAACAGAGGCAGCAACAAAACAGAGGCAAATAAGCATTCAGATGCAGACATTTCAGAGGCACATAAAACAGAGGCAACCATATTCAAATTAAACACTTAATCCTTTATAAGATGAAAATTCAAATTCTTTCATATAAAGTTGAGTCTATCTTCAGCAAGGGGTTTTGTAAAGATATCTGCCCATTGATGGTCAGTATCAATAAATTTAATTTCAAGTATCCCTTTCTGAACATAATCTCTAATGAAATGATGTTTAATTTCAGTATGTTTAGCACATGAATATAAGATAGGATTTTTAGTCAAACATATTGTAGAGGTATTATCACAGTATATAGGAATGTTACTCTCTTTAATCTGGTAGTCTTCAAGCTGATACTTCATCCATAGTAGTTGTGAGCTACAGCTTGCAACAGATATATACCCAGATTCTGCTGTTGATAGTGCAATTGTGTTTTGCCTTTTGCTGGACCAAGAGATAAGGTTTGCTCCAAGAAATTGGCAGCCACCGCTTGTGCTCTTTCTTTCAATTCTATCTCCAGCAAAGTCAGCATCATAGAAACCTACTAACTTGTAATTTTCTAAACACTTATAAAGCAAACCAAGATTAGTAGTTCCTTTGAGATACCTAAAGATTCTCTTAACAACAGTTAAGTGAGATTCTCTAGGGTCAGATTGGAATCTTGCACATAAGCACACACTAAACATAATATCAGGCCTTGAGACAGTAAGATAAAGGAATGATCCAATCATACCTCTATATACCTTTTGGTCTACCTTTTTACTAGATTCATCTTTGCCGAGAGCACATGTTGGATGCATTGGTGTGCTCATAGGTTTGGTTTCCTCAAGCTTGAACTTCTTTAAGAGTTCTTTCACATATTTAGTCTGATGGATATAGGTTCCATCTTGACATTGCTTGATTTGAATACCAAGAAAGAATTTTAATTCTCCCATCAGACTCATTTCAAACTCATTCTGCATAAGCTTAGAGAATTCGTCACAAAGAGATTCATTAGTAGCACCAAAAAATAATATCGTCAATATATATTTGAACTATAATAAAATGCTTTTTAGATGATTTTCTAAAGAGTGTAGTGTCTACATGTTCTCTTTCAAAACCATTTGACATTAAAAAGGAACTTAATCTGTCATACCAAGCTCTTGGAGCTTGTTTAAGACCATAAAGAGCCTTTTTAAGTTTGAAAACATGTTCTGGATAAGCAATGTCTTCAAATCCAGGTGGTTGTTTTACAAATACTTCCTCACTTTTAAAACCATTTAAAAATGCACTCTTAACATCCATTTGATATAAAGTAATGCCATGATGTGCAGTAAATGATAATAAGAATCTAATTGCTTCAAGTCTAGCTACAGGAGCGAAGGTTTCAGTATAATCAATACCTTCCTCTTGTGAGTACCCTTGAGCAACAAGTCTTGCCTTGTTTCTTACCACTTTGCCATCTTCATGAAGTTTGTTTCTGAAAACCCACTTGGTTCCAATGGCTTGCTTATCCTCTGGAGGAGGCACAAGCTTCCAAACATCATTCCTCTGAAATTGATTGAACTCTTCTTGCATATCAAGTATCCATCCATCGTCTATTAGTGCTTCATTAATTGTTTTGGGTTCTATTTCTGACAACAATGCAAAGTCGGAGTGTTCCCTGAGAGATGATCTCATTCTAACTCTATCACTTGGTTCACAATAATCTGGTCCTTTGGGTGATGAGGTTTGAACTTCCAGTCTGTTAATGGTTCTCTTAGGTTTTATCACCAGACGCAGAACCCAACACAGAATCAGAGTCAGTACCTGTGACACCTTCATCTGTTTCTTTGCTTATCTGTAAATCTGCAAAGACTTCATCTAGCTCTGACATTTCATTGTCAGGCTTCTTGTCATCAAATCTCACATGCATAGATTCATCAACAATTAATATTTCTTTGTGGTATACTATGTAAGCTTTAGAGCGTTCAGAATATCCTAAAAAGATAGCTTTGTGCGATTTTGAATCAAAGTTTCCAAGACTGTCCTTTGTATTGAGAACAAAGCAGTCACACCCAAATTAGTGAAAGCATGAAATGTTGGGTTTTCTTCCTTTCCACAATTCATAAGGAGTCTTATTCAAGATAGGTATAATATAGATTCTATTTTGAATATAACATGCAGTGTTTACTGCTTCTGCCCAAAAGTGCTTTGCAATATTAGTTTCGTGAATCATGGTTCTGGCCATTTCTTGTAAAGATCTATTTTTCCTTTCTACAACACCAGTTTGTTGTGGTGTTCTTGGGGATGAAAAATTGTGAGAGATGTCATGCTCTTCACAAAAGTTTTGAAATGATTCATTTTCAAATTCTCCACCATGATCACTTCTAATAGTTGTAATACAAAAACCTTTTTCATTTTGCACTTGTTTGCAGAACACAGAAAATATTGCAAATAACTCATCCTTGTGAGCTAGGAATTTTACCCATGTCCATCTAGTATAGTCATCAACAATAACAAGCCCATATTTCTTTCTAGACAAAGATGCGGTTTTAGTTAGTCCAAATAAATCTAAATGCAAAAGCTCAAGTAGCCTTGAGGTGGAAACAATATTTTTGGATTCAAAAGAGGATTTTGTTTGTTTATCTTTTTGGCATGCTTCACAAAGAGCATCAGATTGATACCTAGGATTTGGTAGCTGTAACACCCCGTTTCCGGAGCGCTACTGTGCAACCCAATCTGATGCTGAAAAACATTTAATGCTTATATGCTTTCATCAAAAAGTACTCTTCTGTATTTCGCAATGGAAAGTACTCTTCTGTATTTCGCAATGGAAAATAGGAGTAATTTTTTTTTCTTTTTCTTTCCTTGAAATCCTTTTCAAAATTGAGACATAAAGAGTACTGCAGTTTTCTAAATGATGTCAAATCAGTCTTTTGCAAATATTAGAGTATATCACATCACAATTAATGCTTCAGATCACATAAGACATAACATTATCATTTCGCACTGAGGCGAGTTTTTCGAAGAGTGTAATTACAAGGAAATACTTAATTACGCAAATAATCAAAACAAAACCCTAAGCTAAGCTGGCCAACAACTATAAACTTCACTAAAAAAGTCATTCAGCAAGATCACAACACAAAGCACTCAGAGGAATCTTCCTCCACTGGCTCATTCTTCAATACATCCGGGATGGACGAAACAACAGCAGCAATGTGACACTCCATTTGGTAACATCCATAAGAATGTCCAATCCAACAACAGTGCAAGGGTAAATTCTTTGTCCACGAGTTTATCATAGGCTATGTTGCATGCAAACAAGATATATATATAATACAACAACACGCCTTTATATACATATACATACTTAATAGACCACACATATCATCATGGTAGATCAAGCATTTGCATGTGAACAGACAAATCAACAAATCAGATCAACAATCTAGTCACCACAATATTAAACAATTGCATGTGAGCAAACAGTTCTATCAGTAGATCAATGATCTAGTCATCATAATGTCGGATTCATCAAACAATTCATCACATACCATAAATGTGGTTAGCCATGCATGCCAATGCATTATGAACAAGTTTGTGTATACACTTGCAGCCTTAAACAAGGACAGCAATAGGAGCAAGAAAAGCCTTTTCCAGGTTCGAACAAATTCCCTTACCAAGGGTATAGCCACACATTAGGCCGTGTTGCCAACTACTACCTCTGGTCCAATGGGTATCGTGGGTAGCTGGCAAATGAAGTGACAACCCGCCCTTTTGAAGTCCTTAAGACAATTAAACGCTACGAGTGTCGATGCTCAATGGTCAGTATGCATCCAAACAATTTTTTTATACAACCCACTTATCTTTAAGGAGCGTCTGAGACATAATTTATTTTAATCAATGCGGATCGACGAGTCCTCACTTTCTTAATGAATTTTTAAATCTCAGTTTTGGTGTCACATCTAAGTGATATTGTGCCAGAAATAGCTTTTGAGCTTAGGTCGTTGGAACCCTAGTTGTGCTAAATAAGGCATTAGGGGAATTCCCAGGAAAGAGAGGCGGTGCGAACACTCTTAATTACCAAGTCTTTCCTAGCCAGAATTTTCCCAGATGCATCATTCAACTCAACCATTTTCGTAAATTTTACTCAAGTTCTTTTTCTACTATGGTTCCATTGAAAAATTCTTTGCAAGCTTTGACTAGTTTTACTAAAATCCTCACGCTTACTTTTAAGTCAAAATGCCCCTTAATATTTCTTTTATGTAACTTTTCTCAGCTTATGGAATCGCATCGGATTTACCGTTTGTAAATCGTCAAACCAATAACAGTAGATCGTCGCATTATTAATTAATCCATCATCATTGACCTTATTTATGCATACCTTAATCAATTCCAAGTTCAAATCAAAACATTCATAATTGATTTAAGACATAAAATCCAAATTATTGTTGCCACACGGGGCCAAAAACATCCTACAATATCTCTACAACACATAGTAATACTACAACTACTACCACACAATTAACAATCAATCAAACCACTCAACAAACAAGGCGAAAAGCCCAAACTCATTATGTAAGAATTTCTCTTATCTTAGGCGCTTTAACAATCCAAGCAAGGCAATTCCAAACTATCGTCAAGTCAAACCTCGTGCGAACCTTAAGCACGAACCTTAACAACACAAACTTAATGCAATTAGAACCCAAAAACACAAGTCCTAACACCCTAGGACAGCCACGGTTTGGGTCCCTAAAAGGCCTAAGAATTACTCACTTAATCCCATTTGAATCACACCTAGTCATATGTCATGAATCAAGTCAAAGTTATGCAAGTATTGAAACTTTTTCAAACACTACACACTTAGAAAAATACCTAACCCAAAATTTTACCAATTGGAATAGTGTTTTACCACTTTGAACAGTGTTTTCCAACTTTGAATCACTTTTTAAAACACTAAAACATGTCACCAAATTTTAGAAACAATTTCATTACAAGTTCAAAACAATTATTGAAACATAAACCAAATCTTTTCCCAAAATCAAACTTCTTTGAAATGTTTTGCCAAATCAAATTCTTAACCAACTTTTACAATATTTTAGAGACATAAAACAACTTAAAAGAATGTTTAAGAATAACATAAGGGCCACGGTTTTGGTGCCCTAAAACAACCCCAAAATTTTCAGCTTTTCATTTCCAAAACATATCATTTCACCACACTTAAATCCTTAAACCTTAAACCAACTTCCATAACATCTAACATACTTTAAAATCAAGTTAAAACATCCCCCAAAAAAATCTTAGAGGCCATGGTTTCTAGCCTTCTAAACAACCAAATTTATTTTTCTAAAACTTTGTAAAACATGCTTATATGACAAGTTTTCAAACATACTACTCAAAACCCTCCAAGAACTAACTCCAAATCAAAAAAATCAAGCCAACATCAAGCCCCCAACAGCCCTATAAATTCGACCAGAACCAAGAGTTGAAGTTTTCAAATTTTAAAAACACTAAACAAGCTTAATCATGGAGGAAAAAGATGGATCTAAAGATTAAACAAGCTAATACATCAAGATCTAACAATTTCTAAACAAAACAACACTAAAACCTTGAAGAACTCTTCCATAGCAGCCAATAGGAAAATAACATGGGTTAGGAGGCTTACCAAGAAGTCTAGGGATGGTTGATCAAGAATCAAGAACAAAGGAAGGAAGTTTGCACTCAAAAACACTAAGTTTCTCAAGATTTCTCACACTTTCTCTCTCTAGAATTTTCTCCACCAAGCATAAATGGAAAAATTATGAAGGGGCTGATCTCCTATTTATAAAGATCTCAAGGGACAAGGAAGAGATAAAAATTGTTCATTTAGTTGGATCTTAACCATTTAGTTACAAACTAACTAAGTAACCTAACTACCATTCACACCTAAGCCAATCAAAACATTCCATTTGCCCAAGGTGGGTCCCAAGCATGTGTCTTGGCTCCCATTGGTCTAAAGTGGTCGACATCCCCCTAAAAAAATCAAAGGGTTTCGCTTCGGCGCGTTATCGATCAACCAGGTGCGCGGCGTTCCACGTCTGTTAGGGTTTTTGTACCAAAAACTCCAAAAATAAATCTAATAAATTATTCTATACTCAAAAATTATTAATCAACCAAAATGTCCCCAAAAATATTAGAAGTATTTCTATGAATGTCGCTTTCTCGATTTACGAGCTAAAACGCTACCGTAGTGCAGTTCTGGGTATAGACAATATACTAATTATTTTCTGATGCCCAAAAATTCCAGAAAAATTTCCAATGAATCCTAAATATTGGAAAATGCTAAGATCTAAAATTTTATAAAATTTGGATCACGTTTGGGCATGTTTCAGTTAGAAACTCACCCAATAGCCTAGTTACTAAGTAATTCAATGAAATTCTCGGCGTAATAAAAACTGTAAATTAGTGAGGATCACTAATTTCAATTTCTCTTGTCATCTAGATATTATTCAAACAATAAAATCATCAATATAAAAATCATAAAAATAAAAGTCATATTAAATATGATATAAAACAGACAATTTGATAATTAACTAAACATTGAAAATCCAAACTGTGACTTATAAATATCTATTAAGTCCTAAAAATTATTTCTCCTTCAATAAAATATTTTTCTTTAATCAAACAAAAAAAAATTCACATTTTTCAAACTTAATTCATATTAAAAACAGTATACGTCTACACTGTCTCTTAATCTGAATTAATCTGAATTAATTACTAAAACAGTAAATTGTTTACAATAAATCTTTGTAGTTCTCCGTACTTTTAACAAACCATTAAGGTGATCAATCTCTATGATTTATTTTCAAGTAGTTAAAACTGTAAAATAAATTTCATAAAAATTGGGATGTTACAGTAGCCCTCTAACAAGTTATTTCTTGTTAAGCTTTGAGATTAACCTCAAGCTGACATAACCCAATCTTTTGTGCCAAGTCCATTGCTCTTCATCAACTGACAAAAAGCATTTTACATTTTGATTTGCCAACTCAGAAAGTTTTATTTTATAAATATTGTTCTTTCTCTTTGCCTTAAAGAAAATGGATCCATCCTTTTTGCTTTTGACTATACAGGCATTATAACTAAAGCCAACATCATAACCACTATGGCATAATTGACTTACACTTAATAGGTTATGCTTCAGGCCATCAACCAATAGGACATTATCAATAGAAGGTAGGAATTTCTCACCAACTTTTCCACTTCCAATGATTTTCCCTTTTTGGTTTCCTCCGAAACCTACTGTTCCACTTTCTTTAAGTTGGAGTTCTTGGAACATATGCCTTTCTCCTGTCATGTGACGTGAGCGTCCACTGTCCAATTACCAGGACTGGTGTTGTAACTCTGTTGCTAAGCAGATCTGCAACATATACAATTTTGTCCTTAGGTACCCAAATCTTTTTGGGTCCTCTTTTGTTAGTTCTAGAAGGAAACTTGTCCTTCTTATTTTTCAATTCATAACAAGTACTTCTAATGTGTCCTTTCTTATTGCAAAAGGTACAAAGCAGACAGTCACTATGATTGTTGGTATCTTTGGTTTTCAAATTTGTGTTTTGAAAGGTAGGTTCCTCTGGTTTGTAACCAAGACCCTTTTTACCATTTTTGCTTACGCCCCAAATCATAGATGCTTGTTTGCTTCGTGTAACACATTTAGCAAGGAATCTTTGAAATCCCTCTTCATATTTTGAAGAGTTACATACAACCTTTTCCTCAGTCATAGCGCTGTCATTCACCAAACGGTAATTTTCAGCTTTGAGCTTCTCATTCTCCTCATTGAGTATTTGAAATTCTTTTGAAAGTTTTGAGAATTTCTTTTTTAAAGCTTTATACTCAGTGTTGAGTTCAGAAGATTCATCTAATAGTTCATCAAAAGCTATTTCAATATCACAAGATGGATTAGAATCTACCTCTTCATCTTCTTATTCACTGTCTGACCCTGTGGTCGCCATTAGAGCCATGTTTGCTTGTTCCTCATCATCATCATCAGATGAAGATGAATCAGAATCATCCCATATTGCCATGAGACCTTTCTTCTTCTTGCTTTTGAAACCACCTCTCCTTGGTTTCTCGAGTTATGGACATTCAGACTTGAAATGTCCTGGCTTTTTGCACTCGTAGCAAGTAACTTGGCTTTTGTCCTTGTAGTCCTTTTTATCCCTTGAGTCTTGCCTTTCCCTTGAGTCCTTCTTGTGGAACTCCTTTCTGAACCTTCCTTTGTTTTTCCACATACGTTGAATTTTCCTTGATATTAAGGAAATTTTTTCGTTTGTGTCTCCATCGCTTTCATCAAACGATGCTTTGTCTGTTTCCAGTTTCAACTTGTAGAGCTTTGGAGGAGGATGCTTTGTTTGTAGACTTCAAAGCAATGGACTTTGATTTCTTAGGAGGTTCTTCTTCATTTAGCTCAAGCTCATAAGCTCTCAAGGAACTTAGAAGATCTTCAAGCCGTAAGGCATTTAGGTCCTTTGCTTCTTGAATATTTGTGACCTTAGGTCTCCACTTCTTTGGTAGGCTTCTTAAGATTTTCTTTATATGATCAGCAGTGGTATAGCTTTTCTTAAGAACCTTTAGACCATGAACTAGTGTTTGGAATCCTCCAAACATAGTTTCAATGCTTTCATCCTCTTTCATTTTGAGGAGTTCATATTGTCTAACCATGATATTAGCTTTGGTTTCTTGCACTTGGGAAGTACCCTCATAAGCCAAAGCCAAGGAGTCCCAAATCTCCTTGGCAGTATCATTCTTTTCGCATTTTTCGTATTCCTTCTCAGAGATAGTACAGATAAGGAAATATCTTGCTTTCTGATGTAGTTGATAAGCTTTCTTATGATCTTCTATCCATTTATCCCTAGGAATGGGATTTTCTTTGGAATCAACCGGTTCGGTGTATTGTTTTTGAACCACATCCCAGAGTTCGAGTTGTTGAGACTCAAAGAAGGATTTAACTTTATCTTTCTAGTAGTCGAAGTTTGTTCCAGTGAACAAAGGAGGATGGTTAACATGACCACCGGCTTCGTCGCCTGCCATGAATAAAGAGTAAGATCTTTTCCTCTTACACTGTCAAGAGCTCAACCAAGAGGCCGAGCTCTGGTACCAATTGAATGTGGCAAAAACACAAGAAAAGGGGGTTTGAATTGGGCTTTAGAAATCTTTTTCTTAAACTTGTATGTTTATAAAAACCTTTTTAAAACAACTCTTTAATAAAATAAAGCAGTACGTAAGAAAAGAGAAGAAAGGAGAGAATAACACAGTGATTTATACTAGTTCACTATCACCTAATAGCTACGTCTAGTCCCTTCACACACTTGAAGGATTTCTCCACTATAATCAACCTGATTACACTTAAGAGTATAATACTACCAATCTGGCTATACTCTCAACTTCAGTACAGTCAAGCCTCTAAGAAATACAGCCACCACTAGGCTAAATACAAAGTTCAAAAATGATTTGAAACAATATCAAAATAACTCTCACAGAGAGAATATTCAATGAAAAACTCAAGCATAAGTAATAACTTTCAAACTGAAAGGATAAAAACGATTAAGTGCTTTGTTCAATGTGATCTAAGATACTTGGAATGATTCTTGGTTGCTCACTTAGTATCACAGCGTTAACCTACTTCAGTGAGTGAAGTAAGGTATATATAGCTAGGGTTGTAAATAGTGCCGTTGAGACCTAACAGCTCTTTACACCCTAGGTCAAAACTTCAGATCCCCTTTTTGTGGCTTTAGCAAGTCATGTCGTTTTCCACTCTGCTCAAAGCATACTGACACAATAGACAAAATCAGAATGTTTGTCTCTTGCGAGCTTTTTGAATATTAGACCCTTCGAGAGCAAGTTTCATGATGATTATATTCGTTGACATTCCCTTTGGCCTTTGATACCTCGTACAATAAATACTTCATTAATAAGGTCTCTTAAATACGTGAAGTAGCCTTAAATAAGCTTCAGTCTGTTTCCTATCAGAGCTACACTGTTCACCAGAGTGAGTACTGTTCACTAGAGTGAGCTTGAAATAGAGGCAACTTTTTCAGCTTAGAATTCATCTACCTTTCATATAACAGAGAGTCTTGTAGAATTGCATGAAGGCTTCCACAGAGTGGTCTAACCATAGTCAGTTGTATGCGTTGACTGAAGACCAGAGCGTTGATCAAACAGAATGTGGTCTCAATAGAGTGTTGTCTACCAGAGCGTTGATTGGCCAAACAGAGTTGACCAAGTCAAGAGCTAGTCTTGCCAGAGCTTGGTTTACCAACAGAGTTGACTGGTCAAATAGAGTTGACTAAGTCATGTATGGCCTCACCAGAGCGTTGACCACCAATAGAGTTGACCAACTTCAGAGCAAGGCTTTCACATGATGTCAGTATCAAAATAGAGGATCAATGCCAGACTTAGTGATTTCACTAAGTCTTGTAAGATATCTTCTTCTGATGAATAGTGATTTCTGCACACTAACAAACACATCAGAGAATAAATTGTTCTCTTAATCATTTGTTATCATCAAAATAATTAAGGGTCATTGTTTCTGAATCCACTTGATTCCAACACAACACATATTATTTATTATCAGAGTATGCAAAGCATGGAACATACACATATAGATATATGCACCTCACCCCCAAGGGGTGACAAAATCTAGGACACACTGGCTGTGGTAATATTGTATTCCAAATATTTGAACACTGCCTCTAGGCAGCTTTATTATTGCGGTCACCTTCGCTAAGTCCCGCTCCCCAGGATTAAACTTTAAGCACTTGCTGCTCCTGTCCATCAACTATTCATCATGATATAATATAGAAATAAAAATAAACAAGAAACGAAGGGGTAAGAAATCCATCAATCACCCAAGAGTAGGAAAACAGAATAGCAGAGTAACTGTCACCATGCATAGCACAACTAACAACAAAGATAACAATCATCGACATAACTGATAAATACTGATACCACAGATACCATATATGGACCCCTGAGCACACAGTCACAGACCACATCACACGCTGATACCACATAATGACACAGACCACTAAACACAAAGGCTGATCACCGGCCCTTCACACCCTAGACTGATCACCAGTCTCAGGGCACAAGAGGAATGACACATAAGTTGGTCGTCCTGGGAACATATCCTGATATGCTACCATCTCTGATTATCGAAGTAAGGTACCATCCCCGTGCACAAGGACATCATTCCCAACACAGGGAATGGCCAAGATTGTCCCCCCAGTCAGACATGGAGTCCTGAAGCCTCGTCGGGATGACCGAGCCTTACTCTGTCTATCACCAAGGTCAACGACCTACTCCAAACCACTCCGTACCTTCGGTCCGATCACCAGTCCTTAAGTACTCTAACCTCTTGTACACCAACCCGACTATCACCACTGACAAAAAGAGTATCAATGTTAATACTCACTATTACTGTCTAGGGATTCGCAATCCTCTAACTAGATGGCGTCACCCTTGTCATTAAGACCATACGTCAATCATCTCACTCACAGGTATCATGTTTATTCAATTAGCTCATTATAGATATCATCACATTAATCATCTAAGACCTCGTCTCCCAGAGTGTCACTAACTAACTGTAACCCTTAATAGCTCAAATGTTTTTGAAATTGAAATACTCTGCTTGCATGGTTTTCGATAATGTGGGTCTAAATTATTTTTTCCTTCAAACTTCTTTTGAAATGGCAATCAGAGTATTGCAACATTTTTGAAATGTGGTGAATAAGTAAAACACCATGTTCAAATCAAAATAACCACGCAAGTAGAGTTATTTAATCATTTCACACAAGACAATCCAAGTTTGGAAAAACACAGTATACTTATTACAACATCATAATTAATACATTAAACACCCTATAGCTGGTCGGCACACTACAACACTTACTAGACCCTCTAGTAAGTTTACCAAACTGTCACACAAAGCAGATAGCCAGATAGGACTATCCTTAGCTACACTCGTTAGCAGTCTCGAACACTCTGCAGTCTTCATTATCTGGGTTACAATCATTAATTGAAAGAACCACGAGCAAGGGTTAACTTCTTAAATAAAGACAGGTATGACAACACAGCATAATATACAACTCAATAAGAATGCATGCACAAATGCCCTGTTGATGCAACTACATGCCAGTATATATGATTTCGGAAGACCCTACGCATTGGTTAATCGTTTGGTATATCCCCAAATTTGATAATGTTCCATGCGACGGGTTAAACGTCCCCAGGACATAACGACGACCCTGAATTCCCTTACGATTCCCTCTTCTCAGGATATTCAAGTCGAAGTTACCATTATGCATGTCAATGCATTTAACATACTCAATCGAACATATCAATGCATATGATACTTCAAATATGGCATAATTAAATAAACATTTAATTATCCAGCACAAGTATCAACAACATATATCTCAAAAAACAATTAAGCATACATGCAGCACA
Source organism: Calophaca sinica (assembly GCA_037113605.1). Taxonomy (NCBI): domain Eukaryota; kingdom Viridiplantae; phylum Streptophyta; class Magnoliopsida; order Fabales; family Fabaceae; genus Calophaca; species Calophaca sinica. The sequence continues at coordinate 48,991,699 of CM073734.1, read as the reverse complement.
TCATATTATCAATTTCAGAATCACAACAGTCCAACAATTCACAACAACTCGAATTCACATGTCAATAATTATCAGATATAAGCATACAATAACAAGCTTACATCACTAAGCAATATCTAGAAGAAGCCCTTACAAAAAACAAAGCTCTAAATCCACGCTATTGACAATAATACGTCACCAACTCTCTCCGAGCATACTCACGACCTCAACAACCCTAAGACAAAACCACTAAGTCTTAGAAAAATCTCTAAATCTCTTAAAAGTAACCCATAGGTCGTGGTTTGCAAACAAACCCCTAGAGTACACAACCCAAAATTTATTTTATTAACACTCACACTGAAAAACACTAAAACAAAGTTAAAATAATATTTTAAATACTTTACAACTTACTCAAATCTTTATTACTGAACTTTTAATTTTAGAAACACTAAAAAATCATTTTCTTTCAAAACCAAAGCAATTATTAAACTTCTAAATTACCTAATTAACAAACACTAACATATTAATCAAGTAAAAATTTTAAAAACAACTTTAAAAACTAAAACACCCATCGGCTTCAACATTAATAGCACTCACAATTATTTTTTTCTAAATTCCAAATTCTTTCCAACAACAAAACTAATACTAAAAATAAATAGTTTTAGACAATAATTTTTGTAAGATTCCACCTTGTTTAAGAAACACAGAGATTTCTTTAACATTAGGTGTTTCATAGTCTTATTCAACTAAAATAACACTTTAAACAACTCTAACTCAAATCTAATTTTTCCAAAAATTCATAAACTTCAACAACAACTAAACCATACAAGGACCAAAGTTTAAAACACAATTTTTTTTTTTCTTTTCTTGAAGCTCACGGCTTCAACAACAAAAATTAGGGGAAAAATATTTAATTCTCTTCCAACAAACTTTGATAACAATCTACTAAAAACAACCACTAAAATCCCAAGAATCAAACCAAAAATTCAAGTAACAATTTTTCTAAAACTCTTCTCTAAGTCATAGCTTGAATCAAGCTCAAGGAGTACTAAAAATCAAATCTTTTTTCTTGATCACACATAAACAACAACAAGAGCAACTAAAACAACAATAAAAGGCAAGATTCACAAGAACATCCATCCTTTTACCCCTTTTTGGTCATGGCTTTAGAGCTCAACAAATGAGAAATTTTTTTTCATTTTGTTCTCTTGATCATCATCAAGAAATTGTACGAGAAAATAGAACCAGAAATAAAAGAAATCCTCACCCAAAAAAAAATCATAACCTGGCAACGGTTTTAGGGACAAAAGGAAAGGGGAAAAATCTTGGCTCAAAACTCTTACCCACTTGATCATGAAACTAGCACTAAAATAGAGAAGGAAATTGAAATAAGTGGATGGTCTTTCTTTGGTACAAGGCTACGGCTAGAGCATGAAAAAAGAAGGAAGAAATAACTTTCTTTTTCTTTCACCCACACTTACAACTTAGGAGAAGGAAGAAATAAATAAAATTGAAGTAAATGGGAGGAAGGCCACGGTCAGGGGAAGCAAGAAAGGAGAAAGGAATGGAACTTGGTGTTTTTCTCACTTACACCAACACTTTTTTTTTTTTTTACGTGCACTTACACCAACATTTGAAATTTGGAGAATGAAACAAAAATAAATTGAGTGTGAGAGAAAGGGGGCTTCGGCTGATCAAGTAAAAAGGAGAGGATCAACAATAATTTTAACAAACCATTTTACTTGGCTCACAATTAATTAATCAAGGAAGATATTTTTCTAAAAACCACTAAACACTCGACACTTAATCACTTAGGATAAGATCAAACTAAGATACTTTTTTTGTTCAACCCACATAATCTTAACACCTCACAACGCTAGCCAAGCTTATTCACTAATCTAAGTCTAATCCTAGAGTTTTTGTGTTACAAAATTACGGCATCGAGTAATCGTATTAAAGATAATTCGCTCCCCGATAAATCGCGTAAATTAATTAACTTAGAAATTAATTCACCGCGTGATAAATAAATTATCTATAATTTATAAAAGCAATTTAAAACACTCAAACAGTATCACGGCAAGTTACGATTCGATTTTCATCGAAATCAGAGTTTATTTTGAATTTTATTGCGGATAAAAATTACCCGGCACTTCAAAATACGACGAAACATTATTAGAACCATTCAACAAATTTTGAACCATAAATTAATATTAAATATTAGTTCTCAAATTTAATTTTATCTTGAATTAATTCAATCACTTTCTTAGTCAACAAAATACGTGTTACCGCGTCAAACAAGAAACTCACAAAAAGACTGTTGATGAATTCATATTAAAAGCAGCATATGTCTATGCTGTCTATTAATTTGAATTGACATCATAAATAATTATTATTTATAATAAATCAATTATTTAAAATAAATCAAAACAAATCCTCGTACTCTCAGTAAATCATTGAGGTGATCAGTCTCCACAATTTACCTTCAAGTATTCAAGATTTTATTGCTAAAACAATTTTTCTTAAAAATTGGGATGTTACATTACCACTCCCTTAAAATAGTTTGGTCCTCGAAACTAAGCTGATATTAAAGTACGAAAAATTATTTTACTCAAATCTATAAAAATAATTTGTAACTCATAGGCATTCACCATTTATGTAATAACACAAGTAGTACTATAATATTTACAGCTACATCACAACACCTTGTGTGTGTGTGTGTGTGTGTGTGTGTGTCACACAGTAATACATACGTAATTTAATAGATGAAAAAGTCCTTATGATCCACTAAAATAATTACGGCTATACGTAATTATTCCGAAGCCACGATCTCTGCTCTTCCACGATCACATAAATAATTACGGCTATACGTTATCACTAAAAAAAAAAAACTACTATCACAACCACACACCTAAGCACGGTTACACATATTAAGAATGCAAAAACCACTTAAAAATTGAAAAAGATTAAAACTCTTTCTCGATCCAACACTTTTCTTAAAAACAACCCAAATCTCCTAAGAACAATACGACAACAAAGAACTGATAAAACACAACTCTGTTCTCAAGACTTAACCATTCTCATGGACACTAAAGTTCCTTTGAGATCAGGTCCTCATTGTCTCAAAATCATCAACCACACTTCAATTAAAGATTAAAAGTAAATCTAAAATTTTAAATCTACAACTCACTTCTCTTTAAAATTCTTTTAGATCAAAACTTTTCTAAAATAATTTTTTTCTTTTTATACCAACAACAATAAATCACTAATCACTAATGTTAAAACTTGAATTCCATTTTCTTTTTCTTCAAGAACCCTATGGATTATAACCCTCCCCAAATTAACAACAAACTTTCAAAATTCTTCTTCAATACTACACACACTTAAAACATGGTTCTTTAACCAAAAACAATATGAAAATATTTTCCAACATCAACCCTCTCAATTACAACAAATCAAACAAAACATCTTCAACGAAACCTTGAAATCATCATTTTTTTATATAAGAAAAGGAAGGAAAACCTTTCAAATCTTAGCTACTAAATCATAATCAACAAGATCACATACAATAACACACAAACAAAATTGAAAGTTAAGGAGCTAAAATACTCACCCAAAACTTCCAAGAACCCGCGGTTTGTAAGAGATCATGGGCAAAGAAGAACTCTCACAAGTATCAACCACAAAATCACAAACAACATCACCCATAGATATCCAAGATATAGAGGACAACCCTCATCCAACATCCTCCCAGAGCTTACAGCTTAAACTAAGGAAATGACAGAGGAAAACAACTCTAAATCTCTCCCTCAAACTCACGGCTACAAGGAAGGGAAGAAGAATACCACTCTCAAAACTCTCCAAATTTCTTAAGATCTTTCACACACATCCCACTACCACACGGTTTAGCTAGGAGAAGGATTGGAGATAAACGAAGATCCCTTGAGCAAGAAGGGCTCGCGGCGCATAAAGGGAAGGAAAAGAAAGAAGGGAATCTAGGTTTTTCACCCCATTCTCACTAACACACAGCAACACAACTATTCCCCCTTTTCTCTTTTTGAGTGTGGCCGACCATGTAGTGAAAGGGATCATTCAAAATCTTTTCTTTTCCTTAACGTGGCCGGTCAGATCCAAAAGAAGGAAGAGTAAAGTCTCATAAAATCTTGGTCCAAGTCCTTATCTTAATCTTCCATGATCTAAAGAAATAAGGAAAACGTTTAGTAAAAATTTTAGGTACTACCCAATACTAGCTAGACAACTCGTCACACACTAAACTACCACTTGCATAAATTAAATTGTCACATGATATTTAATTAACGCGCTAAAATAATCGCGTATAATATTTTCATTGGAAAATATTAATGGAGCCTAATAAGTAAACAATCACACAATAAACGACATATATTCACAACAGTACAAAAAAAAATAGACTACTGCGAAAACACAGATGTTAGTGGCAAATATGTCACATTCTCAAAATCAAGAAATATTTTTGATTTTCAAATCTAGTATATATCAAAATACTTTAAACATCAAACATTTATGTGATCTATATCTAGAACTACTAATACACCAAATCATACTTAATAATAATAATAATAATAATAATAATAATAATAATAATAATAATAATAATAATAATAATAATAATAATAATAATAATAATAATAATAATAATAATAACGTCTCCTACAGTTGATCCCTGAATCTAATCTCTTATTTCCCCCAAGGACTTAAGTGGTTCATGGTGACAAAGGTCAACCCATTCTTTGGTCTCTGCAGCTTGCTCGTCTCCCTGCTGTCTTAGCAGGTCACATTGATTCTCCATAGTAGTCAATTGAGCAACAGCAACTGCCATCTCTGCCATGGCTTAGGCTATCTACATCCTCTGATCCATCTCTTGAACTATCAGCTCTAACAGAAAGAATCACTCACCTCTGAGGTTTGGATTCCCACAAGGTCTTATAACCTAGTCAGAACCCCACAACAATTTTGTGTGTCAGCACACATTGCTTCAATTAAGAAACAATTTCAAACAATTACAAGCAGAGTTACTCCACTTGAGGAACAAGCTAAACACTCAAACACAGTATGATTCACAACAAAACACATATTGACTCCCAACAATCTATTTTCTATCATCCCGACACTTGACCAGCTATAGTTACCCAACTCACAGTCACTACAAAAAAAGACAATAAACAGCACTTAATTTTGGCCTTAAACGGCGCTTAAAGGCACTGCATATTCAATCACTGCTGAATGTGTTACAGAAAAAGCAGCGCTCTTGAAAATAAGGAATAAATGATGCTTCCTAAATGAAGCGCTACTTATTCTCACCTTTAAACGACATTTTTAAGTTAGAAGCGTTGTTTTATCCCTTTTTTTCGTTTTCAGCATTCAGCGTGTTCGACGTTCGACGTTCCTCTCCAACTCCATAACAACAACAATCAAAGTTAAATATCAAACAATTTAACACAAATCAGGAAGTTTGATGTCCAGAACTATACCATAATGGAAAAAATACAAACCCTAATCTATTTAAGAACTGATTAAGATGGAACTTTGATGTCCAGAACCATACAACACATATAAGAAACTTGAAAACTACTAAAAACCTAAGTTGATCTACTTGAAAAATACAAACGATGTCCAGATCAAGCATAAGAAACTAATCAATCAGCACGTTCACCACGGATACACCTTGCAAAACAAAGATGAAATCGGATCTAGAATAGAAGTTTCACCAACACAGACGAAACAGAGAAGTTAGGGTTTGGAGAAAAATTGGGAAAATCAACACACAACTCAAACAAACGATCTTCGAAATCAACTCACCATGTGAAAGATTTCGATGCAGTGACTCTGTTCGTAACTCCGTCGCGTGATCTCTCTCTTTCTCACCTCCAGATCAAACAAACAGATCTGTGCGCCGCGGTTTCGCTTCAGTGGCTCGTGGTTTCACTTCAGTGGCTCTCAGAGACAAACAATACTTCAGTGGCTCTTAGAGACAAACGACGCTTCAGGTATGTGTGCCGTTCCCAAAGAGAGAAAGAGAGTTCAACGTTCGCCGTGGAGGAGTGGAGGCACCGCCGTGAAGAGATCCTCGATCGCTGTTCACCGTTCGTGTTCCGTGGAGGAGTCGGAGAAAGAGAGGCGGTCAAGCCATGAAGGTTCCAGTACTGCACTCAGTATTGGGGTTCCTGAGTGTCTTCGGAGAACAGAGGATTAGGGTTCCTGAGGGCCTGCGCCGAGTGTTGCGAGGGAAGAGTTCGTTGGAGGATTTTATATAGTGAAGAGGAATTAGGGTTTTTTGTGGATTTGTGGTTGTTTCTCGGGTGGGCTTCTAGGAGGAGATGAGAGAAAGAGAGCAGAGCGAGTGAAGTAGAGAGAGGAGGGAACAATGTTTTTATTTGATATTTCAAGCAAAAACAGTGCTTCAAGATTAAGAGCTGATTATTGTGAAAACCAAAGAGAGCAAAAACAGCGCTTCAAAGATTAAGCGCTGATTATTGTGAAAACCAAAAGAAGTGCTTTATATTATAAGCGCTATTTATTGTTTCAGTGGACCTAAAGCAGCATTTTTGGTTCCAAGCGCTGTTTTTTGCCTTGCTTATTGTCAAAACCAAAAGAAGAGCTTTATATTATAAGCGCTGTTTATTGATTCGGTATGAACTAAAGCAGCGTTTTTTGTTCCAAGCGCTGTTTAAAGTAGCGCCATCTTTTGCAGAATTTGTTGTAGTGAGTCCAGTTAGAACCGAACTACTCTGATACCACTATTGTAACACCCCGTCTCCCAGAGTGTCACTAACTAACTGTAACCCTTAATAGCTCAAATGTTTTTGAAATTGAAATACTCTGCTTGCATGCTTTTTAAAAATGTGGGTGTAATTTTTTTTTTCTTCAAACTTCTTTTGAAATGGCAATCAAAGTATTGCAGCATTTTCGAAATATGGTGAATAAGTGAAACACCATGTTCAAATCATAGTAACCACGCAAGTAGATTTATTTAATCATTTCACACAAGACAATCCAAGTTTGGAAAAACACAATATACTTATTACAACATCGTAATTAATACATTAAACACCCTATAGCTGGTCGGCACACTACAACACTTACTAGACCCTCTAGTAAGTTTACCAAACTGTCTCACAAAGCAGATAGCCAGATAGGACTATCCTCAGCTACACTCGTCAGCAGTCTCGAACATTCCGCAGTCTTCATTATCTGGGTTACAATCATTAATTGAAAGAACCACGGGCAAGGGTCAACTTCTTAAATAAAGACAGATATAACAACACAACATAATATACAACTCAATAAGAATGCACAAATGCCCTGTTGATGCTACTATATGCCAGTGTATATAATTTTGGAATACCCTACGCATTGGTCAATCGTTTGGTACGTCCCTAAATTCGATACTATTTCATGCAATGGGTTAAACGTCCCCAGGACATAACGACGACCTAAATTCCCTTATGATTCCCTCTTCTCAGGATATTCAAGTCTGTGGCAACCACCCAAAAAATCAAATGGAGCCGCCACCAATATTTTATTTTTATAGGAAACATTGGAAAAACCTAATTTTTGAATATTTTTGAATTTAATGAAAAAAAGAAGGTCTTTGGACCAGATTTGGATTCGGGAGTTGGTTACGCGCAAGGAAAGATTAGCACCCGTACGCGCCCATTTAAAAAATGGTACTCGTTAATTGTTTAAAGAAACTTGCTTATCATTAAATAAATTATTCCCTAAAAAAATAAGTTTATTACTCATCATATTGCAAAGGTTATAAAAAGAAACTTAGTAAAAGGACACCTCAACCCTTATATACAAATTATTATCTATTCTTTTCTGATTTAACAGAAATAATAAATGTAAGAAAAAAAAACCTAAAACAGATAAAAAAAACAAATTATGTTAATAAAAAAAATAGATAAAAAGGAAAAATTCTTTTTTTATTTGCTCTTATGCCCTCCCTCATCAATTCTTTATTCAATTCTAATTATTTATGAAATAAAAAGATAATATTACAAATAAGTCCCTAGTTTGGGTCTGGCCTCATTGGAAGACCAAATCTCAGAGCGTGTATGAACAGAAAATAAAAAAGGAAAACTTTTTAATCCTTTTTTACTTTCAGATCCCTTTTATCATATATTTACATTTTAGTCCTCCTTTATCATATATTTGTAGTTAAGTCCCTACTTATCATATATCTGCAAATTAGTCCCTGCCTAGGGTTTGGCCCCGTTGGAAGGCCAAACCCTAGTCTCAACTTGTTTCAGCCGAACCTCAACCAATCAACAAACATCAACAACAAATGAGAATACAAAAAAAAAATGCAAAGAAAGGAAGATACCGTGTATATTTCAAATCAGAAAACAATCATTCAGTCCCAAAATGTAAATCCTTATTACACAGTCACGGTAAAAAGGAAAGAAAAAAGATACAGAGATGAAGAAAGTGAGGGAACCTGACTTTGTGGCTTCCCCGAAAATTTACAGAAATCGAAAGGGGGGGGTTCAAAAGAAACCTAGGACTAGCAGTGTTTTTTTTTGGTTCTAGAGAAAAAAAGGGGGTCTCACGGCTTCTTCCTTCTTATTCTCCTTGGCTCTGTTTTCTCTGCCTCTCTTTCTCCTTGCTTTTTCTGGATCCAGTCCCTCCCTATTGCTCTCTGTCTCTCCGTCCCTTTGACTTGCGTTTTGTGTGGCTTTTTATAGCCAAAGTACCTGCGAGAAAATCAAACCAAATTAGTCAAATATTTGAATAATAATAAAATAAAAAAAGAAAGATGAATGGAATGAAACTCCCCTTATTCCACGCGTAGATTTAGGATCCTCGTGGAGATCTTGATGCGATTTGATAGAGATGGGTGGATAGGATTCGGTTTTGAGGGATTTGGAAAATCTGAGAGATATAAGGGATAGTTTAGGGCGAGAAAAGGGGATGGTTTAGGGGCTTGGAAGCTAGGGTTAGGGTTGGAAGAGTGATGATAGAAGGGGGAGCGTGGGTGAAGGAAGAAAGGAAAGATGAAGGTGGAGGTGGATTAGGGTTTGGATGATGAGAGAAAGAAAGAAAAGATGGAAGGGAGGAGAGAATGTGTGAGAAGGGGCGTAAATGGTGGAGAAAGAGGCGGAGAAGGAAGGGGAAGTTGAAGGTGGGAGAGAAAGAGAGACGAGGGGGGCCGCGGCGTGGGATGATGACGAGAATGAGAGGAAGGTGAAGTATTTAGGGTTATTGGTTTTTAGGGTTGGACTTGGGCTGGGCTGCGTAAGTTACGCAGTGGTCATGGGCTAGGGGTGCGAGGAGAAAGACGGGGTGCGAGAAGCAGGCAACCAGGGAGAAATTCGCAGGAGGGCTGGAAAGAAAAAAAGGGGGTGCACGAGAAACGAGCATTGACATTTGTTACTCTTTGAAATTTGGATCCAGCTTTGTTTATTGCTATTTGCACCATCTAATTTTATTTTTTACACACCCCTACTCAAATAAAAAAATCCCATTTTTCTTATCCATTCTTTTCTTCTCCTTTTTAATCTCCTAAAATATTATTTATATTTATTATTACTACTACTAATTAAAATAATAAAATAAAAATTAAAAAGGCCGGACAAAATTAGGGTACTACAAAGTCGAAGTTACCATTATGCATGTCAATGCATTTCACACACTCAATTGAACATATCAATGCATATGATATTTCAAATATGACATAATTAAATAAACATTTAATTATCCAGTACAACTATCAACAACATATATCTCAAAACACAATTAAGCATACATGCAAGCACGTCATATTATAAATTTCAGAATCACAACAGTCCAGCAATTCACAACAACTCGCGTTCACATGTCAATAATTATCATATATAAGCATACAATAACAAGCATACATCACTAAGCAATATCTAGAAGAAGCCCTTACAAAAAACAAAGCTCTAAATCCACGCTATCGACAATAATATGTCACGAATTCTCTCACGAGCGTACTCACGACCTTAACAACACTAAGACAAAACTTCTAAGTCTTAGAAAAATCTCTAAATCTCTTAAAAGTAACCCCTAAGTCGTGGTTTGCAAACAAATCCCTAGGGTACACAACCCAAAAATTCTTTTATTAATACTCACACTGAAAAACAGTAAAACAAAGTTAAAAATAATATTTTAAATACTTTACAACTTACTCAAATCTTTATAACTAAACTTTTAATTTTAGAAACACTAGAAAATTATTTTCTTTCAAAACCAAAGCAATTATTAAACTTCTAAAATACCTAATTAAGAAACACTAGCATATTAATCAAGTAAAAATTTTAAAAACAACTTTAAAAACTAGAACACCCCTCGGCTTCAACATTAACAGCACTCACAATTTTTTTTCCTGAATTCCAAATTCTTTCCAACAACAAAACTAATACTAAAAATAAAAGGTTTTAGACACTAATTTTTCTAAGACTCCACCTTGTTCAAGAAACACAGAGGTTTCTTTAACATTAGGTGTTTCATAGTCTTATTCAACTAAAACAACACTTTAAACAGCTCTAACTCAAATCTAATTTTTCCAAAAATTCCTAAACTTCAATGATCAATGCATTTTAATGCACCTTGTATAGCTTTGAACTTTGTGTTTTTAAGTTGTGTGTCATGTCCAATAACTACTTTTTAACATGTTTTACATCTTTGGATCTTAATTTAGGCTTTAGTGAAATTCTTTGCTAATTTTTGGATTTTGTTACATCCTGACTCATGTTTCTTCTATAGCCCATAACTTGGGCTATACTTATCTAATTGTAGTGATCTTTGTGGCGTTGAAAAGCTAAGAAGCAGAGCTACAACTCTTATGTTGGCACAGAAGACCAGTTCTGACATTTTGAAGGTCTAAAATGCATTTTACTGAGGCTAGCGAGATTTACTGCGAGTTTTGGATCACTTACTCATGTAATTAGTTGTTATTGGGCTAATTAACCTCTTTTGTGCTCTTCTCTTTGGTCATAAACTTCTGATTACTTAGGTTAACCTAGAGGATATTGTAAATACGTTTTTAGAGTCTTAGGTTGGGAGCTTTTGATCACATGTGAATCTTGAGCCGTTTTACGAATTTGAATCTTTGTTTTATTTTCCAGAACAATCTTTTCTCCTTCCCTCTTTCTTAATTTCGTTTTTGGCAAGACCTTCCATGGAAGGCTAAACCTTTTTTATCAATTCACTGGTTAAGGATTTCCTAGAGGATCTTGAGGTTTGTTATTTATGTTAAATTCGATTTTGTATTCTATTTCTTTTCATTTTGATCTTTCATCTCTTTAATTTCTGTTTGCGAATTCGTTATAGGTATTGATGCTTAATCATATCAATTTCATTTTCGCTCTTTGATTTGAGATTGTTTGAATTAAATTGAACGCTTATTTTGGTTTATTTCGAATAGAGATCAATAGGGTCTATAACGCTTAGTTATAGTTTTGAATGAATTTGGTTATTAAATTGATTATGTTTTTGTGACGCTTGTTCCTTATTCATGATTAATTGAATTCTGTAATGCTTAATCCAGTAGGAATTCGTATAGGTTTAATCAACGCTTGATTGGTTAATTTTGTGATCAAACAAGAATAGAACATGAAATAGAATAATCTTTTGAAACTTGTGATAGATCCGAGTGGAAGTTCCTATAACCAGTGGATTGGTTGTTTGCTATCAATTGAATTTCTTTATTATTGCCATCTGTTTTCTACCGAAACCCCCCTAATTCTGTTTCTTTGCATGTTCTTGTTCTTGGTTATTGTTAATTAGAGATCCTTGTGAGACGATCAAGGTTGAATTGTTTTGTTACTACATTATTGTTTTATTTATTTTGACCTGTGTGCGACCGCGGGTCAATTCAACAACAACTAAACCATACAAGGACCAAAGTTTAAAACTCAATTTTTTTTCTTTTCATGAAGCTCACGGCTTCAACAACAAAAATTAGGGGAAAAATATTTAATTCTCTTCCAACAAACTTTGATAACAATCTACTAAGAACAACCACTAAAATCCTAAGAATCAAACCAAAAATTCAAGTACCAATTTTTCTAAAACTCTCCTCTAAGTTATAGCTTGAATCAAGCTCAAGGAGTACTAAAAATCAAATCTTTTTCTTGATCCAACATAAACAACAACAAGAGCAACTAAAATAACAATAAAAAGCAAGATTCACGAGAACATCCATCCTTTTCCCCATTTTTGGTCATGGCTTTAGAGCTCAACAAATGAGGAAATTTTTTTCATTTTGCTCTGTTGATCATCATCAAGAAATTGTACAAGAAAATAGAACCAAAAATAAAATAAATCCTCACCCAAAAAAAAATCATAACTTGGCCACAGTTTTAGGGACAAAAGGAAAGGGGAAAAATCTTGGCTCAAAACCCTTGCCCACTTAATCATGAAACTAGCACTAAAATAGAGAAGGAAATTGAAAGAAATGGGTGGTCTTTCTTTTGTAAAAGGCTACGGCTAGAGCATGAAAAAGAAGGAAGAAATAACTTACTTTTTCTTTCACCCACACTTAGACTAGGAGAAGGAAGAAATAAATAAAATGGAAGTAATGGAACTTGGTGTTTTTCTCACTTACACCAACGCTTGAAATTTGGAGAATGAAACAAAAATAAAGTGAGTGTGAGAGAAAGGGGGCTTCGGCTGATCAAGTAAAAAGGAGAGGATTAAAAATAATTTTAACAAACCATTTTACTTGGCTCACAATTAATCAAGGAAGATATTTTTCTAAAAAACCACTAAACACTTGACACTTAATCACTTAGGATAAGATCAAACTAAGATACTGTTTTTGTTCAACCCACATAATCTTGGCACCTCACAACACTAGCCAAGCTTACTCACTAATCTAAGTCTAATCTTAGAGTTTTTGTGTCACAAAATTATGGCGCTGAGTAATCGCATTAAAGATAATTCGCTTGCCGATAAATCGTGCAAATTAATTTACTTAGAAATTAATTCACCCCGTGATAAATAAATTAGCTATAATTTATAAAAGCAATTTAAAACACTCAAACAGTATCACAACAAGTTACGATTTGATTTTCATCAAAATCAGAGTTTATTTTGAATTTTATTGGGGATAAAAATTACCCGGCACTTCAAAATACGACGAAACTCTATTAGAATCATTCGACAAATTTTGAACCATAAATTAATATTAAGTATTAAATCTCAAATTTAATTTTATCTTGATTTAATTCAATCACTTTCTTAGTCAATAAAATACGCGTTACCGCATCAAACAAGAAACTCACAAAAAGACTGTTGATGAATTCACATTAAAAACAGCATACGTCTATGCTGTCTATTAATTTGAATTGGCATCATAAATAATAATTATTTATAATATATCAATTATCAATTATTTAAAATAAATCAAAACAATTATTCGTACTCTCAGTAAATCATTGAGGTGATCAGTCTCCACAATTTACCTTTAAGTATTCAGGATTTTATTGCTAAAACAATTTTTCTTAAAAATTGGGATGTTTCAAACCATAATATCAACAGTCACAAGTAATCAGCGTATAGACTATTCCTAGCGTCGCGAAGGCGACTGTCAACTAATCATGTTATCAATCATGTAGACACGTAAGTCAAGCAAACACACAAATCACACCAAGCAAAACTTACGTTGGTTGATAGGTCTATGATGACTATCATTAGCCACCGCATACCGCAACCCATCTCCTAAGGTATTGCTGACATGGTAACAAAAATCGGACCGGACCGACCGGTTGGACCGGGAACCAGGCCTGTGTCCAGTCCGATAGCACCCTAAAAACCGGATGGCAGCGAACCAGATGCAAGAACCAGGAACCGGGTAAAAAACTGGAAAAAACCGGGTTTGATCCGGTTCCAGGCGGTTCCAAAAATCAAAGCCAAATTTTATTTTAGAAAGATTCAGAGATGGAGGTTTGGGGGTTTCATAGATTCAGAGATCTGAAGATTTCAGAGTCGTTGAGAATGAGAACGAGAGATGGAGAGAGGCTGAGTGAGGGAGAAATGGAATGTCATCACCATTGAGAAGGAGAAGGAGAACGAAATATGTGATGCTGCAAGACCGAAGGAGAAGGAGAAAGAGATGCTGCGAAGGAGATGGAGAATCTGAAAGTGAGGCGAGAGGTTGAAGGAGAAGGCCGAGGATCCATTTTTTTCGGTGCTTTCTCATTTCTCATTCTCGCTTTTAGGGGGTCTTTTGGCTCAAACAGCTACTGTGTTGGACCTTGTGTCCTTTGATGGTTTGTAATCCATTTGCTGGTATCAATAAAGCTTTTTAGATTATCGAAAAAAAGGAGAAGCTCTCATTCTTATATATGCAAGAGGATAGGAACAATCTAGAACTAAATATTTATATTATTATTTGTATTAATTAAATATATTTTGTTTGAATTAAATATTTATATTAGTTTTTGTATTAAAAAAAAGAATAAAAATATAAAAGTTTGAATTAAAATAATTGAAGTGTAACTTACCGATATTGTTTCAAGTGTGAACTTAGCCTCTATTTATATTATTTTTTGTTTATTATTTATCTATATACTGTATTAAATATTTTAAAAATAATATTTTATTTTTTTGGTCCAACCCGAGTTCGACCCCGGCCCGACCCCTGAACCTTGAACCCTGGCCTACTCTGGCTCAATACTCGGTCCGGTTTTAATAACCTTAGTTGCTGATATCAAACCCTAGTAGGGTTTGAGGTCCCCTATACAAGTTAACAGTACTATTCTACTACATATTTTTCCAAGTAATTGAGGTATCTCTCCCCTAACCAAGCAGTTTTGGGAAAGCTCCTATTAAAAAGCCTTAACCCTCGACCGCTATCCGAGCTCCTGCCTTGGGCTACTCTTCTGAGCCTTACTCTTCTCTCAGGCTTGAGGATTTCTAACTAAGAGCTTTCTGATGCACAAGATCCTCACTCGAGGCAAGTGCAGAGCATACTTACTCCTTAGAGGAGGTTCCTAGAGAGAGAAAGGATTTGGTGCAAGGAATGAAGGGAGGGTGTGCAACTATTTATAGGTGAGCTCCAACCCCATTGCGTCGCAATGGTACCTTTACCTTTACAAGTGTCAAAATCTAAACAGAGACTAGTGTCAGACCGTATCGCGTTGCGATGGTTCCTTCTCATAGGTTTCGTCGCGTCGTGATAATATCGTTAAGAAAATATCTGATTTTTCTTCTTCTAGAAGCTTCTAGGGGCTCCACACCCTTCCAGGGGTATTTTCATCCTATTTAGGATTTCTAGGCCTTTCCTAAGGTTTCTAGATCTTTCCTAGGGTTTTTAGGCTATCCGAGATTTACCCAAAATCTTATTCTAAGTCCACACATAAGCAAATACCCAATTAAACAAAGAACATAGAAATTGGAATGTCATATTACTACCTCCCTTAAAATATATTCCATCCTCGAAATTTAACGATAGATACCTGAATCTGAGGTCTCCTCAGTTCCTTTGATGACAAATACTCGCCCGGTTCATGGAGGTATCGTAGCTGGTCTAGCTGATGCTGCTATTTTAGATGCGGCAGTGGGTTTTCAGGTCCAGTTGCTACCCCCTGCCTACAATCTCGGGCAATATGTCCCGGTTTCTTGCATTGATAACAAACTGGTTCTTTATCAGGACATTCCCGGGCATGATGTCCTTTTCCGCAACGAACACATCTTATTGAACACATCTGCTCACTTCCAACAACCGTGAGTGACCGCTCAGGACGATCATAGGGTCCTCGATTGTTCTGAGTTTTCTCGTCTTGATTCCTCCTATTGTTCCTTATGGGTCCTTCACCCTTCTGTTTTTCTTTTTCCATCCCATTATCATGATTTTCCAGCTCAATACATTTCTCCAACAACTCTAGGAAACGACTAATCTTTAGAGGGATCATAGATATGTGCAGCTCTGGTCTTAACCCGTCCTTAAATTGTCTGCACATCCATTCCTCATCTGGGTCCATCTGGTAAAGCCTAGAGTATTTAATCAGGGCCTCAAATCTCACGGCATACTCGCCCACAGACAGCTTTCCTTGCTTTAAACTAAGGAACTCCTTTTCCTTTTCACGCCTTACTTTACTTGGAAAATACTTCTCTAAGAAGCAAGTTCGGAACAGTTCCCAACTGACGATCCTTCCCTAAGTCTCGAGCATTCATTGTTTTATTCCTCCACCAAGACTCCGCTCCTCCTACTAATAGAAAGGATGCATACGTTACTTTCCGATCCTCCCGACAACGTATTGCCGCGAAGATCTTCTCCACCTATTGGAGCCATAACTCTGCTCCCTTTGAATCATACTCTCCTCAAAATTGTAGAGATTTATTCTTCATAAAGGCCGCCTATCCAGCATCAATCGTTACTTCTCCTCCACCCCCTGATTTAGCAGGTGTTGCAGCAACTGTCCCTGCTACTGTATTAGTAAGGAATTCTACTGCGCCTGCTGCTGCATTGCTACCACCAGATTCTCTATGCCTCCCATTCCATTAGTCTCCAGTGATCCTCCATTATCATCTGGGAGGTTTCTATATCTCCCATCTCGAGTTCGACGAGCTATGCGTTACCAGAAGACGTAACAATTGGCTCATCTTTCCAAGATATATCACATAACTAAGATTTCCTAAAACTAGTGTCAGACTCTCTACCTAAACCCCAATAAAGTTTTCGTCTGATGTGGAGACAATTACACTCTAGACACGGCCAGTGACTCAACCCCGATGTCCGGTTAGAACCATACTTCTCTGATACCACTTAAATGTAACACCCTGCCCTAACAGGTCGTTACTTTATTTTCAAATAGCCCACACGTATAAAGCAACAACACATATTATTAATTATCCGAGTATGAAAATCATGGAACATTCACATATTGATATATACACCTCACCCACAAGGGGTGACAAAATCTAGGACACACTGGCCGTGGTAATACTGTATTTCAAATATTTGAGCACTGCCTGTAGGCAGCTTTATTATTGCGGTCACCACCACCAGGTCCCGCTCCCTAGGAATAAGCTATAAGCACAGACTGCTCTAGTCCGTCTGCTATTCATCATGATATAATATAGAAATACACAAGAAATGAAGTGGCAAGAAATTCATCAATCACCCATGAGTAGGAAATCAGAATAGCAGAGTAACTGTCACCATGCACAACACAACTAACAACAAAGATAACTATCATTGACATAACTGATAAATACTGATACCACAGATACCATATATGAACTCCTAAGCACACGCTCACAGACCACATCACACACTGATACCATATACTGACACAGACCACTGAACACACGGGCTAATCACCGGTCCTTCACACCCTAGACCGATCACCAGTCTTTGGGCACAAGAGGAATGACACATAAGTTGGTTATCCCGGGAACATACCTTGATACGCTACCATCTCTGATCACCGGGTGAGGTACCGTCCTTATGCACAAGGACGACATTCCCAATACAGGGAATGGCCAAGATTGTCCCCTCCCCCCCCCCGTCGGATGTGGAGTCCTGAAGCCTCGTCAGGATGACCGAGCCTCACTCTGTCTATCCTCCAAACCACTCCGTACCTTCGATCCGATCACCAGTCCTCACGTAGTCCAACCTCGGGTTCAACGACCCGGCTATTACCACTGACAAACAGAGTATCAATGGTAATACTCGCCATTGCCATCTAGGGATTTGCAATCCTCTAACGAGAGGGCGTCACCCTTGACATTTAGACCATACATCAATCATCTTACTCACAGGCATCATATTTATTCAATTAGCACTTTATAGATATCAGCACATTAATCATAATATCAGCAGTCACAAGTAATCAGCGTATAGACTATTCCTAGCATCATGAAGGTGACTGTTAACTAATCATGTTATCAATCAAGTAGACACGTAAGTCAAGAAAACACACAAATCACACCAAGCAAAACCTACATTGGTTGATAGGTCTACGGCGACTATCCTTAGCCACCATATACCTCAACCCCTCTCCTAAGGTGTTCCTGATATCAACCCCTAGTAGGGTTTGAGGTCCCCTATGCATGCTAACAATACTATTCTACTACATGTTTTCCCTAGTAATTGAGGTATCTCCCCCTCGCCACTCTTAGCTAAGCTCAAATTAAAAAGCCTTGACCCTCGACTGCTATCCGTGCTCCTGCCTTGGGAGCCTTACTCTTCTCTCAGGCTTGATGATTTCCAACTAAGAGCTTTCTGATGCACAGGATCCTCATTCAAGGCAAGTGCAGAGTATATTTATTCCTTAGAGGAGGTTCTTAGAGAGAGAAGAGGATTTGGTGCAAGGAATGAAGGGAGTGTGAGCGCCTATTTATAGGTGAGCTCCAACACCATCACATCGCGATGGTCCCCTGTGTAGGTGTCATCGCGTCACGATGGTACCATTACCTTTACACGTGTTAATATCTAAATGGAGACAAGTGCCAGACTGTATCGCGTTGCGATGGTTCCCTCTCACAGGTACCGTCGTGTTGCGATAGTAGCTTTAAGAAAATATCTGATTTTTCTTCTTCTAAAAGCTTTTAGGGGGTTCCACACCCGTCCAGGGGTATTTTCTTCTTTTTTAGTATTTCTAGGCCTTTCCTAAGGTTTCTAGATCTTTTCTAGGGTTTTTAGGCTATCCGGGATTTTCCCAAAATCATATTCTAAGTCCACACATAAGCAAATACCTAATTAAACAAAGAACCTAGAAATTGAAATGTCACATTACTACTTCCCTTAAAATAAATTTCGTCCATGGAATTTAACGATAGATACCCGAATCTGAGGTCTCCTCAGTTCTTTTGACCACAAATACTCACCCGGTTCATGGATGTATCGTTGCTGGTCTGGCAGATGCTGCTGTTTTAGATGTGGTAGTGAGTTTTGCCTCAACCATCAGTCCTCTAGATTCAGGTCCAGCTGCTACCCCCTGCCTACAATCTCGGGCAATATGTCCTGGTTTCTTGCACCGATAATAGACTGGTTCTTTTCAGGACATTCTCAGGCATGATGTCGTTTACCGTAACAAACACATCTTATTGAACTTAGATGCTCGCTTCCAGCAACCGTGAGTGACTGCTCAAGACGATCATAGGGTCCTAGATTGTTCTGAGTTTTCTCGTTTTGATTCCTGCTATTATTCCTTATGGGCCCACCACCCTTCTGTTTTTCTTTTTCCTTCCCATTATCATGATTTTCCAGCTCAATACTTTTTTCCAACAACTCTGGGACACGACTAATCTTTAGAGGGGTCATAGATATGTGCAGCTCTAGTCTTAACCGGCCCTCAAACTGTCTGCACATCCATTCCTCATCTGGGTCCATCTGGTAAAGCCTAGAGTATTTAATCAGGGCCTCAAATCTCACGGCATGCTCGCCCACAGACATCTTTCCTTGCTTTAAACTGAGGGATTCCTTTTCCTTTTCACGCCTTACTGTACTTGGAAAATACATCTCTAAGAAGCAATTTCGGAACAGTTCCCAAGTGATGATCATTTCCTCAGTCTGCAGCATTCATTGTTTATTCCTCCACCAAGACTCCGCTCTTCCTACTAATAGAAAGGATGCATACGTTACTTTTCGTTCCTCCCAACAACGTATTGCCGCGAAGATCTTCTCCACCTCTTGGAGCATAACTCTGCTCCCTCTGGATCATTCTCTCCTCAAAATTGTGGAGGTTTGTTCTTCATAAAGGCCGCCTGTCTGGCATCAACCGTTACTTCTCCTCCGCCCCCTAGTTCAGCAGGTGTTACAACAACTGTCCCTGCTGCTATATCAGTAGGGCATTCAGCTGCGTCTGCTGCTGCATGGCTACCACCAGATTCTCTGTGCCTCCAGTTCCATTAGTTCCCACCGATGCTCCATTATTATCTGGGAGGTTTCTACGTCTCCCATCTCAAGTTTGACGAGCCATGCATTACCTTAAAACGTAACCATTGGCTTATCTTTCCAAGATATACCACACAACTAAGATTTCCTAAAACTAGCATCTGACTCTCAACCCAAACCTAACAAAGTTGTCGTCTGATGTGGAGACAATTACACTCTAGATACGGCTAGTGACTCAAACCCACTTGTCCGGTTTGAACTGAACTGCTTTGATACCACTTAAATGTAACACCTCGCCTTGATAAGGCGTTACTTTATTTTCAAATAGCCCACACGTATAAAGCAACAATACATATTATTTATTATCAAAGTAGGCAAAGCATTGAACATACACATATATAGATATATACATCTCACCCACAAGGGGAGACAAAATCTAGGACACACTAGCCGTGGTAATATGGTATTCCAAATATCTGAACACCGCTTCTAGGCAGCTTTATTATTGCGGTCACCTCCACTAGATCCCGTTCCCCAGGAATAAGATCTAAGCACAGGCTGCTCCTATCCGACTACTATTCATCATGATATAATATAGAAATACACAAGAAACGAAGGGGTAAGAAATCCATCAATCATCCATGAGTAGGAAAACAGAATAGCATAGTAATTGTCACCATCTAGAACACAACTAATAAAAAGATAACAATCATTGACATAACTGATAAATATTGATACCACATATAACATATATGGACCCCCGAGCACACGGTCACGGACCACATCACACACTGATACCACATACAGACACAGACCACTGAACACATGGGTTGATCACTGGCCCTTCACACCCTAGACTGATCGCCAGTCTCAACGCACAAGTGGAATGACACATAAGTTGGTTGTCCCGGGAACATATCCTAATACGCTACTATCTATGATCACCGAAGTAAGGTACCATCCCTGTGCACAAGGACGACATTCTCAACCACTACAACACAAAACGAAATAGATGGTGCTTATTTTTTTTTCTTCGCTAGTGCTTAAAAGCGCTTCCTATTCAGCCGCTAGTGATGTGTGTTCAGAAAGACAGCGTTTTAAAAGCGCTAGTGATAATTGGAATCGCTAGCGCTTCCTTGAGAAAGTGCTATCTAATATTGATAATAGATAGCGCTTTTTCAAGAAAGCGCTATCTATACAATAAGAATAGATAGTGCTTTCTCAAGGAAGCGCTATCTATTGTCCTTTTTTTTACAGTAGCAGTATATTACAGCTATTGATAATTCCTACAACCCGGCCAATACAACTATATTAATTCTACCAAAATTTTGGCAGAATATCCCCTAAAACATGGACATTCCAAAATAACATAAGTTCCTGTATTACAACAATCAATATGCTAACCAAAATAATGTCTCACATGGGCCAACAACATACATCTAATTACTACTACTATATTAAAGTGTATATACATGCACAATTAATGATCAAAGTTTTAAAACAAGAACCAAGAAACAATTAAACCTAGAGACATACATGGTAATCACAAAAAAGAAGGGAAAAAACACCAGCCAGAGAAGGATTGATGGTGTGACACCCTCTACCCCGCATGTTATAGTTACGAAAATAAATTAAGAAAAAATGTAACTGCTGAAAAATACAGTCAAATAAAATTTTCATAAATAAAGGTAGAGTCGTCACACTCTCATAAACTTGCAGAAATAATCATTTGACGGTTACGAATAAAATTCACATGATACAAACACCCCGATGTCACAACGTCTCAGAGCTGACCCTAGACATTTACCTCGAAAATAACAACATCGATAATAACCAAAACATCGAAAATCCTAATCTACGATGACCGCGCCCATAGATCACTCCTCACCACGCCGTCATCGCCACCGCAGCCTCATCGTCTAAACATACACAATGGTGCATGAGTAGCCACAAAGAAAAGGGTTAGACATCATATACAATCATAGCACAAAACGACAAAGGACATAGCTTAAGCAATGCGCATACAACACGTTAACTTAATCAACACATAACATGAATGCTTGACTCAACGAGTACTTATGCAATCCTAGACAACGTCTACTTCACCGAACATGTGGATCCAAACCAACTCAGATGAGCGAGTGAGAAAACATCATCACTCTTGAGTACGAACAGTGTCTAGTCAGGGTAACCGGTATATTTATTGGTCACGCCCCAGCTGTGGTAGCTATCCACCGCCTTTATATAAGACGCTCCTACCCGATTGACCCCCAAGGCCGGGTACCTTGCCCATCATGGCCGATACTATATCGCATCATCGTTGGTCACCCCCAATAACGTTAACTTAACAAGACACATATGATCCATGAACACAAACCAAGCAAGTGTCTAACAACAACAACAACAACAACAACAACAACTCACCAACCATCTCATCAAGCGGCCGGCTATAACAACGATAACAAGGTACTACTCGTCAGTAAACTGACAAATTTTCCACAATCTTGGAACAAGTCCAAGTTATCAACCTACCTCACCACACTAAGTCTAGGCTAACTTAACTAAATTTCCAACTCTTAACTCAAGTGTTTCAACTTACTTATTTGACCGGACGTACCGTACTACTCCCCTAAAATTATAGGACACTATCCAAGAGAGTTTGGGTCAATACTTATTGTATCCTAAATTTAAAAATTCAATTAGTGAGACTTTGCTAAAATAATTCTAGACTTAGTCATCTTTCTGAATAATTTTTCTATATAACTATTACTCTAAGTTGTCAACTAGGCTGAAATACTCATAACACCAAATCTTGCTTTTAAAGCACTTAAACCACCGACACCACAATATGACCATCATATCCTAGTCCTAAGACTTGCTTGTACCATAACTTAAACGCTAAAAATATCATTATACCTTAGTTAACTCCTAACAATTACACCCATCATCCATACTTTATCCTTTCACATAACCATGATATACCACCTAGAGAATCTAAGTGTAACAAACCACACTCTATGATAATCTAGCTCTCACCCAACACAACAAATCCAGAACATCAAATAGCAACAAGCAATCTCATTTAAACACATTTACATACATTTATCAATAACAAGCCAAGACAACCAAATCATCATATGATCCATACATGACATTTCATCGTAAAACATCAATTCAAACAACACCTTATAAGACAATTTCAATTAACATTAACAGCATGACATAATTTAATATCAAATTTTCCCATCACAATGGCAATGGTACTTATTTTGCACAATCAAGGCCAAGTCTAGGGACCATCGGCCGTCCCTATTGCCTAATTATATCCATAAGCCCACTAATCTTGTATCCATCTACCCCCTTACCTCAATAAAATGTTTGAAGTATTCCAAGGCGAAGAAAACTGGCTACAACGATAATTTGAGCACCAATCGAGCACAGGATAAAATTTTCGGAAGAAGCGAACGCTTTGGAAAAAATAATAATAAGTATAATATATTTTTTTTATAATTTTTAAGGCTGAAACGAAATTAAAAGGAAGCAAAAAGAGTGACCGAAAAATGCCATACCGAGACAAAAGGGTTATAAGGGGTCCGACATCAACTTCACCGAATCGAGCAAAGGAGTATTGTTTTCTGAAGGTTTCGACGAGAGGAATCCGAAAATGGCGTCCGTTTTTCGAACCGAAAACTGTGGTGTCCGAAAAAGTGAATTTACAGTCTGCCCAACAATAAAATACGCGACGAACAGAGTCACGGTTGAATGAACAGAGGCCGGAAATGAATTCTATGGTCGATTTCGAGTGGGTGGATGAAATTTGGAATTTTTTCGTGGTATAGAGAGTGAGAACAAGAACAGAGAAATTCAAAGTGAGGGTTTGAGGCACTGCGCGCACGAACTGGAAGAGGCGATGAACAGTTATAAAAAAAGAAACCTGGACGTGACCTGTCTTTCAACGTGGGCCTGTCTTTCATTTTTTTTTTTTTATAAAAGAAGCATCAGCTGCACTCTTGTGCAAATACACCTACATACATGATTATATCTTTTCTTTTTTTTTTTTCTTTTAAAAACGTAAGCATCAGCATATATATTTATCATATATGATTATATCCTTTTTTTTAAACAATTTCACTAATAAAAATTATTTCCATATAACTCCAAAAATAGACTATTATTCAGAATTATTTATAATAAATTCAAGGCTAATTTTTAATAAAAATATAGTAAAATAGTATTAATTAAAATATATTAATTATTAAGGCAAACACACTCAAGTTGTCACAAAATTACCAATATGAGCACACAATTTATAGATCCTAAGAACTTAAATTTGAGGGTGTTACAATTCTCTCTTAACAATAGTACTATGAATAATAATAAAATATCATTCCAATACTCCTTAAATTTAAATAATTATTAACAAGATAATATCAATATTTCAAACTAATGTTTTACAAAAATAAAGATAATAATAAAACAATAAAGCATTACTAAAAATACTAATTTCCAAAGTAACTTACATAAAAATTATCACAAAAATTATTAATATATACAGGCATATATACATATGTATTAATACGAAAATTGGGGTGTTACAATTCCACCCCCCTTAAAAAAAATTCCGTCCTCGGAATTTCTCTGGGTGCTATTAAACGATACGGTTCATGTCCCTAAAACATCATGCAACCTTCTTCACTATTGCTATATATATTCCACACAATTCTTTCTTAAGAGGGTCAACTAAGGTCACTAGCTGGGGAACTTAGTCCTTCTAAAGGTCTAGAATTTCAAAAGTTCTAACTTAAATGTCCGGTGTACTAACCAATCATGCTCAAGTGACTTTCATGGCTCTTTCTAGGATTAACTCTTTAAACTAAGGAATACTAAAACATTACTATCTTAAGGCTTCAAAATTGCAACAACCACAATGAATTAACAAGGCTAACATCTAAATCCTTAAGAACCACTTCATGATTTAAGATTAAGTTCTTAAGCTAAGAATTAGTTTCCTCCTACTCAAACAAAATAGTCTTCCTAATCATGACAATTGAAATAAGCAATGATTTTTTTTTCTTAGGCATTAATCACTACGTCTGATCTTTCTTATAACATGCTACAACTTAAAAGCACTATCTCATTCTATTCTCATATGTCTATACTGTAAGACACCTAGTTTCATATCGCTACGCATTCTATATCAGGTTCCATAAAGGCAATGTTTTCTCAACCTTCCAAACCAAAAGCTATGAGTTCCAACTCTTTCCACGAACCTCGACTTAAAGGTGTTGATTACCGATCCTTTTTTCGCACAAACACGTTCTTTAAACATTAACACAACACACTGTATAAGGTCTACGAAGGTCAGGTGAAACTAAAACAAGATTGAGGTTAACTATCTTATGGTGAAATCATGCGAAGCTAGACACACAACCTTTATAAAACCAAATCATAATTAAAGCTATATACAGATTTAGCAACATATCATAAACAACAATTCAGCAGTCATGACTTTGTTAAGCACAATGCACACACAAAAATTAATGGCTAAAGTATGTTAGACTAAAACGTTAAAATAAAATGAATAAACAATTATTCATCATTTTTAATCCATTTATTCCATAAAAAAAATAGAAACTTATTTATCCTAAAAGAAATAACATGTTTGCATGCAATATTTCATAGTCATTAAAATTAAGCACACAATATAGCAAAAGTAATTTATCGCAAATTAAGGCATGACTAACTACAAGTATTTATCTTAAGGTACCCTACTAAGTTCACTAACCAGAAACTTGCTTCATACAAAACCTTTATTATTTCTATTGCTCAACTTACTTGTGGAAACATTCTTTAGGATGCTACCCAATGATAGACTCGGTTTCTGTTAAAACATCTAAAATCGGTTTTGTGGTCTTATCAGAAGGCAAAACAATATATTTCCCAAAGATTAACTAATGTCCCACACTAATTTCTACGTATATCCTCACTCTATGGTTGGTCTCTATGCCTAAGGAAAATTACTTTCCACCTTTAGAATCTACGGTTTCAAAGCCTTATGCCTATCCGAAGCCCTTAAGAATTTAACTGCAATGTAGATAATCTATGTCCATAACTAATTCTAGTATCTAAGGTAATTCAAAAAAACTAATACTACCCACCAAACTGATTATCATTGCTTTTCTCACCGGCGGTAAGTGATTGGGCTGCAGTCCCTCCTACTCGTTCAGCCGGGTAATCCAAGCAATAATAACCATGTGCAACAATCATCTATTCTTCTATAAGGTTCTCTGATAGGGGCTTAAGCGTAAAGATGTCGACGTCACATGATTACCCTCAAGCTCTACAAAAGATCCTTCCTATAGCATAGCCACGATTCCGCTGCACTACTCTGATAACATATTTCCCAGCTAACAATGCTGTAAATCTAAAATAAGGTCAGCTTATCCTTTCTAGTTAAGCTACTAGCCCATTGTACTTACTAGAATTCCTTTAAGGTAATGGATAAAAGTCTTGCACCTTAAGTGCAACAACTAAGGGTTAACCTGCATCTCTCAGTTCTGGGTTGATCCTTCTCAATTCACTAAGCGTAATTTTAAACAAGATACTAAGAAATTAACAACTTAGGAAATTGCTAACCCAAGATTCATAGCTAATGGTTCAGGTACCTACTATCTTAGCTCTATCTATCATATACTCCTGTGAACTTAGCCCGCTGAGAATTGTTCGTGTACTAGAACAAACAAAATTAAACAAGTAATGCATGTAACTCAACTCAGAGTTCACGCACTGAAACACAATAGACCACACACAAAGTCCGGTTAGAACCGAACTGCTCTGATACCACTAATTGTGACACCCTCTACCCCGCATGTTATAGTTACGAAAATAAATTAAGAAAAAATGTAACTGCTGAAAAATACAGTCAAATAAAATTTTCATAAATAAAGGTAGAGTCGTCACACTCTCATAAACTTGCAGAAATAATCATTTGACGGTTACGAATAAAATTCACATGATACAAACACCCCGATGTCACAACGTCTCAGAGCTGATGTAACACCTGAGGACGAGATCGACATCGTATTAGGACGACGTATCGAGACCTCGACCAAGACCTTGTGTCGAGATCCCGTGCCAAGATCGTTTGCCGAGGTCATTTGCCGAGCTGAGGAGACCACGTGCACTAGCCGAAATGAGGAGGTCGGGTGTCGAGTTGATGAAGTCGCTGCATCGAAATGAGGAGGCCGCGCGGCACTAACTCGTGTTAGAGCCTTGTGCGCTTGCACGAGCACCCTAGTCGACATCGTGTCGAGATGATACCTCGTATTCTTTCGAACGTTATTCAGCGCTATTATTATATTGTTTGTAATAATTATAGTGTCGGCTTGACCGTTCTCGTCGCGTGTCTAGACCGTTGACCGACAGAGTAGAAGGTAATTATGAGAGGAACGATTAGATGGGTAGATGATTGATGGGATTGGCATCTTATAGCTGGAGTTACGACTATACCCTTTTCTCACCAGCTGTATACCACGATCGGTTTTCCCTCAAACACTCATTCTTTCTCTTTCTCTTTTCTTCTTTCTTTCTTCTTCCTTCCTTCGCTTCGAAGTTTCGTTGTTTTTCTCCAAAACTTCCATCGACGAAACCTTGAGTTCCATCGAAGCTTCGTGATAAGCTTTCTTCATCAATTTTGTTCATCATCATCTTCTCGACCCATATCTCGCCTGCTCGACCATCACCATTGAGGTATGAAGAACAGATTTTTCTTTTCCTCTGTGCTACTGTTTAGCGCTACTTTTCCTTCCATTTTTAGCCAGTTTTATGCTTCCAAATCATGTCAAATTGATGGGTTTTCTTCTTCACAATATTACCTATCTTTCTAACCGATTAATTGGGCTTGTAAAACAAATTTTCTTCCTCTGTTTTTCTGCGCGGCAGTGCCTTAAACTCTTCATTTTCGGTCTATTTCGATTTCTTGTTTTTCGTTTGTTGCTTCTGGTTGTTGTTGTTGTCGATCTATCTGTTGAAGCATCAGATAACCTTTTTCATGAACTTTTGATCGAAAACCTTAACTTTGTGTTAGAGGAAAAATATATTCAAGTTCTTGAGTTTTATATTTTTCTGGGTTGTGGTTAAGTTTGGGAAGAGAGCTAAGTGTATTAGAACCCATAGATCGAGCTGAGTTGTGTTTGTTTTAGGAAGTCTGATTCCCGAGATCGTGTGATTTCCGAATCGAGGTGTACGGGAAAGCGAATCCAAGGACGTGGAAGCAGCAGAATCCAGATCGAGAACTGTACGTGTCGAGGTCGACTGAGAAGCGTACGTGTCGAGGTCGATTGAGGACGGTACATGTCGAAGTCGTTGTCGAGCTCGTTTGAAGACAGACTTGTCGAGGTCGTTGTTGAGCAGCATTAACTTGGAGTTCGGTAAGGGCGCTTCACATTAATACTTTCGTAGTATGCTAGCGTAAGGGCAACTCCTAGATATCTCTAAGACTTTATTTTTATTGTTATATTTATGTATGGACTCCTTGATTGGTGTCGAGATTGGAATGTTGTGATATGATTGAGTTTTTGCATGTATTTGATATGTGATTGAATATATGTTGTGAATGGTGTATTCTTTAACCATGCGTTTCTTCATGCAGAATGTTTTATTGCTTAAATGTCGACTTGTGTTTTCTTCATGTTAAGCATGCTCTCTTTATTTGATATGCGATCAAGTAAGTTGTGTTACTCTTTGACATGCGGCGAGCTAATCATCGAGTGAGAGAGCTAGGGAGTCGTATGACGCGTTTTGAGCCGGACCCGGATAGCGAGGGTGCTAGGTCCCCTTTTTGTTTATGGTGGATTGGCTAGGCGTCGCATTATCGGTTTGGGGTTGGACTGCCGATTAATGCATGGTATCGGTTTGGGGTTGGACCTGCCGTTTACCTATTACGTCAGTTTGGGGATGGACCTGCTGACGATATTCCGGAATAAGAGTTGTGTCGAGTCTAGAGTGAGATGGTCGAGTCACGTGTGGTGATTGAGATATATTATTGTGTTGCTTATTTCTTTATGTCGAGCTTATCTTGAATTGTTGAGAAGTTGACCCTTTCCCGTGGTGCCTTCAATCCATGACGGTTACCCAGGCAATGTCGAGGGCGCAGGAACTTCGGCGATAGATGATGCCGAGGAGGAGCTCGACGAGGACCCGAGTGACGACCTCTATCTGTCGTGATTGTTTGTTTGTTGGATGTTTGTTTTTCTGAGGACTGTACTTCGTTTTCCTTTTGTGTTCTGAGGTCGTGACCAGTTTGGGCAGTGTTGTTTTGTTGTTTCAGGGTAGACTGGTGGTTTTACTTTTGGAGCGACCTGCGTGGGAGTTCTGGAAGTACCCCAGGTATGATTGCTCTTTTGAAGTCGTCATACCTTAGGTGTATTTTCTTTATACATTTGCTACTCTGTATTTTGTATACATTATTATTTCGAGTGATATATATATGTATGTTATGCATGTATGTTTTATTAGGATTTAAGTCTTGTGTCTTAGTTGCACCATGTTTCGAAAAGTTGTAATTACTCTGATGTGCACGAGTTGGTTTTAAAAAAAAAAATATCGTATTTTTAAAAGGCACAAGAGTTTCGTTTTAAAACACATCTCATATAGGTTTATGTTGAGCTCGGTGTGTTGAGCTCGGTAACTCGAGCTCGGTATATTGAGCTCGGTAGCGGTCCGGAAACGGGTCGTTACATTGTTGGTATCGAGCGATTCGGTTCGACCGAGCCGTGCATAGGAGGTTTGACCGGTCACCGTGTGTCGGGTTATGTGTGTGGGTACCTAGTTGTAATATGTTGATTGCTTTGTTTGACTAAGTGAAGCACTTATTGCTTGAGAAATTGTTTGAACTGTTTCTTGATTGAAGCAAAGGTGTGTTTAACACATCCTTGTTGTGAGATTCGACAGGGGTTTTGAACTTTGTGGAATCTAATGCCACCTCGTAGGAATACGATACCGCAACCGAGAACGTCGACATGGAACGAGCAATTCAAGCTATGACCGAGATGGCGGCAGCCATGGCTTAACAATCACCGCCGCAACTCAACAGGCTAACGCGATGGCTCAACAGACGGCGGCGTTAACTCGCAGAACTTGCGAACAAAGAACGAGCGAACGAAATGTCAAGCGAGAGGATTAGCGGACTTCAGAAGCATGATCCACCGGGTTCTACGGTGAGCCAAATCCGGATAAAGTCGATCTTTGGATGCAAGAGATCGAGAAGATCTTTGAGGCACTCCATTGCGGGACAACGTGAAGGTCGACTATGCCACCTACTTCATCGCTAGGAGACGCAGAGTATTGGTGGAGAGGAGTGAAGCAAACATTTATAGCGGAACGTCGCGAGATGACCTGGGAGCTTTTTCGTGAAAGGTTCTTGGACAAGTACTTCCCAGATACTGCACGAGCCGAGAAGGAACAAGAGTTTCTTCAACTGCAGCAAGGCAACTCGACAGTGTCCGAGTATGCGGCCAAGTTCGAGTCGTTGGCGAGGTATTTCAGTCCATTTCGTGATCGAACTGACCAAAGATGGTTAAGTGAGAGATTCCAACGGGGATTGAGATTCGACATTCAGAAGTCGGTGGTGTCGTTGAGGATCCGAAACCTCCAAGAGCTGATAGATCGCTGTGTCGAGGTAGAAGGAGTGAGGAGCCACAAGAAGAAGACTGTTGTGGGCGGACCAGTGAGACCCCAGAGTGCGGGGCAGAGATTTGCACAGAAAGGAAAACAACTGCAGAAGAAGCCGTACGACCGACCTCAGGGGAACGACAACAGGGGACAGTATCGTCCGATGACCCAGGTACCGAGAAGCGGAGGACAGACCGGTGTCGAGGTGACTTGTTTCCGTTGTGGAAAGACGGGACATTACGCCAATAACTGTACTCAGAAGGAGGGGGTGTGCTACAACTGCAAGAAGCCAGGGCATTTTGCCAAGGATTGTCCTACACCTAAAGCTGAACCGACGATGCTTGCGGCAAGGGCCAAAGGGAAGCGTCAAGTGGCTAAAGGCAGAGTTTTCTGCATGAGTGGCGAGGAAGCAGAACGAGCTGAAGATCTTATCCAAGGTGAATGTGAGATCGAGGGTAAATCCTTATCCGTTCTTTTTGATTCGGGTGCAACACATTCCTTTATTTCTTCTGATTGTGTGAACCATTTGAACTTGACTGTGACTGCTTTACCGTTTAAATTAGTAGTTACAACCCCAGCTGCTAAAACCTTAGTCACAAACACTGCATGTCTTAATTGTGTAGTGGTTATTCAGAGTAGAAAGTTGTGGTCAATTTTGTTTGTTTGCCTCTTAAGGGCTTAGATGTCATCCTCAGGATGGATTGGTTGTCACACCACCATGTCCTTTTGGACTGTGCCCGTAAAACTGTAATTTTTCCAGACCTTGGAGTCTCCAATTATCTTTCTGCCGAACGTATTGGAGTTTCTTTGAAAGAAGGAACTAGGGAATACATGTATCTGGCTAGTTCGGAAGTTTTCCAGCAGATCGACGTGAAGAATGTTCCAGTGGTGTGTGACTTTGAGGACGTTTTTCTCGAAGACGTGCCAGGGTTACCACCAGTACGAGAGGTCGAGTTCTCCATCGACCTGATTCCAGGAACAGGACCGATTTCCAAAGCGCCATACAGGATGTCTCCTGCCGAGATGAAAGAGCTGAAGTCCCAGATCGAACACTTGGAGTCGAAGCAATTCATACGACCGAGCGTGTCACCGTGGGGAGCTCCAGTGTTGTTGGTTAAGAAGAAGGATGGACGATCAAGACTGTGCGTAGATTATCGCGAGCTCAACAAGGTTACCGTGAAGAACCGTTATCCGTTACCACGTATTGACGACTTGATGGATCAACTTCGTGGAGCGGCGATCTTTTCCAAGATAGACTTGAAGTCGGGCTACCATCAGATTCGCGTGAAGGAGGAAGATGTCGCCAAAACAGCTTTCAGGACTAGATACGGTCACTACGAGTACTTGGTGATGCCGTTTGGAGTGACGAATGCGCCAGCTGTGTTTATGGATTACATGAATAGGATTTTCCATTCGTTTTTGGATCAGTTCGTTGTAGTGTTTATCGACGACATATTGATTTACTCGAGGAACCGAGAAGAGCACGCAGAACACTTATGTCGAGTACTGCAGATATTACGAGATAAGCAACTCTATGCCAACCTGTCGAAGTGTGAATTTTGGCTTGAAGAGGTGAATTTTCTTGGCCACGTGATTTCCAAAGAAGGGATAGTGGATCCAACTAATATTGAAATTTGTGTTAGCGTGGGAACAGTAGAAGGCGATTCTGAGATCGGGAGTTTTGTCGGCTTAGCGAGGATATTACCGAAGATTATTGAAGGTTTCGAAGATTGTCGCGCCTCTTACACGATCGACGAGGAAGGATCAACCTTTGCCTGGACCGAGGAGTGCGGCCGATTTTCAACGATCAAGGAGCTTTTGACGACAGCGCTGTCTGATTTTGCCTTAACCGGAAGAGCCTTTCGAGGTGTATTGTGATGCGTCACACCAGGGGATTGGGATGCGTCCGATGCAACATCGGAAGGTGGTCGCGTATGCTTCAAGACGACTTAAGATTCACGAGAGGAACTACCCTACTCACGACCGAGCCGGGCAGCAGTAGTTTTTCCGCCGAAGATATGGAGACACTACCTTTACGGAGCACTCTTCGCTTTCGGCGATCACAAGAGCTTGAAGTACTGTTCGACCGTAAAGAGCTCAACATGCGCCAACGTAGATGGGCGAAATTTCTCAAGGACTACGACTTTACGTTGGAATACCATCCGTAAGGCTAACGTAGTAGCAGATGCATTGAGCCTAAGAGCGTTTTAACCTCGGCGATGATGATGATCAAGGAGTTGGAGATGCTCGAGAAGTTCCGAGACTTAAAGTTGAGTGTCGAAGTTTCACCGGGAAGCCGAGATTTGGTATGCTTACCATTTCTAACAGATTGTTGGGCGAGATCCGAGACCAGGAAGTTCATGACGAGCTTACGCAAAGAGAAGATTCGATTGATAAGCGCAAGGGAAGGCGGCGAATTTCACGTCGAGCGACGACATCTTGAGATGCAATGGCCGAGCGTATGCATCTAACGATCCGAGCCGAGAAAGTTGATTCTCGACGAAGCGCATAAGAGCAACTTTAGTATTCACCCAGGAGTTACGAAGATGTATCAAGATTTGAAGAAGCATTTTTGGTGGTCGAATGAAGAAGCAAGTGGCCGAGCACGTAACCGTGTTTGACGTGTCGAAGCGAAGGTGGAGCACCAACGACCTGCGGGAATGCTACAATCGCTTGACGCATCAAAGATGGAAATGGGACAGTATTTCCATGGACTTCGTTGTAGGTTTGCCGAAGACGCAGAAGAAGAATGATTCGATTTGGGTGATCGTCGACCGATTGACCAAATCTGCTCATTTCTTACCAGTGAGGTCGACATACAACGTGGAAAAGCTGACCGAAATCTACATCGCGGAGATAGTACGACTTCATGGGATACCCTCTTCGATCGTGTCGGACCGAGATCCGAAGTTCACGTCTCATTTTTGGAGGGAATTGCAAGGAGCGATGGGAACCGAGCTCAGGCTTAGCTCGGCATATCATCCACAGAATGACGGTCAGACTGAGAGAATGATCCAATCACTTGAAGATTTGTTGCGAGCTTGTACGTTAGATCACCGAGGAAGTTGGGACGACGTCTTACCATTGGTGGAGTTCACCTACAATAACAGTTTCCATGCGAGTATTGGAATGGCACCTTTTGAAGCGCTGTATGGACGGAAATGTCAGACGCCTCTTTGTTGGTACTAGGACGGCGAGCGGACCGTCAGAGGACCAGATATGATCCAGCAGATCACCGAGAAGATCCGTTTGATCGAGATCGGATGCGAACATCTCAAAGTCGGCGTAAGAGTTATGCGGACCAACGACGTCGACCACTCGAGTTCGAGGAAGGAGAACATGTATTTCTTAGAGTCACCCCACCATCGGAGTTGGTCGAGCGATCAAATCCAAGAAACTTACCCTAAATTTATTGGACCTTACCAGATTCTTCGTCGTATTGGTCGAGTGGCATATCGATTGCCTTGCCACCATTCTTGTCGAACATCCACGACGTCTTCCACGCCTCACAATTGCGGAAGTATGTTTCCGACCCTCTCATGTCATCGAACGGATGTGATTCAACCGAAGGGCGACCTATCTTTCAAGCATTGCCACAAGAAGGATCGTTGATCGGAAAGCCAAGCGATTCGCGGAACAAAGAGATTCAACTTGTCAAAGTTGTGTGGGATCGTAAGGCGGAGATGCGACTTGGGAGCTGGAGGAGAAGATGAAGACTCAAGACTGAACTTTTCCGAGGTAAGAATCTTATTTGCAATTTCGAGGACGAAATTTTTTTAGAGGGAGAGATTGTAACACCTGAGGACGAGATCG
The DNA here is from genome assembly GCA_037113605.1 of Calophaca sinica. Lineage (NCBI taxonomy): Eukaryota > Viridiplantae > Streptophyta > Magnoliopsida > Fabales > Fabaceae > Calophaca > Calophaca sinica. Next base: position 48,957,390 of record CM073734.1, on the reverse strand, counting down.
ACATCGTATTAGGACGACGTATCGAGACCTCGACCAAGACCTTGTGTCGAGATCCCGTGCCAAGATCGTTTGCCGAGGTCATTTGCCGAGCTGAGGAGACCACGTGCACTAGCTGCTGAGCTGAGGAGGTCGGGTGTCGAGTTGATGAAGTCGCGTACCGAGCTGAGGAGGCCGCGTGCACGAACTCGTGTTAGAGCCTTGTGCGCTTGCACGAGCACCCTAGTCGACATCGTGTCGAGATGATACCTCGTATTCTTTCGAACGTTATTCAACGCTATTATTATATTGTTTGTAATAATTATAGTGTCGGCTTGACCGTTCTCGTCGCGTGTCTAGACCGTTGACCGACAGAGTAGAAGGTAATTATGAGAGGAATGATTAGATGGGTAGATGATTGATGGGATTGGCATCTTATAGCTGGAGTTACGACTATACCCTTTTCTCACCAGCTGTATACCACGATCGGTTTTCCCTCAAACACTCATTCTTTCTCTTTCTCTTTTCTTCTTTCTTTCTTCTTCCTTCCTTCTGCTCTGAGTTTCGTTGTTTTTCTCCAAAAACTTCCATCGACGAAACCTTGAGTTCCATCGAGCTTCTGCATAAGCTTTCTTCATCAATTTTGTTCATCATCATCTTCTCGACCCATATCTCGCCTGCTCGACCATCACCATTGAGGTATGAAGAACAGATTTTTCTTTTTCTCTGTGCTACTGTTTAGCGCTACTTTTCCTTCCATTTTTAGCCAGTTTTATGCTTCCAAATCATGTCAAATTGATGGGTTTTCTTCTTCACAATATTACCTATCTTTCTAACCGATTAATTGGGCTTGTAAAACAAATTTTCTTCCTCTGTTTTTCTGCAATCGGCAGTGCCCAGAAACTCTTCATTTTCGGTCTATTTCGATTTCTTGTTTTTTGTTTGTTGCTTCTGGTTGTTGTTGTTGTCGATCTATCTGTTGAAGCATCAGATAACCTTTTTCATGAACTTTTGATCGAAAACCTTAACTTTGTGTTAGAGGAAAAATATATTCAACTTCTTGAGTTTTATATTTTTCTGGGTTGTGGTTAAGTTTGGGAAGAGAGCTAAGTGTATTAGAACCCATAGATCGAGCTGAGTTGTGTTTGTTTTAGGAAGTCTGATTCCCGAGATCGTGTGATTTCCGAATCGAGGTGTACGGGAAAGCGAATCCAAGGACGTGGAAGCAGCAGAATCCAGATCGAGAACTGTACGTGTCGAGGTCGACTGAGAAGCATACGTGTTGAGGTCGATTGAGGACGGTACGTGTCGAAGTCGTTGTCGAGCTCGTTTGAAGACAGACTTGTCGAGGTCGTTGTTGAGCAGCATTAACTTGGAGTTCGGTAAGGGCGCTTCACATTAATACTTTCGTAGTATGCTAGCGTAAGGGCAACTCCTAGATATCTCTAAGACTTTATTTTTATTGTTATATTTATGTATGGACTCCTTGATTGGTGTCGAGATTGGAATGTTGTGATATGATTGAGTTTTTGCATGTATTTGATATGTGATTGAATATATGTTGTGAATGGTGTATTGCTGTTGAATTGCGTTTCTTCATGCAGAATGTTTTATTGCTTAAATGTCGAATTGTGTTTTCTTCATGTTAAGCATGCTCTCTTTATTTGATATGCGATCAAGTAAGTTGTGTTACTCTTTGACATGCGGCAAGCTAATCATCGAGTGAGAGAGCTAGGGAGTCGTATGACGTTTTTGAGCCGGACCCAGATAACTGAGGGTGCTAGGTCCCCTTTTTGTTTATGGTGGATTGGCTAGGCGTCGCATTATCAGTTTGGGGTTGGACCTGCTGATTAATGCATGGTATCGGTTTGGGGTTGGACCTGCCGTTTACCTATTACGTCAGTTTGGGGATGGACCTGCTGACGATATTCCGGAATAAGAGTTGTGTCGAGTCTAGAGTGAGATGGTCGAGTCACGTGTGGTGATTGAGATATATTATTGTGTTGCTTATTTCTTTATGTCGAGCTTATCTTGAATTGTTGAGAAGTTGACCCTTTCCCGTAGTGCCTTCAATCCATGACGGTTACCCAGGCAATGTCGAGGGCGCAGGGAACTCGACAGTAGATGATGCCGAGGAGGAGCTCGACGAGGACCCGAGTGACGACCTCTATCTGTCGTGATTGTTTGTTTGTTGGATGTTTGTTTTTCTGAGGACTGTACTTCGTTTTCCTTTTGTGTTCTGAGGTCGTGACCAGTTTAGGGGCGATGTTGTTTTGTTGTTTCAGGTAGACTGGTGGTTTTACTTTTGGAGCAAATGCTGGGGAGTTCTGGAAGTACCCCCAGGGTATGATTGCTCTTTTGAAGTCGTCATACCTTAGGTGTATTTTCTTTATACATTTGCTACTCTGTATTTTGTATACATTATTATTTCGAGTGATATATATATGTATGTTATGCATGTATGTTTTATTAGGATTTAAGTCTTGTGTCTTAGTTGCACCATGTTTCGAAAAGTTGTAATTACTCTGATGTGCACGAGTTGGTTTTAAAAAAAAAATATCGTATTTTTAAAAGGCACAAGAGTTTCGTTTTAAAACACATCTCATATAGGTTTATGTTGAGCTCGGTGTGTTGAGCTCGGTAACTCGAGCTCGGTATATTGAGCTCGGTAGCGGTCCGGAAACGGGTCGTTACAGCTGACCCTAGACATTTACCTCGAAAATAACAACATCGATAATAACCAAAACATCGAAAATCCTAATCTACGATGACCGCGCCCATAGATCACTCCTCAGCCACGTCGTCATCGTCACCTGCAGTCTCATCGTCTAAACATACACAATGGTGCATGAGTAGCCACAGCAAAAGGGGTTAGACATCATATACAATCATAGCACAAAACGACAAAGGACATAGCTTAAGCAATGCGCATACAACACGTTAGCTTAATCAACACATAACATGAATGCTTGACTCAACGAGTACTTATGCAATCCTAGACAACGTCTACTTCACCGAACATGTGGATCCAAACCAACTCAGATGAGCGAGTGAGAAAACATCATCACTCTTGAGTACGAACAGTGTCTAGTCAGGGTAACCGGTATATTTATTGGTCACGCCCCAGCTGTGGTAGCTATCCACCGCCTTTATATAACACGCTCCTACCCGATTGACCCCAAGGTCGGTACCTTGCCCATCATGGCCGATACTATATCGCATCATCGTTGCTCACCCCCAATAACGTTAACTTAACAAGACACATATGATCCATGAACACAAACCAAGCAAGTGTCTAACAACAACAACAACAACAACAACTCACCAACCATCTCATCAAGCGGCCGGCTATAACAACGATAACAAGGTACTACTCGTCAGTAAACTGACAAATTTTCCACAATCTTGGAACAAGTCCAAGTTATCAACCTACCTCACCACACTAAGTCTAGGCTAACTTAACTAAATTTCCAACTCTTAACTCAAGTGTTTCAACTTACTTATATGACCGGACGTACCGTACTACTCCCCTAAAATTATAGGACACTATCCAAGAGAGTTTGGGTCAATACTTAATGTATCCTAAATTTAAAAATTCAATTAGTGAGACTTTGCTAAAATAATTCTAGACTTAGTCATCTTTCTGCATAATTTTTCTATATAACTATTACTCTAAGTTGTCAACTAGGCTGAAATACTCATAACACCAAATCTTGCTTTTAAAGCACTTAAACCACCGACACCACAATATGACCATCATATCCTAGTCCTAAGACTTGCTTGTACCATAACTTAAACGCTAAAAATATAATTATACCTTAGTTAACTCCTAACAATTACACCCATCATCCATACTTTATCCTTTCACATAACCATGATATACCACCTAGAGAATCTAAGTGTAACAAACCACACTCTATGATAATCTAGCTCTCACCCAACACAACAAATCCAGAACATCAAATAGCAACAAGCAATCTCATTTAAACACATTTACATACATTTATCAATAACAAGCCAAGACAACCAAATCATCATATGATCCATACATGACATTTCATCGTAAAACATCAATTCAAACAACACCTTATAAGACAATTTCAATTAACATTAACAGCATGACATAATTTAATATCAAATTTTCCCATCACAATGGCAATGGTACTTATTTTGCACAACCGCGCCAAGTCTAGGGACCATGGGACGTCCCTATTGCCTAATTATATCCATAAGCCCACTAATCTTGTATCCATCTACCCCTTACCTCAATAAAATGTTTGAAGTATTCCAAGGCGAAGAAAACTGGCTACAACGATAATTTGAGCACCAACTGAGCACAGGATAAAATTTTCGGAAGAGCGAAACGCGGCTGGAAAAAATAATAATAAGTATAATATATTTTTTTTATAATTTTTAAGGCTGAAACGAAATTAAAAGGAAGCAAAAAGAGTGACCGAAAAATGCCATACCGAGACAAAAGGGTTATAAGGGGTCCGACATCAACTTCACCGAATCGAGCAAAGGAGTATTGTTTTCTGAAGGTTTCGACGCGAGGAATCCGAAAATGGCGTCCGTTTTTCGAACCGAAAACTGTGGTGTCCGAAAAAGTGAATTTACAGTCTGTCCAACAATAAAATACGCGACGAACAGAGTCACGGTTGAATGAACAGAGGCCGGAAACGAATTCTATGGTCGATTTCGAGTGGGTGGATGAAATTTGGAATTTTTTCGTGGTATAGAGAGTGAGAACAAGAACAGAGAAATTCAAAGTGAGGGTTTGAGGCACTGCGCGCACGAACTGGAAGAGGCGATGAGGCGATGAACAGTTATAAAAAAAGAAACCTGGACGTGACCTGTCTTTCAACGTGGGCGTGTCTTTGATTTTTTTTTTTTTTTTTATAAAAGAAGCATCAGCTGCACTCTTGTGCAAATACACCTACATACATGATTATATCTTCTCTTTTTTTTTTTCTTTTAAAAACGTAAGCATCAGCATATATATTTATCATATATGATTATATCCTTTTTTTTAAACAATTTCACTAATAAAAATTATTTCCATATAACTCCAAAAATAGACTATTATTCAGAATTATTTATAATAAATTCAAGGCTAATTTTTAATAAAAATATAGTAAAATAGTATTAATTAAAATATACTAATTATTAAGGCAAACACACTCAAGTTGTCACAAAATTACCAATATGAGCACACAATTTAAAGATCCTAAGAACTTAAATTTGAGGGTGTTACAATTCTCTCTTAACAATAGTACTAAGAATAATAATAAAATATCATTCCAATACTCCTTAAATTTAAATAATTATTAACAAGATAATATCAATATTTCAAACTAATGTTTTACAAAAATAAAGATAATAATAAAACAATAAAACATTACTAAAAATACTAATTTCCAAAGTAACTTACATAAAAATTATCACAAAAATTATTAATATATACAGGCATATATATATGTATTAATACGAAAATTGGGGTGTTACAGATGGCATCTTACAGCTTGATAACATGATGTCAAGCCATAGTTCTTGAGACGCCAAACCAATTACAAGGATCTGAAAAAAAAAATAGTGCAAACACTTCATTTCTATAAATACATTCTCGAAAGTTCCAATTTCACACAGAAAACAGTGCTTGTCATCTTTGCTACTTACTTAATAACACCTCAAATAAATTATTCACTCGTAAGTAATTAATCAAGTCCGAAAGAAGCCATCTATCTATCTGCAAAAAAAATTAGACACAAGTAACTAGACACACAAGTAATTTAACAAGTACATAATTAAGAGTCATTTAACTAAAATAACACAATCTACCTTTCCTTTTTCTTTTCCTCCGACTGATTCAAAGCCCCTCTTTATGATCATGTCTAATATATGTATCATCCTCTCTTGATGTACTTTCCTCACCAAACATTGATTGTATCACAAAGAACGGGTCATCTTCAAGGTCAGCATCTTCATTTGCTTGATCATCATCAATCCCATTAACAATTTTTTTGATAGTCAACAAAACAATAGACCAATTTATATCAGATGGGTCGGTGACATAAAACACTTGTCGAGCTTGCGATGCTAAAATATGAGCGTCATCTTTATATTCCAACTTATTAAAATTCAGCCGTACGAACCCCAAGTCATCCGTTTCTACACCGTAATTATTGTTAACCCACTTACATTGGAACATAGGCACCTGAAACATCGCATAATCCAACTCCCATATGTGTTCAATGACCCCGAAGTATAACATATTCGCATAAATGAGATTTTTGTCTTTGGCACTTGAGATATGCATAGTTTGAGCAACAAGAGGGACCCCACTATCTTCCATTTTACTCTGATCATCGTGTTCTTTTGTATAGAATGTGTACCTGTTTATCAAATAACCGGTGTAAGAGATAACATGTATAGCTGGACCTTTAGCTAACCATCTTAATCTTTTTGAAACCGAGCTAGGATTTGCATTAAACTCTGTAGAAATGTGATCATTTAGTCATGTTATAAAAGACTGATTGTGTTCTCTTGTTAACTAATTTTGATTCTTATTTGGGTACATACTCTTGAGCAATTTGTTGTGTTTCACAACATAGGACTCAACCTCATCGGTGCTGCGTAAAATATGTAAGTGTGCTTGCTCCATCTGTTGCCTTGATATAGTCAATATTTACATCCAGTAATCCCTTTCCCTTCTCTTCCTCCTGTTGACGAGATTTCGGCATCCCTATGTTACATCCAATGTTAGATAGGTAGTCGGAACAGAATTCAACAGCTTCTTCGACTGTGTACCGCTCAACAATACAACCTTTTGGCCGTGATTGGTTTTTCACATACCCTTTTAATATCTTTATGTAATGCTCAAACGAGTACATCCATCTCATGTAAGCTGATCCACATAATTATGTCTCCCTAACCAGATTAACTGTCAGATGAATCATTATGTCAAAGAATAAAGGTGGGAAATACATCTCAAGCTCACACAAAATCAAAACATTTTTTTGTTTGCAATGTTGGCAACTTTCCTGGGGCAATCACTCTGCTGGAGATTGCCTTGAAGAAGAAATAAAGTTTAGTTAAGGTCTTCCGCACTTTGATGGGCAAAATGGATTGTATACCAATGGGTAGCAAATTCTCCATGAGAACATGGCAATCATGGGACTTTAGACCCTTTAACTTGAGATCTCTCATTGATACAAGGTTCATAATGTTTGAAGAGTACCCCTCTGGAACTTTAACTCCATGAAGAAACTTACAAAGAACTGTTTTCTCTTTTCTAGACAAAGTATGAGCGGGTGGAGATAGATATGTACGTAGTTTCCCCTTCTTTACTGGTCCCAATTCCCGCCTCAATCCCATACTAACCAAGTCTCGCCTTATATTGATGTCATCTTTAGTCTTCCCGGGCACATTGAGTAAGGTACCAATGACACTATCAAAGACATTTTTTTAAACATGCATCACATCAATGAAATGTCTCACGTACAATGACTTCTAATATGGCAGCTCAAAGAAAATCGACCTTTTCTTCCACCCTCGTGTGACAAGCTCTCCCGCAAATGGTTTCCTGAATTCAATACTCAAATATTTTATCTTTTCAAACAGTTGTGAACCAGTCAAAGACAAAAGAGCTCTATGTTCTTCAGTATTCCCATTAAATGTTTTCCTCCACGACCGATAATGATGCTTCTGAGGCAAGAATCTACGATGCCCAAGGAAGACATTCTTCTTACCATGTTCCAACTCCATCCAATCAGTGCCATCTTCACATATAGGGCACACACACTGGCCTTTGGTGCTGTATTCAGATAAATTACCGCATGCCGAAAAATCATTAATTGTGTCGAAGATCATAGACTTCAAGGTGAAACTTTCTTCTCTATACCCATTGAACACATCTATACTCGTCTCCCACATTTGCTTTAAGTCTTCAATTAAAGGATCCAAGAATATGTCTATACCATTTCCTGGTTGTTTAGGCCCAGAAATTAACATAGATAACATCATATATTTACGCTTCATGCATAGCCATGGAGGTAGGTTATAAATCACCAAAATCACAGGCCATGTACTATGAGAGCTACTCTGAACACCATGCGGGTTAAACCCATCAGTAGACAATGCAAGTCTTAGGTTTCTTGGTTCATTCCCAAAATCAGGATACTCAATATCAATTTTTTTTCCATTGAGGAGAATCTGCTGGGTGCCGCAGCATGCCATCCTTAATCCTTTCATCCTCATGCCATGTCAAGTGCATCTTCTGAACTACGGTACATGCGTCTAAATCTGGGAATTATGAGGAAATACCACATGACTTTCCCTGGAGCTTCCTTCATCTTATACCATGAGGCTTTACATTTAGGACACGACTTTAACAATGCATATTCATTTCTAAATAAAATACAATCGTTAGGACAAGCGTGTATCCTCTCATAGCCCATGCCAATATAGCGTAACATTTGTTTAGCCTCATAAGTCCGACCAGGAAGCACATTATAATCCGGCAACATATCTTTCAATAAGGTGAGTAAGTCCGTAAAGCTCTTATCAGTCCATCCATTGCCCGATTTCAAGTTATACAACTTTAACATCGCCGATAATCTCGTGAATTTAGTACAACCCTTATACAATGGCTTCTCCGTATCACTTACCAACTTCTCAAACATTTGAGGACAATCACGAAGATCTTCTTCAACCGCATTTGCCATCTCTTCAAAACGGTCACCATAATATGTATTTGTATCGGCGTCGTCTGACATATATCTCCCACTCTTCCCCATATTAGAAAATTCACCTCTTTTCTCACCGTGCTTTGTCCAACAGATATAACTCTGATCAATTCCATTGCTCACTAAATGTCCTTCCGATTCCTGAACATTAACTCGGCCTACATAACAACAACTCAAACAAGGACATACAATTCTACTCAGGTCTAGTTCTTTTTCATGTTGAACCACAAACCTAAGAAAATATTGCACTCCATCCTTATATTCTTTTAACAAACAATTGGCAGACATCCACTTCCAATCCATTCTAACTTCATCCTTTAAAATTCAACAATCATAATATAACATCCACAATTCACAGTTCGTATTCAATTCACAGTTTGAATTTTTAACAAAAATTTGGCAGAGTCTCCCCTAAAATATAGACATTCCAAAATATATCCAATCCAATCAAACATAAAACACTTCAAAGTTCAAAGGAAGCAACAACTCTTTTCCTTATAACCTCATGTGACTAGTCTTACTATTTTATCTCTAGTTACCTTTTTGTTTGAAACTAGGTTAAGCTTATAATACATTCATGTAATATTGCAATAGCTACACCAAACAAAGAGAGAATCACATTTTCAGCATAAATATGCACATAAATCAGACCCATCAATCTCAAAAAGGGAAAAACATGAAGAGCTTCCATCTAAGAATCAAACAAAGAAAGAATCACATTTTTAGCACAAATATACAGAAACAAGTTAAAAAGAGAGGTTGGTACCTCAGAAATTAGAACACGGTATCAAGCACAAAGCATTTTCCAATATCCAACACCACTGAACTGGTTGAAAGCCCCATTGTTTTCCAGTATCCAACATCGTCTCTTCGTCATTTCATTCTCAGAGAGAGAGAGAAACACAGAATCAAAAGAGGGGCGATGGTGGAGAGGAGGACAAAGCTCAAGGAAGGAGAGGAGGACGAAGGTGGTGGTTTTTTGTGGTGGTTTTGAGTGCGACGGAGAAGGAGATAGAATGAGATTTAGAGACTGACAGCGTTCGCGAATGGGAAGATCGGCAACAGTGGAGAGGAGGACAAAGCTCAAGGAAGGAAAGGAGGACAACGGTGGTGGTTTTTTGTGGTGGTTTTGGGTGCGACGGAGAAGGAGATAGAGCGAGATTTAGAGACTGAGAGGTTTTGCGTGAGCAGATAGGGAGAGATATGTGTGCGTTTCTTGTGTCATTTGGGTTTTTCAGGAAAGGATAATAACAAGCGCTTCCTTGGAGAAGCGCTAGCGAAGCCCAGTAATAAGAATCATAGATAGCGCTTCCCCAAGATAGCGCTAGTGAAGATCAGAAAATAGATAGAAGCGCTAGTGATATCCTTACGCGTATTTTTAGTAGCATTTCACCTACAAAGCGCTCTCTATTAGTTTGTTTTTACTAGCACTTATTCTAGAAAGCGCTAGTAAAGGCCAAAACATAATTTTAGCCAGCACTTTCAAATAGAAGCGATGTTTAAGGTGGCACCATTTTTTTAATAATCTGTTGTAGTTAACACAGGGAATGGCCAAGATTGTCCCCCCGGGTCGGACGTGCAGTCCTGAAGCATCGTCGGGATGACCGAGCCTTACTCTGTCTATCCCCAAGGTCAACGACCTACTCCAAACCTCTCCGTACCTTCAGTCCGATCACCAGTCCTCAGGTACTCCAACCTCGGGCACACCGACCCGGCTATCACCACTAACAAACAAAGTATAAACGTAAATACTTGCTATTACCCTCTAGGGATTCGCAATCCTCTAATGAGAGGGCGTCACCCTTGACATTAAGACCATACATCATTCATCTCACTCACAGGTATCATATTTATTCAATTAGCACGTTAAAGATATCAGCACATTAATCAGAATATCAACAGTCACAAGTAATCAGCGTAGAGACTATTCCTAGCGTCGCGAAGGCGACTATCAATTAATCATGTTATCAATCAAGTAGACACATAAGTCAAGCAAACGCATAAATCACACCAAGCAAAATCTATGTTGGTTGATAGGTCTACGATGACTATCCTTAGCCACCGCATACTGCAACCCTTCTCCTAAGGTGTTGCTGATATCAACCCTAGTAGGGTTTGAGATCCCCTACGCATGCTAACAGTACTCTTCTCTCAGGCTTGAGGATTTCCAACTAAGAGCTTTCTAATGCACAAGATCCTCACTCGAGGCAAGTGCAGAGCATACTTACTCCTTAGAGGAGGTTCCTAGAGAGAGAAGAGGATTTGGTGAAAGGAATGAAGGGAGGGTGAGCATCTATTTATGGGTGAGCTCCAACCCCATCGCGTCACGACGATCCCCTGTGTAGGTGTCGTCGTGTTGCGATGGTACCTTTACCTTTACACGTGTCAAAATCAAAACGGAGACAAGTGCCAGACTGTATCGTGTTGCGATGGTTCCCTTTCACAGGTACCGTCGTGTTGCGATTGTACCTTTAAGAAAATATCTGATTTTTCTTCTTCTAGAAGCTTCTAGGGGGTTCCACACCCTTCCAGGGGTATTTTCATCTTTTTAGGATTTTTAGGCCTTTCCTAAGGTTTTCTGGATCTTTTCTAGGGTTTTTAGGCTATCCAGGGGGGATTGCCGTGCGGAATCGATGGGCCTAAAATTTGGGAGTGGGAGGTCTACATCACTTTGGAACCACCAGTGGTTAGTGCAACCACTCTATGCCAGTCCTTCCCTAGGCTTTTCTCTATCTCCCTATAAAAAGACTCCTTGATGGAAACTATGGGTAGCTGGGTTGACGGAGTCTAGGTGTGGGCCTACTCCTAGATGAGGCACCTTTTCTCTTGGGAAGGTTCAGGACCTGCTGCAAATGCTCTCCTTGGTCATCGTCTCGCAAGGGCAGGATAGTTAGATTTGGGAACCAGCAAGTGGTGGAACTTATTCTATCAAATCGGCCTACTCATTCTTGTCCTTGGCCCTTCTTGTGCAGGTGGGGCTATCCGAGCTGGGACCCTCGGTGTTGGAACGCTAATGGAGGAGTTATGCACCCTTGAAGGTATCTGTTTTCGCCTGGCAGCTACTGTGGGATAGGATCCCTACTATGGTTAATCTTCTCCACTGGGGGGTTATTGTGGACCCTGATGTTGCGGTATTTGTGCTCTATAGTAGTGCCTGGTGAATGTGACAAAAACACAAGAAATTGGGGTTTAAATTGGGTTTTTAGAAATCTTTTCAAATACTTGTGATTTTGAAAAACTTTTCAAAACAACTTTGAGTAAAAATAACTTTAAAGATAGTAAAGGATAAGAGAAGAATTAACACACAGAGATTTATACCGGTTCACTACCACTTAGTAGCTACATCTAGTCGCTTCACCACTCTGAAGGATTTTTCACTATAATCAACTGATTACAAACTCAAGAGTATACTACTGCCAAAACTTGGCTATACTCTCAACTTCTTAAAACGACTTAGTGCGCTCAAGCCTTAAAGGAACTACAGCCACTACTGGGCTTAATACAAGAATGTTGAAAATGATTTTGAAATAAGCTTAATAAACTCTCAACACGAGAGGATAAGAATGAAAGTTTAAACACAGAAAAACTTTCTTAAAGAAAGAATAAAACTTTTGAGCACAGTTCTTGGATCTCAGAATTGCTAGGTGCGAGAACTTGGTTGTTCACTAGTTTTCCTTTTCTCAGACTCTGTAACCTTCTTCTCTGTAACTCCCCAAATTCCCTAAGATAAGTTGAGTATAAGTTGTGAGAAGTTGTGTGATTGTATTTAAGCTTAATTGGTTTCAAATTGAGTGAATATGATTACACAAAGCTTCAATTAGTAAGTTATTGAGTATTAGTTAAGAAACAAGTTGGATTTAATCCTAAAATGATGGAAGTATTGATTAGAGTTTATTGAAGTTGATTTGGGGAGAAAGTCTCAAGATTTAGTGTTAGAATTGAGTTCCCTTATTTTTTTCACTGTGTGAATCGATTCACTCACTCTGTGAATTGATTCAGGCAAGAAAAAGCCTTTGGGAGTAGAATTGGAGAGCCTGGGAATCGATTCACTTACTTAAATTCGAGCAGGCACATTTCTGACTGTGTGAATCGATTCACACTAAGCAGTGAATCGATTCACAGGCACAGAAATGCTTAAAAACGCAGCAGCAGCGAATAGAACGCAAAAAAGAGGAAAAAGGGAAAGGAAAGGAGAGAAAGGAAAAGGGAAAAAAGGAGAAGAGAGCTAGGGTTCATAATTCTAAGTGGGAGTTGAGGGATTCTTACTAGATTTCCTTAATTTCTAGTTTGAAAGTTAGTTTGAGAGTTGAGATTTAGGTTTTTTATGGAAGTTTAGTGAAGCCTTAACCAAGAGGAAGAAGACCAAGCTCCTTCCAAGATGGCTTGAATTCTTGGACTGAAGAAGAAGATTGAAGGTTGTAGCTCAAATTTGAGGAGTATTTGAAGAAGCCCTAAGTTGAGCAAAGAGGGAAAACTTGAAGAAGAGCAAGGAGGCCAAAGTTCAACCATTCTAGCTCAAGGTCTTAAAGAATAAAGGTGAGTTCTTAATCCCTTAGGTGATGGGCACCCATAAGTCCCACATATAGGAATTTTATTTCCATAAGTAATAGGTGAGCTCTAGGTTCAAGTTAGGTTTTGAATTCCTAGTTGGGATAGAGTCTCTTAATATTATTATTGTTATGATTTCATAGTGGGTTTGACTAAAAGAGGTTAGCTGACTGCCCCCAACCCCCCACACATGAATGTATGATTGATGTTTACTCCCTTGTAAACTCCATAGAGATTCAAGAGATGAGTTTGATGCATGTGTTGTCCATTATATTGGTCAATCTTGAGGCTTGCCAGTGAGCCCTAAGTTTGTGTCAATGAGGTCGATTAATATGACACGAGGGAATTATGTGATAGGAGAATATTTGAAGTAGATATTCATGATTTGGTATGAGTCTTATTATGAATATAATATGTTTTAATCTCTAAGTGAGTAAGTTAGTTAATAATGTATGTAAGTTATTATTAAATTAGATTCAGTGAATTGATTGTGTATTCCCTTGAATAGTTGAATGAGGATAATGATTGATAATCCTAGTTAATTAAGCTTGCATTTTTTAAATATGCATTAAAGAGCTAAAGATGTGATAAAAGTCACTTAAAGTCTATGGCAAGACTCCTCTATTTAAAGGAGAAGATCGGTTTGGTTAGCCTCATGAGACGTCACTTGGACGATTAGGACATCTAACCACTTTACTGAAAGCGTGTGATTGGGGTCTATGGACCAAAGCATATGACAACCACCCAATGACACAAAGCAAAGAAGGACTAAATGTCCTTAGTTAAAAAGATGCACTGCATAGTCTCATATTATCTATCTTCTTTGAATTGTATAATATGTGGAATAATGTTTAAGTTTACGAATGTTGATGAATTCCTTGTGTATATCATTGGAATTAGCTTAGTTAAGTAAAGGATGTTATGGATTGTAATTCCTTAGTTGCTAAATTACTTAATAGTAATGATGCATAGAAGTAGTAAGAATGGTGATAAGATCACTTAAGAAAGCAAGCAAGCTATGTTGATTGGAGTCTAAAGAATAAAGCTTATAACTAAGTCCAATGACATAGAAGAATAGTAAGTTGTGCTTATCACAAAGTAAAGAAGAATTAAATGTTCCTAGTTAAAGAGTTGTATTGTATTTTATGGATTCAGGTTATAGCATCCTAGGTTGTTCTCACTTAGGGTGCTTGACATGTTTTCAAAGTAAGTCCTTATGGTTAATAAGGGGAGTAATATTTAAGTTAGTATTTTCAGGCTAGTAAGATTCGATGAGCGAATGGTGAGGAGTCCGTGAAGGGTTTACTGAGATTTTTAATCTCACCCCGTTCCTTTAATTGTTTTTCAGACAAACAGGTACCGAAGACTGATGAAGCGAAGCTCCAGACTTGGAACTCTGGTTTAGTTTTTATTAATGAGGTTGTAATCTATTTATTAGATTAATGATTTAAGTTTTAATTTATGACTTGGATTACTATAATCAAGTTTGTAAATTATTAGTAATTCCTCTGCTTTAATGTAATTTGTCGTAGTTTCAATTTTTATTGAGGTATGGGTGTTACATTCTCCTTCAGTGATGGAGTATTTATAGCAATCTTCAATATTACTGTTGAGTGAAATCAGCTCAAAAACTTGAGTGAGATATTTCTGGACAAATATCAACATTTCCTTTTCCAGAGGAATATTCGAATAATAATACACATTTTTACCGTTTGTACTATTTCCTTTTCCAATCATTAGCAGCCTGACACAATTTGAAATGTGTATGATTCTTGTCTTTTAGCTAAAGGTGTCACCTTTGATACCTCAAAATATTTGGAATTTAAGGCACTGGATTCAGGGAATAACATGTTGATAATAGAGCGTGTTTCTCGCATGCTTCAATAAAGGATTCAGAGGCTTGCTTAGAGTAAGATAGAGGCACTCTTGCAACAGAGGCACACTACAACAAAAATAGGCAATAAACAGCGCTTATTTTGGCCTTAAACAGCGCTTAAAAGGCACTGCTTATTTAGCCGCTGCTGATTGTTATTCAAAAAAATAGCGTTTTTGAAGCGCTGCTGAAAATTAACAATAAACAGCGCTTCCTTAAGGAAGCACTGTTTATTGTCACTTTTCAGCATCAATAAGCAGTGATTCGTTAAAGAAAGCGCTGTTTATTGTCAGCTTTTAGCATTAATAAGCAGCGCTTCCTTTAATGAAGCACTGTTTTTTCACTTTTTTTTTCAGCCTTACACGAACAGAACACAAACACGTCTAGAAACACCAGAAAATTCACAGAAACACATCCAGAAAATTCACAGAAACACATCCAAGTCTTTGCTTAACAAATCGTTGGTTACAAGAAAAATAAAACACAGAAATTGAATACAGATCCAACAACAACAATACACAGAAACTGAACTCGTTGGCTCGGAAAAACCTACTGCCACTTCCAAGGAGAAATCAACAGATCCAAGCTTTCTCGTTCTTTCTTCAACGGAAATCAACATAAATTGTTTTTTAAACTGGCAATAGAAATCGTTTGAAGTTAGGGTTTGGGGAAAATTGGGGAAATCAACAGAAATCGTCAATTCATTTATCTGAAGTCTGAAATCATAGCAAATAAACAATTAAAGAAGGGAAAAACTAAAACAAAACAAAAAATTAAAAAAAAGGAAAAGAGGAGAGACTCCTCACGGTTGAAGAACGTCTGAACGAGGCCGAGCTGAGCAGTGCTGCAGTGTGGTCAACTGGTCGAAGGAGAGCTTCGTGGGTGGCCGCACGCGCAAGATCCGTGCGTGGCGTGGCGGTGGTGAGAAGATCCGGGCGTGGCGTGGTGGTGGAGAGCACATCGAAGGAGAGGAAGAGGCAGATCTGTGCGTAGCGTGGTGGTGGAGAGTAGATCTGGGCCTCCGGAGGTGGTGGCGGCGCAAAGGGAGCCGCATGAGAGAGAGAGTCGTGGCCGATGTGAGAGAGAAGGCCAGACACAGAGAGTAAGATCAAAGGAGAGGGAGAGGCAGTTTCACGTCCGTGCACGGCTGGCCGATGTGAGAGAGAGAGAGTCGCGTGAGTGTGAGAGAAAATCCAGCGTACGAAATAATTAATAGGAATAAAGGACCAAAATCAGCGCTTAAAAGCTTTAAGCACTGTTTATTCTTTCAGGACCAAAATCAGCGTTTCATTTTAGAAGCGCTGTTTATTGTTTAAGACCAAATTTTAGGACCAAAATCAGCGCTTCATATAGGAAGCACTGTTTATTGTTTAAGACCAAAATCAGTGCTTCATATTGGAAGCGTTGTTTATTGTTTAGGACCAAATTTTTAGGACCAAAATCAGCGTTTCGTGTTCTGAAGCGTTGTTTATTAGCTAAAGTAGCATTTTTTTTTATTAAAGCGCTACTTAAAGTGACGCTATCTTTTACACATTCTGTTGTAGTGGCACTTTGTCGATCAGAGGCACTCTTCTAAATAGATGCTATATTGACATAACAGAGGCATGGTTCTATCGGAGGCATGGTCACTAGATGCTGACGTCATCTTGCTATTACTAAACGATGTACAAGAAATATAGCTTGATTATACCAGAGGGTAAGCAATGTGCAAAGTCATACCTTTCTGAGACAGATCCTTCTGATAAATGATGATGAGTTTTAACTAGGTTCTGCACACTAGAAGATACATCAGAGGATAAATTGTTCTTTTACACTATTTGTTAACATCAAAACAATTAAGGGTCATTGTTTTCTGAATCAACTTGGTTCCAATAGAGTCAAGTACCCATCTTTTCTGCCATTGCAACTTTTCCATACGTGTCTGGTATGGGGTTTTCAACTGGCTGGGGTGGGTCTTGATTATGCCTCAAGATTTGACGCAATTATTCCCTATATTATGCTCTAATGGGCCATCTGGGTCTGGTAAGAAGGGGCTGAGACTAATTTGGCACACTGTTTTATGGGTATTATGGGGGGTGTCGAAATAGGTACATTATCCTAGGGAATGAACCTACTATACAAGAAGTGATGGATCTTGTAATGGTCACCTCGTGGAAGTGGTTTCTGGGTAGGTCGGGTAGGAGTCGCTGCTTGTTTTACAAGTAGGAGGTGGATCCGACAGATTGCATTTTGCGAAAATAGGGTAGGGGTGCTTTTCTTGCTGGCACGACTAAGGTCCACCAGATGGACGGGTAGGCGCGCTGGTGGTGCCGGAGGATATTGGTTGGAGTACCCCTATATAATCAGTATAATGGGTTCGAGTACCCCTTTTGTAATGGGTTAGAATACCCCTTCAGTACTTATTATTCATTAATATATATATATATATAATCAAAAAAATAAAATAAAAAAGATACATGTGGTTTTTACTTGATTTATAAGGTAAAACAGGGTACATGGAATTACTAGGCTCTATTTGGGATGATATAACACCCAAATTGTAACAATTAGACTTAGAATTATTAAAGTTTTAGGAATTAAATATCTACAAACATTCAACTGTAGTTTTGTCTGACACATTGTCGCTATGAAATTGCAAGTTTTCAATAGTGGTTTCACGTGTAGCCTCTACTTCCGTTTACATTCTAAAATTATTTTCAATTTTATTTTTAAAATTTTTTAATTCATTTTAAATTGCTAACTACAAGATGAAAGGCTTTTACAGCGAACAATTGTAATAAAGAGAAGATGGAAGGCTAGCAAAGGAGAATTCATTTTGGTAAACAATCAAAAAGAGCTTTACAGCATTTTCAAATTTTCTGAATTTTCAAAAACTGAAAAAGAAAATGGTGAGAGAAATACTAATCTTTCTTCTATAATGTTTCTTAGTTTCCATGGAAATGAAAACATGAAATAATGGAAGTAAACGGGGCCTAAGTGTTTGGTGGGTAGCAATTTATGGGTGGAATCTTTACATTTGTTCTATCAGATAGAGTCGGTCTAAGAGGGTGTTAGTAAAGAAACTGCTTTAGGTCTCAAATTTTTTTTGGCCCAAGTTTAGTTTTTAATTTACCTAACAATATTAATTTCATTAGAATTTATTTTTTTAGTCTCCATAATATTAATTTCACTCACTACTTTTGCTACTAATTAATTCAGCATTAGAATTTATTTTTTTAGTCTCCATAATATTAATTTCACTCACTACTTTTGCTACTAATTAATTCAGCAACAAAATTACCTAATTCTATAAATACATTTGATATTTATTTTTGTATTTTGGTGTGCTGCAAATGATAGATAAGGGCAGAGGTGCCAACATAGTTGGGATGTCTATCTCCTATTGTGATTTTTTGCATGCCAATTTGGTTAAAAAAATATATTTATTTTCGTATTGTTTAATATTATAAAAATTAATTAGGCCTAAAAGGCTTCTAATTTTTCTGTTGTTAGTTTTAAAAAGGTCTCACTTCAAATTTCGTTTTAGGCCTCCACATGTGTTGGGTCGGTCCTGTGTTCTAATACTCCATCCGATCCATATTATAGGGAACAAAAGGTTCCTTTTTTCGTCCTAATTATAAGAAACAAACATTCATTATCTAATGCATTAATTGTTAATTTCCATTCTTAGCCTTAATTAAAGTGAGAATTTATATTAACGAGATACACTAATTTCTTATACATTAATTATATATCATTTCATAAAAGGGATAGTTTTGAAAAGAAAAAAAAACTAAATATTTAAGAGTATTAATTAGAAAAAACAGATTTCAATAAATAAATTCATTGGTCTGTGTGAATTAGAGTTTGATTCCTCACAATATGAACCAGATGGAATGTTAGTGTAGTGGTTAATAGATGCAACTAATAGCTATATGCATTCATCAATACATTGTTTATCTAGAGAGTCTATTCACAAAACTCGGATTCGAGTTCTTGTAACTAAACTTTTTACCAATTGCACTAACACACAACGGTGACTTTTATTGATTTTAAAGTCGGATAGAAAAGTATAAACCGCATTCAAAAGTTTTCTATTATTCTTATATTAGATTAAAAACTTTGTGTCATTATCAAAAGTACAGACAGGGAAACGAAATGTTCAGCCATAATTATTTTTCAAATACCCGTAAGAATGCTTACGTGCATATTAAAATACCTTGGTCATTTCTGAATTCAAATGCCAACCTACCACCACAAGAAGTTTGGCTCTATCTATATGCATGCATATTAATTCCTTTTACCTTTCCTTGTTGCGAAAAGTCGTATCTGCCTTCCATTGGGGTTAGTTTTACAATAATGTTATTTTGACAACTATAAGTAACATATGTACGGACGACACCTCCGTACAAGTTTTTTTTTAAACAATTAATTTTATTTTTTACTTTTTTTAAAGAATTTTTTTTTTTAACAGAGTTGATACTAGTGTTAATATAATGTTAAAAGTAATTAATGAGTGTAATTAAGTGCAACTTAACTTGTGGTATCAAAATAATTATTAACCAGTTAGTGAACGGTATTAACCACTTAGTCGCACAATATTAACCACTTTTATAATAATTTGTGAAAGAGTTATTAAAGGTGATGAATGACACTTGGTTAACCGGATTGATATTACTGGTTAACACAGTGTTAAAAGTGGTTAATTTGTGCAAGTACAACTTGTGGCATCAGAGTAGCCATCAACCAGTTAGTGAACTGTATTAACTACTTAGTTGCACAGTATTAACCACTTTTGTAATGATTTGTGAAAGAGTTATTAAAGGTGGGTGAATGACACTTGCTTAACAAGGTTGATATTAGTGGTTAACACAGTGCTGAAAGTGGCTAATAGATACAAGTAAAACTTGACACGAGAGTAACTCATTAACCAGTTAGTGAACTGCATTAATCACAGTTGTACATCATTAACCACTTTGGTAATGATTTGTGAAAGAGGATAAAAATAAAAAATAAAAAATCGCAAAAAAATAAAAAAAAATACTTTTTTTTGTACATACAGTCCGTATCATCCATACATAAGGTGTCACATGTAACGACCCGTTTCCGGACCGCTACCGAGCTCAATATACCGAGCTCGAGTTACCGAGCTTAACACACCGAGCTCAACTAAACCTGTATGAGATGTGTTTTAAAACGGTACTCTTGTGCCTTTTAAAAAGTACGGTCTATATTTTTTTTTATAAAACCAACTCGTGCACATCAGAGTAATTACAGCTTTTCGAAACATGGTGCAACTAAGACACAAGACTTAAATTCTAATAAAACATACATGCATAACATACATATATATATCACTCAAAATAATAATGTATACAAAATACAGAGTAGTAAATGTACAAAGAAAATACACCTAAGGTATGACGACTTCAAAAGAGCAATCATACCCTGGGGGTACTTCCGGCAGACTCCCACGCAGGGGGCTGCTCCAAAAGTAAACCGCCAGTCTACCCTGTAGCAACAAAACATAACCGGCCCAAACTGGTCACGACCTCTGAACACAAAGAAAAACAAAGTACAGTCATCAGAAAAACAAACATCCAACAACATAATCAATCACGACAAATAGAGGTCGTCGCTCGGGTCCTCGTCGAGCTCCTCCTCGCCATCATCTGCTGTCGAGTTCCCTGCACCCTCGACATCGCCTGGGTAACCGTCATGGATTGAAGGCACCACGGGAAAGGGTCAACTTCTCAACAATACAAGGTAAGCACGGCATAAAGAAATAAACAACACAATAATGTATCTCAATCACCACACGTGACTCGACCTTCTCACTCTAGACTCGACTCTTATTCCGGAATATCGTCAGCAGGTCCATCCCCAAACTGACGTAATAGGTAAGCGGCAGGTCCAACCCCAAACCGATACCATGCATTAATCAGCAGGTCCATCCCCAAACTGATAATGCGACGTCTAGCCAATCCACCATAAACAAAAAGGGGACCTAGCACCCTCAGTTATCTGGGTCCGGCTCAAAAACGTCATACGACTCCCTAGCTCTCTCACTCGATGATTAGCTCGCCGCAGTCAAAGAGTGACACATAAAATTACTTGATCACATATCAAATAAGGAGAGCATGCTTAACATGAAGAAAACCCAATTTAATCATTTAAGCAATACAACCAATTGCATGAAGAAGCACAATTCAACAGGCAATACACAGTTCACAACATATACTCAATCACATATTAAATACATGCAGAAACCCAATCATACCACAACATTTCAAGCTCGACACCAATCAAGGAATCCATACACAATAACATATCAAATAAAGTCTTAATAATGTCTAAAAGTTGCCCTTACGCACAAAACATAAACACGTAGAATATGAAGTGCCCTTACCGAACTCCGAGCTAACGCTGCTCGACAACGACCTCGACACGGCTGTCTTCAAACGAGCTCGACAACGACTTCGACACGGCTGTCTTCAACGAGCTCGACAACGACCTCTCTTACTCGATCTCGACACGTGCCGTCTTCAATCGACCTCGACAGGTACGCTTCTCAGTCGACCTCGACACGTACAGTTCTCGATCTGGATCCCACTGCTTTCACGTCTTCGGGTTCGCTCTCCCGTACACCTTGATTCGGAAATCACACGATCCCGGGAATCAGACTTCCTAAAACAAGCACAACTCAGTTCGATCTCTGGGTTCTAATAACACTTAGCTCTCATAACCCCAATCTTAACTACAGCCCAGAAAATATTAAAACTCAAGAACTTAAATATATTTTTCCTCTAACACAAAGTTAGGGTTTTCGATCAAAAGTTCATGAAAAAGGTTATCTGATGCTACAACAGATAGATCGACAACAACAACAACCAGAAGCAACGAACGACAAACTAAAACAAGAAATCGAAACAAACCAAAAAGAAAGGGTTTCTGGGCACTGCCTATTGCAGAAATCAGAGAAAGAAATTTGTTTTACAAGCTCAAATAATCGGTTAGAAAGATAGGTAATATCATGAAGAAGAAAACCCATCAATTTGACATGATTTGGAAGCATAAAACTAGCTAAAAATGGAAGGAAGAAGTAGCGCTAAACAGTAGCACGAAGGAAGAGAAAAATCTGTTTTTCATACCTCCACTGATGGTCGAGATGGTGAGATATAGGTCGAGAAGATGATGAGGAACAAGATTGATGAAGAAAGTTGATGCAGAATCTCGATGGAACTCAAGGTTCTTCGATGGAGATTTTGGAGATAAACAAGGAACTCAGAGCAGAAGGAAGGAAGAAGAAAGAAGAAAAGAGAAAATGAGTGTTTGAGGGAACCGATCGTGGTATACAGCTGGTGAGGGAAGGGCGTTATCGTAACTCCAGCTATGAGATGCCAATCCCATCAGTCAATCTACCCATCTAATCGCTACTCTCTCATGATTACCCTCTACTCTATAGGTCAGAGATCTATACACGGCGACGAGAACTGCACGCCGACAATATAATTATTACAAACAATATAATAATAACGCTGAATAACGTTCGTAAAGATACGAGTGTCATCTCGACACGATGTCGACTAGGGTGCTCGTGCAAGCGCACAAGGCTCTAACACGCGTTCGTGCACGCGGCCTCCTCAGTTCGACATGCGACCTCCTCAGCTCGGTACGCGACTTCATCAACTCGACACGCGACCTCCTCAGCTCAGCAGCTAGTGCACGCGGTCTCCTCAGCTCGGCAAATGACCTCGGCACGCGATCTTGGCACGGGATCTCGACACAAGGTCTTGGTACGAGGTCTCGACACGAGATCTCGACGCGAGGTCTCGATCCGACGTCCTAATACGAGGTCGATCTCGTCCTCAGGTGTTACAATCTCTCCCTCTAAAAAAAATTTCGTCCTCGAAATTGCAAATAAAATACTTAACATGAAAGAGTTCAGGGTACTGAGTCTTCATCTTCTCTTCCAGCTCCCAAGTCGCATCTCCCGTCTTCTGATCCCACACAACTTTGACGAGTTGAATCTCTTTGTTCCGCAACTGTTTGGCTTTCCGATCAACGATCTTTGCTGGTGATGCTTCAAAAGATAGGTCGTCCTTCAGTTGAATCACATCCGGTTGATGACATGAGAGGGGTCAGAAACATACTTCCGCAATTGTGAGACGTGGAAGACGTCGTGAATGTTCGACAAGAATGGTGGCAAGGCAATCTGATATGCCACTGGACCGATACGACGAAGAATCTGGTAAGGTCCAATGAATTTAGGGGTAAGTTTCTTGGATTTGATCGCTCGACCAACTCCAGTAGTGGGGGTGACTCTAAGAAATACATGTTCTCCTTCTTCGAACTCGAGTGGTCGACGTCGTTGGTCCGCATAACTCTTCTGTCGACTTTGAGACGTTCGCATCCGATCTCTGATCAAACGGATCTTCTCGATGGTCTATTTGGATCATATCTGGTCCCACAACGTAACGCCGCCCCTGGTACCAACAAAGAGGCGTCTGACATTTCCGTCCATACAGTGCTTCAAAAGGTGCCATTCCAATACTCGCATGGAAACTGTTATTGTAGGTGAACTCCACCAATGGTAAGACGTCGTCCCAACTTCCTCGGTGATCTAAGGTACACGCTCGCAACAAATCCTCAAGCGATTGGATCGTTCTCTCAGTCTGACCGTCAGTCTGAGGATGATATGCCGAGCTAAGCCTGAGCTCGGTTCCCATTGCTTCTTGCAATTCCTTCCAAAAATGAGACGTGAACTTCGAATCTCGGTCCGACACGATCGAAGAGGGTATACCATGAAGTCGTACTATCTCCGCGATGTAGATCTCGGTCAGCTTTTCCACGTTGTATGTCGACCTCACTGGTAAGAAATGAGCAGATTTGGTCAATCGGTCGACGATCACCCAAATCGAATCATTCTTCTTCTGCGTCTTCGGCAAACCTACAACGAAATCCATGGAAATACTATCCCATTTCCAAACTGGTACGTCAAGCGATTGTAGCATTCCCGCAGGTCGTTGGTGCTCCACCTTCGCTTTCTGACACGTTAAACACGAAGCTACGTACTCGGCCACTTGCTTCTTCATTCCGGACCACCAAAAATGCTTCTTCAAGTCTTGATACATCTTCGTAACTCCTGGATGAATACTAAAATTGCTCTTATGCGCTTCGTCGAGTATCAACTTTCTCAGCTCGGCTACGTTAGGTACACATACTCGGCCATTGCACCTTAAGATGTCGTCCGCTCCGACTTTGAATTCTGTCGCCTTCCCTTGCGCTATCAACTGAACCTTCTCTTGCAGGAGCTCGTCATGAACTTGCTGGTCTCGGATCTCGTCCAACAATCTGTTAGAAATGGTAAGTGTAACACCTGAGGACGAGATCGACATCGTATTAGGACGACGTATCGAGACCTCGACCAAGACCTTGTGTCGAGATCCCGTGACTAGATCGTTTGTCGAGATCATTTGTCGAGCTGATGAGACCACGTGCACTAGCTGCTGAGCTGAGGAGGTCGCGTGTCGAGTTGATGAAGTCGCGTACCGAGCTGATGAGGACGCAAGTCGAGCTGAGGAGACCGCGTTCACGAACTCGTGTTAGAACCTTGTACGTTTGCACGAGCACTCTTGTCGACATCGTGTCGAGATGACACCTCGTATTCTTTCGAACGTTATTCAGCGTTATTATTATATTGTTTGTAATTATTACATTGTCGGCTTGCCGTTGACCAACAGAGTAGAGGGTAATTATGAGAGGAACGAGTTAACGGGTAGATGATTGATGGGATTGGCATCTTATAGCTGGAGTTACGTTTATACCCCTATCTCGCCAGCTGTATACCACGACCGATTCCCTCACGCTCATTCTTTCTCTTTTCTTCTTTCTTCTTCCTTCCTTCTGCTCTGTGTTTCGTTGTTTTCTTCAAAAAAAAAAAACTTCCATCGACGAAACCGTGAGTTCCATCGAGATTCTGCACAAGCTTTCTTCATCAATTTTGTTCATCATCATCTTCTCGACCCATATCTCGTCTGCTCGATCACCATTGAGGTATGAAGAACAGATTTTTGTCTTCTTCGTGCTACTGTTTAGCGCTAATTCTTCTTCCATTTTTAACCAGTTTTATGCTTCCAAATCATGTCAAATTGATGGGTTTTCTTCTTCATAATATTACCTATCTTTTTAACCGATTAATTGGGCTTGTAAAACAAATTTCTTTCTCTGATTTCTGCAATCGGCAGTGCCCAGAAACCCCCATTTTTGGTTCGTTTCGATTTCTGGTTTTTCGTTTGTTGCTTCTGGTTATTGTTGTTGTCGATCTATCTGTTGAAGCATCAGATAACTTTTTCATGAAATTTTGATCGAAATCCCTAACTTTGTGTTAGAGGAAAAATATATTTCAGTTCTTGAGTTTTATATTTTTCTGGGTAGTGGTTGAGTTTGGGGATGAGAGAGCTAGATGTATTGGAACCATAGATCGATCTGAGTTGTGTTTGTTTTAGGAAGTCTGATTCCCGAGATCGAGTGAATTCCGAATCGAGGTGTACGGGAAAGCGAATCCAAGGACGCGGAAGCAGCAGAATCCAGATCGAGGATCAGACGCGGTCGAGGTTGACTGAGAAGCGTACGTGTCGAAGTCGTTGTCGAGCTCGTTGAAGACAGCCGTGTCGAGATCGAGTAAGAGAAGTCGTTGTCGAGCAGCATTAACTTGGAGTTCGGTAAGGGCAACTCCTAGATATCTCTAAGGCTTTATTTGATAAGTCCTTAAGTAAGGGCATTTCATATTCTACGTGGTTATGTTATTGTGTATGGATTTCCTGATTTGTGTCGAGCTGAAATGTTGTGATATGATTGAGTTTTTGCATGTATTTAATATGTGATTGAATATATGTCGTGAATTGTGTATTGCATGTTGAATTGCGTTTCTTCATGTCGAGCTTGCTCTTTTATTTGACATGCGGTTGAATATCTTGTGTTTAACTCTTTGAATATCGTATGCGGCGAATTGTTCATCGAGTGAGCGAGCTAGGTGAGTCGTATGACGTTTTTGAGCCGTGACCGGATAATCGAGGGTGCTAGGTCCCCTTTTTGTTTACTGGGAGATTGACTAGACGTCGCCACGCTATGGGACCTGAGTTGGTCGTCCTAGGGAGAGCGAGGATCCCAAGGCTGTTTGGACTTTCCGACATCTGATGCGGCGTGTGCATTCAGGAAAATTGTCGAGTCGAGAGAAAATGGATTTGCGAGTTGTGTCGAGTTTAGAGTGAGATGGTCGAGTCACGTCGGTGAATGTTATACTTTCTTTGTTTGCTTATATTTTTATGTCGAGCTTATCTTGAATTGTTGAGAAGTTGACCTTTTCCGTGGTGTCTTCAATCCATGACGGTTACCCAGGCGATGTCGAGCGCGCAGTAACTCGACAAGAGACGATGCCGAGGAGGAGCTCGACGAGGACCCGAGTGACGACCTCTATCCGCCGTGGATTGTTTATTTGTTGGATGTTTGTTTTTCCGAGGACTATTTCGCTTTTTCTTTTGTGTTCGAGGTCGTGACCAGTTTAGGCGATGTTGTTTTGTTGCTCTGAGGTAGACTGGTGGTCTTACTTTTGGAGCGACCCTGCGTGGGAGTCTGCCGGAAGTACCCCCAGGGTATGATTGCTCTTTTGAAGTTGTCGTACCTTAGGTGTATTTTCTTTGCACATTTGCTACTCTGTATTTGTATACATTATTATTTCGAGTGATATATATATATATATGTATGTTATACATGTATGTTTTATTAGAATTTAAGTCTTGTGTCTTAGTTGCACCATGTTTCGAAAAGCTGTAATTACTCTGATGTGCACGAGTTGGTTTTTTTTTAAAAAAAAAATATATATATATATATCGTATTTTTAAAAGGCACAAGAGTTTTGTTTTTAAAACACATCTCATATAGGTTTATGTTGAGCTTGGTGTGTTGAGCTCGGTAACTCGAGCTCGGTATATTGAGCTCGGTAGCGGTCCGGAAACGGGTCGTTACCTTTGTTGGTATCGAGGCTTGATTCGATTCTCGACCGAGTGTGCATAGGAATTTGGACTGGTCACTATGTCGGGTTATGTGTTGGGTACCTAGTTGTATTATGTTGATTGCTGTTTGATTAAGTGAAGCACTTATTGCTTGAGAAATTGTTTGAACTGTTTCTTGATTGAAGCAGTGTGTTTTAACACATCCTTGTTGTGAGATTCGACGGGGTTTTGAACTTTGTGGAATCTAATGCCACCTCGTAGGAATACGACATCCGCAACCGAGAACGTCGACATGGAACGAGCTATTCAAGCTTATGACCGAGATGGCGGCAGCCATGGCTCAACAATCACCGCCGCAACTCAACAGCTAACGCGATGGCTCAACAGACGGCAGCCGCTTAACTCAGCAGAACTTGCAAAGAACAAAGAACGAGCGTAACGAAATGTCAAGCGAGAGGATTGGCCGACTTCAGGAAGCATGATCCACAGAAGTTCTACGGTGAGCCAAATCCGGATAAAGGCGATCTTTGGATGCAAGAGATCGAGAAGATCTTTGAGGCACTTCATTGCGGGACAACGTGAAGGTCGACTATGCCACCTACTTCATCGCTAGAGACGCAGAGTATTGGTGGAGAGGAGTGAAGCAAGCGTTTATAGCGTAACATCGCGAGATGACACGGGAGCTTTTTCGTGAAAGGTTTTTGGACAAGTACTTCCTGACATCGCACGAGCCGAGAAAGAGCAGGAATTTCTTCAATCGCAGCAAAGGCAACTCGGCGGTGTCCGAGTATGCGCCAAGTTCGAATCGTTGGCGAGGTATTTCAGTCCATTTCGTGACCGAGTTGACCAGAGATGGTTGAGTGAGAGATTCCAACGGGGATTGAGATTCGACATTCGAAGTCGATGAGTGTCGTTGAGGATCGTAAATCTCCAAGAGTCGATTGATCGATGTGTCGAGGTAGAAGGAGTGAGGAGCCACAAGAAGAAGATTGTTGTGGCGGACGGTGAGATCCCGAGTGTGGGGCGAGAGATTTGCCGCGAAGGAAACCACCGCAGAAGAGGCCTTACGACCGACCTCGGGGAATGACAACAGGGGGCGATGTCGTCCGATGACCCAAGTACCGAGGAGTGGAGGTCGGACCCGATGTCGAGGTGATTTGCTACCGATGTGGAAAGCGGGACATTACGCGAGTAGCGTACTCGTAAGGAGGAGGTGTGTTTCAACCGCAAGAAGCCAGGGCATTTTGCTAAGGATTGTCCTACACCTAAAGGTGAACCGACTATGCTTGCGGCAAGAGCCAAAGGGAAGCGTCAAGTGGCTAAAGGCGAGTTTTACGCATGAGTGGCGAGGAAGGCGAGCAGTGATGATCTTATCCAAGGTGAATGTGAGATCGAGGGTAAATCCTTATCCGTTCTTTTTGATTCGGTGCAACCCATTCCTTTATTTCTTCCGATTGTGTGAACCATTTGAGCTTGACTGTGATCGCTTTACCGCTTAAATTAGTAGTTACAACCCGGTGCTAAAACCTTAGTCACAAACACTGCATGTCTTAATTGTGTAGTGATTATTGAGTAGAAAGTTTGTGGTCAATTTGGTTTGTTTGCCTCTTAAGGGCTTAGATGTTATCCTCGGGATGGATTGGTTGTCACACCACCATGTCCTTTTGGGTGTGCCCGTAAAGCGTAATTTTTCCGGACCTTGGAGTCTCCAATTATCTTTACGCGAACGTATTGGAGTTTCTTTGAAAGAAGGAACTAGGGAATACATGTATCTAGCTAGTTCGGAAGTTTTCCAACAGATCGAGGTGAAGAATGTTCGGTGGTGTGTGACTTTGAGGGCGTTTTTCGAAGACGTGCCAGGGTTACCACCGGTCACGAGAGGTCGAGTTCTCCATCGACTGATTCCAGAACAGGACCGATTTCCAAAGCGCCATACGTGATGTCTCTGCCGAGATGAAAGAGTGAAGTCCCGGATCGAACACTTGGAGTCGAAGCAATTCATACGACCGAGCGTGTCACCGTGGGGAGCTCGGCGTTGTTGGTTAAGAAGAAGGATGGACGATCAAGGCGTGCGTGAGACTACCGCGAACTCAACAAGGTTACCGTGAAGAACCGTTATCCGTTACCACGTATTGGCGACTTGATGGACCAACTTCGTGGAGCGGCGATCTTTCCAAGATAGACTTGAAGTCGGGCTACCATCAGTTCGGCGTGAAGGAGGGAGATGTCGCCAAAGCGACTTTGAGAACTAGATACGGTCACTACGAGTACTTGGTGATGCCGTTTGGAGTGACGAATCGCGCCGGTGTGTTTATGGACTACATGAACAGGATTTTCCATTCGTTTTTGGATCAGTTCGTTGTAGTGTTCATCGGCGACATATTGATTTACTCGAGGAACCGAGAAGAGCACGCAGAACACCTATGTCGAGTACTACAGATATTACGAGATAAGCAACTCTATGCCAACCTGTCGAAGTGTGAATTTTGGCTTGAAGAGGTGAATTTTCTTGGTCACGTAATTTCCAGGAGAAGGGATATTTGTGGATCCAACTAAGATTGAGGCGGTGCTAAGCGTGGGAACAGTAGAAGACGGTTCTGAGATCGGGAGTTTTGTCGGCTTAGCGAGGATATTACCGAAGATTCATTGAAGGTTTCGAAGATTGTCGCGCCTCTTTACGATTGACGAGGAAGGATCAACCTTTGCTTGGACCGAGGAGTGTGAAGCCGATTTTCAACGATGAAGGAGCTTTTGACGGCGGCGCTGTCTTGATTTTACCTCAACCCGAAGAGCCTTTCGAGGTGTATTGTGATGCGTCACACCAGGGATTGGGATGCGTCTTTGATGCAACATCGGAAGGTGGTCGCGTATGCTTCAAGACGACTTAAGATTCACGAGAGGAACTACCCTACTCACGACTTGGAGCTAGCGGCCCGATAGTTTTTGCTTGAAGATATGGAGGCACTACCTTTATGGGAGCACTCTTACTGTTTTCAGCGATCACAAGAGCTTGAAGTACCTATTCGACCAGAAAGAACTCAACATGTGTCAACGTAGATGGACATAATTTCTCAAGGACTACGACTTTACGTTGGAATACCATCCCGGTAAGGCTAACGTAGTAGCAGATGCGTTGAGTAGGAAGAGCGTTTTAACCTCGGCGATGATGATCAAGGAGTTGGAGATGCTCGAGAAGTTAGAGATTTGAAGTTGAGTGTCGAAGTTTCACCGGAAGCCGAGATTTGGTATGCTTACCATTTCTAATGCAGTTGTTGGGCGAGATCCGAGACCAGCAAGTTCATGACGAGCTTATGCAAGAGAAGATTCAATTGATAAGCGCAAGGAAAGCGGCGAATTCAGGTCGGAGCGGGCGACATCTTAAGGTGCAATGGCCGAGTGTGCGTGCCTAACGCACCGAGTGAGGAAGTTGATTCTCGACGAAGCGCATAAGAGCAACTTTAGTATTCATCCAGGAGTTACGAAGATGTATCAAGACTTGAAGAAGCATTTTTGGTGGTCGGAATGAAGAAGCAAGTGGCCGAGCACGTAGCTTCATGTTTGGCGTGTCGAAGCGAAGGTGGAGCACCAACGACTGCGGGAATGCTACAATCGCTGACGACCGGTATGGAAATGGGACAGTATTTCCATGGATTTCGTTGTAGGTTTGCCGAAGACGCAGAAGAAGAATGATTCGATTTGGGTGATCGTCGACCGAGTGACCAAATCTGCTCATTTCTTGCCAGTGAGGTTGACATACAACGTGGAAAAGGCGACCGAGATCTACATCGCGGAGATAGTACGACTTCATGGAATACCCTCTTCGATCGTGTCGGACCGAGATCCGAAGTTCACGCCTCATTTTGGAGGGAATTGCAAGGAGCGATGGGAACCGAGCTCGAGCTTAGCTCGGCATATCATCCAGGTGGCGGTCGGCCGTGAGAGAACGATCCAATCGCTTGAAGATTTGTTGCGAGCTTATGCGTTAGATCACCGAGGAAGTTGGGACGACGTCTTACCATTGGTGGAGTTCACATACAACAACGGCTTCCATGCGAGTATTGGGATGGCACCTTTTGAAGCTACCGTATGGGCGGAAATGTCGACGCCTCTTTGTTGGTACCAGGGCGGCGAGCGAACTATCGTAGGACCAGATATGATCCGGCGGACTCACAGAAGATCCGTTTGATCGAGAGATCGGATGCGAACATCTCAAAGTCGGCGTAAGAGTTATGCAGACCAACGACGTCGACCACTCGAGTTCGAGGAAGGAGAACATGTATTTCTTAGAGTCACCCCCACTACTGGAGTTGGTCGAGCGATCAAATCCAAGAAACTTACCCTAAATTCATTGGACCTTACGGATTCTTCGTCGTATTGGTCCAAAGTGGCATATCGATTGCCTTACCCCCATTCTTGTCGAACATCCACGACGTCTTCCACGCCTCACAATTGCGGAAGTATGTTTCCGACCCTTCTCATGTCATCGAACGGATGTGATTCAACCGAAGGGCGACCTATCTTTTGAAGCGTCACCAAAGAAAGATCGTTGATCGGAAAGCCAAGCGATTATGGAACAAAGAGATTCAACTTGTCAAAGTTGTGTGGGATCGTAAGGCGGGAGATGCGACTTGGGAGCTGGAGGAGAAGATGAAGACTCAGACCCTGAACTTTTACGAGGTAAGAATCTTATTTGCAATTTCGAGGACGAAATTTTTTAGAGGAGAGATTGTAACACCTGAGGACGAGATCGACATCGTATTAGACGACGATATCGAGACCTCGACCAAGACCTTGTGTCGAGATCCCGTGACTAGATCGTTTGTCGAGATCATTTGTCGAGTGATGAGACCACGTGCACTAGTGGCCGAAATGAGGAGGTCGGCGTGTCGAGTTGATGAAGTCGCGTCTGGTGATGAGGACGCAAGTCGGTGAGAAGCCCGCGTTCCCGACCTGGTGTTAGACGCTTGTACGTTTGCACGAGCACTCTTGTCGACATCGTGTCGAGATGACACCTCGTATTCTTTCGAATGTTATTCAGCGTTATTATTATATTGTTTGTAATTATTACATTGTCGGCTTGCCGTTGGCCAAGCAGTAGAGGGTAATTATGAGAGGAACGAGTTAACGGGTAGATGATTGATGGGATTGGCATCTTATAGCTGGAGTTACGTTTATACCCCTATCTCGCTTGGTGTATACCACGACCGATTCCTCACGCTCATTCTTTCTCTTTTCTTCTTTCTTCTTCCTTCCTTCTGCTCTGTGTTTCGTTGTTTTCTTCAAAAAAAAAAAACTTCCATCGACGAAACCGTGAGTTCCATCGAGATTCTGCATGAAGCTTTCTTCATCAATTTTGTTCATCATCATCTTCTCGACCCATATCTAAATGCCTTTCGATCACCATTGAGGTATGAAGAATGATTTTTGTCTTCTTCGTACTCTTTGTTTAGCGCTAATTCTTCTTCCATTTTTAACCAGTTTATGCTTCCAAATCATGTCAAATTGATGGGTTTTCTTCTTCATAATATTACCTATCTTTTAACCGATTAATTGGGCTTGTAAAACAAATTTCTTTCTCGATTTACGCAATCGGCGGTGCCGAAACCCCCATTTTTGGTTCGTTTCGATTTCTGGTTTTTCGTTTGTTGCTTCTGGTTATTGTTGTTGTCGATCTATCTGTTGAAGCATCAGATAACTTTTTCATGAAATTTTGATCGAAATCCCTAACTTTGTGTTAGAGGAAAAATATATTTCAGTTCTTGAGTTTTATATTTTTCTGGGTTGTGGTTGAGTTTGGGGATGAGAGAGCTAGATGTATTGGAACCATAGATCGATCTGAGTTGTGTTTATTTTAGGAAGTCTGATTCCCGAGATCGAGTGAATTCCGAATCGAGGTGTACGGGAAAGCGAATCCAAGGACGCGGAAGCAGCAGAATCCAGATCGAGGACTGTACGTGTCGAGGTCGACTGAGAAGCGTACGTGTCGAAGTCGTTGTCGAGCTCGTTGAAGACAGCCGTGTCGAGATCGAGTAAGAGAAGTCGTTGTCGAGCAGCATTAACTTGGAGTTCGGTAAGGGCAACTCCTAGATATCTCTAAGGCTTTATTTGATAAGTCCTTAAGTAAGGGCATTTCATATTCTACGTGGTTATGTTATTGTGTATGGATTTCCTGATTTGTGTCGAGCTGAAATGTTGTGATATGATTGAGTTTTTGCATGTATTTAATATGTGATTGAATATATGTCGTGAATTGTGTATTGCATGTTGAATTGCGTTTCTTCATGTCGAGCTTGCTCTTTTATTTGACATGCGGTTGAATATCTTGTGTTTAACTCTTTGAATATCGTATGCGGCGAATTTTTCATCGAGTGAGCGAGCTAGGTGAGTCGTATGACGTTTTTGAGCCGTGACCCGGATAACTGAGAGTGCTAGGTCCCCTTTTTGTTTACGGGAGATTGACTAGACGTCGCCACGCTATGGGACCTGAGTTGACTGTCCTAGGGAGACCGAGGGCCCCAAGGCTTTGGCTGGACTTTCCGACATACGGTACGGCGTGTGCATTCCGGAAAATTGTCGAGTCGAGAGAAAATGGATTTGCGAGTTGTGTCGAGTTTAGAGTGAGATGGTCGAGTCACGTCGGTGAATGTTATACTTTGCTGTTTGCTTATATTTTTTATGTCGAGCTTATCTTGAATTGTTGAGAAGTTGACCCTTTCCCGTGGTGCCTTCAATCCATGACGGTTACCCAGGCGATGTCGAGGGCGCAGTAGCTCGGCGATGAAGCGATCTTGGAGGAGCTCGACGAGGACCCGAGTGACGACCTCTATCTGTCGTGATTGTTTATTTGTTGGATGTTTGTTTTTCCGAGGACTGCATTTCGCTTTTTCTTTTGTGTTCGAGGTCGTGACCAGTTTGGGCAGTGTTGTTTTGTTGCTACAGGGTAGACTGGTGGTCTTACTTTTGGAGCAGCCCCCTGCGTGGGAGTCTGCCGGAAGTACCCCCAGGGTATGATTGGTCTTTTGAAGTTGTCGTACCTTAGGTGTATTTTCTTTGCACATTTGCTACTCTGTATTTGTATACATTATTATTTCGAGTGATATATATATATGTATGTTATACATGTATGTTTTATTAGAATTTAAGTCTTGTGTCTTAGTTGCACCATGTTTCGAAAAGCCGTAATTACTCTGATGTGCACGAGTTGGTTTTTTAAAAAAAAAAAAAATATATATCGTATTTTTAAAAGGCACAAGAGTTTTGTTTTTAAAACACATCTCATATAGGTTTATGTTGAGCTTGGTGTGTTGAGCTCGGTAACTCGAGCTCGGTATATTGAGCTCGGTAGCGGTCCGGAAACGGGTCGTTACAGTAAGCATACCAAATCTCAGCTTCCCCGGTGAAACTTCGACACTCAACTTCAAGTCTCGGAACTTCTCGAGCATCTCCAACTCCTTGATCATCATCGCCGAGGTTAAAACGCTCTTCCTACTCAACGCATCTGCTACCATGTTAGCCTTACCGGGATGGTATTCCAACGTAAAGTCGTAGTCCTTGAGAAATTCTGTCCATCTTCGCTGACGCATGTTGAGCTCTTTCTGGTCGAACAGGTACTTCAAGCTCTTGTGATCGCTGAAAACAAAGAAGTGCTCCCATAAAGGTAGTGTCTCCATATCTTGGCGCAAAGACTACTGCGCCCGACCCAGTCGTGAGTAGGGTAGTTCCTCTCGTGAATCTTAATTTGTCTTGAAGCATACGCGACCACCTTAGATGTTGCATCAAAGACGCATCCCAATCCCTGGTGTGACGCATCACAATACACCTCGTAAGGCTCTTTTGGTTGGGGCAAAATCAACACGGGCGCTGTCGTCAAAAGCTCCTTCAGTCGTTGAAAACTGGCTTCACACTCCTCGGTCCAGGCAAAAGGTTGATCCTTCCTTGTAAGTCGTGTAAGAGGCGCGACAATCTTCGAGAAACTTTCAATGAATCTTCGATAATAGCCTGCCAAGCCAACAAAACTTCTGACCTCGGTAACCGTCTTCGGCTGTTCCCACGCTAGCACAGCTTCAATCTTAGTTGGATCCACAGCTATCCCTTCTTTGGAAATCACATGACCAAGAAAATTCACCTCTTCAAGCCAAAACTCACACTTCGACAGGTTGGCATAGAGTTGCTTATCTCGTAATATCTGCAGTACTCGACGTAAGTGTTCTTCGTGCTCTTCTCGGTTCCTCGAGTAGATCAGGATGTCGTCGATGAACACTACTACGAACTGATCCAAAAACGAATGGAAAATCCTATTCATGTAGTCCATAAACACAGCTGGCGCATTCGTCACTCCAAACGGCATCACCAAGTACTCGTAGTGACCATATCTAGTCCTGAAAGCTGTTTTGGGGACATCTTCCTCCTTCACGCGAATCTGATGGTAGCCCGACTTCAAGTCTATCTTGGAAAAGATCGCCGCTCCACGAAGTTGATCCATCAAGTCGTCAATACGAGGTAACGGATAACGGTTCTTCACAGTAACCTTGTTGAGCTCGCGATAGTCCACGCACAACCTCGATCGTCCATCCTTCTTCTTAACCAACAACACTGGAGCTCCCCACGGTGACACGCTCGGTCGTATGAATTGCTTCGACTCCAAGTGTTCGATCTGGGACTTCAGTTCTTTCATCTCGGCAGGAGACATCCTGTATGGCGCTTTAGAAATCGGTCATGTCCCTGGAATCAGGTCGATGGAGAACTCGACCTCTCGCACTGGTGGTAACCCTGGCACGTCTTCGGGAAAAACGTCCTCAAAGTCACACACCACTGGTACATCCTTCACGTCGATCTGCTGGAAAACTTCCGAGCTAGCCAGATACATGTATTCCCTAGTTCCTTCTTTCAAAGAAACTCCAATACGTTCAGCAGAAAGATAATTGGAGACTCCAAGGTCTGGAAAAATTACAGTTTTACGGGCACAGTCCAAGAGGACATGGTGGTGTGACAACCAATCCATCCCGAGAATGACATCTAAGCCCTTAAGAGGCAAACAAACCAAATTGACTACAAACTTTCTACTCTGAATAATCACTACACAATTAAGACATGCAGTGTTTGTGACTAAGGTTTTAGCAGCTGGGGTTGTAACTACCAATTTGAACGGTAAAGCAGTCACAGTCAAGTTCAAATGGTTCACACAATCAGAAGAAATAAAGGAATGGGTTGCACCCGAATCAAAGAGAACGGATAAGGATTTACCCTCGATTTCACATTCACCTTGAATAAGATCTTCACCGCTTCGCTTCCTCGCCACTCATGCAGAAAACTCGCCTTTAGCTACCTGACGCTTCCGCCTTTGGCGCTGCGCCAAGCATTGTCGGTTCAGCTTTAGGTGTGGGACAATCCTTGGCAAAATGTCCTGGCTTCTTGCAGTTGAAACACACCTCCTCCCTCTGAGTACAGTTACTCGCATAATGTCCCGGCTTTCCACAACGGAAACAAGTCACCTCGACACCCGTCTGTCCTCCGCTTCTCGCTCCCTGGGTCATCGGACGATATTGTCCCCTGTTGTCGTTCCCCGGAGGTCGGTTGTAAGGCTTCTTCTGCAGTTGTTTCCCTTTCTGTGCAAATCTCTGCTCCGCACTCTGGGGTCTCACCGGCCCGCCTACAACAGTCTTCTTCTTGTGGCTTCTCACTCCTTCTACCTCGACACAACGATCTATCAGCTCCTGGAGGTTTCGGATCCTCAATGACACCACCGACTTCTGAATGTCAAATCTTAACCCTCGTTGGAATCTCTCACTCAACCATCTTTGGTCAACTCGATCACGAAATGGACTGAAATACCTCGCCAGCGACTCGAACTTGGCTGCATACTCGGACACTGTCGAGCTGCCTTGTTGCAATTGAAGAAACTCTTGCTCCTTCTCGGCTCGTGCAGTATCTGGGAAGTACTTGTCCAAGAACCTTTCACGGAAAAGCTCCCAGGTCATCTCGCGACGTTCCGCTATAAATGTTTGCTTCACTCCTCTCCACCAATACTCTGCGTCTCCTAGCAGTAAGTAGGTGGCATAGTCGACCTTCACGTTGTCCGGGCAATGAAGTGCCTCGAAGATCTTCTCGATCTCTTGCATCCAAAGATCAGCCTTGTCTGGGTTTGGCTCACCGTAGAACTTCGGTGGATCATGCTTCCTAAAGTCTGCCAATCCTCTAGCTTCAGCATTTCGCTCTGCTCGCTGCTGTTGCTGTAAGTTCTGCTGAGTTAACGCTGCCGTCTGTTGAGCCATCGCGTTAGCCTGTTGAGTTGCAGCAGCTGATTGTTGAGCCATGGCTGCCGCCATCTCGGTCATAGCTTGAATTGCTCGTTCCATGTCGACGTTCTCGGTTGCAAATGCATGTATCCTACGAGGTGGCATTAGATTCCACAAAGTTCAAAACCCTGTCAGAATCTCACAACAAGGATGTGTTAAAACACACTGCTTCAATCAAGAAACAGTTCAAACAATTTCTCAAGCAATAAGTGCTTCACTTAATCAAACAGCAATCAACATATTACAATTAGGTACCCAACACATATATCCCGACACAGTGACCAGTCCAAATATCCTATGCACAGCTCGGTCAGAACCGAACTGCTCTGATACCAACAATGTAACGACCCGTTTCCGGACCGCTACCGAGCTCAATATACCGAGCTCAACACACCGAGCTCAACTAAACCTGTATGAGATGTGTTTTAAAACGGTACTCTTGTGCCTTTTAAAAAGTACGGTCTATATTTTTTTTTTATAAAACCAACTCGTGCACATCAGAGTAATTACAGCTTTTCGAAACATGGTGCAACTAAGACACAAGACTTAAATTCTAATAAAACATACATGCATAACATACATATATATATCACTCAAAATAATAATGTATACAAAATACAGAGTAGTAAATGTACAAAGAAAATACACCTAAGGTATGACGACTTCAAAAGAGCAATCATACCCTGGGGGTACTTCCGGCAGACTCCCACGCAGGGGGCTGCTCCAAAAGTAAACCACCAGTCTACCCTGTAGCAACAAAACATAACCGGCCCAAACTGGTCACGACCTCTGAACACAAAGAAAAACAAAGTACAGTCATCAGAAAAACAAACATCCAACAACATAATCAATCACGACAAATAGAGGTCGTCGCCCTGCTCCTCGTCGACCTCCTCCTCGCCATCATCTGCTGTCGAGTTCCCTGCACCCTCGACATCGCCTGGGTAACCGTCATGGATTGAAGGCACCACGGGAAAGGGTCAACTTTTCAACAATACAAGGTAAGCACGGCATAAAGAAATAAACAACACAATAATGTATCTCAATCACCACACGTGACTCGACCTTCTCACTCTAGACTCGACTCTTATTCCGGAATATCGTCAGCAGGTCCATCCCCAAACTGACGTAATAGGTAAGCGGCAGGTCCAACCCCAAACCGATACCATGCATTAATCAGCAGGTCCATCCCCAAACTGATAATGCGACGTCTAGCCAATCCACCATAAACAAAAAGGGGACCTAGCACCCTCAGTTATCTGGGTCCGGCTCAAAAACGTCATACGACTCCCTAGCTCTCTCACTCGATGATTAGCTCGCCGCAGTCAAAGAGTGACACATAAAATTACTTGATCACATATCAAATAAGGAGAGCATGCTTAACATGAAGAAAACCCAATTTAATCATTTAAGCAATACAACCAATTGCATGAAGAAGCACAATTCAACAGTGCAATACGATTTCACAACATATACTCAATCACATATTAAATACATGCGTAAACCCAATCATACCACAACATTTCAAGCTCGACACCAATCAAGGAATCCATACACAATAACATATCAAATAAAGTCTTAATAATGTCTAAAAGTTGCCCTTACGCACAAAACATAAACACGTAGAATATGAAGTGCCCTCATCAACTCCGAGCTAACGCTGCTCGACAACGACCTCGACACGGCTGTCTTCAAACGAGCTCGACAACGACTTCGACACGGCTGTCTTCAACGAGCTCGACAACGACCTCTCTTACTCGATCTCGAAACGTGCCGTCTTCAATCGACCTCGACAGGTACGCTTCTCAGTCGACCTCGACACGTACAGTTCTCGATCTGGATCCCACTGCTTTCACGTCTTCGGGTTCGCTCTCCCGTACACCTTGATTCGGAAATCACACGATCCCGGGAATCAGACTTCCTAAAACAAGCACAACTCAGTTCGATCTCTGGGTTCTAATAACACTTAGCTCTCATAACCCCAATCTTAACTACAGCCCAGAAAATATTAAAACTCAATAACTTAAATATATTTTTCCTCTAACACAAAGTTAGGGTTTTCGATCAAAAGTTCATGAAAAAGGTTATCTGATGCTACAACAGATAGATCGACAACAACAACAACCAGAAGCAACGAACGACAAACTAAAACAAGAAATCGAAACAAACCAAAAAGAAAGGGTTTCTGGGCACTGCCTATTGCAGAAATCAGAGAAAGAAATTTGTTTTACAAGCTCAAATAATCGGTTAGAAAGATAGGTAATATCATGAAGAAGAAAACCCATCAATTTGACATGATTTGGAAGCATAAAACTAGCTAAAAATGGAAGGAAGAAGTAGCGCTAAACAGTAGCACGAAGGAAGAGAAAAATATGTTTTTCATACCTCCACTGATGGTCGAGATGGTGAGATATAGGTCGAGAAGATGATGAGGAACAAGATTGATGAAGAAAGTTGATGCAGAATCTCGATGGAACTCAAGGTTCTTCGATGGAGATTTTGGAGATAAACAAGGAACTCAGGCGAGAAGGAAGGAAGAAGAAGAAGAAGAAGAGAAAATGAGTGTTTGAGGAACCGATCGTGGTATACTGGTGGTGAGGAAGAGGCGTTATCGTAACTCCGGCTATGAGATGCCAATCCCATCGGTCAATCTACCCATCTAATCGCTACTCTCATGATTACCTCTACTCTATAGGTCGAGATCTATACACTACGACGAATCGCACGCCGACAATATAATTATTACAAACAATATAATAATAACGCTGAATAACGTTCGTAAAGATACGAGTGTCATCTCGACACAATGTCGACTAGGGTGCTCGTGCAAGCGCACAAGGCTCTAACACGCGTTCGTGCACGCGGCCTCCTCAGTTCGACATGCGACCTCCTCAGCTCAGCAGCTAGTGCACGCGGTCTCCTCAGCTCGGCAAATGACCTCGGCACGCGATCTTGGCACGGGATCTCGACACAAGGTCTTGGTACGAGGTCTCGACACGAGATCTCGACGCGAGGTCTCGATCCGACGTCCTAATACGAGGTCGATCTCGTCCTCAGGTGTTACATCACATCTAGTGTTATTACATGGAGTTGTCAAGGTAACACAACTCTTAGATTTACGTTTCAACTATGAACAGTGATGTACCTCTTCATTGTGGTGGTACTCTTTCTGGTCTCAATTATAAGCAACAAAAACCTCATATTTTTTAGTCTCAAATATAAGCAAATTTAACCAATTTTATATTAATATTCATAAAATACTCTTATTAAAATCACGTTTTGGTCTCAAAAGGAGTAAAAGTATCATTGAATAGTGTCAAAAAAAATTAAAAAAAGCTGTCTGTGGGCTCTGTATCAGTGGCTCTTAATTAGTGTTTTTTTTTTTTTTTTTTTTTTTTTTGGCTAATATTGAAGATCAGAGGGAGTATTCGATATACGGATCCGTACTACAGGCGTGTCCAAAAGTTGGGTCCACCGTAGTCTAACTTGCTTCGTAACGGTGGGGTCATGAACGCTCCGTGGGTGTTGATTACAAGATCCGTCACGCTTACGTTATTCGTCTTGGCGGTACTTTTTGCTGTTGTTGTGATTGAATTCGCGTCTGCGAGCTTAGTCAACCTCCACTACGGAGGTTGAGTTCTCAGAATGGAGTAACAATTCCGTACACAAAGTGACAACGCCAACATGACATTGACTAAGATTTAAATTGTACTCCTCCGGTTCTCCTATCTGAAATAAAATATTAAGTAAAAAAAAATGTTTAAAATATAAATAAAAAATCTATATAACCAAATATATACACATTTTGTTTATATTTTAAAAACTTATTTTTATATTTTAGATAGGAGTAGTAATTTTTTTTTCCACATAATGACAAAACTCTCATCACTATTTATGGAGTATTATTTTTGGTCCTATATATAAGAGATAAATACACTTTCTAAGTTTATTGAATAATTGATGTATCTGGTCTATAATATAGACGAGATACATCAGTTATTTAATGAACCTAAAAAGTATATTTTTCTCTTATATATGGGACTGGAGGTAGTTTTTTTTTTATAACAGTATTTTTTTTCTTATTGGTGATGAATGTATTGTTCATCTTTATTTACTACTCTGTTATAATATATAAGCAAATTTGACCACTTTCACACTTATTAAGAAAAATAGTTATTCACAATAAATATTATTAATCTCATTTAAAATTTTCACTTGGTTGCCTAAATTATCCCTCATTAATTGTATAGAAATTTTGGATCATTGAAAATAAAATTTAAAATAAATTCGAGATATTCTAGGGATATCATTATTAAATACTATATAAATAAATTAGTTTTACTTATAATTTATAACATGTTATATGAATTAACTTTTACTCGTATATTATAACGGTGCGAGTATGTGATTTGCTCAAGGGAAGCGAAACAATTGTGTCCCTTGCACCTTTATTTTAATATCATTTCCGAAGAACTAAATTACGCAAATGCAGCACCAAGACCAGCTGATGTATGCGGCTGATAGACTTTGGATTATTGTGCGGGATATAATAGCAACACAGTACACAAGGGTCGGCAGTCTTGTCCTTACTAGTGTGTTTGGTTTCGAGAAGATATTGTGAAGAGAGAAATAGGTGAGAGAGAGTGTAAGAAGAGAGAAATAAGTGAGAAATAGAGTAGATTTGTGGTATTGTTTGGTTTATGAGAAAGAGAAGAGAAAAAGAGAAGAGAGAAATGTTGATTATTTTTGAAAAGATATTAATATCCTTGACTAAAAATTTAAATAATTTGAGATATTAGGAGAGAATAAGGGGTAGAAATGAAAAAAGAAAAAAAATACTCTCTCTCTCTCTCCGTTTCTTCGCAACGGAGAGACGATTGAAAAAAGTGAAAAATTTATCACCTTTATCTCTCTCTCGTCAACTTCGTCGCTGTTCAAACGAGATGGGTTGACCCTCTCGCTTCTAACTCTCTCTTTAGCCACTCTCTCGCATCATTTCACCTCCAAACAAACTTATTTATTATAATAAGCCTTGTGGTCTCGTAATTCAATAAGCTCATGTGTTAACCACACTTTCTAGAAACACTTTTTTTATTCGTTTTGGGGTTTGAGAGGCACACAAAAAAATATATAGCTTAGATAACCAAGATGGCACTAGTGCAAAAAACGGTTTTAATAACTGAAGTTTACATCGGTTATTTTAGAACCGTTATTAAAAAACAGGCGGTGGCATTTTTGAAGTTAAGTTGAAAACTTTTAATATCGGTTTTAAATTTACCCGTTGTAGAAAACTTTTAACATCGGGTTTTTATAAAACCGATATAAAAAGAAAGTTTATTTTCGAACCCTTCATCGCGTAGGAACCCTGCTTCTCTCTCAGAATCCCTCCTCTTTTGCCTTCGATCATCGAAAATCACAAAACCCTACTCGCCGCAACCTTTCCTTCGCTGCAACTTCCCCTTTGCCGCAACCTCTTCTCTCATTTGTCAACCTTCAACGACGCCGCAATCGAAGAGGAAGGTGGAAGGTGGAACCGAACATTCAATCAACGACGCCGCAATCAAGAGGAAGGTGTTCACGAAAGACGAACCAGCCTCCTTCCTCCTTCCTCGTGAAATCAAATCCTTCTCTCGAACCCTCACAGCCATGAGCATCGCCTCCTTCCTCGGCATTTGCATTTCGGTGAACACCAATCCGTCGCTCGCCGCTAACAACCATCGACGAAGTCGCCGCTCAGAGTCGCCGGCGTGCGTCCTCGCTGTGTGCCTCGCGTCACTGCTCGTGTTTGCGGTGCTCTTCGCGTTCGCATGTGCCTCTGCTTGCGTTCGCATCTTGCTCACTGCTTGCGTCGCTCTGGCCGCTAGGGTTTTGTGCGTAAGGCGTTCGCCTGCTTGCCGTCAATGGCCGCGACGGGAAACATGATCTGTCCTTGGGGATTCATGGCTCCGCTCCACTGCATCATCCTTCTCTTGGTAAAGCTCGAACTCCATCTCCTTTCCATCTTCCCAAAAGATTTTCTAATTAACATGACAAACCCCAGCTTTGTGCTGAGTATGTTGACGAGACTTGTGGAGGCTGGATGTGGAGGGGGGGTCGCCGTTCACAGTGGTGGTCGTGGCTGGACAGTTTGATGAGTATGGGTGCCAAATTGCCAATATAATATGTGTTCTTTGGTTGTCATTTTCTATCAATTACTGCTATTTGATCCTGGGGTAGACGTAGTGATAATGCTGTGCGAATATGTAAAGCCCTATCGATAATTATTGTATGAGGGGAAGAGCTACCTATGAGTTAGTTGATGGTTTTCTTTCCCTTGTACAATTTCTTTTTGCTTGCATGCTTATTTGATGAAATTGCGATGCTCTTCAATAATTTTTCTCTATCTTACTTTGAGCCAGAATGTGTCAGCTTTGTGAGTTCTTATCAGAAGCCATCTGTAAGCTTATAATCAATTCTAGTTCTTATCACAATACTTTTTTTTTTGGGTGATATTTTGCAAAGAGTCAT
The DNA here is from genome assembly GCA_037113605.1 of Calophaca sinica. NCBI lineage: Eukaryota > Viridiplantae > Streptophyta > Magnoliopsida > Fabales > Fabaceae > Calophaca > Calophaca sinica. Next base: position 48,913,454 of record CM073734.1, on the reverse strand, counting down.
TGTTATTCCTAAACGGAGATGGAAGCTCAAATCAAAAGCTGCAGCTTGATCCCAAACTGCTGACCATGTCGCAAAGACTCAAATAGAGATGAAAGAGTTCTTTGCTCACGAGGTTTTTCTTACATTGGTCGCTTGCAATCCGTGAAGTGTGATCCCTATACTTAGTGATGGTGGATTTTCTGCTTGTGAAACAAGTGAATCAAATGAATATGTAGAATCCATTGATTACCAAGTGAATCAAATCCAACAACTTATCTAAATGCACATTATGTTTGTCACTTTCATAAATTGTAATCGAATTTGAAGCGCATCTTTGCTCGTAATTTCTCTAACTATTCTTTGTTGTTCCTTCTTCCACTTGGTTCATGTGTAGAAATTGCATATCAACCCACAATACATGCTTTCCGTCATCTTCTTTCCCATCGATAGCTAAACTCATGACTTGAGTTATTGATTATTAATCCACTAGTCATATTTGTTTACATTGGATTTACGTGTTTGATGAGCTAACACTATAAGTTATTGATTGTAGTATACTCCGGCAATTGATATTTGGAGTATAGGTTGCATCTTTGCTGAAGTATTAATAGGAAAACCACTTTTTCCTGGAAAAAGTGTTGTTCATCATCAGTTGGATCTGATTCATGATTTGCTTGGGAGCCCTCACTCGATGCTATATCCTGTAATTTCTTTTTCCTCTATAGGGAAAATTAATTGTATTCTTTGTTATGGCTTTTACGGTGGCGATATTTGTGTTGGATGCAGTGCGCAATGATAAAGCAAGGAGATACCTAACTAGTAACTAGTATGAGGAAAAAGCGACTGTACCATTTGCACAAAAATTTCCTAATGCAGATCCTTTCGCTACTACTTCTTTGAAAGGTTGCTCGCCTTTGATCCAAAAGACCGGCCTACTGCTGAAGAGGTTTGTTATGTTGTGCTCTTTCCTTGCGTGTGTGCACTAAATAGTTATTTTAGTCATATCTAATAAACTGCTTTTTGAGCTTTTGCTTTTCCTTTGGAAAATACAATGTATAATCAATCCTAAAGCAAGTATATATATATATATATATATATATATATATATATATATATATATGTGTGTGTGTGTGTGTGTGTGTGTGTGTGTGTGTGTGTGTGTGTGTGTTAATGCCTTGCTCTAGAGTTTTAAAGGATTTGGTGTTTTCAGGCATTAGCTGATCCTTACTTCAAAGGACTTGCAAAAATTGGAACAGAGAGAACTAATTTTCTTTATCCAAGGTTTTTTTGGTTTATTTTCAGCTGCTTGTCTTTTTCCCCTAAATTTATTCATATGGTCTACCCTCTTATTCTCTCCTTACTTTTCATTGGTCATGTTCTTTATAATCTTTGTTGATCAATTTGAAAAGCAGCTTGCTCAATCTTGAGAAGCGGTGGTAAAAGTGATCGATTGTGCCACTTGAAAGAAAACATATATCACTTCCCAGATAATTCATCGATATGTTGAATATCACTTGTCATTTTGTTGCAATCATAGGTTGTTTACAAAAGGGTACTTCAATTGTACTATATTTAAGATAGGAATGGTATTCTATGACGAATGTTGAATATACTCATGCATGATGTGCATTTAAGATTATGCATATGCAAAAATAAACTGGTACAAGCAGCTGACTAGTGTGATGCAGATTAGTTCTGATAGTCTATTGAATGTTTTTACATAGCAGAATACAATGTGAAATTAGTGTTTTTACATAAATCTATAATTGTTTCATGCTTCAATTAATTCTACATAGCAGAATAATAAATCCTCATTAAATATTTTTCCAGGAGCTGTCTATGACTAATGAAGGAGAGATCAACCTGATGGCATGGAACTAACATTGGCAAGTTGGCTTAGGCATCTAGTTTTTAAGACTTGCAAATTTTGAATTTTGATTTTCCATTGTAAAGAGACGTGATATGTAAATCTAATGTTAGTCATCTTTTGAGAATGTTGGTGTTGTTTTGGTCCACGGAGTTTTTATGTATGACATTAGTCCAGAGTCTTTATGTATGACAAGTGATTTCTAATTCTTAGTTGTTTATGTTCTTCAGGCTGACTATTTTGGTATTGTACTTTTTTGTTATCCGGTTTGTTGAGCTGGTTAGAGGATATATATAAAAAAAAAGAAAAAAAATTGTATCGGTTCCTTAAAAACCGATGTAAAAGTATACAATTTTAACAACGGTACTCTAAAAACCGATATGAAACGTAAGATTTTAACATCGGTTATTAAAAAACCGATATGAAAAGTGACGTTTTAACATCGGTTATTAAAAAAACCGATATGAAAAGTGACGTTTTAACATCGGTTATTAAAAAAACCGATATGAAAAGTCAAGTTTTAACATCGGTTATTCTAAAAACCGATATGAAAAGTGACTTTTTAACATCGGTTCTTTTTCCGATGTAAATAGCCCCCACTTTTAATATCGCTTGAATCCATAACGAATTGAAAACCGATATTAAAAGCTGTTTTTAACCGATATTAAAAGACCAAACTGCAGTAGTGTGGATTCAGATTTGATCGGTCGGTGATTAGACGCACATCATGATAATAAATTATACAATGTCTAATTCATGTAATCAAATCAAATCTACTTATAAACAATTAGATATTTATCTAATATCTAGGACTATATTATTATTATTATTATTCATGTATTATAAGTTATCCAAAAATTATTTTTTTGGCGTTATCTTCTAACGACTATCTTTAACATATATGATATCTCATTTGATGAGTTTTGTAATGTGTAGATACAAAAAATCTTATTTATATTTTTATGATTGACCGAAACAAAAATAATAAAATTTAGACTAAATTTCATTTTTATATTTCTCAAGTATCACGATTGTGCTATTTTGCTTCTTCGCTTTTCAATTGTGTGAATTGGATCCCCAAAGTTTCTCCCTTTTGCAATTAACTAAGGGGCCCCCTTGTTTCCCCCAATTTTTCGCAGGCATGCCAACTTTATTTCCTTTAGGCATTCACCAATGTCAGCATGGCTTTTTGTACATGGATCGGGGCTTTTATGTAATTTTAATTATTTTAATAACTTGTATTTTTTAAGTATTTTTTAAGATTTATAATGGCACAATGTCAATATCAATCTCAGATCTCAATGGCACAATGACCAAAAAAACACATGATAACTCTTAGATATAAGAGTTATATATGCTTTTCTTAGCTTAAAAAGTTGCTAGTATAAGAGTAATTTAATTCAATGGTTGATTTGTTTTAGTAAATTTTGTGTGGTGCAACTCATAAGTTATTCAATGTTAGTTTATGGCACCTTTGGCACCTTTTAGAGAGAAATGATTTGTTTATGGAAGTTTGCCGGAATTTCTGTTGATGTTTGGTGTAGGTGGCCTAAGGTGCCAAGTCACCATGTATCTGGCATGAAGATTAGGAGAATTGTCCAGCTTGGAAGATCCTGAGCTATGCTGACTTGGCCTGCTGTAACACCCGCACCTCAACATACTTGAAAGTACGACAAATTACATTAAAGCACAAGAGTTACTAATAACTTACAGACTTGATTACAGTAATCCAAGTCATAAATTAAACTTAATTCATAAATCTAATGAATAGATTACAAATTATACATAACTTGGAATATAAAATTTCCACTTCAATATAAAACTAGCCTATGAGTCCCAAGCTTGGAGCCTCGGCTCATCATTCTCAGTACCTGCTTATCTGAAAACAAATAAAAGGAAAATGGTGAGATTATAAATCTCAGTGAGCCCTTCATGGACTCCTCACCATTCTCTCGCCCATCATTACTAGCCTGAAAAGACTAATTCAAACATTACTTCTTTAGCTATATCTAGCATAACTAACCCAAGGCTACGTAAGTGTCAACTTCCTTAACTAAGAATATTTTGTTCTTCTTTACTTACTTACTCTATACTTAACACTTCATTGCTTTTCTTTATATCATTGTAATCAATCTTATCACATTTCTTTCTACTTCTAGATACCATTACTATATAATGATTAAACGACTAGGGATGTACTATCCAAGATTCCATACGACTAACTAAGCTAATTCCGAACACATACATATACACATACAAGGAATTCATTAACATTCATAAACTTAACATCACTTCACATATTATACCATTTATAAGGAGATATATAATATGAGGCTATGCAATGTAATGCATTTTCTTACTATGAATTTCTAATTCATCTTTGGCTCGTATTCATGGGTAGCGTTGTATGCTTACGTCCATACAACCCCATAAATACGCTTTCGATATGGTGGTTAGACGTCTTAACTGTCCGAGGGCATCCCACACGGCTAACCATATCGACCACCCCCTTTTTGAGGCATCTTAGTGTCTTTTAGGGAATTTAATTCACAAACTATGTCTTGAGATGCATGTCTTATTCAAAAAATGAGAATACAATTAGGTGTTCCTCTAATTTCACATGCAACTGAACATATTCATGCAAAAAGATACATTTTATATTCAAATGGAAACATGTATCATGAACACAAATTCACACATTCTCCCTATCACATACTTTTCCTAGGGTCATTTCTTTAACACCATGGACATACATTTAGGGCTAATTGACAAGCCTCACAATTTACCGAATTGATGGACAACACATACATTAAACATATACCTTGAAACCCTATGGGACTAACATAGGAACTAACATCGAACATACGTAATCTCATTGAAGCTCTTTGGAGCATTCAAGGATTCAAGCATCACATAATAATTAGGGGGGTTGGGGACAGAATCCAACCCTATTTCAGTCAAACCCCATATAATTTCATAATAATAATAATAATAACTTCCACATTAACTTAAAATCAAAGGGGTTAACAACCCTAACTTTGAACCCTTTGGGGTTCAAAGACTTCTTTGAGGAAATTCCTATATGAGGGACTTATGGGTGCCCATCACCTAAGGGTTGAAGAACTCACACTATTCTTCAAGACATTGAGCTAGGAAGGTTGAACTTTGGACTCTTTGCTCCTCTTCAAGCTTTTCCCTCTTTGCTCAACTTGGGGCTTCTCCAAATACTTCTCAAATCTTGATCTTCAACCTTCAATCTTCCTTCTCAATCCAAGAACTTGGGCCATCCTTGCTGGAGCTTGGTCTTCTCCCCCTTATTCTTCTCCAAATTTGTGCTTCTTCTTCTCCTCTCTAGGGTTCAACCCAAATCTTCCAAATACTCAAATCTCAACTCTCAAACTCTCCATTTAAGTAAGTGATTGAAGAAATCTAACATGAATCTCTTCAATCCTTCTCAAAGGGTGAAACCCTAGCTCTCCTCTCCTTTTTCTCCTTTCCCTTTCTCTTCTTTTCCTTTTTCTTTCTTTCTGCGTTCTGCTCGTTAAAACAACGTTTTTAAACACTTCTGCAGCTGTGAATCGATTCACAGCATAGTGTGAATCGATTCCCATAGTGTAAAAAGTGCCTGAATCGCAGATTTAATGAGTGAATCGATTCCTGCATGCGAGTCCCAGTGGCCTGCCTTATGTGAATCGATTCCTGACTTCTGTGAATCGATTCCCACTGCTAAAATTCGATGCCTATGGATCTTTAATGCTGTGAATCGATTCCTGGGCTATATGAATCGATTCACACTGCAGAAAAACCAGAAAACTTAGTTCTAACACCAAACCTTGAGACTTCTTCTCAAATTAACTTCCATAACTACAAATCAACACCTTTAACCATCTTACGATTAAATCCAACTTATTCCTCAACTCAAACCCATTAATTTTCTTATCAAAGCTTTGTGTAATTATATTCATTCACTTTAAAGTCAATTTAAGCTTGAATACAATCGCACAATTCTTCTCATAACTTATTCTCGACTTAGCTTAGAAATTTGGGGTGTTACACTACTACCCACCTTTTAAAAAATTTCGTCCTCGAAAATTACTGCATCTTTCATGGTAACTTCAACTACAACTTCCTTTCATATCCCATTCCATCCATTGGAAAACCTAGGAACGATTAACTCTCACAAAGCATTAATCGATTAGGTTAGTTGCGATAGCATTAACCGGTCACAGACTAAGCTCTAACTGATGAATATAATTTATTCGGTTAAAACAGTGTGTGTGTAACTGGTTAAGTGAAATCACTCTAAGCACTAATCGATGGAGTACTTGCAATCGTGAACGACTCTAGGTATCCTCCGATTTGGTGGTAACTCACATCCTTACTAACTTCAAATCTTTCCCCCATGAGATAGGTTCTCACTTCCAGACTCCCTATGTGGAGTTAAGGGTGTAAGAACTTCTTAGCGTTGACAACATGGAATGCGAACAGAGATTTACCTCCATGGAATCTCGTCCCCAAACCACGCCTCTCTTTCTTACCTCATCCTTCTGTATAATCAATTGGCTTTTGGTGCTTCCGCTGTGTTCTCTGATCTTACGTCTTTTCAAATGAATGAACTCCTTTCGTCTTATTTCCATCAGATGGAATACTTTACTTGCAGTCTGAGAGTTTAACTCTGGTGCTGTTCTATCCTTCGGTTGCTCTTGACTGTTGGAAATCGTTACGCTTGCTTTTCATCGTCTGCTACTCACTTAGACATTCTGCCATAAGATAACCTGTGCTTCCTCTATAATTTTGTAGTAACCCACAGTCTCGCATAGCCATCCTCATGGAATTGCCACACGACGTTTCTTAACTCGGTTCGGGTTTCCAACCCAACTGATGAGTCGCTTACTCATCATCCTATACATGTTGAAGGTAGGTTAAGAATGTGGAGAATTCTTCGAATTTGTCCACACAATTCCCTGCAGACGTGCCTTTTGGTGTCAAGCGAGCGAATCTTTGCTCCTTCTATCTCTTTAGACTTCTTGGAAGGTACTCTACTTCGAATACTCCCTGGAAGTTCACCCTAAATAGCATCCAATACTATCGTTAGTGGTTTTACAACCCGTCGTTGGGCAACTATCCTATCAAATAAAATTGTCACCTAGAGGTAACTAATACATACCTTAAACAAATTTTCCCATTCGTGACGTTCATTCTTATGTTACCAATGGAAATCCTTTCTTAGAGACCTCTTCCGCAACTACGGAGTTAATACTCATATTTAGCTCACTATACTTGGTCTTGCAACCGACTTGGCCTAGGGAACTTGAAACTCTAGGGTTGTTCAACTCTTGAGAGGTATCCGTTGGTTAAACTGACTTGATTTTCATTAGTTGATTACAAACTTTGTCTTACACGAGGTCTAAGCCTCACTTGGTTGGAGACTTAGCTTGCAAGTGGCTAGTTAGAATCACATCAGACCCAACCTAACGACTTGACTCGCAGTAACTTATAGTCTCAGAGGTCCACCATGTTCACTCTTAAATGAACTTTACTACTGCTCTCCTTCGCTTGATGGATTAACTCCCTTTCTTGATGCTATTGGAATTTAAACCAGAACCCGCACGGCTCTATCTGATAGCGGTGTATATCGACGCGTGTAATAACCAATGGACCCACAAGTATCCAGAAAATAAATCCTCGATATCCTTGGGAACAATCTACCTTATTGATCCTGTCTTATCCTCCTTACCCAATCTGAATCATTAGAAACCCTAAAAGGGATTAATCTCTATAGAGGAACTAATTGCTCAGGAAATTAAGTGATCTCATTACCCAATCGCAGACTAAGTCTTATTCCAACTAATATTCTTACTTGGCTAAGGCAAGGTCTATAATTGGTCAATTGAATTCACTTTATGCACTGGACAATTAGATCGAAAGTAGACATCAATAACTTTAGGTTTCCGATGACTCAGCTTTCCTTGAAACTTCTATAGTTTGAAGACTACATCTCATCTGATCCTCTGAAGTTTGTTGTTCCACTAAGGACACCGTTCCTTGAAGACTTAGAGTTTTCTTTCTGCTTCGCTAGGGCAGGATCACCCTTGAGGACCTATACTACCATTTGGGCGTTGTATCATGTCGCCTAACTCCATCTTGTTCCTTACCCTTACCGCTACCACTCGGAACGTTAAGGTTCTCTCAGGGATTATCATAGGATTTCTATCGACCTAGGATCCACATATAATCGGCTAGGTTAACCAATCCTGCTGAGACAACAAGTGTTGAGACCCTAACCGATTAGAACCGACCATCCTACTCGATTGAATTCCTACAATTAAGAGCACTTACTGTTAACCACAAAGGGCACTTGAATTAACTTGGGAATCATCATAAGATATCAATCATTCTAGGATCCATTTATAATGGATTAGGCAAAACAACTTGATAGCATAACCAGTGTTGTAACCCTAACCGATTACAAATGCCCATCCTAAGTTGATTGAAACCTCACAATTAAGACCCCTTACTTGCTCGTCATTTTCAATCACTTCCAAAGCGTCTCGGTTGGTGGTACATGAATTACACGCTTGCCTAGCCGAACCCTCACCACTATGGTTCCGACCACTCTTGAAACATTCCTTAACTCTTGGTTCCGGAAAGATGGGAACTTGTTTCCCTTTTTTTTTTTCCGTATTCCGAAGGTTCTCACTTAATGAGAGCTCTTACATCCGCTCCTTCCTCATCCGCCAGCTCCATCTACTACATTCTTCGTACACGGTATGGAGTATTAAGTTGATCAGGCTTAATATTCCATACTAAGCATAAGAATATGTAGAGAAGTTCTCGGACAAAGGAAAATTCTGACTAACTGATTAAAGTCCAACAAGGACTAAACTGACACTTCCTAACCTAAGTTTTTCTAAACTCGTGACTCACAGCCCGATAAGATCGAACTGCTCTGATACCATAATGTAACACCCGCACCTCAACATACTTGAAAGTACGACAAATTACATTAAAGCACAGGAGTTACTAATAACTTACAGACTTGATTACAGTAATCCAAGTCATAAATTAAACTTAATTCATAAATCTAATGAATAGATTACAAATTATACATAACTTGGAATATAAAATTTCCACTTCAATATAAAACTAGCCTATGAGTCCCAAGCTTGGAGCCTCGGCTCATCGTTCTCAGTACCTGCTTATCTGAAAACAAATAAAAGGAAAAGGGTGAGATTATAAATCTCAGTGAGCCCTTCACGGACTCCTCACCATTCTCTCGCCCATCATTACTAGCCTGAAAAGACTAATTCAAACATTACTTCTTTAGCTATATCTAGCATAACTAACCCAAGGCTACGTAAGTGTCAACTTCCTTAACTAAGAATATTTTGTTCTTCTTTACTTACTTACTCTATACTTAACACTTCATTGCTTTTCTTTATATCATTGTAATCAATCTTATCACATTTCTTTCTACTTCTAGACACCATTACTATATAATGATTAAGCGACTAGGGATGTACTATCCAAGATTACATACGACTAACTAAGCTAATTCCGAACACATACATATACACATACAAGGAATTCATTAACATTCATAAACTTAACATCACTTCACATATTATACCATTTATAAGGAGATATATAATATGAGGCTATGCAATGTAATGCATTTTCTTACTATGAATTTCTAATTCATCTTTGGCTCGTATTCATGGGTAGCATTGTATGCTTACGTCCATACAACCCCATAAATACGCTTTCGATATGGTGGTTAGACGTCTTAACCGTCCGAGGGCGTCCCACACGGCTAACCATATCGATCACCCCCTTTTTGAGGCATCTTAGTGTCTTTTAGGGAATTTAATTCACAAACTATGTCTTGAGATGCATGTCTTATTCAAAAAATGAGAATACAATTAGGTGTTCCTCTAATTTCACATACAACTGAACATATTCATGCAAAAAGATACATTTTATATTCAAATGGAAACATGTATCATGAACACAAATTCACACATTCTCCCTATCACATACTTTTCCTAGGGTCCTTTCTTTAACACCATGGACATACATTTAGGGCTAATTGACAAGCCTCACAATTTACCGAATTGATGGACAACACATACATTAAACATATACCTTGAAACCCTATGGGACTAACATAGGAACTAACATCGAACATACGTAATCTCATTGAAGCTCTTTGGAGCATTCAAGGATTCAAGCATCACATAATAATTAGGGGGGTTGGGGACAGAATCCAACCCTATTTCAGTCAAACCCCATATAATTTCATAATAATAATAATAACTTCCACATTAACTTAAAATCAAAGGGGTTAACAACCCTAACTTTGAACCCTTTGGGGTTCAAAGACTTCTTTGAGGAAATTCCTATATGAGGGACTTATGGGTGCCCATCACCTAAGGGTTGAAGAACTCACACTATTCTTCAAGACATTGAGCTAGGAAGGTTGAACTTTGGACTCTTTGCTCCTCTTCAAGCTTTTCCCTCTTTGCTCAACTTGGGGCTTCTCCAAATACTTCTCAAATCTTGATCTTCAACCTTCAATCTTCCTTCTCAATCCCAGAACTTGGGCCATCCTTGCTGGAGCTTGGTCTTCTCCCCCTTATTCTTCTCCAAATTCGTGCTTCTTCTTCTCCTCTCTAGGGTTCAACCCAAATCTTCCAAATACCCAAATCTCAACTCTCAAACTCTCCATTTAAGTAAGTGATTGAAGAAATCTAACATGAATCTCTTTAATCCTTCTCAAAGGGTGAAACCCTAGCTCTCCTCTCCTCTTTCTCCTTTCCCTTTCTCTTCTTTTCCTTTTTCTTTCTTTCTGCGTTCTGCTCGTTAAAACAGCGTTTTTAAACACTTCTGCAGCTGTGAATCGATTCACAGCATAGTGTGAATCGATTCCCACAGTGTAAAAAGTGCCTGAATCGCAGATTTAATGAATGAATCGATTCACGCATCACGAGTCGATGGCACGCCTTATGTGAATCGATTCCTGACTTCTGTGAATCGATTCCCACTGCTAAAATTCGATGCCTATGGATCTTTAATGCTGTGAATCGATTCCTGGGCTATATGAATCGATTCACACTGCAGAAAAACCAGAAAACTTAGTTCTAACACCAAACCTTGAGACTTCTTCTCAAATTAACTTCCATAACTACAAATCAACACCTTTAACCATCTTAGGATTAAATCCAACTTATTCCTCAACTCAAACCCATTAATTTTCTTATCAAAGCTTTGTGTAATTATATTCACTCACTTTAATGTCAATTTATGCTTGAATACAATCGCACAATTCTTCTCATAACTTATTCTCAACTTAGCTTAGAAATTTGGGGTGTTACACCTGCTACGTCTCTATACTCTCTGCACGCATCAGGGTAGCTTTATGTATAGCCCCCACTGCCTTGATGGAGATATTTTTGTAGAATCAAGTGCTCTTATTTGGATGGGCCAAGGGCACCTTTTTTGCTAAAATGTACATGCTAATGGCCCATGTGTGGAGAGAGAAACCTACCTATAAAAGAACAATGACCTAAAGGAGTGAGGCAGGCTGGTACAATTATTGTTCCCTAGGTCTGAAATACTGTCTTTTTGCCCCCTTTGGTGAAGCAGCCGCAACCTACCTCCACATCATCATCTTCCATATTCTTCTCTTTTCTCCTTCATCCACCATTTTTAGAGCTAGAGCAAGCTTATTTCCATGGCTGTTTTGATAGATCTGATTGAAGAATGGAGAGGCAAAGAGCAAGGAATTGCTCAAGGGAAAGGAGCTTGCGTCTTGATAGAGCTGCAACACCTCTTCTCCTGTGTGTTTCTTCCTTTTTCATTAAAATCTGAGCTTCATTTATATTTGTCATGGGTTTACTTAGCAATACTCTGTTTTTCTTATGTTATTTTAAGCTCACTGTGAGCTAAGTACTTTAAGCTAGGAATGAAGTGAAGTTGAAATTAAACCTTGTTGGTGAAGTTATGTCTTGTATACTTCATGCACTTTTAACTTATGCGTTTTACTATCTCAAATTTAACCTGAGAAGAAGAGAGAGAGAGAGAGAGAAAGAAGAAGGGGAAACCGTGAGAAGAAGAGGAAGGGAGAAAGAAGAAGGAAGAATCACCTCCATGAAAGGCTAAGGATGAAGAAGGTGGTCTTGCATATAGAAGAAGAGAGAAGAAGAAGAAGCATGGAATAGGAGGAAGAAGATTGAAGTTGAGATTAGAGTTCAAGCTTCATGGAGGAAAAGACAAGAGATCCAAGTCTAAGAGTGGAGCTCAAGACCCAATTTGGGGGAATTTCACCATCTCCTCTCAAGGATTTGAAGGTGATGTATAAGCTTATGTTGATCTTAGAGCTAGAAGGAATTTAAGTAAGGAAGTGGAATCCTAAAGATCTAAGGTAAGGAGAATTTCTCTTCGAGTTTTGAGAAAGCATAAGTTGTTGTGTGTTTGTGTGTTTGTATGTTTGTTTGTTATGGAATATTGTTTGGACGAAAACTCCTTGAGAGTTTCATCATTTATTTGATTTGGAAATGGGTATTAAACTTTGATACATAATTATTTTGGGATTGGATTTGGTGTATGTTTGATTATGAGTTAGTATTGAATTATGACGGGCTTGACTGGTCGACGAGTGCTGATACTCAAATTGTGATGACAGTCGGGTTATGCTTGAAAGGATATACTTTTCACTATTTTTGGTGAGGCGGGTTTGAGTTATCATGCTCTTAGATTAGAACATATCCCCAGCTAGAAACGAATTCTATGGTATGTTGCATAAAGAAATGTAATCAAACATAGCCTGTCATAATGAAGCGATATGCTGACTGAATATCAAGCATAGCCTGTCATGACGAAGCAGTAAGTTGACTGGAGGTCAAGCGTAGCCTGTCGTTATGAAGTAGTAAGATGATTAAGTTATCAATCATAGCCTGTCATGACGAAGCGGTAAGCTGACTGGACGTCAAACGTAGCCTGTCATTATGAAGTAATAAGCTGATTAAGTGGTCAAGTATAGTCTGTCATGACAAAGTAGTAAGTTGACTGAATGTCACACATAGCCTATCGTTATGAAGTGGTAAACTTACTAAAGATCACATATAGCCTGTCGTGACAAAGCGGTAAGCTGACTAAGGGTCGAGTGTAGCCATTGTTATGAAGTGGTAAACTGATCAGAATAGAATAGACAACCTGCATTTAGAAATCATGAGACTGTGCTGGTATGGGATGGTACAGTTGCAAGAAGGATTACCTATAGTTAGGATTGTTGCAAACATAATGGGTTATGTTTGTTTGTTTGGTTGACTTATCTAAAACATGTTACCGTATTGTGTTTTATAGTATGAAATTATTTTTGTTAAACTATTATAATTAATTTTCCGTCTATATATTTTATTATTTTTATTTTACTTATTCGAGTATCACGATAAAACTCGTTAAGTGAGATTTTCACCGTTGCATTGTTTTGTTGTTGTCTTGTTTTTATTTATGGACAAGTGTAAACGGGCAGTCAGGAGTTCTTAGGTTATGGTTCAGTCCTGTTGGATTTTGTTCTTAGTACCACGACCATTGAGCGGTCTTATGCGTCTGGGGAGAGTCTATAGTTATTTTCTGCCTCTGGGTTCGGTGTCGGGAATTCGGGGCTGGTGGTGTCCCACCTCTAGTATGCGGATGCCACTCTTCTTATTAGTGAACCTAGTATGGATAATCTGTGAGCAATGAAGGTAGTGCTCAGATGGTTTGAGCTTGCCTCTAGTCTTAAGGTAAATTTTGCTAAAAGCAGGCTATTGGGGGTAAATGTCGAGGACTCTTTCCTATTGGTGGCAGCGAGGTTCCTCAACTGTAAGACGGGGTTGGTTCCATTTAAGTATCTCGGTCTTTCGGTTGGGGCTAATCCTCATCGTTCCTCAACTTGGGAGCCTATGTTAGAGGTGCTTCGAGGTAGGTTTTGTGGGTGGCGGCATAGGAGTGTGAGTTTTGGAGGTCAAATAATTCTCCTTAATTCGGTGCTTAGTAGTATTCCGATATTCTATCTTTCTTTTATGAAGTTACCGGTCAAGGTCTAGAAACAAATTGTTAGGATTCAGAGGGAGTTCTTTTGGGGTGTGATGTCCGGGGGGGGGGAGAGATTCCGTGGGTGAAATGATTATATGTCTACAAGACTAAGAGTGGGGGTGGGCTTGGGGTGAGAGATATTAACAGGGTTAATTTAAGTTTGCTAGCTAAGTGAAGATGGAGGCTTTTAGGTGAGAGGGAGGCTCTCTGGGGGAGGGTGTTAACGTTAAAGTATGGCTCGAATATCTTTACCTCGAGGTATTTTCGTGACCTAAGAGTTCCTTCTCTGGCGTTGATGTGGTGAAAAGATATCTGTCTGGTCGGGGGAGTGGGCGATAGGGGTGATGATTGGTTTCTAGAAGGTATATGGAGGAGGATTAGGGATGGGAGGTCCACTTCTTTTTGGCACGATGTTTGGCTTGGGGACTCTACATTGAGTCATAGGTATCCTAGATTACTTTCTATTGTGGCTGAACCAGATGCTGTGGTAGACGAGCTGTGGAAGGTGGGTGGATGGGATTTGGATTTGGGCTATTCCATGGAGGAGACGCTTCTTTTCCTGGGAGGAGCCAATGGTGGTTGACCTTAATTCCTCTCTGGTGTAACACCCCGCTTCCCGTATAGCTACTGTGCAACCCAATCTAATGCTGAAAACATTTAATGCTTGTATGCTTTCAGTTAAAGAGTACTCTTATGTATTTCGCAATGGAAAAATAGGAGTAAATTTTTCTTTTTCTTTTTCTTTCCTTTGAAACCCTTTTCAAAATGAGACATAGAGTACTATAGTTTTCTAAATGATGCCAATTCAGACTTTTGCAAATATCAGAGTATAATGCATCACAAAATAATACTTCACATAACATAATCATTTCGCACTAAGGCGAGGTTTTCTAAAAAGAGTAATTAAAAAACAACAATTTACAAAACCCTAAGCTAAGCTGGCCAACAACTATAACTCTTACTGAGAAACAGCTCAACAAGACCAAACACGAAGTACTCAGAGGAATCTTCCTCCACTGGCTCAATCTTCAATGCTCCTGCAAGACGAAGCTACAACAGCTACCGAACTCCATCTGGAAGTGACATCCATAAGGACATCCAATCCAACAACAGTGCAAGGGTAAATCCTTTGTCCACGAGTTTATCATAGGCTATGTCGCATGCAAACAATATATACATATATAATACAACAACATGCTTTTATATACATATACATACTTAATAGACCGCACGCATCATCATGGTATATCAAGAATTGCATGTGAGCAAACGAAACAACCAACAGATCAACAATCAAGTCACTACAACATCAAACTATTGCATGTGAGCAGGTAATCTATCAACAGATTAGTGATCAAGTCATCACAATATCCAATTCATCCAACAATTCATCACATATCATAAATGTGGTTAGCTATGCATGTCAATGCAGTATGGCAAGTTGTGTATACACCTGTAGCCTTAATAGGTCAGCAGTATGACGGGGACTACTTTCCCAACGTCCGAACATAATAGCCTCTGCTTAGGCTTGCCACTACTTTGGCGTGCCTCTACTTAGGCAATGCAGTGTCAACTCGCCTTTTGAAGTCTGGACGACCAATCAAACGCTACGAGTGACATGACAACTCGTCTTTTGAAGTCTTTAAGACCAATCAAACGCTCTGAGTGTCGATGCTCAATGGTTAGTACCCATCCAAACAAATTCAACAATATGGTATGCTCACCGTAGTGAACGCCCGAATGATATCCAACAAATTCAACAATATGGCATGTTCACCGTAGTGAACGCCCGAGTGATATCCAACAAATTCAACAATGTGGCATGCTCACCGTAGTGAGTGCCCGAGTAATGCTTTAATTAATCAATGCGGATCGACGAACCCTCACTCACTCAACTTAGTGGGTGTCCAAATCTCAATTAACTAAGAGTTCAACACAGGACACAAGGTTCGAGTGTTCAATTGCGGAACGCTAGTCCCAATCTTAGATCAGAACTCTAGCCACGTAATGCAGAACACTAGGCTCAACTTTTAGGTTAAGATACTAGGCACGCCATACGGAACACTAGGTCCAATCCTTAATCAAGAAAATGCGCACGCAAGGTGACATTAAGTCCCAAAGACAGACACATGGCCCATATGCTCAATAGGAACACTAGGTTCCCTAAGTTTTATTCTTTCGAAATCCCGATCTTTGAAATCTCTTTCTCAGTTCTTGTATCACTCATATGTATCTGAAAATACTTTTTAGTTCTAGGTCATTGAAACCCTAGTTGTGCTAAATAACACACTGGAAGAATTCCCAGGAAAGAGAGGTGGTGCGAACACTCTTAATTACCAAGTCTTTCCTAGCCAGAATTTTCCCAGGCGCATTATTTAACGCAACCGTTTTCACAAATTGGACTATTTATTTCAAGTTCTTTTCTCTACTATTATTCCATTGAAATTTCCTTACAAGCTTTGGCTAGTTGTACTAAAACCCTCATGCTTACTTTTAAATCAAAATGCCCTTAACAATTTGTTTACGAAATCAGAATTCGGCTTGTGGAATCGCGTCAGATTTACCGATGTAAATCGTCAACCAATAGCAGTCGATCAACGCATTGTTAATTAATCCATTATCAATAATAATATTTTTTATATTCCAATTCAATGCCAAGTTCCAATGAAATCCAAGGTGATTCAAGGAACACAATACAAATCATAATGCCACACAGGGCCAAGAACATACTACATATTATCATCAATTTCAAGTCCAATTAAATCAATCAAGTATGATTTAAGTCACACAATACAATTCAGTCTTGCCACACAGGGCCAAATCAATACACAACAGTTCATGCTACAATATCTCAACAGCACATAGTAATACTACAAGTACTACCACACAATCAATCAACAATCAAGCAAACAACACACAAGGCGAAAAGCCCAAACTCATTATGTAAGAATTTCCCTTACCTTGGGTGCTTTAACAATACAAGCAAGGTAAATTCGAACTATCGTCAAGTCGTTCCCCGCACGATCCTTAGGCACGAACCTTAACAACGCAAGTTTCAATCAATTAGAACTAAAACTCAAGTCCTAATACCCCTAGGGCAGCCACGGTTCTAAGGTTACCAAGGGTTAAGAATTACTCACTTAATCCCATTTGGTTCACACCTAGTCACATATCATGAAACAAATTCAAACTATGCAAGTTTTCAAACTTTTTCAAAAGCTACACACTTAGAAAATACCAAAACCCAAAACTTACCAATTGGAATAGTGTTTTACCAAATGAATAGTGTTTCAAAGCACTAAAACATGTCACAAAATTTTAGAAATAATTCTATTACAAGTTCAAAACAATTATTGAAACCAAAACTCAAACTTTTCCCAAAATCATACTTCTTTGAATTGGTTTGCTAAATCAAATCATCAACTACTTTTACAACTATTTTTAAGCATAAATGCAAGTCAAGAACAAGTTACAAAACACCCTTGAAGGCCACGATTTCCAAAGCTCCAAAACAACTTCAAAATTTTCAACCATTTTCTCCTAAATCATGCAAACTTTATTTAATCAAACCTCTTACCAAAACCAAACTTCTTTAACACTTTAGTAAAATTAAAAACAAGTTGAAACTCACCCAAATTATGCTTAAAAGTTACTGTTTTTAAGCCTCACAAACAGCCCCAAATTATTTTGTTTTCAAACAATTTTTCAAAGCTTCACACATACAAATTCACTACATTTAATTCCTTTAACAAGAAATCAACTTCTTCAACACTTACAACACTTAAAAACACTTTGAAATCAATTTAACACATCATCAAAACTATATTAATGGCCATGGTTTTGGTCACCCCAAAACAACCCAAAATTTTCAATTTTTCATTTCCAAAACAAAGCATTTCACCATCCTTAATTTCTTGAACCTTAAACTCACTCCCTCAACACTTAAAATACTTGAAAAACAACTTAAAACATCATCAAGATCATGCTCAAAATCCCCGGTTCCAGCCCCCAAAATTAACCAAATCAATTTCTCAAAACTTTGTAAACTATACATATATGACTAGTTCCCAACATACTACTTAAAACCCACCAAAGAACTAACTCCAAAACAACAAAATCAAGCCAAGAATAAGCCCTAGACAGCCCCTAAGATTCGGCCATGTCTCAAGGTTAGGGTTCCCAAATTTTAAATACCAAAAACAAGCTTAAACATGGAAGGAATTAAGGGATTAAAGAACTAATCTCACTAATCTAACAAAGTCTAACACTTTTAAGCAAAAACAACTCTAAAAATCATGCAACCCATTCCATGAACTCTAGAGGGATAAGGGGGTGATTATGAAGCTCACCAAGAAGATTAGATGATGGTTGAACAAGGATTGAGAAGGAAGGAAGCAAAGATGCAACCTTGATCACCAAAACTTCCAAAATCAAAGCTTTCCTCTTCAAGTTTTTTTTAAGCTTTCCAACAATGGAGGAAGTGAAAGGATGGGGTCTGGATCAGCTAGGAAGCCACGAAAATAATGAGGACAAGGTGGGAATAAAATTGTTCACTTGAGTTGAATCCTAACCAAATAATTAGAAACTAACTAAACAACCAAACTACCCATTACCTCCTAAACCAATCAAAAGCCTCCATTCCAAATGGTGTGCTACAATCATGTGACTTGCATCCTATTGGTCCAGCTGCAGCCGCCATACATTCCCCTTAGCTCATGGCCTCGTTTCGTCGTGTTCTCGCTCAACCGGGTGCGCGGCGTTACGCGTATATTAAGGTTTTTATATCAAAAACTCCAAAAAAAAATCCAATAAATTATTCTATAATCAAAAATTATTAATCAACCAAAATCTCCCTAAAAATATTAGGAGTATTTCTATGAATGTCGCTTTCTCGATTTGCGTGCTAAAACGCTACCGTAAAGCAGTTCTGGGCGTAGAAAACACCCTATATTATTCTGATGCCTAAAAATTCCAGAAAAATTTCCAATAAATCATAAATATTGGAAAATGCTAAGATCTCAAATTTTATAAAATTCGGATCACGTTTGGGCATGTTTCAGTTAGAAACACACACAATAGCCTAGTTACGGCAGAATTCGATAGAATTCTTGCAGTGTAATAAAAACTGTAAATTAGTGAGGATCACTAATTTCAATTTCTCTTATTAACTAGATATTATTCAAACAATATAATTATCAAGACAAAATCTTTAAAATATTAGTCATGTTAAATATGACATAAAACAGACAATTAATACAATAACTAAACCATGAAAATTCAAACTATGACTTGAAAATATTTATTAAATCCTGAAAATTATTTCTCTTTCAATAAAATAATTTTCTTTAACCAAACAACAATCTTTCACATTTTTCGGGATTAATTCATATTAAAAACAGTATACGTCTACACTGTCTGTTAATCTGAATTAATTACTAAAACAGTAAGTTGTTTACAATAAATCTTTGTTGTTCTTCGTACTTTTAACAAACCATTGAGGTGATCAATCTCCATGATTTATTTTCAAGTAGCTGGAACTATAAAATAACTTTCATAAAAATTGGGATGTTACATCTGGCGACTTCATCATTGGGTGTTGACTCAAATATCATAAGCCGCAAGAAGCAGAGCAAAAATACCCGATCTTGAGGAAATCTTAGCCTAGTTCATAGCAGAGAGTGGCAAGAGATTTGAAGCCTTGGAGACGTAGGTTTCCACAACTATGGAAGCAACAAAGGACGAGCAACATTGCAAGATTTGACTCTTCGAAATGGGAAAGCTTTGCCATCACAAGACACCCACCTAGAGCAGACAGAAAAGAACGTTGAACCCGTTGCAAAGACGCAAGCACCACTCAGAGTCGTGGAAGAGGAAAGCTTCTTAAACAAAGCAGAAGGGAAACTACTAACAAACAAACCCTCTGTGCAAAAGGAGGCCGAAACAGATAAAGTACGTATACCATATCCCACTAGACTTAAGAA
The DNA here is from genome assembly GCA_037113605.1 of Calophaca sinica. NCBI lineage: Eukaryota > Viridiplantae > Streptophyta > Magnoliopsida > Fabales > Fabaceae > Calophaca > Calophaca sinica. Next base: position 48,893,549 of record CM073734.1, on the reverse strand, counting down.
TGAGGAAGATGATAGGCAGTTCGCCAAATTTTTGGAAACAATTAAGAAACATCATATTAACATCCCATTTACTGATGCCATCGCCCAAATGTCTAAGTATGCAAAATTTCTGAAAGAAATCGTTTCTAATAAAAGGAAACTTGAGGAATTTGGGGTGGTCAGGCTCACTGAAGAGTGTTCAGCCATAGTATCAAGGAAGTTGCCAATGAAACAAAAGGATCCAGGTAGCTTTACTATTCCCTGTATTATCGGTGACTCATATTTTGAAAAAGCTTTATGTGATTTAGGTGGGAGTATTTACTTAATGCCTCTATCTATTTTCTTGAAGTAAAGTCTACAAGAATTGTGGCCCACTAACCTTTCATTGCAGTTGGTCGACTGATCAGTAACCTATCTGATTGGTAAAATGCGCAAGTGAACGGTTTTGTCGTCAAGTAGTAAAAATATCGAATCCACAGGGACTGGTTATGCTACGTAATTTTAAGTTTGTTAATTAATTTAATTAAACAGTAGATGGAAAATATTACTTTTGAGAAATTGGTTTTGGTAGTAACAATGAAATTTAAAACAAAATACTTAAAAGGAATTACAATAAAATAAATTTGGTTTTGATTTTTGTAAGAAAAGATTTCTAGGATTGGGGTTACCACATTAATTAGCTTGGAAATCCTATTTGACATGCTATAAATTTTGTTAAAGGCAAATCATCCAAAAATACTAATGCCCACTTTCAAGAACCATTAGCGTGCTAAGATAAACCTATCCTACTTTCGTGGTAATAGGATTTAAACATAACCCATTAAGAATTTTGACAATTTGTTTTATCCTCGAAGGAAGTAAAACTACTTTCGTGATTTAAATCCTAAGTTCAGTTTTAATGGATCCAATTTCTAATTTTACCTTTCAGTTTAATTAGAAACTTAAGACAAGTAAGTAGTTGGCCAGAATACTAACAAGAATTATAATAATTAAAACTGAATTAACAATAATTTAAAATCCAACAAGAACGAGCGTCAAATATTCATTCCAACAAGTTAATGGGCAGAGCCCTAATTCCAAGAAAAGAATTAAAACTACTCAGACATAATTATAAAAGACATAAGCAAATTAAATACAAAATAAGACTAGAATTATACTGAGAGAGAAGAGAAAACAGAGGAAATTTTACTCTTAAAATGTACATTTTAACGTTCAGCAGAAGGTCTTTTTATACACTCAGAATCGGAGCTATGCACGGCTTGCAGCAGAGTTTGCTGCACAGCCATGCATGTGTATTATTGCCTTGAAGCTCTCTTCCGTATGGATGCACGACCTGCAACAGAGACTGGTGCACAGCCGTGCTGCCTTTATTGGCTGTGAAATACGCGTTTTTGTGCGATCCCAGGTTGTCTCTACCGACATCAGAACATATACACAACCTGCTTATGGTATGCACGGCCGAGCTACTCCTTTACAGGCTGTCCTTAGTTGTGAGACATGTTTTCTGATTTTCTGCCAGCTGCCGACATATGCATGACCTGCATATAGCCGTGCTGCAAGGAGAGTGGTTGTGCATAAGCATGCTAGGTCTATTCTAGGCCCGGTTTTCAAGCCCAAATTTGCAATATTCAACCATATTGCTTATTTTTCCACTTCTGCACAAAGTAGAATAAAAGAGAGTGAATTTTATATGATAATAAACAATAATTATTCCAATTGACACTCAAATATTCCCATAAAATAATGCAATAATGATACTTATCAAATTCCCCCATACTTGAATTTTAGCTTGTCCTCAAGCAAAAGAAATTGGTTTATGAATCACAAAATTTATGATCAATGAGAGCTAACTAATTTTTAAGTGGCAAAACAAGTGAATTGAATGAACAACTTTGTTAGGCTTTAAAGAGAGTAATATTCACATTTGTTTGGTGATTATAAAAGTAAGCACCAACCAATAATGGGTCGCTCCCTTTCAAACTCTCAAGTATATCAATGGATCATAAGCTTGACGATAAACCAAAACTCGACTAACAATTTACAGAAAATTTTGAAATCAAGGGGTCTTGAATAAGGTTGTAACGAGGCTTGGGGTGAAAATTCAAGGTATGAATTTTTAAAGAAAGGATGTCATAAGGGCTATAATTAATAATCATATTTGAGCAAATACCCTTGAATCATAGTGGAGCTTCTTCAGGTGTAACTTCTAAGCAAAGTGCCATATTCTCTTTTTCACATGCTTTTGTTTGTCCCTTTTTATCACATTTCCTCATCACAAATATTTTTATAGAAGGGATTTTTTTTTTTCAAATGAAGATATTTTTCACCAAAACCAAGTTGCTCCCTATAATTCAACAGTACCCTAATTTACCATTTTTTCAATCAAATCAGAGGGTACAAAATAAAACTTCTTTTTAAGGCTCAAAGTGGGTGACTATGTGGTGAATTTTTAACACAAAGTGTTGGAGGCTAGAAACAAGAATCCTAAGTGCCCTACTCATTTTTTAAAAATACATAAATAAGTTTCGCTTTGAGTGGTCACATGTCAAGTTCTAGAACACAATGTCAATGGAAAACAACTCGAATGAAGAATAAGGGTTATAATCATATTGCAATGTGTAACCCCAATTAGGCTCAAATCCTTGCATTTAGAAGCTATTTCATGGGAAAAAAAATTTCAATCAAGGGCTTAACTTCTAATTTTCAACTTTTTCAAAAATTATATTATCTCAATAAGCACAAAAAAGTTGTCCGAAAAATTTAAAATTTTTCACCTCCAAAAATAGTTAGCTTCAAATTTTTCAAAAAATTTTCAGTTAACCATTTTTCAATTAACCTCCCCCCCACACGTACTCCTAGCTTAGTTCCATAAAGCTAGACAAAGATAAATCTAATAAAACTAAAGTATACATAGGCTGTCCTACGTCCTCTACTGCTAGTGTTGCCTCAGCTAAATTCAATACATATTGTCCCTGAGGTGTGTGATGAAGGGCACCGTTGGAGACAAGAATGGAGCGCTCTATCGCATTCATCTGGATGACAGTGGTGGTCGGGGTCGACTGATAACCTAGGTTTGTGGCAACCTGGGAAATGAAGGATCCAAACACCACATAACCGATGTTACGCACAGAGAGCCGACGACCGGTGTTAATGCAGGTACGCAAAAACTTCAAACCAGGGTTACAAGGGTGCCCCTCCCCGTGTATCATACACCATAATAAGAAAAGGTCATTTCTGTTGACGATACCCTCACTGGAATTTCGTCCATGCATAGATCCATATATCCATCTGCGCATTGCCCTCAGTATAGGGTCTCTCAGTCTGTTGGCTTTTGACTGCCTAGGGTCATATGCTCATGCACCCTCTCCTGTTAGCTCTGCCCAAGCACGACCATCTATCCATCCTATTGTCATATCTAGATATGTCATTGTGTACTCAGGAGTCTGGATAGTCTCTTCTGTGTGGAAACCTGACCGGTCATTGAACTCAGCTAAAGAGAATTCATAGTTTGCTCCGGCCATTGTGAATCTTACCTATATATCTTCCTCGATGTCTTCATTCTGTGTGTCAAAATAAGCGCAAGTAGCTAGGAAGTCAAAGGTAGGCTGGACATAAGTCGGATGGCGAATTGATGCAACCCGCGTCCAGGCAATCCGCTGAAGCCAAGTAGCAATAGTATCCTGCATCCCATATCTTCAAGAGTATCATTATCCAGATACCTAGTAGAGTGGAAATGGAAGCTCTAGATGACCTTGTATTTTTCTGTGAACTTAATGGGAATATAACCAGGGACGAGTAAGTCTGCCTGGGATGCAGCTGTCTCATTAAGTCTAGCTCATTTAGGCATAATTTCTGCAAAAAAAGATGAAAAAATTTCATTTATTCAGGTAAGCACGACCTCATGCACGACCAATCCAAAGACATGCATGACTGTGCATGATGTTCAATCTGTAACCCTAATTTTGGCCACCAGCACGGCTTGAAGCACAACCTTATCATGACATGCACGGCCGTGCATAAGTTCCAGAAACGGTAATCGCGATTTGATATTCAGATTCGAGCAAATTTTAGCAAATCAAGAATGATTTAAAACATGTTATAATCGATGATATCCATTTCATGACTCATAAAATAGCATCAATCTCAGAAAGATAGAGAAAAAGGTGAAAAATTGTCATACAAATCAACTATCATTTGATGCAACCTTAATCAAATAGAAGGATTTAGATATTACCTGGTTGGTTTGATGAAATGAACTTAGAAAATTGGAGGAGATGCAAATATTAAAGAGGGAGACCCATTCAACTATTTGGAGTGAACTGTAGAACAGCCGTGCAAATGAAATGCACGACCAGGTTCTTGGCTTTTAATCAGAAACGCATGCACGACCCTCAGCACGGCCTTTGCTGATGATGCACGGTCGTGCATGTGTGCGGCACATTTTTTTTAATATATTTAAGACTTGAATAAAAATCACACACACGATATTTAAAATAAAATAAAAGGAGAGAAATGGTAAAGAGTACGGGTCGCTTCCCGTATAGCTCTTGTTTAAGGTCTTAAGCTCGACCCCAATTTTAGTTAAGGCTTTCCATTTGGGTTAAGAAGAGGAAGTGGCATGCTCTTCTCAACTTGTTCATCCATGATGTAACGCTTGAGTCTTTGTGCATTTACCTTGAAGGTACCACTATCTTCACTCCAAATTTCTACTGTTCCGTAAGAAAAAATCTTTCTTATTTGATCTGGATCTCAGCTTTCCTAGAAACAATTTCAGCCTAGAGTTGAAAAGTAGTACAAGGTCTCCATCCTTAAACTTTCTTCTCAAGATGTGCTTATCATGCCACTTTTTGGTATTTTCCTTATAGGTCTTTGCGGTTTCATAAGCATCAAGCCTTAATTATCAAGCTCATGTAGCTGAAGCTTCCTCTTTTCCCCTGCCTCTTTCATATCAAAGTTTAAAAGTTTTATTGCCTAGAAAGATTTATGTTCTAGCTCAACTGGAAAATGGCAAGGTTTTCCATAAATCAACCGAAAAGGAGTCATCCCTATCGGAGTTTTATAAGCTGTTCGATAAGCCCAGAGAGTGCCATCAAACTTTAAAGACCAATCCTTCCTGGATCTTGAGACAGTTTTCTGCAAAATGCTTTTATTCTCCCTATTGGATACTTCGACCTGCCCACTAGTCTGAGGATGGTATGGTGTGGCGACTTTATGAGTGACTCTATACTTTTTCAAAATGTTTTCAAATTGTCGCTCAATAAAGTATGAACCACCATCACTGATCACAGCTCGGGGTATTCCAAACCTTGGAAAAATAATTTTCTTAAACAATTTAATGACAGTTCTTGTGTCATTAGATGGAGAGGCAATTTCTTCAACCCATTTAGAAACGTAATCAACTACTACAAGTATATACTTGTTACCACATGAAGGTGGAAATGGTCCCATGTAATCAATTCCCCAAACATCAAATATTTCTACTTCCAAAATAGTATTCATGGGCATTTCGTTTCTCCTAGAAATATTACCTGTTCTTTGATAAGGGTCACAAGCAAGCACAAATGATCTAGCATCCCTAAAGATGTGAGGCCAATTGAATTCTGCCTGAAGAACCTTGGTTGCTGTCTTGGAGGCACTAGCATGTCCTCCATAAGAGGAAGAATGGCAGCAATTCAGAATACTTTCTATTTCATCCTCCTGTACACATTTACGGTAAATACAGTCAACACATTTCCTATAAAGGAATTGTTCATCCCAAATATAGTGTTTTAAATCGAAAAAAAATTTCTTTTTATGGTGGTAGTTCAACTCAGGAGGAAGCATATTGCATGCCAGGTAATTGACATAGTCTACATACCAGGGGCCTTTCTGGTGGTGGTTTTAATCAACATTAGTTGCTCATTAGGGAAGGACTCATTGATGGGTAATTTGTTCTTGAACTCGGCTGGAGGATCAAGTCTAGAAAGATTATCAGCCACTGAATTTTCAATAACTTTCTTATCCAAAATTTCCAGATCAAATTCTTGCAAAAAAAGGATCCATCTGATGAGTCTGGGCTTGGCCTCTTTCTTACTCGTAAGGTACTTTAGTGCTGCATGATCTGTGTATACAATTACTTTTGATCCTATAATATATGACCTGAATTTCTCAAAGGCAAAGACAACCGCGAGTAATTCTTTCTCCCTAGTGGCATAATTGACCTGAGCTCCATCAAGTTTCTTACTGGCATAGTATATTGCATGCACTTTCTTGTCCTTTTTCTGCCCCAACATAGCTCATATAGCGTAATCACTGGCATCACACATTACCTCAAAGGGTAGGTTCCAATAAGGTGTTTGCAAAATAGGAGCAATGATCAATGCTTCCTTTAACTTACAAAAAGCAGACAAATAATCAGAGTCAAAATTAAAAAGGACATCTTTAATCAGAAGATTAGACAAGGGTTTGCAACTTTTAGAAAAATCTTTGATAAATCTCCGGTAAAAACCAGCATGTCCTAAGAAACTTCTGACTCCCTTTACATTCACGGGTAGAGGTAGATTTTCGATTACTTAAATTTTTCCTCTGGCCACCTCAATACCTCGTCCTGAAATCAAGTGTCCGAGTACAATACCTTCCTGTACCATAAAATGACACTTTTCCCAATTCAAAACAAGGTTAACCTCTTCACATCTCTGTAAAATCTTGGATAATTGGACAAACAATTATCAAAGTTAGCACCATATACTGAAAAGTCATCCATAAAAACTTCCATGATGTTCTCAATGAAATCAGAGAATACTGCAGTCATGCATCTTTGAAAGGTAGCAGGGGCATTACAGAGACCAAAAGGCATTCTTCTTTAGGCAAAGGTACCATAGGGACAGGTGAATATGGTCTTTTGTTGGTCACTAGAATGAATGGGTATTTGGTGAAATCCTAGCTAGCCTTTCTAACATTTTATCAATGAAGGGAAGTGGGAAATGGTCTTTTCTGGTGGCATTATTCAACTTCTTATAGTCTATGCACATCCTCCAACCTGTAACGGTCCTAGTTGGGATTAATTCATTATTCTCATTTTTAGTTACAGTCATCCCTCCTTTCTTAGGTACCACAATTACAGGACTCACCCATTCACTATCAGAAATTGGATAAATTACCCCAGCATCTAACAATTTAAGCACTTTTTTCTTAACAACCTCTTTCATGTTGGGATTTAACCTACGTTGATGCTCAATAGATGTTTTATGATTAGGCTCCATCAAAATTCTATGCATGCAAAAGGAAGGATTTATGCCTTTTCTATGCATCCTTAGTGTCCTGAGTAATTTATTTCTCTAACTCATTCAAGCTAGCATTCATAATTACTGGATAAGTAGAGTTAGGACCAAGAAATTTATACCTGAGGGTGGAAAGGAGAGGTTTGAGTTCTACCTTGGGAGCCTTTTCCTCTTTCCAATATTCTGGTTTAGGTTTTGACTTAAGTTCTTCTTTTATGGCTTTTTGAGGAGAAATTCCAGGGCATGATGCCAACCATCGGGCATACTTGGTTGCTTCACTTTCTTCCTCTATTAAGTCTCCTCCCATCAAACATAACTCCAATGGATCATCAAAGTATGCTTTACTAGACTCTTCCTTCACAACCTGGTGTAGCAAATCAATCCTGCAGCAAGAATCTTCAAAAGAAGGTTGTTGAATGGATTTAGACAAATCAAATTCTACCTTTTCTTCACCAACAGTTAAGGATAACTTACCATTCTTGACATCAATAATAGCACTTTTAGTAACTAAGAAGGGTCTACCAAGAATAATGGGGATTTGTTTATCTTCATCCAATTCAAGAACAATAAAATCAACAGGAATAAAGAACTTACCTACTCTTATAGGAACATTCTCCAAGATGCCTACTGGGTATTTGATGGATCTATCTGCCAATTGAAGGGAGATTATTATGGGTTTTAGTTCACCCAACTCCAACTTATTATGTAACACCCTCATTTGTCTAATCTTGCTTAGTATGTGTTTATGTGTGACTAAGTGTACTTGTGTGCCTTAGGTGGGTTTTATGTGTATTCGACTGTATATTTGACTTTTCGGCTGTGTTTTCATTTTCTATGTTACTATGAGCTTGTATGATAGTGTGTTTTGAGTTTTAGTATGTTATTTGAGGTTGGAATAGTGTTTGATAAGGTTTTGGTATGAGTCTTAAAAGCCTGGTAAAGTTTGAGAACGATCGGAGTCAGAATTAGGGTTTTGTGTGTTCGTACCCTTTGGCGAGTGTGAGTTTCTAGATGAGTATATGAGACTTAGAATCTTTATTCTTGAGTCCATTTGATGTCCTTTTTTAGTTTAGAATCATGTCTAAATGTTAGGGTATCGAGTTCTAGACAGCACAGACGTCGGAATCGAAGAAATGGCGTGAAACCGGACAAGTCTGCGCAGGAGTTCATGAAGCGCGCCTGATTAGCCTGTGGATGCGCGTGGCGCGCGCTGGTGCATGGTGTGCCAGCAGCCTCTGATCAGTTTTGACACATGGCGTGTGATCCAATGGGGATGCGGCACGTGGTGGACATGCATGAGACACCTTCAGGACGAAGCAAGCTATCCAAACGTGTGTGGAGCGCGCCCAAGTGCACGTGGTGTGCGCAAATGTGTGTGGCATGTGTTAAAATGCATGTGACACGCGCAGTGTTAGGACAGGGGCACGTGGCACGCGCCCAGTGACCCTGTTTTTCCTATTTAAGCCCATTAATCCCTTAAATCAGATTTTTCTCCACTCTTTCTTCCTAAGCACGACTAGAGGGGTGCTCCCAGCGTGAAATCACCATTGTTGAGCTTTTCCAAGCTTTGTGACCTTAATCAAACTAATCTCAATCATCGGTTCATCAATTCAACGGTGTAAACTCGTCTGTTACTGTTCGGGCTTGTTAGGGCTTATCTCCGATCACCGTTTCATTGAGATAACTCTAATACCCATTACTATTCTTGGTTGTGTTCTGTTTGTGATTCTTGATTCTCAAAGTGGTTCTAGTTCTTAGCCCTAATCAGACTGTGTTTTGGACCCCAGTTTGACCGAACGAGTACTGAACGAGCTAGGGCATTATCGGAACTCCGGAAGGAAATTCCTTGGACCATGAGACAGAGACCAAAGCCTCTGTTCTCCATGTTCCTATTCTGAATTTGTGATTCCCTAAGTGATTTGGATTGTCCCTAATTAATTGTTCTTCGTATTTTAGGGTTTTGGTGATAGTGCAGGTACCGGTTGACCGTGAAACCTTGTCTAACGTTGTTTTTGGGTAAGTTTAAGTCTCTGGATCCCTTGGCCAGCCTCTGGCCATGACACTTCTTGTATTTTAGTGATCTTATTAGTTGCTCTAATTCTAATCCGAGTGCATTTTTGTGTTTCCGGTTAATTGTGGGTTGTCTGGCGTGCTCGGTGGAATTTTTGGATAACCCTTGGTCTGTTAAACTGTGTGGGCTGAATCTGATCTTAGCATGAGGAGTGTTGATTTGCTTGTTTGTGATTGTATTTCAGTGTTCTTCAGTAGTTCTGAGTTCTGCGAGTACCAGGTAGGAGAAAGAATATACTTCCATTGGGTTATGCATAGTAGATATGAATGTTTGGCATGTGTGGGGTGACCTAAGACCTACTAGGAGTTGATGTCAGTAACACCTAAGGATAGGGGTTACGGTATGCCACATCTAAGGATAGGCATGGTAGACCCATCAACTAACTTAGGATTATTTTATTATGATTGTATGATAATATGCTTACTTGTAAGTTGTGTTGTATATGCTCTATGTGGGTAGTAACATGCTTAGGGTAACATGAGTAAATGTGTATTATATGAGAATATGTGTTGTATGTTGCCTTTGTATGCTAAAATGTGTAAGTATAGCTTTTGGAATGAGTTAACATGATTAAAGGGATATGTTTGGGAATGTGTGCATACCATGATATGAGACATATGATGATGAGATGTTGGATGCATGCATATGATATTGCATTAGTAACCACTCCATTCTTGACGGGAATGTGATGTGGAGAGGATCCCTAATGGAAAAAGGGGATACCTCGCCCATCAAGTTAGATACTCCATTTCCTATCGGAAAAAGGGGAAACGGACGTCCCTAACGGAAAAGGGGAAGGAGGATTCCTAACGAAAAAGGGGAATACCTCGTGGACTAGGCTAATGTCACCCTGTGCTCTATCGAAAAAGGGAGACAGGAGTCCCTATCGAAAAATGGGGACGACAACCTAACAGAAAGGGGGTTTCCCAATAAGTATTCCTAACAGAAATAGGGAGTACAGTGACAATAGTAAAGAAAAGATGCCGTAGTACACAATTCATTGAGAGACACGGGGTAAGTGAAAGAGGGTGGTTAGATCCTACTTGTATATATATGATTATCTGTTTTGATTGCCTAACACTCATTCTACTTATGCATTTCCCGCTTTTTAATGGATGTGTTGTTCTTATCTCCATGTGTTTGCATGTTTGTGTGTATATGTATTATCTCTGTATTAGAATTTATTGAGGAAGATGCTGCAACAACCACACTTGACGAAGCAGTTCTTGCTGATACTGCCGATGGCAAGGCAGGCCCTAAAGATCAGTGTTTGGAAGAGTTCTGAGTTGCAGGCGAGCTGGATTCCACAGTAGGAACTCTTGACATCTACCTCACTGATGGTCTTCAGTCTTTTTGGCCAGGACTCTTTCTGTTGATGTTTGTTTATGTTGGTTTGTTTAGATGAGGCGTAGGTTAGCCTTTTAGGCTTTGTATTTTGGATGACTGTATTGTACTGTTTACGCTATGCTTACTTTAGCACTCTGATAATCTAGGTCATACTAATGAGGCTATCTTTTTGAGAAAACATTGATAGGACAGCGGGGTGTTGCATATTACACACAGAAAGGGGCATAAAACTTACACTAGCCCCCAATCACACAAAGCTTTATCAAAATTAGTATTACCAATCAAACAAGGGATATAGAAGCTACCTGGATCCTTTAGTTTAGGAGGCACTTTGTTTTGAATTAAAGCGTCGCACTCCCCAGTCAATGCCACAGTTTCATACTCTTCTAGCTTTCTCTTATTAGACAAAATATCTTTCAGGAACTTAGCATAGGTAGGCATTTGTCGTAAAGCTTCAGGGAAGGGTATGTTAATGTATAACTTCTTAAGGACTTCTAAGAAACTTCCAAATTGCTTCTCCAGTTTAGCCTTAGCTAATCTTTGAGGGAATGGAACTAGGGATTGGTATGGTTTAGGAGGTACATACTTAGACACTTTTTCATTTTCTACTTTTTCTTCTATGGTTTGTGTCTTAGTTGTTTCTTTTTCCTCATCCTTCTCTTCCTTATTATTGTCTTTTATAGCTTTAGGAACCTTAATTTCTTACCACTTCTTAAGGTTACAACACTACAATTCTTAGAGGGATTCACCTCGGGTTTACCTGGAAAATTGCCTTGAGGTATTGGGGAAGAACTAGCTTATTGAGCAATTTTATTTTCTAACATTTTTCCATGAATGGCCAAATTGTCGACCTTAGAAGTTAGATCTTTAATTGCATCACTCACTGCCTTACCATGTTGTCTAAACTCATCATTTTGCTTTGTTTGAGAATTAACAAAATTTTCTAAAAGAGACTCTAGTTTAGACTTTTGTAACTGTGGGTAGCTTGAGGAGGGTCTACCTTGTTCAGCTTGATCTTGATTATTCCGATAAGAAAAATTTGGGTGATTTCTCCATCCTGGATTGTAAGTAGGGGCATAAGGATCATTTTGTTGCCTTTGGCCAAAACCATTGACAGCATCTACATATTCAGTTGATGGCTCATCGTCTGATTGATAGTTGACTGTAAAGTATCCCTGTATGCCACAAAACTCATAGGAAGCATTAGAAGCACTAGCTGTATTAACGCTAGCTTTGGATTTTTCTATTTTATCAAAATGTTGATTTAATGCATCAAATTTAGCCATAATTAAATCAAAACCATCTACCTCAAATTTACCTCCCGAAATCTTTTTCGGGTTGTTACCTCTTTCACTGCCCCAATTATTATGATTGGCGGCAATGTTCTCAATGATAGCAAAAGCTTCTGTCAGAGATTTGCTGATAAAAGCTCCTTCTGTAGCTGAGTCTAAGGTAACCTTGGCGGAATAAGACAGACCATTGTAGAAGGTGTGTACAATTAGCCATTTGGGAAGTCCATGATGTGGACAAGCTTGTAAATATGCCTTGTACCTTTCCCATGCGTTTGACAAGGATTTTCCGTCTTTCTGAGCAAAGGAGATGATCTGAGATCTCACATGGGCAGTTTTCGAAGGTGGAAAGAACTTATCCAAGATAGCTTGCTCCAACTGTGCCCATTTAGTGATGGTACAGGCAGGTACTGCCTTTAACCATGCCCTTGCTTTACCTGCTAATGATGACATGAACAATCGAAGGCGAATAGCATCAATTGGTGCACCTTCAATCCTGATTGTGTCACAGTTTTCCAAAAAGGTTTTGATGTGTTCAGTCGGATCTTCAGCAGGTAGTCCATTGAATTGGTGTTATCGGATCATTGACAACAAAACAAGCGGTATAGTGAAGTGAGTAGCTGTAATTTCAGGTCTTGCGTGCCTCTTGCTGCAGGTGTTGCATACTCCTTAAGAGGTCTGTTGTTTGATTAAAGATTGTTGACCTTATGTGAAAGATTGTTGTTTGATTAAAGAAAATTATTTTATTGAATGAAAAATAATTTTAGGACTTAATAGTTATTTTTAAATCATAGTTTGGATTTTTATTATTTAGTTATAGTATTAATTGTCTGTTTTATGTCATATTTAATATGACTATTATTTTAAAGATTTTGTTTGATAATTTTATTGATTGAGTAATATCCATATGATAAAAGAAATTGAAATTAGTGATCCTCACTAATTTACAGTTTTTATTACGCTGCGAGAATTACATCAGTCTGTAGTAGCTAGGCTATTGTGTGTATTTCTAACTGAAACATGCTCAAACGTGATCCAAATTTTATAAAATTTGAGATCTTAGAATTTTTCCAATATTTAGGATTTATTGTAATTTTTCTAGAATTTTTGGGCATCAGAAAATATTTAGTGTATTTTCTATGGCCAGAGACTGCCTAATTGCGACGTTTCGGTTCGCATTTCGAGAAAATGAGATACATAGATACTTTTCTTATGCCACGAGGAATATTTGTGATTTTTGGGTGTGGGGTTATAATTAGAAATATTTTTGGAGTTTTTATTATTAAAACCTAATATACAAACGCCACAAGACCCTGGGTTGAGCGAGAACGCCATAGCGAGACCCTAAGATATTTTGGGCTAAGGGGAGATGTATCTAGCCACTAGGGGAGCTGAATGTGCTTTTAATGATGGCATTTACAAGTGTCAAGGTGTGATTGGTTGGTTAGTAAATGGTAGGAAGTTAGTTTAGTTGGTTTATGACTTAGTGAGTTAGTTTCTAACTAAATGAACTTTTCCTTTCCATTCTTGCCCTCAAAAATTTCGTGGCCTTCTCCCTTGCTCAAGATCAGATCCATCCATTCTTTCATTGTTGAAGGTTTGAGAAAAAAAAATTCTTGAGAGAGAAAGTTCAAGATCTTGGAGAAACTTGAAGTTTTAGTCCTTAATCCTTGATTCCTTCCATCCTTTCTTCTTCCTTCATGATCAATCATCATCATCTTGGTTGGTAAGAGTCCTAACCCATTTCCTTTTCTTCTTGGCTTCCATGAATGGGTTTGGTTGGTTTTGGGAATCATTTTTGCTTAAAGGTGTTAGATTTGGCTAGATATGCATGACTAGTCTTTTAGCCCTTTGTTTCCTTCAATGATTAAGCTTGTTTTTGGTAATTGAAATTTGGGAAACCCTAGGTTTTGGGGCTGAACGAAATTAGGGGTTGTTTAAGGTTGTTTTGGTTTGATTTTGTTGATTTAAAGTTAGTTCTTTGATGGATTATACTTGATTAGTTTGGAAACTAGCCAATATGCATGTTTAACAAGTTTTGTGAAAATAATTTGGGGATTTTTAGGGGCTGGAACCGTGGCTCCTAAGCATGGTTTAGGGGATGTTTTAACTTGTTTTTAAAGTATATTAGGTGTTAAGGAAGTTGGCTTTTGGTTAGTGCTTTAAATCTATAAAGATTGTTATGTTTAAAGCTTTGAAAAATGGTGTGAAACAAAATGAATTTTGGGGCTGTTTTATGAGTTTAAAGACAACAACTTATTTGGGTTTGTTTAAGTGTTATGAACATGATTTGGTTTCTTAAAAGTGGTCAAGATAGTAGATCTTAGTTTATATGTTTAGTAGCTAAACTAGTTTGCATGAATTAGTCTTAAAAGTGAAGTTGTAAATAAAAACTTTTACACCTCTTTTATGTTTGAAAACAGCAACCTTTATAGTCTTAAATGAGTTTTTGAACTTGTTTTTATGGTCTAAAAGTGGTGTTAATGTTAGCTTTTGATTTTGGGATTAAACTTGTAAAGACTTGTATGTTAAATGTTTTAAATAGGATTGCAAAACTTGGTTATGTTTTAATCTTTATTTGGCCGAAATTGGTAAAGATTTTTAGAGTTAAATTTTAGTTGATTTCAAGCCTTAAGTGTGTTATAAAAGTGTATGGAAAATGGATTTGGTAAAACTATACAAGGAGGTTTGATTTTGGGATAAATTTTAGAGTATAGTTAAAGGTTTATAATTAAAACCAAAAGGCTTTTGTTTCTCAAAATGTTGCTTTGTTTTGATGCCTTAAAAATATGTCCAAAGTTTGGAAAACACTATTCATTTGGTAAAAACACTATTCCAAGTGGTAAATTTTGGTTTAGGTATTTTTCTAAGTGTGTAGCTTTTGTAAAAGTTTCAAAACTTGCATGGCTTGAACTTGTAACTTGTTGTATGACTAGATAGGACCAATTAGGGATTAAGTCAAGTAATTCCTAGGCTTTAGGATGTCTAAGCCGTGGCTGCCCTAGGGGCATTAGAATTGAGTTTTAGTTCTAATTTAGTTAAGTTTGTGTTGTTAAGGTTCGTGCTTGAGGTACGCGCGAGTTGCGACTTGACGATGGTTCCGAATTACCTTGCTAGGATTGTTAAAGCACCCAAGGTAAGGGAAATTCTTATATAATGAGTTTGGGCTTTTCGCCTTGTGTGTTGGTTCACTTGATGTTTGATTAAATTGTGTGGTAGTACTTGTAGTATTACTATGTGTTGTTGAGATGTTGTAGCATGAATTATTATGTATTGATTTGGCCCTGTGTGGCAAGACTGAATATTATTGTGTGACTTAAACCATGTTGGATTAATTTGATTGGACTTGAAATTGATGGAAGTATGTAGCATGTTGTAGCCCTCTTGAATTGTTAGGTGTTGTATGAAATGTCAGAGCATGTCGTTGGCCTGTGAGGCATTATGATTGTTGTTGTTTTCCATGAATCAAGTAGGATTTAAATGGAATTTGGTATTGACTTGGAATATGAAAATATTGTTGTTGATGATGGATTAATTAATAATGCGTTGATCGACTGCTATTGGTTGACGATTTACATCGGTAAATCTGATGCGATTCCACAAGCCGAATTCTGATTTCGTAAGCAAATTGTTAAGGGCATTTTGATTTAAAAGTAAGCGTGAAGGTTTTAGTATAACTAGCTAAAGCTTGCAAGGAAATTTCAATGGAATGATAGTAGAAAAAAAAGAAGTTGAAATAAATAGTACGATTTGCGAAAACGGTTGAGTTAAATGATGCGCCTGGGAAATTCTGGCTAGGAAAGACTTGGTAATTAAGAGTGTTCGCACCACCTCTCTTTCCTGGGAATTCTTCCAGTGTGTTATTTAACACAACTAGGGTTTCAACGACCTAGAACTAAAAGAGTATTTTCAGATACATAGGAGTGATATAAGAATAGAGAAAGAGAGTTCAAAGATCGAGTTTTTGAAAGATTAAATCATAGGGAACCTAGTGTTCCTATTGAGGATATGGACTATGTGTCTGTCTTTGGGATTTAATGTCCTGTTTGCATGCGCATTTTCTTGGTTTAGGATTGGACCTAGTGTTCCGTATGGCGTGCCTAGGACCTTAACGTATAAGTTGAGCCTAGTCTTCCCGAGTATGTGCCTAGAGTTCTGATCTTAGATTAAGACTAGCTGTTCGCAATTGAGCACCCGGACTTTGTGTCCTGTGTTTGCACTCTAAGTAATTGTTAAAGGTATTTTGGTTTAAAAATAAGCATGAGGGTTGTAGTATGACTAGCCTAAGCTTATAGATAAGTAGAAATGGAACCATGCTAGATAAAGAATTTGATGAAACTCGGGTTCCAATGACCCAAAGCTAAATGAGTGATTTGTTTTGGTACAACCTCACCTAGGTAATATAAGAATTGGAAGCATGAAAATTCACTAAGTAGAGTGAGTGAGTTAAGGTGTCGTCGATCCGCATTGATTAATTAAAACATTACTCGGGCGCTCCCTACGGTGAGCATGCCATGTTGTTGAATTTGTTTGGATGATACTGACCATTGAGCATCGACACTCGGAGCGTTTGATTGTCTTCAGGACTTCAAAAGGACGAGTTGTCACTGCATGCCCGTGTGGCAGAAAGCCTAATGTGTGGCAAGCCTTTGTGGCAATACCCTTGGTAGGGGAGTTGATTTGGACGTTGGGAAATAAAGTTCCTCGTCTCTGCTGACCTTGTTTAAGGCTGCAGGTGTATACACAAACTAGCCATACTGCATTGACATGCATAGCTAACCGCATTTATGATATGTGAGGAATTGTTGATGAATTGGATATTGTGATGACTTGATCACTTATCTGTTGATAGACTTGCCTGCTCACATGCAACGGTTTGACATTGTAGTGACTTGATTGTTGATCTGTTGGTTGTGTTGGTTGCTTACATGCAATGCTTGATATACATGCTGATTGTGTGCGGTCTATTAAGTATGTATATGTAAATAAAAGAATGTTGTTGTATTATATATGTATATATCGTTTGCATGCGACATAGCCTATGATAAACTCGTGGACAAAGGATTTACCCTTGCACTGTTGTTGGATTGGATGTCCTTATGGATGTCACTTCCAGATGGAGTTCGGTAGCTGTAGCAGTTTCGTCTTTTAGGAGCATTAAAGATTGAGCCATTGGAGGAAGATTCCTCTGAGTACTTCGTGTTTGATCTTGCTGAGCTGTTTCTCAGTAAGAGTTATAGTTGTCAGCCAGCTTAGCTTAGGATTTTGTATTGGTTGTTTTGTAATTATTCTTTTCAGAAAATCTCGCCTTAGTGCGAAATGATTATGTTATGTGAAGTATTATTTGTGATGCATTATACTCTGATAATTGCAAAAGTTTGAATTGGAAGAGTTTCAAAGGAAAGAATATGAAAAGAAAAAAAAAATTACTCCTGTTTTTCCATTGCGAAATACATAAGAGTACTCTTTAACTGAAAGCATACAAGCATTAAATGTTTTCAGCATTAGATTGGGTTGCACAGTAGCGCTCCGAAATCGGGGTGTTACAGTAAAGTATCCCTGTATGCCACAAAACTCATAGGAAGCATTAGAAGCACTAGCTGTATTAACGCTAGCTTTGGATTTTTCCATTTTATCAAAATGTTGATTTAATGCATCAAATTTAGCCATAATTAAATCAAAACCATCTACCTCAAATTTACCTCCCGAAATCTTTTTCGGGTTGTTACCTCTTTCACTGCCCCAATTATTATGATTGGCGGCAATGTTCTCAATGATAGCAAAAGCTTCTGTCAGAGATTTGCTGATAAAAGCTCCTTCTGTAGCTGAGTCTAAGGTAACCTTGGCGGAATAAGACAGACCATTGTAGAAGGTGTGTACAATTAGCCATTTGGGAAGTCCATGATGTGGACAAGCTTGTAAATATGCCTTGTACCTTTCCCATGCGTTTGACAAGGATTTTCCGTCTTTCTGAGCAAAGGAGGTGATCTGAGATCTCACATGGGCAGTTTTCGAAGGTGGAAAGAACTTATCCAAGATAGCTTGCTCCAACTGTGCCCATTTAGTGATGGTACCGGCAGGTACTGCCTTTAACCATGCCCTTGCTTTACCTGCTAATGATGACATGAACAATCGAAGGCGAATAGCATCAATTGGTGCACCTTCAATCCTGATTGTGTCACAGTTTTCCAAAAAGGTTTTGATGTGTTGACCGGATCTTGTGAGTAGTCCATTGAATTGGTGTTATCGGATCATTGACAACAAAACAAGCGGTATAGTGAAGTGAGTAGCTGTAATTTCAGGTCTTGCGTGCCTCTTGCTGCAGGTGTTGCATACTCCTTAAGAGGTCTGTTGTCATCATTTTCAGCCATGACTGCAGCGGTTTGTGCTTGTTCTGCTTCTCTTTGCCTCTTCTCTTTTCTTATTGTGCAAAGAGTTCTTTCAATTTCTGGGTTAGCTTTAACAAGGCTTCCACTACTCTGAGTTCTTCGCATTCAAAAATTACTGTAGAGAGGAAAGAAAAATATATCACAGCAATAAAAATACTTACTAAAAAATAAAATAAAAATAAAGAAAACAGAAATTATAAACAGGACTATTTAATATAAATCAATTAAAAAGAATTAAATTAAATAGCAATAAGACGCAGTCCCCGACAACGGGCCAAAAACTTGATCGGTAAAATCCGCAAGTGAATGGTTTTGTCGTCAAGTAGTAAAAATATCGAATCCACAGGGACTGGTTATGCTACGTAATTTTAACTTTGTTAATTAATTTAATTAAACAGTAGATGGAAAATATTACTTTTGAGAAATTGGTTTTGGTAGTAACAACGAAATTTAAAACAAAATACTTAAAAGGAATTGCAATAAAATAAATTTGGTTTTGATTTTTTTAAGAAAAGATTTCAAGGATCGGGGTTACCACATTAACAGCATGGAAATCCTATTTGACATGCTATAAACTAGTGCAAAAACTACCTTTAATCGCGGTTTTTTTGGATTTTTAACGCCGGTTTTCAATCCGGCGTCAATGCTTCCGACGTTGTAAGTGTAAACATGTAACGCCGGTTTTTAAACCGCGGTTATAAGTAAGTTTTAATCGCGGTTTTTAACAAAAACGGCGTTAAATCCTGACGTAAAAGGACCAAAAAAATTGAAAAAACGGAAAAAATACTTATAACCGCGGTTTTTTAGTGAAAACCGACGCCGTAGGTCAATTTTGACCGCGGTTTTATAACAAAACCGGCGCCGTATGTCACTTTGAAAATTTGAAAAAACGAAAAAAACTTTTAACCGCGGTTTTGCAGAATACCGGCGCCGTATGTCACTTTGAAAATATGAAAAAAAAAGTTATAACCGCGGTTTTTTAGTGAAAACCGATGTCGTAGGTCACTTTTGACCGCGGTTTTATAACAAAACCGGCGCCGTATGTCACTTTGAAAATTTGAAAAAACGAAAAAACAGTTTTAACCGCTATTTTGCGGAAAACTGGCGCCGTAGGTCACTTTTAACCGCGGTTTTTAACAAAACCGACGCCGTATGTCACTTTGAAAATATGAAAAAAAAGTTATAACCGCGGTTTTTTAGTGAAAACCGACGCCGTAGGTCACTTTTGACCGCGGTTTTATAACAAAACCGGCGCCATATGTCACTTTGAAAATTTGAAAAAACGAAAAAACAGTTTTAACCGCGGGTTTTCAGAAAACCGGCGCCGTAGGTCGCTTTTAACCGCGGTTTTTTAGGAAAACCGGCGCCGTAGGTATAATTGTTTTTTATAAATTTTTTTAAATTTCTCGGTACAAGGATATAAACAATATCCACACAGAATTCACAAACATAACTGGTCAAAAGATTTATCCACACAGGATATATACAATATTCACAAACAGAATTCGCAAAACATAACTTCCAAAACAAATAAAGGCATTGATCCACAAAGGCATAACACATGATACATTTATCCACAAAGGCATTGAAGGATGTAAACTTTGAAGAGCAATTAAAGGCAAAACAATTATCTAACATAAGCAATAGTACAAAAACAATTCATTCAAATTTTATCGCACCATGTCATTTTTTTTGTATTGCTTTTCTTGTTCGGCGTCTTGGTGGTTGTGGGTTTAGATTTTGCTCCTCAATCTTAGTCACAAAAAAGCGTGCCCAAGTTTTTCGAATCTCAACAATTTCTTCAGGACTGTATGGGTTACAACCATCGAATAACTACAAGTTCAATTCAAAAAAGATCTAATTAACTAACTTCAAATATTGTAAGGTATAAAAAAGATCAATTAACAAAGTTAAGAAATGTTTTATTACCAAATCCCATCCAGATGTAATCCTCATTGTGACAATGGACAACATGGTCTTCATGACATAGTAGCCACACGCCCATGAGTTATCTTGGTGAGGCCCCTACAAATGACAATATAAATTACTATAAATTATGTATACACATAACTAATACGCCTTTTAATACGTAAATATCATATAAAGACAACCTACTTACCATGAGTATGTTCCAATTAGGCTTCTTTTCTTGTCCCAGACCTTTTTTACTATTATAATCCACCATAGCTCTGATAAAATAATATAAGTTATATATATAAGATAAATACATATATGACATCACAAGTATGACAACTAAATTAAAAGTTTACCCCTCAAGGACACGCTTAATCAGAGGCTTGGCCTTTGATGAAGTGAGCATATCCAGACAATGAGATTATGTTTAGGACAAATGACAATCAGCGCCAATGATTGCTAGGTAACAACAATAAATGTATATTAGAAACACATAAAGAAAAAGCATTATGCTATGAATAAAAGTGTACTCACTTGTGCACGTGCGGTCCTAAGAAAACATCTTTGTCTTCTTGAATTAGCTTATCCAGGATGTAAGCTTGAGCAGAGTCATTAAATTTGTTTTGGGTTGGGCTTGACAACCATCAATGTTGGATCCAAGAATCCATATACATCACTGATGTTGTTCTGAATACATATACGATGCAGATACCTAGGAGTTGAAACAAAATAATGTTAATTATATATAATTGATACAAAGGAGTTAAAAATATTCAAATATGTTAATTAATACTTACGAGGACCATAATTGCAAGTGTTGATTGGCAAGACAGAAGTCATCACCGAGCGACAGGTCCGTTAAGTCCTTCGCGAAAATGTAAAAAATTGGAAGATCATCATGCTCTAAGGTAATCCCAACTTGTCCATTGGGAAGATCAAAAGCCATGTGACCAATGCGTCTTAAAATCTCATCGTTAGGATCCTCCTCATTTTCTGGCGAACAACTATCCTTGGTGCTGACATGCGCAGTGGCTTTAGGAGAAGGCACTATATTCTGAGTTGTAATAGCCCTAATTTTTCATCCTTCAAGATTAGGATATGTCTTAGGGTATTAGAACATGCTTATTGTTGCTTGGGTTGGGTTTCATATGTTTTACCGTTCCTTCAGCCGATTAAGTGTCCAGATGTACCTTTATTCCTATATTTAGCTATTTCGGTCATCATATTCCCCATTTTCGAACCTCTTAACAACTCAATTGGATTTAAGTCCCTTCAATAAAGTTGTAGCATTATCTCTTATCTTTTAGTTGGCTTTAGTTCGACTCGATTTCGATACCTACAACTCTAGATATGCTCTCTGGAGTCAACACAACGCAAGCGTAACACTTAGGAATATTATAGTATATTTCAACTGCATTTTTGATCCTGTTAGAGTCCGAATTTAGGTAATCCTATTAGAGATAAAATTGTAGGAAATTCTCTTAGCTTTCCAACGACACCAAGAACACCTCAATCGGACATCTGTAGCTCTAGCTACGACCAAAACAGTGGCACCGAGTGTCCAGACTCAGGCGCAGGGCGCCCAGACTGAAGCTCGGGCGCCCAGACCTCACCGAGAGCAGGCGCAGGGCGCCCAGGGAGTGCAGGCGCCTGGCGCCCATAGCTGATAAGTGACTACGCGCTGTTTCACGTTTTAACTCGTTTTGGGCCGGTTCTGTGACCCAGTGTGACCCATTCTCGACCTGAAAGGGCAACCACGACCCCTAGACTTAACCTAGCCACTAAGCATCAGTTCTAAGACCCTAAACATGATTAGGAGCTGCTCATAAGACCAATCCAAACAGAGAAAAGCTCTTCCTTCCCTTCTTCCAATTTTGTGGTGTCAAGGGCTCTAACTCAAGACTACGCTCACGGGACTCGTAGGGAGCATCGTTATTGTAACTCGTGCGGCCTCATTGGGAGGAATAGGAGGTGGTAAGTCTTCTAATGATAAGTTTTGTCTTTAAGATCAATGTTAGGGTTCTAAACCATGATTTTTCCATTCCTAAACCCTTGCTCTTGTGTTTCTTGAGGAAAGCTTCACTAGGAAAGGAAAAGCTTGGTGTTACCTCATGCCATCCTAGGAGCACGAAATTCACTTGAGGTAAGGGTAGTTGTTCTCTTCTAGTGAGTGTATGGAACATGTATGAACAATAGGGGTGTCCCATGACCCCTACACCTCATGATAGCAGAAAAACGAGCACTATCACCACCGTGATAGGGAGACATCCGAACTCCTCAATTACTATTCTTGACTAGTGATATTTATTGTAACGTGATGTGATAATTTTATTGGTTGTTGAAATTGGCGTGATGATTGAGCTTTGGTTGTTATATGCTTGATGTACGTAAATTGGTTGTTAATAAATGACAATGTAAGGAAATTAAATAACTAAATAGTAGGCTTTAGACCCTATGAAAGTGTAGCCACTAAGTATGAATCAAAGAACTCGAGTCCCATGATTATGTTGATATTGTAAAGCTTAAGTAGAATGTCTAAGGTTCATTTATGATGCCTATTGATTTATTAGTATGTTAATCTGAGAGAACTAGTCCTTCTATGCCAAAGTTTCACTTGGATGTATGTGCTTAATCAAAGTTGCTAAGATTATTAAATGTTCATGTTATTGGTAGAAGGCACTAGCTAACTTATGAATTGTGTTCTGCTGTTGTTGTTGTTGTTGTTACTCCGTCGAAAATATGGCGATAGAGGATGTTATGGTTAGACACCGCGTTTGGTCATGTTCATGTATCTTGGTGTCGTCATTGTTGTTGTTGTTGTTGTTATTGTTAGTAGGGCGTATCGGGCAAGGTATCCCGTGATCGGCGAGGTTTCCGGTCTACTGGTTAGAAAGGCGAATCGGGCAAGGTATCCCGTGACGGGCAAGGTTCAGTCCTTTGGTTAGTAGAGGCGAATCGGGCAAGGTATCCCGTGATCGGGCAAGGTTTCCGGTCCTACGGTTAAAAGAAAGAAAAAAGGGGCGAATCGGGCAAGGTATCCCGTGGCGGGCGAGGTTTCAGATCCTTTGGTTAGTAGGCGAATCGGGCAAGGTATCCCGTGACGGGCAAGGTTTCCGGTCCTACGGTTAAAAGAAAAAAAAAGGGCGAATCGGGCAAGGTATCCGTGTGCGGGCGAGGTTTCGATCCTTTGGTTAGTAGAGGCGAATCGGGCAAGGTATCCCGTGACGGCAAGGTTTCCGGTCCCTACGGTTAAAGAAAAAAAAAAGGCGAATCGGGCAAGGTATCCGTGACGGGCGAGGTTTCAGTCCTTTGGTTAGTAGAGGCGAATCGGGCAAGGTATCCTGTGACGGCGAGGTTTCCGGTCCTACGGTTAATGGGGCGAATCGGGCAAGGTATCCCGTGACGGGTGAGGTTCGATCCTGTTGTTATTGGTACACCATCGACACGGTATTCAAAGCGGGCAAGGTATCCGGCCGTTTTAAGTGGATCCACATGCATATAGTTATGGTTCTATAAATACATTGTTTTACATGATCATGTGCCTGGTTGTTTAGTGTTGGTAATGTACCTTGTTGTTGTGGTTGATGCCGTGGCATGTGATATATAATTGTTGTGGTAATGTACCTTAATGTTGTGATTGATGTTGTAGCATGTGATATTTGGCCGTTGTGGTACCATCTTATGCCTTAACGCTAGTGATTAGATGTCCTTATTGGAATTGTTGTATATTGCGCATTGTTCATTAATTTCCTACTGTATGCACTATCCGAGGTTATGATGACTAACCCTCTTGTGGCTATGCATATCCCACGGGGTATGTGTAGATCTTTGAGGCAGGTATTGAGGATATGAATCTTGGCAAGTAATCACGATACCTCGCTGTGATAGATAGAAGACTTGTGTTTACTTGTTTAAGTTATTGTTTTCTTCCGATGTAATGATTAGGGGAAGAGCTCTGAATTATTGTGACATCGGGGACTTGGGTTATTTTTATTAATTGTATTTCATACTCATTTTCTATTTCCGCATGTTGTGAACGTGACAACTCTATTTCGTTTCAAAGGAAAGTTTTATCCGAATGAATAATTTTTTTTATCTTGTGTTATTTTCTTCTTACATTGCTAAAATGCCATGACGGGGTAGAGGGTGTCACATGAGTTAGTTGGGCTTCCACATCTGACTTGAACTGGGATTTGTAAGCTTCAAACTTAGCTTCAAACATTTGACTAAGGTCCTGCATGATCTGATGTCTCATGGCATCCACGTCCACTTGCTTTGGTATTGCGTGAAATTCCTCCGAAGTATTTCTTAAAGCCCACACCTCGACCAGCAGTGCGGACACGACCATAATGCTCGGGTGTTCCAAGGGCAGTAGTCAAGATATCTTGACGTCCAGTTGGAATAAAAGTACCCTGAGATTCATCTTTAACCAATGACTCCTACAACCAAATTCAATCACAGAAGTCGTTGATCAGTCGACCTAAATTGGTTACAAATCACATAATATTAATTGTTGCATCAAGACGTGACAGTCATGAGATTTTAAGCCAACTAATTTGAGATCTGTCATTGATACAAGACTCTTTATATTTGAAGAGTAACCCTGTGGCACTTTCACACCACGTAGACACTCGCAAAACCTTTTTTTCTCTTCCCTTGACAATGTATGACAAGCTGGTGGCAAATATGTCTTGTTACCTCTTGGCTGAGGAGCTAACTCCTCTCTTATACCCATGGCAACAAGGTCTAGACGAGCATTCACTCCATCCTTTGTCTTGCCCTGAATATTGAGAAGCGTACCGATTACACTATCACACACATTTTTCTCCACATGCATCACATCAATACAGTGTCTTACATCAAGACTTGACCAGTATGGAAGATCAAAGAACACTGACCTTTTCTTCCATATGTTTTTCACAGAAGAATGTTTTTTCCTCTTGTTTTTCCCGTACTTAACATTGATGGAGTTCACCCGTTGATAAACTTCTTCTCCGGTTAAAGCTTTTGGAGCAATTTCGTTCTCTTGACATCCATTAAAAGCCTTTTTCAACCTGCGATACGGGTGATCACGTCTCAAAAATCTTCTATGCCCAAGGTAACAAGTCTTCCTCCCATTTTTCAGTTGAAAGAAACATGTGCCATCTTCACAAATAGGGCATGCTTTATGCCCCTTAACAATATACTCGGACAAGTTCCCATATGCTGGAAAGTCGTTGATGGTGCAAAACAACATGGCACGCAACTTGAAATCTTCACCTGAAAACCTATCAAAGACATCAATGCCTTCTGCCCACAATATTCTCAAGTCATCAATCAAGGGTTTTAGATAAACATCTATGTCATTTCCCGGTTGTTTTGGACCGGAAATCATCATAGATAGCATAACGTACTTGCGCTTCATGCACAACCAAGGAGACAGGTTGTAAATTACTAAGAGAACAGGCCATGAACTATGGATGCTACTTAAGTTACCATATGGATTCATTCCATCTGTAGCAAGTCCAAGCCTAAGGTTTCTTGGCTCATTGCCGAACTCCGGAAACAATGAATCAACTCTCTTCCATTGCAAAGAATCGGCCGGATGGCGAAGCTTTCCATCACATTTCCTATCATCTGCATGCCATCTAAGGTTCTTTGCATCATTTATATTGGCGAACAGTCGCTTAAACCTTGGAATAATTGGAAGATACCATAACACCTTCGCAGGAGGACCTTTTTTGCTCACATCATCACAACTATCATCTCTGTCCTTCTTTTTGTAGCGTGGTGTATTACACTCGGGACACTCTTCTTTGTCTTCATGCTCTTTCCAGTACAATATGCAATCCTTCGGGCATGCGTGTATTTTCTTATACTCCACACCCATCGGACATAATATCTTCTTCGCTTCATAATTACTTTTCGGCAATGTGTTCTCTATCGGAAGCATGTCATTCAACGATTTAAGCAATTCAAGAAAGCTCTTGTCAGTCCACCCATTTATCGCCTTCAGATTGAACAATTTTACGGTGACAGCGACAACCGTGTGAAATTTTGCGGTCAGGATCTGAGAGGTTCTTCCTTGTCGCTACATAGAGTTTCATACACATGTGCCCACCGAAAAGACTACGGTCCAATATCACGAATCATGTCCTCTAGTCGATCGTCCATATCTACATCAACTTCCTCTCTTGTGGACACACTTGGCTTGTTTAACACTTCACCATGCCAGGTCCATGTCGTATATCTTTGCCAAATCCCAAAAGTACGAAGATGATTCCGTATCTCCTCAACATTTAGTTTTGGTCCATTCAAACACTTAACACAAGGACAATAGAAAGTTGTTTGATTGGGAAAATTTGCTTGGGAAAATTGTAAGAACTCTTCGACCCGCTCTTATACTCATCACCTAAACGATGTTTTTGCATCCAACTACGATCCATAATCGTTTTACGAAATAATATACACACACTTTAAAATGCTTAGATATTTAACTAATATTGACATGTTTGTATATAGTGTGCTATTCACAAACTCATCCACATCAATTAATTGTTCATCATTACGAAACTTAATTAACAAAACTCACCCCAAAACCAAACCCATCATCAACAGAACCCCACAACCCACCAAGCCAAACCCAAAAAAGCTTTTCAAAAGAAGATCAGAACCAACCGAAGCAGCAAAAGCAAAAGCAGAGATTATAGGAAAAACCCACATACCTAATCAGCAGAAGAACAACCCCATGATGGAAAAATCAGTGAGAACGATTCAGCGGTGACGAAGCAAAAAGCAGCAGCGAAGTCAGGGATTCGATGCGAATCTGCGCAGCAGTGCGGAGTGTCGCGACCTCACGGCGGAAAGGCGAGGAGTGACCGCCTTCACGGCTGGAGACCCGCGACGAAGGAACAAGCAGCAGCGGAGGAGAGACAGGCCAAGCAAGGTGCAGCGTCGGTGGGAGAGAGACCACGAAGCAAGAGGTTCTTTCTCCTCCCTTGATGCGATCTCGATTTAAACCGAGAAAGGTGAGAGGAAAACAGATCTGCTTTTGGTGCAGAGGAAAGTGGACGCGCAGAGGAGACGAACGGCGCGAGGGAGACGACGGTACAGAGGAGAGGGACGGCGCAGAGGGAGACGAACGGCGCGAGGGAGAGGATGGTGCGACGAAAATGGCGGACGGTTCGCGAGGGAGAGAGAGGTGACGGCGCGAATGAAAAGAGGGAGTGAGAGATTAATAGATATGGAGGGAAATTAATTTTTTAAGAAAGGATACGACCGCGGTTTTTAGCTAAAAACCGGCGCCATATGTAGAGATACAACCGCGATTTTAAGTTAAAACCGCGGTCGTATGTAACGCGAGACATATGGCGCTGGTTTTACCCTAAAACCGGCGCCATATGTTTAACCCAGTGTTAAAAAATTGTGAGACCTATGGCGCCGGTTTTATGGTAAAACCAGCGCCATATGTTTCACAATTTTTTAACACTGGGTTAAACATATGGCGCCGGTTTTAGGGTAAAACCGACGCCATATGTCTCGCATTACATACATTCACGGATCACAACCATCTCTGTTTGCAAGTTGGCATGATCCCTATCGAGGTTTCTGAACCGAAGTTGTTGTCGAAGTGGCGATGTCGTCGGTGACTTTGGCAACCGAATAGGTGCACCGGAATGCCATAACGAAGTTATAGCCTCGGGATGTAGTCAGGACATCAGTACCTCAGGAGTTTGAGATTTTTGTGGATGCCGACAAGATATGGTGCTCCCTAAAGTCGGACTTGACGTCGATCAATACTTGTTAGACATCAAAACTTCGGTTATCACTCACGAGTCAACTCATAGATTGAATTTGTGGGAGCAAAGATGATAATGTTGCTCTCAGACATTGCTCTTTCCTGGATTTGTGATTCATATTCGCACGAAACTTGGTCGGCCACCTTCGTCTTCGTTGACCTCGGTGCCAATATCGGATTCGTTCATCGCTTCATCGGCTGCCTCCGTCTTCTTTGGCGTCGACGCTCAATTCATCATGAACAAACGAATTAGTCACAAATAAAGGAAAGGTTTGAGTCTTACATCGGATCTGATGGCGGCGTCGGTCTCAAGCATAATGACATCGTGTGCCGTTGTAAACATGATCGCACGCTAAGGACATGGAGGACGGATCCTTAGAGAACCCACATCCAAACTCACAATGGAAGCACTCTAAATCAAGACATATGTCTCGCGTTACATACGACCGCGGTTTTACCCTAAAACCGCGGTCGTATCTCCAACACCTATGGCGCCGGTTTTAAGTCAAAACCGCGGTCTTATGTAACGCGAGACATATGGCGCCGGTTTTACCCTAAAACCGGCGCCATATGTTTAACCCAGTGTTAAAAAATTGTGAGACCTATGGCGCCGGTTTTATGGTAAAACCGGCGCCATATGTTTCACAATTTTTTAACACTGGGTTAAACATATGGCGCCGGTTTTAGGGTAAAACCGGTGCCATATGTCTCGCGTTACATACGATCGCAGTTTTAACGTAAAACCGGTGCCATAGGTGTTGGAGATATGACCGCGGTTTTACCCTAAAACCGGCGCCATAGATCTCACAATTTCATCATTTAATTTCAAAAATGCCACCGCGTTATATGTTACGCCGGTTATCCGCAAAACCGGCGTTATAAATATGTATTTTAGGTGTATTTCGCACTATTGAGGAAGATGCTGCAACAACCACACTTGACGAAGCAGTTCTTGCTGATACTACCGATGGCAAGGCAGGCCCTAAAGATCAGTGTTTGGAAGAGTTCTGAGTTGTAGGCGAGCTGGATTCCACAGTAGGAACTCTTGACATCTACCTCACTGATGGTCTTCAGTCTTTTTGGCCAGGACTCTTTCTGTTCATGTTTGTTTATGTTGGTTTGTTTAGATGAGGCGTAGGTTAGCCTTTTAGGCTTTGTATTTTGGATGACTGTATTGTACTGTTTACGCTATGCTTACTTTAGCACTCTGATAATTCTAGGCCATACTAATGAGGCTATCTTTTTGAGAAAACATTGATAGGACAGCGGGGTGTTGCATATTACACACAGAAAGGGGCATAAGACTTACACTAGCCCCCAATCATACAAAGCTTTATCAAAATTAGTATTACCAATCAAACAAGGGATATAGAAGCTACCTGGATCCTTTAGTTTAGGAGGCAATTTGTTTTGAATTAAAGCGTCGCACTCCCCAGTCAATGCCACAGTTTCATACTCTTCTAGCTTTCTCTTATTAGACAAAATATCTTTCAGGAACTTAGCATAGGTAGGCATTTGTTGTAAAGCTTCAGCGAAGGGTATGTTAATGTATAACTTCTTAAGGACTTCTAAGAAACTTCCAAATTGCTTCTCCAGTTTAGCCTTAGCTAATCTTTGAGGGAATGGAACTAGGGATTGGTATGGTTTAGGAGGTACATACTTAGACACTTTTTCATTTTCTACTTTTTCTTCTATGGTTTGTGTCTTAGTTGTTTCTTTTTCCTCATCCTTCTCTTCCTTATTATTGTCTTTTTTAGCTTTAGGAACCTTAATTTCTTACCACTTCTTAAGGTTACAGCACTACAATTCTCAGAGGGATTCACCTCGGGTTTACCTGGAAACTTGCCTTGAGGTATTGGGGAAGAACTAGCTTATTGAGCAATTTGATTTTCTAACATTTTTCCATGAATGGCCAAATTGTCGACCTTAGAAGTTAGATCTTTAATTGCATCACTCACTGCCTTACCATGTTGTCTAAACTCATCATTTTGCTTTGTTTGAGAATTAACAAAATTTTCTAAAAGAGACTCTAGTTTAGACTTTTGTAACTGTGGGTAGCTTGAGGAGGGTCTACCTTGTTCAGCTTGATCTTGATTATTCCGATAAGAAAAATTTGGGTGATTTCTCCATCCTGGATTGTAAGTAGGGGCATAAGGATCATTTTGTTGCCTTTGGCCAAAACCATTGACAGCATCTACATATTCAGTTGATGGCTCATCGTCTGATTGATAGTTGACTGTAAAGTATCCCTGTATGCCACAAAACTCATAGGAAGCATTAGAAGCACTAGCTGTATTAACGCTAGCTTTGGATTTTTCCATTTTATCAAAATGTTGATTTAATGCATCAAATTTAGCCATAATTAAATCAAAACCATCTACCTCAAATTTACCTCCCGAAATCTTTTTCGGGTTGTTACCTCTTTCACTGCCCCAATTATTATGATTGGCGGCAATGTTCTCAATGATAGCAAAAGCTTCTGTCAGAGATTTGCTGATAAAAGCTCCTTCTGTAGCTGAGTCTAAGGTAACCTTGGCGGAATAAGACAGACCATTGTAGAAGGTGTGTACAATTAGCCATTTGGGAAGTCCATGATGTGGACAAGCTTGTAAATATGCCTTGTACCTTTCCCATGCGTTTGACAAGGATTTTCCGTCTTTCTGAGCAAAGGAGGTGATCTGAGATCTCACATGGGCAGTTTTCGAAGGTGGAAAGAACTTATCCAAGATAGCTTGCTCCAACTGTGCCCATTTAGTGATGGTACCGGCAGGTACTGCCTTTAACCATGCCCTTGCTTTACCTGCTAATGATGACATGAACAATCGAAGGCGAATAGCATCAATTGGTGCACCTTCAATCCTGATTGTGTCACAGTTTTCCAAAAAGGTTTTGATGTGTTCAGTCGGATCTTCAGCAGGTAGTCCATTGAATTGGTGTTATCGGATCATTGACAACAAAACAAGCGGTATAGTGAAGTGAGTAGCTGTAATTTCAGGTCTTGCGTGCCTCTTGCTGCAGGTGTTGCATACTCCTTAAGAGGTCTGTTGTCATCATTTTCAGCCATGACTGCAGCGGTTTGTGCTTGTTCTGCTTCTCTTTGCCTCTTCTCTTTTCTTATTGTGCAAAGAGTTCTTTCAATTTCTGGGTTAGCTTTAACAAGGCTTCCACTACTCTGAGTTCTTCCCATTCAAAAATTACTGTAGAGAGGAAAGAAAAATAGATCACAGCAATAAAAATACTTACTAAAAAATAAAATAAAAATAAAGAAAACAGAAATTATAAACAGGACTATTTAATATAAATCAATTAAAAAGAATTAAATTAAATAGCAATAAGACGCAGTCCCCGACAACGGGCCAAAAACTTGATCGGTAAAATCCGCAAGTGAATGGTTTTGTCGTCAAGTAGTAAAAATATCGAATCCACAGGGACTGGTTATGCTACGTAATTTTAACTTTGTTAATTAATTTAATTAAACAGTAGATGGAAAATATTACATTTGAGAAATTGGTTTTGGTAGTAACAACGAAATTTAAAACAAAATACTTAAAAGGAATTGCAATAAAATAAATTTGGTTTTGATTTTTTTAAGAAAAGATTTCAAGGATCGGGGTTACCACATTAACAGCTTGGAAATCCTATTTGACATGCTATAAATTTTGTTAAAGGCAAATCATCCAAAAATATTAATGCCCTCTTTCAAGAACCATTAGCGTGCTAAGATAAACCTATCCTACTTTCGTGGTAATAGGATTTAAACATAACCCATTAAGAATTTTGACAATTTGTTTTATCCTCGAAGGAAGTAAAACTACTTTCGTGATTTAAATCCTAAGTTCAGTTTTAATGGATCCAATTTCTAATTTTACCTTTCAGTTTAATTAGAAATTTAAGACAAGTAAGTAGTTGGCCAGAATACTAACAAGAATTATAATAATTAAAACTGAATTAACAATAATTTAAAATCCAACAAGAACGAGCATCAAATATTCATTCTAACAAGTTAATGGGCAGAGCCCTAACTCCTAGAAAAGAAATAAAACTACTCAATCATAATTATAAAAGACATAAGCAAACTAAACACAAAATAAGACTAGAATTATACTGAGGGAGAAGAGAAAACAGAGGAAAGTTCACTCTAAAAATGTACATTTTAACGTTCAGCAGAAGGTCCTTTTATAGACTCAGAATCGGAGCTATGCACAGCCTACAGCAGAGTTTGTTGTACGACCATGCATGTGTATTATTGCCTTGAAGCTCTCTTCCGTATGGATGCACGACCTGCAACAGAGACTGGTGCACGGCCGTGCTGCCTCTACAGGCTATGAAATACGCATTTTTGTGCGATCCCAGGCTATCTCTGCCGACATCAGAACATATGCACGGCCGTGCTATGCCTTTACAGGCTGTCCTTAGCTGTGAGACGTGTTTTCTGCGTGTCTAGCTGCTGCCGACATATGCACGGCCTGCATATAGCCATGCTGCAAGGAGAGTGGCCGTGCATAAGCATGCTGGGCCTATTCCAGGCCCGGTTTTCAAGCCCAAATTTGCAATATTCAACCATATTGCTTATTTTTCCATTTCTGCACAAAGTAGAATAAAAGAGAGTGGGCTTTATATGATAATAAACAATAATTATTCCAAATCACACTCAAATATCCCCATAAAATAATGCAATAAGGGTAGTTATCAATATCCCAGTGGGATAGTAGAGGATATACAAGTCAAAGTGGACAAGCTTATCATCCATGTTACTTTTGTAGTTCTAGATATGGAAGAAGATAAGGAAGTCCCACTAACGTCCATTTCTAGCTACAAGTAAAAGTGTGATCAATGTCGAAGAAGGTAAGTTGACTTTAAAGTTTGGAGACGAAAAGATAGTATTCCAAGTCTTCAATTCGTTACAGAACTCGTCCTCATTTGCTTACTGCAATTTCATAGATATTGTTTATTACAATGATAACATAACTAATGAATAGAGAAATTTCAGGGACCAAGATGCATTGGAGAGGATCCTACCTTCTCAAGGATTGGGACACCCTCAAAAGAGGAGAAAGAGGAGCTCCTCATGTTCTTGCAAGGACAAACACCTAACAACAGCTGGGGCAACCTCTGGTTTGAAGAATTGGAATGGGGAAATACACCTAAACCAAAACCTTCTATTTAGGAGCCCCCTGAAATTGAATTGAAGCCACTTCCTGCTAACATGAAATATGCTTATTTGCAATCTCCTTCATCCTTAACCATCATTATTTCTGCAGATTTAAATGAAGAAATGGAGGAACAACTCGTGGAGGTGCTGAGGAGTAACAAAGAAGCTTTTGGCTGGACCATTCATGATATAAAGGGGATCGGCCCCATGATCTGACTCGTCATATTTACATGGAGGAGGATTACAAGCCAAGGGTGCTACCACAGCGGAGACTGAATCTCAGCATGAAGGAAGTGGTAAAAAAAGGAGGTAATCAAACTCCTTGATGTAGGTATTATTTGTCCTATATCTGATAGCAATTAGGTAAGTCCAGTTCATTATGTCCCTAAGAAGGGAGGCACTACGGTCATGGAAAATGAAAAGAATGAATTGATTGCTGTGAGAAAAATTACGGGGTGGCACATGTGTATAGATTATAGGAAATTAAATGAAGCCATTAGGAAAGACAATTTTCCTCTCCCTTTTATTGATCAAATGCCTGAGAGGGTGGCTGGTCATGCATTTTATTGTTGTCTGGATGGATACTCCGGGTACATGCAAATAGCAATGGCCCTGGAGGACCGGGAAAAAAACCATTTTCACATGCCCATATGGCACCTTCGCTTATAAGCGTATGCCCTTCGGGTTGTGCAATGCTCTAGCCACTTATCAAAGTGCGGAGTTTTTTAGGGCATGCAGGCTTCTACATAAGATTCATAAAGGACTTTTCAAAGATCGCCAAATTATGACAGACTTGTTGGTCAAGGATGCGACTTTCCATTTTTCAGACGATTACTTGAAGGCCTTTAGGACCCTAAAGGAAGGAATGATTAGTGCTCCAGTGGTGATTCCTCCAGATTAGTCAAAACCCTTTGAAACTATGTGTGGCGCCAGTGATACTGCTGTAGGAGCAATTCTAGGGCAAAGGAAAGATAAAGTCTTTCATTTTATATACTATGCCAATTGGATATTGGACGATGCACAGAAAAATTACATTACCACAGAAAAGGAACTACTTGCCTTAGTGTACGTTTTTGACAAGTTCCGACATTATCTGGTGTTATCTAAGGTGGTTGCATAAACAGGTCATGCCGCTATAAGATACGTACTTAGCAAGCAAGATGCCAAGCCTAGACTGATTTGGTGGATCCTTCTACTCCAAGAGTTTGATTTAGAAATCAGAGACAAAAAGGGATTGAAAAATGTAGTGGCTAACCATCTCTTTTTTTTTTAAAAAAAACAAATTGGAGTGCAAAAATCACAATAGAGAGGGACATCCCAACTATGTTGGCACCTCCAACTCTACTGATCATTAGCGGCCTCCCAAAATAATATTAAAAATGAAAAGGAACGAATACAAAACCCTTGGGGGGACTAAAGCTGAAACCCAAGGAAAAGAGAAAAACTAACGAAATCTATAAAAAGGAAGTTTGTATCTATTACGAAAAAAAAGTCTTCCCATATGAAACTAGGAATTATATTCCAACATGAATAACATTGGGAACTAATCCCATATGAAACTAGGAATTATATTCCAACAAGAATAACATTGGGAACTAACTCAAAAAGAAGCTAACCATCTCTCTAGGCTTGACCATGAGGTAATGCGGCCGACATGTGATGGGGAAATCGTGGAAGCATTACCAGATGAGAAGCTCTTTGCTATAACTACTAACCCCTGGTTTGCAAACATTAACCCTTGGTTTACAAACATTGTGAATTTCCTAGCAGGGAAGTTCATCCCTTCCCACCTTGACTCAACCAGTGGAAGAAATTGATTTCTGACGCCAAGCATTACTTGTGGGAAGACCCATACCTTTTCAAAGTGTATGGGGAAAAAATAGTAACACGATGCATTCCAATGGAAGAAGTAAACTCTATCCTCAGGCATTGCCATTCCAAAGAGGTAGGTGATCATCATGGGCCATCTAGAACGACCTACAAGGTCTTACAATGTAGTTTTTACTAGCCGACCATTTTCAAAGATGCCAACAGTTTTGTTAAGAAGTGTGAACATTTCCAAAAGAGCGGCAACATCTCAGGATGCCATGAAATGCCACTCAACAACTTGATATTCTGTGATTTGATGTCTGGGGAATAGATTTCATGGGGCCATTCCCAAACTCTTATTCAAACCATTACATCTCAGTAGCGGTGGATTACGTTTCCAAATGCGTCGAAGCCATTGCCACACCCATAAATGACGCTCGGGTTATCACAAAGTTTTCAAAGAAAAATATCTTTTGTAGATTCGGCACACCTCGAGCAATAATAAGCGATGGGGGTACCCATTTATGTAATAAACAATTTGACAATCTGTTGAGAAAACATGGTGTCACTCACAAGATAGCCACCCCATATCACCCAAAGACAGGTGGCCAAGTGGAAATCTCTAATCGAGAATTGAAGAGGATCCTAGAAAAAACAGTAAATTTATCTAGGAAGGGCTGGTTTCTGAAGTTGGATGATACTCTCTAGGCCTACATAAAAGCTTTCAAGACCCTTATAGGAATGTCTCCCTATCGTCTCGTCTTCGAAAAAACTTGTCATTTACCCGTAGAGCTAGAACACAAAGCCTACTGGGCTTTAAAGTACTTAAATTTTGTCGCCAAGCAGGCTGGTGAAAAGAGGTTACTGCAGTTGAATGAATTAGATGAATTGCTATTTGAAGCCTACAAGAATGCCAACCTTTATAAGGAGCGCACTAAGTGGCATGATAAGCATATCTGAAGCGCAACTTCCAAGTTGGCCAGAAGGTCCTATGGGGGACGTTGGAAGTGACAACTGATGGGGGGAAACCCTTTAAAATTAATGGTCAGTGGGTCAAACACGTTGGGGAAGGAGTACATCAGCAGGTATTTGACACCCAGCTAGAGAAGTGACCGCCAATGCCAAACTGTCAGGCTCGCGATGTAAAACAAGCGCTAAACAGGAGGCAACCTGTACTTTAGTGATATATTTTACCATATTTTATTCTCTTTTCTTTTCTTTTATTTTCTTTAATATTTTTTTGTTATAAATAAACATAATAACAAAAAAAAGGGTTATGTACAGCCGTACATCCACTAAAGTACGACCATACTTCGAACGCAGAGCCAAAAATAAAAAAGGGATTTCAGATGTAGAGGGCAAACATACCTCTAAGTTTGCCCCTGCAGAGCATCTAGAACCCCCATTGTAGCTTGTGCTAACCTTTGTGCGTGTGATCTACTCTCTTCTCCTATTTCTCTAAGGTAAGACCTCTCTTAACTTAATCTTTAGATGTATCCTTGATTCTGAGTAGGTTTGGGTATTTCTATCGTTTCTCTTAGATTTGCACTTAAGATTCATAAAATAAGAGCTTAGGATGTGAAATAGGGAGTTGTGTATGACTAGAACCTTAGGGGAACATTGAAATGCATAGATATTGAACCTACATTACAATTTAAACTAGTCTAGCATCAAAAAAAAAAATGGAAACCGAATGGATTTATAGTCGTACACCCCATGAACATGTCGTATAACAGGCAGTTGATAAACCCCAATTTTGTCTATTGTTATGGGAACTTATGAGTAGTTAATCATATCATTTTGTGCTATTTAAAGTATAAAAGTACTCAATTGTGTCTCATT
This sequence comes from Calophaca sinica, assembly GCA_037113605.1. Classification (NCBI taxonomy): domain Eukaryota; kingdom Viridiplantae; phylum Streptophyta; class Magnoliopsida; order Fabales; family Fabaceae; genus Calophaca; species Calophaca sinica. The sequence goes on along the minus strand of CM073734.1, from coordinate 48,856,721 downwards.
TTGCAGAATTATCGCAAAGACAACACCATGAGTGGAAAGGGCCTAAACAGAGTTGAAACTGGCAAGATTTGAATTTTTTTGTGATTCTGGAAGTACAGTACAACCTTACTTATTACCCTGTACGGCTGTACCTAACTGCGCACAGCAGTAGGGGTGTACCTCATGGTCAGTACAACTTGGCGTCGAAGAAAGAGTCCAGTACGGCCGTACCTAAAGGTTGTACAACCGTACCCAAAGCAGTCAGGTTGCACCCAGTGCAGAAGTACGAGCTAACACCGAGGCCAAATTTCTGTACGGCCGTGTATAAAGGCAATACGGCCGTACCTAAGCCCAGAACGCATAGATTTGAAGCCAGTTTGACCTAGTGCACAGCAGAGCCTATAAATAGGCATTATGAACCCTTTTTGAGAACTTTTTGACTATTGGCCTTTTACTGATCCTGTTTTGTCATCGGAGCTCTGGAGAAAGGGAGAATCGTGAAGAACGTGCTAAGGAACCATCGTCATATTGAAAGGATGTCCCAGTTTAGTTTTTATTCTGTCTCTTATGGATTCTTGTTTGGTATCATATTATTTTATGTTGTTTCCTAATACCATGAGTAGATAAATCCATCACTAGGGGTGATGGGGGGATCTTTTACTATGTTCTTTATAATTATCTAGTTATTATTTTGAGTTTCCTATTATCCTATTAATTGTATTGTTCTTAGTGCGCTTAATTCTATAAGGCTTGATCACCCTTTAATAAGTCAATTAATTGGAGGCGATCGTACCACAGTTAGTTAACCAAACTCTAGGAATGATTGAACTCATTAACTATGCCAAATCAAGGATAATTGTTTGTTTCTAATCAGTTATTGAATTAACAATTTCACTGTTACTTAATGTTCTTTCTACTAGTTGTCTTGCATGATCATTAGGGTAGTAATTAGGAAGAAGACTATTAATATTACATGACCATTGGGTATTAATAATAATAGAGTGGGAGATTAGCTTTTAAATGGATAATATGACTCATAGTAATTAATTAGTGAATTCAAGGAATAAGTATAAGTGAACCCGATTACCCTAGGCTTTCCATATTTGATTCTATCTCGTTCCTGCGAATTTACCTTATTTTTATTGTCTTTAATTTAATCGTTTTAGTTCTCGTAAACACTACCTTCCTTAGTCTAGATAACAAAAGATCTTTATTACATTAGAACTCACGCATTCCTTTTGGGTTCGACATTCAGAAACTAAATATAATCCACTTTATTACGAATTGCGATAAGGTGCACTTGCCTTTAGCCGCAACAAGTTTTTGCTACCGTTGTTGGGGAATATTTTAGCGATATTAAATCAACGAGATTCTAGTTACTTTAGACATTTTTATTTTTATTGTTTTTATTATTACAATTATTATTTTTATTTTTTGTTTTTATTCCTTATTTTTATTAATTGTTCTAACTGCTATGTTCTTTTTGGTGTATGCAGACACGTTCTCAATGTCCTGAACTTCAATTTGATCCTCAATTCAAAAGAACACTTCGTTTGTTGAGAAGACAACAAAGAACAATGACAGAAGAACTCACTCTAAATGAGTACTTCACTCCGGCAATTGATGTGGCAGATAGCGTCAACTAACCGGCAATTGAGGCCAATAGTTTCAAGTTAAAACCGACACTAATTTCTATGATATCTTTAGTCCAATTTTTAGGGCTACCTTTTGAAGACCCCAGCGCTCATCTCTAGAGATTTTAGAAGATTGCAAATACTATTAAGTGCAATGGTGTGACACTGAAAGCAATTAAATTTAGGCTATTTTCGTTCTCTTTGTAAGGGAAGGCTCAGCTTTGGTTGGATTCACTAGCTCCTTACTTTATTGCTACTTGGGAGGATTTGAAGAACAAATTTCTCAATAAGTATTTTCCTCTAGCAAAGTCTGCAAAATTGAGAGCTAATATTTCTAGATTCTCACAAAATGAAGGTGAACTTATGCATGAGGCTTGGGAGCGATTTCAAGACTTACTCAGAAGTTGCCCTTGTAACACCCCGTTTCCGGAGTGCTACAGTGTAACCCAAATCTAATGCTGAAAACATTTAATGCTTGTTGTAACACCCCGCCGCCCTATTCATGCTTTATTCTACATAATTAGCCTAACTCACGTAATTAGCGTTAATAAAATACGAAGGAATTAAAACCGAAGGCATAAATAAGACGACGATGCGTCACGGTGAAGTAAGTAGTGTCATAAATATATATATATATATATATATATATATATATATAGGTTTTCTCAAAAAGATGGCTTCATCAGTATGGCCTAGATTATCAGAGTGCAAAAGTAAGCGTAGTGTAAACAGTACAATACAATCATCTAGAATACAAAGCCTATGAGGCTAACCTGCGCCTCATCTAAATAAACCAACATAAATAAACATCAACAGAAAGACTCCTGGCCAAAAAGACTGAAGACCATCAGCGAGGTAGATGCCGAGAGTTCCTACTCTAGAATCCAGCTCGCCTGCAACTTAGAACTCTCCCAAACACTGATCTACGGGGCCTGCCTCGCCATCAGCAGTATCACTAGGAACTGCTGCTGCATCATCCTAAACACAATCTAATATAGAGATAATACATATACACACAAACACACAAACATAGGGAGGTAAGAACAACACATCCATTAAAAAGCGGGAAATGCATAAGTAGAATGAGTGTTAGACAATCCAACAGATAATCATGTATATACAAGTAGGATCTAATTACACTCTTCCACTTACCCCATATCTCTCAATGAATTATGCACTACGGCATCTTTTCTTTACTATTGTCACTGTACTCCCCATTTCTGTTAGGAATACTTATTGGCAAACCCCCTTTCTGTTAGGTTATCATCCCCCTTTTCCGATAGGAACTCCCGTCTCCCTTTTTCGATAGAGCACGGGGCGAAACTAGCCTAGTCCACGAGGTATTCCCCTTTTTTGTTAGGAATCCTCCTCCCCTTTTCCGTTAGGGACGTTCGTTTCCCCCCTTTTCCGATAGGGAACGGAGTGGATCTAACCTGCTGGGCGAGGTACCCCCTTTTCCGTTAGGGATCCTCTCCACATCACATTCCCATCAAGAATGGAGTGGTTACTAATGCAATATCTTATGCATGCATCCAACACCTTAGCATCATATGCCTCACATTATGTTATGCATACATTCCCAAAAATATACCTTTAATCATGTTAACTCATACCAAAAGCTATACTTAGACATTTTAGCATGCAAAGGCAACATACAACATATATTCTCATATAATACACATTTACTCATGTTACCCTAAGCATGTTACTATCCACATAGAGCATATATAACACAACTTACAAGTAAGCATATTATCAGGCAATCATATTTAATAATAAAATAATCATATGTTAGTTGATGGGTCTACCACGCCTATCCTTAGATGTGGCATACCGTAACCCCTATCCTTAGGTGTTACTGACATCAACCCCTAGTAGGGCTTAGGCCACCCTACATATGCCAAACAATCATTACTACTATACAAAACCCAATGGAAGTATATTCTTTCTCTCACCTAGTATTCTGAGAACTCGGAACCACCAACAGATACAGGAACACAACTATGAACTAACAAATAAGAAAACCAACACTCTCAACACTAAGTTCAGATTCAGCCAACAACAACAAACAAGTCCAGAGTTACCCAACAATTTCACTGAGCATGCCAAAACTACCCACAATTAACCTGAAACACAAAAACGCACTCGGATTAGAATGAGGGAAACTAATGAAATTACTAAAATACAAAGAGGCTCACAGTCTGGTACAGTCCAGAGGTTCCAATAACTTCAACTTACCTAAAACCAACTCCAGACAAGCTACCGGTACCCGTACTAGCACCAAAACCCTAAAATACGAAGAACAGTTAATCAGGGACAATCCAAGCCACTAAGGGAATCACAAATTCGGAATCTAAACATGGAGAACAGAGGCTCAAGTCTCTGTCTCGTGGTCCATGGAATCTCCTCTGGGAGTTCCAGTAAAACCCTAGCTCGTTCGGTACCCGTTCGGTCAAACCGGGGTCGAAGATATAGTCTGATTAGGGCTAGGAACTAGAACCAATTTGAGAATCACAAATTACCAACCAAGAACAGGTATGAACAGTAGAGGGTATTAGAGTTACCTCGACGAAACGGCGATCGAAGATAAGCCCTAACAAGCCCGAACGGTAACAGATGAGTTTACATCGTCGGATTGATGAACTGATGATTGTGATTGCTTAAATCAAGATCACAAAGCTTATGAAACCCAAAAATGGAGTTTTTTGGTTCAAAGCTTAGTCCAAGTCGTGGTTAGAGAGAAAGAATGAGAAAAATCAGATTTAATGGCATAAAATGGCTTAAATAGGGAATTAAGGTAAAAAGGAATTCGCTTAGTGCGTAACTTGCGCTTAGCACACGCTTGGTAGAAGCTCGCGTGCTCCAAGCAAGCTTGAGCGCGTCCCACGCGCGTCTACGTGGCATGCTTCATGCTGAAGGAACCTCCTGCATGCGTGCCACATGTCCTGGTCAGCGAACGGTCCAATCACAATGCACCACATGGCACAGACAACAGGAGACACTGGTGCACCATACACCAGAGCGCGCCACACACGCCCAAGCACGCTTCACGCGCTTTTACACTGTTTTGTCCATTTTCACGCGATTTCTTCGATTTCGACGTTTGTGCGGTCAAGAAATCAATACCCTAACACTTAAACATGATTCCTAACATAAGAGGACATCACATGGACTCAAGAACAAATGTTCAAAGTCTCATTTACTCGTCCGAAAACTCGCACTCATCTAAGGATACGAACACACAAAACCCTAATCCTAACTCCTATCATTCCCAAATTTTACCATGCTTTTAAGACTCATATCAAAACCTTATCAAACATCATTCCAACTTCAACCAACATACCAAACCTCAAAACACACTCTCATACAAGTTCATGGTAACACAGAAAGCGAACACACAGCCAAAAAGTCAAATATACAGTCAAATACACACAAAACCCACCTAGGGCACGCAAGTAGACATAACATACACTAAGCAAAGTTTAGAAAAATGAGGATGTTACACTAAGTACTCTTCTGTTATTCACAATGGAAAAAGAGGAGTAAATTTTTTTCTTTTTCTTTCCTTTGAAAACCCTTTTAAAAAAATGAGACATAAAGAGTACTATAATTTTCAAATGATGAGTAATCAACCTTTTCTCAAATATCAGAGTATAACACATCATATCATGAGCATAATCATTTTGCATTGAGGCGAGGTTTTCTGAAAAGCATAATTACAGGACAATATGCATTTACGCAATAATAAAGTCATGCTCTGCCAATAGACAGACAGTACCCTAAGTTAAGCTGGCCAACAACTATAACTCTTACTAAGAAATCGTTCAGCAAGATCAGAACTGAAGCACTAGGAGGAATCTTCCTCTATTGGCTCATTCTTCAACACTCCTGGAAAGGACGAAATTGCAGCAGAAATGTGAAACTCCATCTGGTAAACATTCGTGAGAATGTCCAATCCAACAATAGTGCAAGGGTAAATTCTTTGTCCACGAGTTTATCACAGGCTATGTCACGTGCAACACAAGATATATATATATATATACACACACACACACACACACACACTTAATAGACTGCATGCATCATCATGGTATATCAATCAATTTGCATGTGAACAAACAATTCGATGAGCAAATCAGCAATCCAGTCATCACATATTACAATGTGGTTAATTATGCATGCCAATTCATTATGAACAAGTTTGTATATACACTTGCAGCCTTAAACAAGGATAGTAGTAGACAAGGAACTTATTTTCCAGGTACAAACAAATTCCCCTACCAAGGGTAAAATGGCACTGGGAACAGCCTCCAGGCCGAGTACTAGGAACAGCCTCTAGGCCCAAAAGTGCTAGGACACTGGGAATAGCCTCCAAGTCAGAAATTCCAGGACACTAGGAACAGCCTCCAGATTTGAATGCTTCATGATTAGTATGCATCAATCCAATTCTTTAGTATGGCCCACCCACCATATGGAGTGTCTGAGATATCTTTTTAATTAACTAATGCGGATTAATAAGTCTTCAACTCTCTCAATTTAGTGAATTTCAAATCTCAGTTTTGGTGTCACACCTAAGTGATATTGTACTTTTTAAGCTTTAAGTCGTTGGAACCCTAATTGTGCTAAATAATGCATTAAGGGAATTCTTAGGAAAGAGGGGCGGTGCAAACACTCTTAATTACCAAGTCTTTCCTTGCCAGAATTTTTCCCAAACGCATCATTTAACTCAACTGTTTTCGCAAATTTCATTGTTTACGTCAAGTTCTTTTTCTAATGTGGTACCTTTGGAAAATAGTTTGCAAGCTTTGGCTAGTTTTACTAAAACTCTCACGCTTACTTTTAAGTCAAAATGCCCTTAATATTTCTTTTTGAAATCTTTTCTCGGCTTTTGAAATTGCATCAGATTTACCGTTGTAAATCGTCAAACTAATAACAGTCGATCGTCACATTATTAATTAATTCATCATCACCAACATTATTATGCCTACTTCAATCAATTTCAAGTTCAAATCATATCAGTCATACTTGATTTAAGGAACACAATAAAAATCATTGTTGCCATAAAAATCATTGTTGCCACGTAGGGCCAAAAACATGCTACAACATCTCGACAGCACATAGTAATACTACAAGTACTACCACACAATTAACAACCAAATCAAACCACACAACAAACAAGGTGAAAAGCCCAAATTCATTATGTAAGAATTTCCCTTACCTGGAATGCGTTCCAAAAAGGGTAAATCCAAAGTTGTCGTCAGGTCGTACCTCACACGAACCTTAACAACGCAAGTTTAATTCAATTAGAACCAAAAAATCAAGTCTAATGCCCCCAAGGGCAGCCACTACTTAGGGTCTCCTAAGAGCTAGGAATTACTCAACTTAATCCCTATTTGATCACATCTAGTCGTATGTTATGAAGCAAATTCAAATCATGCAAGTTTTGAAGTTTTATAAAACTATTACACTTAGAAAATACTAAAACCAAAACTTACCACTTTGAATAGTGTTTTACCAATTGGAATAGTGTTTTACCACTTTAAATAGTATTTTCCCAATTTGAACAACTTTTTAAAGCACTTAAACATGTCATTAAACTTTGGAAACAATTTCCTTATAAGTTTGAAACAAATCTTAAGACATATACCAAAACATTTTTCCAAACTCAAATCTCTTTGAAAGCTTTTGTTAAATAAAATCTTTAACCACTTTTTACAATTATTTTAGGCGTAAAAACAAGTCATTATCACTTTACAAAAACTCTAAAGGGTCACAGTTTGAGACTTCAAAAACAAACCCATAGTTTCAAATCTTTAACTTCTAAATCATAACAACTTTTTTTTTAGATCCAAAACTCCTTACCATAAACCAACTTCTTTATCACTTTGATACACTTAAAAACAAGTTAAAACTCATTCTAAAACTTAGTCATACTCACGATTTTGAAGAACAAAAACCAATCAAATTAAATTGCACAAACCTTGCTTAATATGCATTTATGACTATCTAAGTATATAAGCTAAAACCCTTCCAAGATCTAACTCCAAAACATCTAAATCAAGTCAAAAACAGCCCCTTAGAGCAGCCATAAGATTCGGCTTGTCCAAGATCTAAGGGTTTCCAAATTTTTAATTACACAAAACTCATTTAATCATGAAGGTAATGGTAGATCTAGGAAGTATTAAGCTTAAACATCAAGATCTAAACAATTTCTAAGCAAAAAAACACTAAAACCATGAAGAACTCATCCATGGAAGCCAAGAGGGAAATAAGATGGGTTAGGAGGCTTACCAAGAAGTTTGATGATGACTGATCAAGGATTAAGAAGAAAGGAATGGAGATTACAAGCTTAATCTCTAAGTTTCTTCAAGAACACCAACTTTCTCTCACTATAATTTTTCTCCACCAAAGCATCAATGAAAAAATATGAAGATGGCAATCTCCTATTTATAGAGTGCACAAGGGACAAGGAAGGGAAGAAAAAATATTCATTTAATTGGATCTTAACTATTTAGTTAACATCCAACCAAGCTAACTACCTACCGATTATACCTAAGCCAATCAAAACATTCCATTTGTCCAAGGTGGGCCCTAAGCATGTGTCTTGGCTCCCATTGGTCCAAAGTGGTCGACCTCCCCTCCAAAATATCAAAAGGTTTCACTTCGGCGCGTTATCAATCAACCGGGTGCACGGCATTTCACGTATATTAGGTTTTTCACTCGTCTCTCTAAAAAAATTTCTATTTCACCAGCCCACACCTAAAATTTATTATTCAGTCAAAATGTTCCTCATGACATGAGAAATGCACCTACGTATCTCGTTTTCTCAAATTACGAGCCAAAACGTTGCAATTAGACAGTTTCTGGACGAGGAAAATACACTAAATATTTTTCTATTGCCCAAAAATTCTCCAAAAATTTAAATAAATCATAAATATTATAAAGTACTTAAATCTCAAATTTTGTAAAATTTGGATCAGGTTTGGGTATGTTTAAGTAAGAAACTCACCCGGTAGCCTCATAACTGTAGAATTACTACGACATAGTAAAACTGTAAAATTAGTAATAATTACTAATTCCAATTTTTCCTATCATCAAGAATAATTTCAACAATAAAATTATCCATAGAAAATTATTAACAGAGAAGCGTATTAAATATGATAGAAAACAGTCAATTAATAATTAACTAAACTTGGAAAATTCAAAATGTGACTTAAAAAAATATTTATTATGTCCCAAAGATTATTTCTCCTTCAATAAAATAATTTTCTTTAATCAAACAACAAGTTTATATATTTTCCAGGATTAATTCATATTAAAAATAGTATACATCTACACTGTTTGTTAATTTGAATTAATTACCAAAGCAGCGAATTGTTTACGATAAATCTTTGTAGTTCTTTGTACTTTTCACAAACCATTAATCAATCTCTTTGATTTATTTACAATTAGTCGGAAACTGTAAAATAATTTTCATAAAAATTGGGCTGTTACAACCCTCATCATGGGTTTACTAAATGGCAACTGGTTCAAATCCTATATAACGGCTTTACTATGCAGACCAGGTGTAATATCCCAAAATCCCTAAGCCTAATTATTAGGAGTCCTAAGTGAAAATGAATTTAATCTCTAAGGATTAAAAATAGTTCGAAGCCCTAATTTCGTAATTTAAAACCAATTAGGAACTAAGGGGTAAAATAGTAATTGTGCCCAATGATTTAGGAATTATGGGACTAATTAATTAGGAGTAGTTTTAATTGATTAAAATTACTCAAGAGGGTATTAGAAATCAAAGATTAGAATAAGAGGTTGATAGGGACTTGTTTGCAAGTTTTTAATTAAAATTAGACCTAAGGATCACTGCACCACATTCCACTTAAATCCACTCTAGTCCACCCTCATCTCACCCTTTTACTCTCCTCTCATCACAAGCACATGGATTTGCAAAAGCGGGAAAAAGCAGAAAATCAGAAAAGGAAAAGAAGAAGAAAGGGAAAGAAAGAAAGGAAGAAGAGGAAGAGAGAAAGAGAGAAGGTGGTGCGATCGTGAATGAGAAGGAGGAAGAAGGTAGCGCCCGGCCCAAGAGGAGGCTGCTTGGCGGCGGTGCGCTGGAAAAGAGGAAAGAAGAAGCAGATCGCGGCCAAACGAGAGAGAGAGAACCGAGAGAGGAAGAGGGTGATCGATGGGGGAGAAAGATGAAGGGTGGTGGTTGGTGGCTGCTGGTGGTGGCGCGGCGGTGTGTGGAGGTGGCCGCGCCACTGTTCATGACCGAGAGAAGGAGGACGAGCAGAGAGAGAGGCCGAGAATTAGAGAGAGAAATCGAGAGAAAGAGAGAGAGATTCAAAGAAAGGATAGCTCGAAAATGATGGTTCAGAATGAAGAAGAAGGTGAAGATTGAAGCTTGAAGGAAGAAGATGGAAGCTTGAAGCTTCAAGAAATGCTCCAATGGAGGTTGGGATTCTGAACAACAAGGAAAATGACGTGCATGTGGATTCTAAGTGAAGGAGAAGATGATTCTGAGCTTAGAACTTTGAAAGAAGAAGAATGAGGATTTTTGGAACTGAAATCCGTAACTTGGGATTACTCAGGTAACATAGACTTCCCCCAAAACCTCCCTTAGAGTGTGTTAGGTTTTATTATTAATTTTATTAGTTCAATAATTAGCTTATTAGTCATACTGAATGGTCTTGTATGGGGTTTGACTGAAATAGGGTTGACGGTGCTCTGACCCCCTAAACCAACTGTTTGATGTTTATTACATTTGTGAGCTCCATCGAGCCTCACTCGATTATTTATGTGATTGTGATGTTTGCTGAAATGTAAGTTGAATGTGTTGGTGTTTAGAAAATTGCTATAAAGCGTGCTAAATGTTACTTAATTCTGGTATTTCGTGGTGCATTACCTAAAATAATGTTTGTAACGTAATTATGGTTGATTGATGATAGAATAGTGTTAATTTGGTTGTGATAACTGGTTTGGTCATTTGCATGGTTGATAGTTCAATTAAAAAGGTTAGTGAATGACCTAAGAAAACTTAAAGAGGACTTGTTAATGAAGATTTTGTTCTAAATGGTTGTTATTGAAAACATGGTTGGGTATGACTTTTGATAGATTAGAAAATGGCGTCGATGACCCATGTAGTTGACTTCACCTATTGCACTAAGGCTTGGTTGCAGTTGTTGATGGTAATGATGCTGATATTGGGCAAACTAAAGTTTGGCTGATCTATGAATAAATGTCCTAACAAAAATAGGAAAAGGAAATACTAAAGTTTCCATTGAAATGCAACCTAGCAGAATGGAAATAATAATCCTCAACCTTGTGTATATTTTTACTATGGATATTAACATTAGAAGGGAAATAAATTCACTTATGAATATGCATCTTTAATGTGAAGTACTGCTTTTGCCTTGAGATTTAGTTAATCTGTATGAAATGCAATTGTTTGGCAACTATGATTTTTGGATTCCTTGGTTTGACTTTGATTTTTCTATAGTCTTGGAATTATGATTTGATTCTCCTATCCATTTGTGAAGGATAAAGTAATCGCTTACATTATAACATAGCATCCAAATCTTAGGATAGTCTATGTCTGGAGAAATACCATGTTTTCCGTTAAAGGCTAGCTATCATGGGCCACATATATGTGGGTGAGACCCAAACTGTTTTAGTAAGTCCTTTCTATTGAAAGGCTAGAATACGGTATTAGCGGTTTAAAGAGACGTCTAACCGTGGTCACCGAGCTCTGACTGCCGTATCAAAATTTTTAAATTAGTGTGGTTAAGTTTCTCACGCTTAACAACCTAGTGAGTTTTCTTAAAAGATTGAGGATGCCTATGCTATGATGTATGACGAATAAAGTTTAATATCATGTATTACGACTTACGTGATGTGGCATTGCGGGCTCACCAGTGGGGTAAGCCACTGGGCTGGACAATAAAATCCAGTAACCCGGGTGTTGCGATAAAAGACTTATAGAGAGGCCCATTATGTTTGATTTGAATTATGTGATTGTATGTTATGTGTATGAATTATGTTACTTTGCAACTGAATGCTCTTGAAGCAAGTTATGTTTGAGTTTGACTGAATGAATGAAGATGATGTTAAGATTTGGCCATAGTATTAGTATATGTTAAGTATATGTTGTCAGGGAGGATTTTCCATACGTAGCACACGCGTATGGCTGAAAACAACGGTAAAAGCATTTTTCTTCTAAGTCTATGTTACTGAGTTTTATAAACTCACCGTTGGGGCGTTGTTTTCAGGTACACTTGATGGAGGAGGTTTAGAGCACGAGCGTGTTTCTGGCCTCGCCTAAGAAGACATTGAGTCACCGGATCACGAGTCAGAGTCATTATCTCTAAGATGAGTCCTTTGCAATTAGATAATAATGTATAGGTTATAATTGTTTTATCTTGTGGTCATTTTATGAAATGAGATGTAAATGAAAAAGTTATTCCGCTTTTGAAACTCTGATAGATATATGTGACATGTTTGGGACTTTGAAATATTTCTTTCCAAGTCAAACCGGTCTTAAACAAGGTTTTATTTATGTCTTAAGGTTGTTATATTTGAGAAAATTTTTCCAGGTGAAGTTTTCAATCTTTAATTAGTAAGTAATCTCCTAATTAGAGTTAGGGTGTTACATTATGGTATCAGAGCAGTTCGACCCTCTCGGACTGTGAGTTATGTGTCTAGAGGTGATCCGGTTTAGGAAAGAGTCAGTTATGTCTGTAAGTCTAAGTTTTCTAGGTTCTTTTGGTTAATTATTGAGGTAGGCCACCTCAAGGATTCATTAAAGGAATGAGGAGGATGAAGATTTACAGGGAATACTAGAGGCATGTACTCTTTCGTGAGACATTCTCATATATGTAATTACTCCTAAATATAGTTTCAGATTCCGTAATGATCATCCAGTAGTAGTTCAGGTCGTGAAGGATTTCAGCCACTCTGGCCTGCCTAAGTCCACGGGATGCATACCTGGCCGCAGTTGAGCTTAGTGGCCACGTTAAACTCTGCTACCACTAGAAGATCATTACGAAAGTTCTGGAAGAACGAATTTGATGATCAAAGTAGTTACGGGACTACGAGATTATTATGGGATATTCTTGGAGAAACCGCAACTTTTGTGATAGATTAGATATTTTGGTATTTGATAAACAATAATGATTCAAGAATTGGAAAGTCTTTTCTTATAATATAAAAGTGTTGGTTTTGAAAACCCAAAGTTTGAAAGCTAGAAAACTATTGCGGAAGTTATAAATTAGTATTTGTGAATTAATTTCTTTCGCATTGATTTCCACTTTGCTATTTTCACTTTCTTGCATGAATTAATTATATGATCGTTTGGGAATTGGAAAATTTAGAAGCAACCGCCTAATGTTTAATATGATACATAATTTTGGTGGTGAGTAAATTTCAGAAAGCTGCTCCAATATCTAGATTATTGTAATGAATTTTCTAAAAAATAAAATGTTTGCCACCTGGAAGTCAGGTAGCAAAAATTAACTGTTGAGTTCATGAACTATGAATTCCTTTGCATTATCATTGTTTTCCCCCCTTTCTACATCATTAAGTTATGTTATACTCTTTAAAGTAATTTATGCAGTGTATTGACTGACTAAGCTGTACTCTCCAAACACTTAGCTGATTTTATTAGCAAACTTATTGGTTTCTTTCAGTGATCTTTTTGATGAAGGAAATTTGGCCTTGTAAATTTCCCACCAATTTGGTGATGACCGAATACTTTGGATAGCTCTTTAGGTGTAAGTCAAACTTGTTTTTAGTTACAAATGTCATTATGTACATGCAGTGGTGATCCACAGGCTTAGCTTATTCACTTGGAGTAGATGACTTACTTATTTATTTTTCATATATATAAAATGTGGTAGATGATTTATAAACCTAATTTTGATATGTTTCACTATGGCTATGCATCTCAAGTTGGCCTTATGTGTTTGCATGCATCTTAGGTCCTTGCTTGATCAGTTGGTGCCGAGAGATACTTGCAAAATTGGCACGTTTTCCTTAATTTCTAAATACGATCATAGTCCTTGTCCTCTAGTACCATTTATGCAGCTTATTGTGTGAGCAATCACACATTCTCAAATTCTGTTTCATAACCAATACACCGCACAAGTAAGAAGCTTCTGAAATTGGTTTTGAAGACCAATATGTGCTGCTAGTAGTGATGATGGTTTCTTTTAGTGGGTGTGTATGTGTGAGAAAGGAAAGGGACATTTGTACGCTATGAATTGCGTCATTCTTCCATAAATTGATGTTTTTCCACTTTGTCAAAAAAAAAAAAAATTGAACAAAGTGTCTATAATCTGCTCTAATAAATATAAACATAATTATCATGTGCTTGTACTAAAGTATATTTGGTTTGTAGTAGATTACATATTGTATTTTTCACTCACTTGTTGTGTTGATGCTGTTATCAAAATCTTTCATGGGATTGAACTGGATGATTTTATTTATGTCGTGTAATTGATACGTATGTGTATGCATGTTAAATATAGTTGTTGCATAGCCTTGAAAATCCTGTATCAATCTGTTTAGAGTTAAAGCACAATAATAGCAGGAGCAATGAACTGTATGACAAGTGATTAGGTGGTTAATATTGTGTTCTCATAATGAATAAAATCAGTCAATTTTTGTTTTGGGATGGGATGATGACAAGCGTTTTGACGATTCTAATGTGTGATGCATGAAATTGAATGTTTATGTAGTTGATTGGCTTAAAAAAAAAAATTTGAGTTAGAATGTATGCTTTCTTAATGTTCAACTTGCATAGACCTTTTATGCTCATCAATTTGAGAACCAAGCATGCATTGTGTTTCTAAGCATGATAAATGTGTATATGTGCGTATGTATATGTATGCCTTTACATGGATTGATGCTCACACTTGAATATTAAGATAAGAGAATGGTTAAAAGGAAATTTAGAGTGTTTGTTTAAATACATATGTATATGTATATGTAATGGAGTTAAATGTGGTAGGATCTGCTGTTGTTCGTGAGTTATATGCGAGTTCATCCATTTTCCTATGTTTGAAACTTGACTTGATTGTGTCTTGAATTCCATTTAAATATGTTCAAGTGGTTTCAAATCACCATTCGATTTGGATCTAAGTTAAAAAGAGTTCTTTGAAATTCTTATTGCATGATCTTAAATTAGGTGCTACCTATCATTTGTGTAATTGATTTAATTCACCTATATTCCGCAGATGTACTGAGAGCCTTAACCCTCCATACTGTGTTAGCGACCAAGGCTTATGTTAGGAAGTTGCCAGAATTACCTAGAATGTTATGAACCTGAGAAGAGAGACGATTCAAGGGGAAATGTGAAGGTCACTTTGGATATAGTGAGCCTAAATCTTGTGGTAGCTTGGCGTAGTTGCCTTAGAACCTTTGACCTGACCTTTGCTTGAATTATTGTGACTGCTCTATTACATTAGCATCTAGAATTGATAAGTAAGAACTCTTAGCTGTGCGGTTTCAATCAATTCGGGATGGGTGTTCGTAATCGATTAGGCTCTCAACACTTGTTAACTAGTCAAGCTTGTTTGATCTAACCATTGTGAATGGATCCCAAATCGATTGATAACCACGAAGCTCTCTAAAGCACCTATTGGACCTTGATTAGAAATACCTTAGTGTTTTCTATAACCGCATGAGGATAGTATTGGGCCAGATTTCTTAATGTTTCAGTTGCATTTAGGGAACCCTGAAGGTAATCGAGCCCTAAGTTCCCTAGGCATAGTGACTTTGGTGAATTAACTAGCATAAGGAAGAATGTTAGACCATAGTTTTGGGATTGCTAGGGTATTGGTGATAGCTAAATCAACGGGAATTCAAGGATATTAGTGTATACGCTAGATTCACTAGTCGGTGGGTGAAGTGATCTTCCTTGACCAATTACAAACTTCATCTTGACTTAATAAGCATCTTATTGGGAATAAGACTTAGTTTGTAACTGGTTAGCTAAATCACAAATTCTACGGATAGTTGACCTAGGGTAGCTACTAATTCTTTTCGAGATTCTGACGATTTAGAACGATCAAGAGACGAAACTTACTCATTCGAAGCAGAGAAGGATTAGAGTTCGCAGCGGCAACACCGAGAACAAATCCTTTATATGGATAGGGTTATAAGGCTAAGGCGAATTTTGGGGACAAAATTCCTAAAAGGTGGGAAGGAATGTAATTTGCCAAAGTCCCTAAGGCTAATTATTAGGAGTCCTAGTGAAAATGAATTTAATCTCTAAGGATTAAAAATAGTTCGAAGCCCTAATTTCGTAATTTAAAACCAATTAGGAACTAAGGGGTAAAATAGTAATTGTGCCCAATGATTTAGGAATTATGGGACTAATTAATTAGGAGTAGTTTTAATTGATTAAAATTACTCAAGAGGGTATTAGAAATCAAAGATTAGAATAAGAGGTTGATAGGGACTTGTTTGCAAGTTTTTAATTAAAATTAGACCTAAGGATCACCGTGCACCACATTCCACTTAAATCCACTCTAGTCCACCCCTCATCTCACCCTTTTACTCTCCTCTCACTGCGCACATGGATTTGCAAAAGCAGGAAAAACAGAAAATCAGAAAAGGGAAAGAAGAAGAAAGGGAAAGAAAGAAAGGAAGAAGAGGAAGAGAGAAAGAGAGAAGGTGGTGCGATCGTGAATGAGAAGGAGGAAGAAGGGGCCGCGCCAGCCCAAGAGGAGCTGCGGCGCGGCGGTGCGCCGGAAAAGAGGAAAGAAGAAGCAGATCGCGGCCAAACGAGAGAGAGAGAACCGAGAGAGGAAGAGGGCGATCGATGGGGGAGAAGGATGAAGGGTGGTGGTTGGTGGCTGCTGGTGGTGGCGCGGCGGTGTGTGGAGGTGGCCACGCCACTGTTCATGACCGAGAGAGGGAGGACGAGCAGAGAGAGAGGCCGAGAATTAGAGAGAGAAATCGAGAGAAAGAGAGAGAGATTCAAAGAAAGGATAGCTCGAAAATGATGGTTCAGAATGAAGAAGAAGGTGAAGATTGAAGCTTGAAGGAAGAAGATGGAAGCTTGAAGCTTCAAGAAATGCTCCAATGGAGGTTGGGATTCTGAACAACAAGGAAAATGACGTGCATGTGGATTCTAAGCGAAGGAGAAGATGATTCTGAGCTTAGAACTTTGAAAGAAGAAGAATGAGGATTTTTGGAACTGAAATCAGAATTTGGGATTACTCAGGTAACATAGACTTCCCCAAAACCTCCCTTAGAGTGTGCTAGGTTTTATTATTAATTTTATTAGTTCAATAATTAGCTTATTAGTCATACTGAATGGTCTTGTATGGGGTTTGACTGAAATAGGGTTGGACGGCTGCTCCCAACCCCCCTAAACCAACTGTTTGATGTTTATTCTGTTGTGAGCTCCATCGAGCCTCACTCAGATTATTTATGTGATTGTGATGTTTGCTGAAATGTAAGTTGAATGTGTTGGTGTTTAGAAAATTGCTATAAAACTGTGCTAAATGTTACTTAATTCTGGTATTTCGTGGTGCATTACCTAAAATAATGTTTGTAACGTAATTATGGTTGATTGATGATAGAATAGTGTTAATTTGGTTGTGATAACTGGTTTGGTCATTTGCATGGTTGATAGTTCAATTAAAAGGTTAGTGAATAACCTAAGAAAACTTAAAGAGGACTTGTTAATGAAGATTTTGTTCTAAATGGTTGTTATTGAAAACATGGTTGGGTATGACTTTTGAT
This sequence comes from Calophaca sinica, assembly GCA_037113605.1. Taxonomy (NCBI): domain Eukaryota; kingdom Viridiplantae; phylum Streptophyta; class Magnoliopsida; order Fabales; family Fabaceae; genus Calophaca; species Calophaca sinica. Next base: position 48,839,361 of record CM073734.1, on the reverse strand, counting down.
AGATTAGAAAATGGCGTCGATGACCCATGTAGTTGACTTCACCTAGTGCACTAAGGCTTGGTTGCAGTTGTTGATGGTAATGATGCTGATATTGGGCAAACTAAAGTTTGGCTGATCTATGAATAAATGTCCTAACAAAAATAGGAAAAGGAAATACTAAAGTTTCCATTGAAATGCAACCTAGCAGAATGGAAATAATAATCCTCAACCTTGTGTATATTTTTACTATGGATATTAACATTAGAAGGGAAATAAATTCATTTATGAATACGCATCTTTAATGTGAAGTACTGCTTTTGCCTTGAGATTTAGTTAATCTGTATGAAATGCAATTGTTTGGCAACTATGATTTTTGGATTCCTTGGTTTGACTTTGATTTTTCTATAGTCTTGGAATTATGATTTGATTCTCCTATCCATTTGTGAAGGATAAAGTAATCGCTTACATTATAACATAGCATCCAAATCTTAGGATAGTCTATGTCCGAGAAATACCATGTTTTCCGTTAAAGGCTAGCTATCATGGGCCACATATATGTGGGTGAGACCCAAACTGTTTTAGTAAGTCCTTTCTATTGAAAGGCTAGAATACGGTATTAGCGGTTTAAAGAGACGTCTAACCGTGGTCACCGAGCTCTGACTGCCGTATCAAAATTTTTAAATTAGTGTGGTTAAGTTTCTCACGCTTAACAACCTAGTGAGTTTTCTTAAAAGATTGAGGATGCCTATGCTATGATGTATGACGAATAAAGTTTAATATCATGTATTACGACTTACGTGATGTGGCATTGCGGGCTCACCAGTGGGAGTAAGCCACTGGTGGACAATAAAGTCCATAACCGGTGTTGCGATAAAAGACTTATAGAGAGGCTCATTATGTTTGATTTGAATTATGTGATTGTATGTTATGTGTATGAATTATGTTACTTTGCAACCGAATGCTCTTGAAGCAAGTTATGTTTGAGTTTGGTGAATGAATGAAGATGATGTTAAGATTTGGCCATAGTATTAGTATATGTTAAGTATATGTTGTCAGGAGGATTTTCCATACGTAGCACACGCGTATGGTGGCCGAAACAACTGAAAAGCATTTTTCTTCTAAGTCTATGTTATCGAAGTTTTATAAACTCACCGTTGGGGCATTGTTTTAGTGTACACTTGATGGAGGAGGTTTAGAGCACGAGCGTGCTCGGTCTCGCCCTCGGCAAGACATTGAGTCACCGGATCACGAGTCAGAGTCATTATCTCTAGGATGAGTCCTTTGCAATTAGAGAATAATGTATAGGTTATAATTGTTTTATCTTGTGGTCATTTTATGAAATGAGATGTAAATGAAAAAGTTATTCCGCTTTTGAAACTCTGATAGATATATGTGACATGTTTGGGACTTTGAAATATTTCTTTCCAAGTCAAACCGGTCTTAAACAAGGTTTTATTTATGTCTTAAGGTTGTTATATTTGAGAAAATTTTTCCAGGTGAAGTTTTCAATCTTTAATTAGTAAGTAATCTCCTAATTAGAGTTAGGGTGTTACACCAGGGCACTATAGATGCTGCTTGTAGGGGATCCTTTGGACAGAAGAAATCCACTGAAGCCTATGATATAATGACAGAGATGACTCAGAATAATGCTCAGTGGTCAGCAAGAGAAAGATAAACTGGAAGGAAACCTCAGCAAGCTTTAATTTACAAAGTAGATACTACCACTGCTCTCGAGGCTAAGGTGGAAGCAATGACCAAAAAGATAGAAACCCTAATGGGAATGCAAGCTCAGTCTAATCCTGTAGTAGCTAGAAATGACTGGGGATGCATGACAATTGAGAGCCAAGCTGAAGAATTCAATGTTGTAGCCCAAAAGGATTCAGATCCAAAGGTCGGAATGCAAGAAGCTATGCTCAAATATATGCAGAGGCACAGACATCCTTGTATGGGAATTCTGAAAAGTTTTATGGAGAAGACTGATGAAAGGTTAAAGGCAATTGAAAACAGGGCAACTAGAGATTCCTGTAACTACTATGGAGTGGTTGGGCATGATTTCAAGGACTGTGTTGAAGAGGTAAATTTTATGGGAACCAAAGTACAGAATGACCTTTATTCGAACACCTATAATCCTGGTTGGAGAAATCATCCTAACTTCTCATGGGGTGGACAATGTGACACCCACCTCTAGGGAGCCTAATTTTATTACCCAAATGGATGCAAGTTTCAAAAATTGAAATAGTTTACGCTCATTAAACACTTATTTGTAAATAAGATTAAACGACTGTCTATTTTTTTTAACCTGTGCCGTTTCAGAATAAATCTCATAAAATAAAAGGGGTCGGAAGCAGAAGAGGAAAATTAAAGGCAAAAACTGAATGGAAAGTAGGAAGCAGACGGACTGCTCAAAACATAAACAAGAGTATGAACAGAAATAAAATGCAGGAAACTTAAAGACAGAAATTAAAAATGCATGAGCCAAGGGTAGGCGCACTCTTTCTTGCAGAAATTAAATATGCATAAGTGTGTGTGTGTTTGCAGAAAAGTAAAAAACTGAAAGTAAATGACGAAAACTAAATATGCATGCAAAGTGGGGGAATCTGCACTCTTCTGTACAGAAACTTAAAGATGCATGAATGAACTCAAAAATAAAAGACAGGAAAAGAAACTGAAACTCGAAACTTAGATTGAAAGATTGCAAGTACAAAGATTGATGAACAAAGATTGATGAAACCTACGTATCATATCTATAGGAAAATAAAAATCACTATTCCGCTACAGTAAAAGCACTTTTACTATTCCGATACAGTAAAGTGCTACAGTAACCGTCAGACTTTTTTCTTTTTCTTTATGCTGTAAAAGACTTTACTATTCCGCTACAGTAAAGTGCTACAGTATCGTCAGACTTTTTTTTGAGCAACGTAATATTACTGCAAGGTTTGGACAATTGCAAGTAGTCTGATCGTCAGTCTATTGTTTGGTAGCTGGATTGATGGAAAGATTGATTCCAAGATAGTGTGTTGCCATTTTTTATGGATCCATCCTGTTTTGGAGATTGTGAAGTTCAACGTCATCGAAGTCATTTTCTTCCACTGAGTCTTCTTCAAAATATTCTTGATTTTTGATATCTTCAAATAATGAAGAATAGGTATTTGGGAAAGACATAGTAATCTCTGTCGGAAAACATTGATTAAATGCCCATAACTTGTAAATCGGAGATTCTCCTATAAGCTTCAGATTGGTCCATCCTATAGGTGGGAGAAATTCTTTTTCAATTAATTCTTTTCTTAACCAGAAAGAATTAATAAATGCTCTTATTTGTACTGGCCAATTGAGATGTGGAATGAAGGGGGCAGTACTAGCAATAAAATGATGATTTGCTTGTATTGAGAAAAGACCATTGTTGGATGGAAGTGATGACTTAACTTTAAAAGTAACCCTTCCAGCTCTTTGGATGATTGTTGATGCAAACAAATAGAGTTTTTTCGGACCAAAAACTAGATGATCAGAATCGTTAGTCCAAAACTGATCTAACATTCCTAAATCTAACCAAGTCCAAATTGTATAAACTTTTCTCTGATATTGATTTGGAGAATAAGATGGAAGACTGATTCTGGCTTTTAGAATTCCAGTAAAGGCATGTTGTCTTTCTTCACCATCTTCTGGTTGATTGGAAGGGAGTTTGACTTGTCCAATGCGTTGGCAAACATAGATTCCTTAGACCTGAGTATTTTCTTCAAAGATATCCCGAAGACAATTTTGGGCATCAATAAAATCTTGAAAATTGAGTCGTGTAGTTTCTTCTGGATTAAAAAATTAACTTCAAAATCCACATGATTTGTTAATTGTCTGGTGATTAAAGAAGTCTGTAGGATAAACTTCTTCTTCAAGTCTTCATGATTGTTGCAAAAATTCCTCAATTTGTTGAAGTCTTTAAGCAAAATTGAATATTTTTTAGTTAAACACTCATTCTCTCTGGACAGTGTTTGATTGATGGTTTCAAGTGTTTGAATTCTCTCGGAACTCTTATCACTCAAATGATTCACATATTTTGAAGAGTTTATATTTTCCTCAGGATGGTTAATGACCATATCCTTGAGTTTGAGATTTTGAAAATTCTTTTGTTGAAATTGTGGATCAATAAAGAAATTAGATCCAACCTTTTGTATTAAATGATTTAAAGCATGATTATAATTGTTAAAACCTTTGAAAATAGGGTTTTCAAAATTTGTAATTTGCCTTTTTATATCATTAAAATTATGATATAAACTAGGACTTGGACCTTTAGTCAAAGCGTAGCAAGAAAATGCTTTTCCTAAAGGTTTTTGCTCAATTTTTGAAAAATAAACTGCAAGAGAGTTTAGGCTGTCGAGTTTACCTTCTGTATCTCTAGATATCCAAAAGTTATCTAGAATACATTTTTGGATCTGGTCAAGATTTATTCCTTTAGGAGGAATAAAACCTTTATTAGAATCTGCTGGAAGTATCGGAAGTTCATATCTTCCAAACTTCATTCTTAAATTGATAACCTGCAAATCAGAACTCAAATCTTCTTTTGCTGGGTTAGTATAACTGATAAGATTGATATCAAAATTTCTGATAATGGGAGTTTTCAAAAATTTGAAAATAACAGATTGTCCCATGTGCTGGGTAATAATCCCATCCTCAGTGGTTTGATAAGGGAAAAGTGATCTAATGAACGGTGTTTCCAAGATTACTTTATTGTTTAAATTTTTAACCAGTAAGAAAAAGGTTTCAATCTTAAGACCCTGGTTTTCAATAGTAACAGAAGATAATTTGTAATTTATTTTTAACTTAGAGCCATTAGCAGTATTGAGTTGTTCAGAGGTTTTTTCAAAATACTTAGTGGGAATTAACCCTTGTAAGATACAATTTGAGTCAGCTCCGGTATCAAATAGAGCTGTGGTCTTAAGAATAAATTCTCCAATAAGAATATTAATGTTAATATAAAATTTTTGAATTTTAACATAGTTGATTATTCCTAAAAAAATCATCAACTATGTCAATTTGTAAAGGATTTTCTTTTTCTTGAGAATTGGAAACAGAAGCTTCAGATTGGGCTTCCACAGAAGAAGACTTGGCAGTATTTTGATCATCGTTATCAGACTCAAACCAACTATTTTTCCAGTGATCTAAGACTAATTGATGTTCAGATTGCTTTTGTTTCAATTCTTTGATTTCAAATTTTAAATTATCGATATCAAATTGAAAGTCTTGGATAGTAACCGGCCTAGCACTAGTTTTTTCTAGTCTCTTAAAAGTATCTTTGAGATTGAACTTATTAGTGACCAAAGGATTCTTGGAAGGTTTAGTCACTAAAGAAGATTTTAATTTTTCAAGATACTTCATTTTTTCTTGAGGGTCAGGGATAACATTAATGGCTTCGAAAAGGAGATCTTGCTCTTTAGTTAAGACATTAACCTGACTAGATGATTCATATAAATCATCATCTTGAATTTGATTGAGGTTTTCAAAAAATTGATCAGAAGATTCTTCAGTGGAATAATCTTCTTGAGAGGACCTAATTAATAAATTATTAATCTTATCCTCAATATCTTGGTCAAGGTTTAAGGCTTTAATTTTTCCCTCTAACCTACAATATCTACTAATGTGACCTGGTTTGCCACATTTGTAACAAACATTTTTATTCTTTGGTTTGGTATGAGAATTGTTTTTCTCGTAATTGTTCTTGACAAATGGGTCATGAGATTTTGGTTTTGTTTTAACAAAACGCTCTTTCTTATAATATTGAGGTTTGGGAAGACCATAATGGTGTTTTGGTTTGGGCTTAGGTCTGGGCTTTTTAGCACAGGGCAAGCCAAATTGTTCACAGAAAGTACCAAAGTCCCTACGGGTTTGGGCTTTCTCTTTTGCTAGTTGCTGTTGGATTTTGTCATCTTGACTGATCTTGAGTGCGACCTTTTGGATTATGGCAATTAGTTGTCCATAACTTAATTACTCATAGGGAATTTCTGAATTGGGGTTTTGGCTCCTATGTTTTTCTCTAACTTTGTCGCCAAGGGATTTGGGAAGACCGGCTAAGAATTTTTCTTTCCAAAAAGCTTGTTGGCTGTCTTCTCTAGTGTAAACCCTGGTTAAGAAAGTATCTTTATACCATCTAAAATCTCCTAAAGATATACACCTAAGATTGGATAATAGCTCTGCAGATCGATCTTTAATTAAGGAGGGATCTCCAATGAAATGTTGAGCTATTGTAAAGATTAAAGTATTGACAACATCTGGTATAGTTGCTTCATTTTCTAAAATTGGAGTACCATCAGAATCTATTTTGATAGCGCTAAGAATTGAATGTTTTTCATTTTCAGTGAGATAATTATCCCACCAACCTTTGAGTTGGCCACAGAAACCTGCGACAAGTATTTCTACTATCATAGTTTCTGGACAATCATTTGAAGTTTCATTTGCCGTAGCTACCATGGTCATATATTGGAGGATTTTGGTTATGCCATAGTCATTTTCACCATCTATGTTCCATTCATAGACATTGTTGGCACTAAAACTCTTAAAATTGGACTCTTTTCCTTCTTCTAAAAGGAGATCAGGAGCAGTGGCTCCAGGATAGTAGAGTTTGGTTGGGTTTTTCCAATTGAGTTTGGGACCAGTTATAACTGGGTTGATGTTAATCTTTTGATCATCATCGGAATTGATTTCTTCAGAACTAATAGACGGAGATTGTCTTATCATATTGACAGCTATAGTGGATGAAGTTATAGAGAGTAGAGTTTTAGGTGATTCAGGAATAACTAACTTGAAGAGATTTAATTGCTGATTGATCTTGGTAAGAAGTTCATCACTGGCTTCATCAATTCCCTTCTTGATTTGTTTCCTAGGATTGGAAGCTTGTAAGTTTTTCTTGAGTTGTTTTGAAATCCTATAGGGATTAAACAAAGGTTTTTCTATTTGGTTGGAAGATGATGGCTTATCATCTTTGGAGGAGTCTAGAGGGGCTTTACCCTTCTGCTTCTCTTTTCCTTTGATTTCTCCTAAGATTTCTCCTAAAGTTTGGAGATACTTATTGGTGTAATTGGATTGTTCCATGAGATCTTTGATATCTTTGTCATAAACGGGACCTTCATCATTTCTAGTTTTGAAAGGAGAGGCCATAACAGGATTATTTTGATCTTTACTCTTAATAGTAAAAGTTCCTTTAGGAGGAAGATCAGAATGGACTACTTGTCCTTCTTTTAAATGCCATGCCGTGATGACATCTAAGGTCTTACTACCTATCAATTGATTTTTTAAAGGGTATTTGATTTTCTTCTTAATAGCATAGGCATTGAACCAATCAAAGAAAGGGACGTTGAATTGGACTTGCTCTAGAAAAAAATAAAATTTTTCTTGAATTTGCTTTCTTTTGGTTCCTTGATAACGATTGAAGAACCATTTTCGATGAGGAGACCACTCATCAGATTTCATCTCTTTTCTAAGAGCTTCTTTATCAATAAGAAACTCAGATGATATTACATTAATATCATAAGGTTCATTAAGGGAGGAGTAGGTTGGAGATTGGATGGTTCTTTGGTCTTCTTCATCCTTTTGGTATGAAGTTCTAACAGGGGTTGTGGTTTCAAATCCTTGTAAGTGAATTGTTGATCCTTCATGGGAAGGTTCAGATTGATTCATATGGATAGATCTAGGAATAGATATAGAGGCTGAAAAAGATCTCCTAGATAAGGCTGATTGAAAATCATTAGTGGATCTAACAGACCTAGAAAGAGAGAAAGAATTTCTTCTATTAAAGACTAAGTCTACTTGACCTGTTTGATGTTGGATTAAATCTTGAAATTCTGGGGTAATTCTGGGTAAGGCTGGGGTTGCCTTTTCTAAGATCCATTTGTCTGGGAGTGTAATATCACTCCACTGAATTGTTTTAGGCACAATAATATTGGCCTTACTAGTGTTGGTCAGAAACAAAGTTGTTTCTCTGCGTTTGTTACAATTGGTTTTGAGAAAATTGGACCTAACAGAGTTCATAACCTTGTATTGAACTCTATAGATCAGGGTAATGGGTATGGATCCTTCCTTCATATCATACCCATGGAGTTTGACATTTAAATATAAAATATCAAGAATATTTTTATCATCAGACTATGATTAAATCTGGAAAGCAATTGAAGAATATTGGACCGTGGCTTAGGCTAGATTCAACTGCACTCTAAGAGAGTCTTGAAAACGATTGTGTCTTTTGTCCCTTAAACAGAAAAGAACTGCAACATCTAGAGATTCTCTAGTAAGGGGTTTCATACCAACTTGAACACTACCGATATGTAAATAATTGTAATTTTTGGCTTTGTGTTCTTTGATACTTTTGTCAGAAAGCAGATGAATTTCTTCATCATCTTTTTCAATTTTGTATTTTTGTTCAACAGTTTTGATAATATAATCAGATTGATTATGCCAAAGGCTTTTGAAATTAAAATCATTTTGGGTTTTGTAAAGATATTCATCTTTAATCTTGGGAATATCCCAATCATCCAAATCTTGATTGATATCTTCAAATCAAATTTCTTCTTTGAAGACTTTTTTGGAAAATTTGTGAGATTGATTATTGGAAAGAGAAGAGGATGAGGATTGAGAGGACTTGTTGGGAGAAAAGCAGGTAGAACTTGAACGAAACATGATTACAGAAAATAAACAATAATTTATTCAAAAATAAATAAGTCTTCCTCACCCGTAAGTATCATCACCATCACCTGGTTCGTTAGAAATATAAATATTAACCTTGAATTAATAATTATTCTCTAAATTACTCATATAGGTTTAATCATACATATTTGTACCAGATCTAACAAAAGCTACCTCAATAATCTTCTTCTATAAAATAAGGACTTATTAAATTCTTTTAGATCTAACTTAAAGTCATCTCAAATCATATTGTTCATAAACCAAGGACAATTACCATTATTTAGATCTGTCAAAAGCCACTCAAAAAATACTTATTTTTCACCAAGGTCTAGTAAAACCCTTTCAGATCTACAAAGCACTGCACAGTAATTAGGCCTATCTGCCCTATCCGTCGGGACTTACCGCCTTGCGTCGTACAGTCTCACATAGTTCTGAAAGATTTCTTTTTTGTCATCTTGGTAAAAAAAAAATATTAACATGAGCACTACTTACAGATCATAAATAATTTTAATTCCTTTTAATAATAATTTTAATAAACAATTTTTTAGTTTAGAACAATAAATGAGTACTTAACTATAGATCCAGAAGAGATAATTTTCCTTTTATAAAACAATAAACACAAATATTCATTTCAGAAGAATATTATGAGTACTACCAGCAGATCTGTACTTTAGTATGATTATACGTAACCAGTAACTCAGATAAATAACACATGATTCAGGATCAATATCACATTCCTATTTCCCCATCAGGCTCTGATACCAAGAGGGGGTCGGAAGCAGAAGAGGAAAATTAAAGGGACAAACTGAATGGAAAGTAGGATGCAGACGGACTGCTTAAAACATATTCAAGAGTATGAACAGAAATAAAATGCAGGAAACTTAAAGACAGAAATTAAAAATGCATGAGCCAAGGGTAGGCGCACTCTTTCTTGCAGAAATTAAATATGCATAAGTGTGTGTGTGTTTGCAGAAAAGTAAAAAACTGAAAGTAAATGACGAAAACTAAATATGCATGCAAAGAGGGGGAATCCGCACTCTTTTGTACAGAAACTTAAAGATGCATGAATGAACTGAAAAATAAAAGACAGGAAAAGAAATTGAAACTTAGATTGAAAGATTGCAAGTACAAAGATTGAAGAACAGAGGAAAGCACAAAGTGTCTCTCACTAACCTCTCTCTAGAAGATGAGAAAATAAAACTAGAATTTTAAACGGTGCCTAACAATGAAACCTACGCACCCTATTTATAGAATTGAAAATTGATCTGTTTGAACAATTCCGGTAAGTTACCGGAATCAAATTGAACTATTGGCTACAGTAAAAAGTAAAAATGCCGCAGTACCAAATAGTAAAGATACAATAATTGAGAATTTGAGTCTTCTGACATTATGATTGATTTCCGACAAGCTGCTATTCATCAGAATTAATCGGAGAATAGATTCCAAAACATTCGTCTTCATTTTTGTAAAATGGGTCTTTTGTAGATGATTCAGAAGAGGAGGGAAGGACTTGTTTCTTTTTCTTTCCCTTATTTTTTGGTTGATTGGATGGAGATGATGGTAAGTCTTGCTTACCCTTTTCTTGGTCTGCGGATTGCTTTTGTAAAAGTTGGACAACGTTTTGAAGGTTGTGTAAAACATCTTCTTCCGATGATGAGGCAGCAAGTGCAGCCGCAATATGTGCCTTTTGATTGAGGAAAAAACAGGTGCTTGGTTCTGCAAACTTCAAAAAATTTGGATTATTTTTAAACCAAATTTTTACATTGTCTTGAGATGCTTTTGAACCATCAAAGCTGGACCACCATTTGACGAAGGCTTGCTTCTGGAGTAGTGCCATAGTTTCTGGGATTGAACTACTCACCAACTTGTATTGCCAGGAAAATACCCATGACAAAGAGAATTTGAGGAAAAAGTTTAATAAAATTGGCAGATTATCAAACTCACTGGTAAATTTTTTGTCAAATAATTGGAATCCTTCTTGAACTTCAGTAGGAAGGATATCGTATTAGACCCTGAAATCCCACCATTGGAGGAACCAATTCGGAAAAGAGTACTTGTTTCCTGTTTTAAAGTAGATTAACCAGGAATGTTTGAATGAATTGTTTTGTAAACCTAGAATCATGAAATCCCAGGCCTTGACATAATCCCAGTAGGTGTAACCAATTGGATCATAAAAATCTGAATTTTTTTTGGGTTTATTAGGATTCTATCCCCAAGCTGAAGGTGTAAGAACTTTCAGGATTTGAAGGGTAGAATGGGTGGTAATTGATTCATCTCTAGGATCTTTGTAGTGTTTGATGGCTACCGAGTCTGAATCCACGAGAATTTTTTCAAAGAATAATTGTGTTTTATTATGAACCATAGGAATAAATTGGAATCCGAGAGGAAATATTTTGGATGGAATTTTGTTTGGGTTTTCATCCCAGTATTCAGGTTCTAATCTTATAACTGGATAGAATTTCGGTTTTGGAATGTATTAAGTTTTGGAAGTACTGGCAGATTTAAACTGAATTGGTTTTGGATTAGCTTGGACAATTTGGGTTTTTTGGTTTTGGATCATGAGATCCAAAGATAGAAGATCTTGATCACTGTTTGCTTCAGCCATACTGGCCCAAGTCTTTTTAGGTAAATTGGTCAAGCCTTGTTCATGGAAGGCTAGGAGAGTTTGAATTGGGAAGGCATAGTCTTCTTTGGTTTGTTTGGCAGTTTGTTTTGAGGATTGGTTTGAGCTTTTCTAGGTTGCTTGGTTTTGGGTTGATGACCCAATTAATTGAGCTTGGATCGAAGATCCAGATTGATTTTGGGTAGGAGACCCAGTTTGGTTAGAAATAAAAGATGGAGCTAAAGCATTTAAATCATTTTTACCTCTACCTCTGCCACCTCTTCCCCGAGGGGAAGAAACCCTGGAGGACATGTTATTCTTTTCCCTGTAAGTATTCACGAGTGAGATAGTCAGGGAGAGCATTTGCTGAGCCTTTAAGATATTCAATATCAAAATAAAAAATGCTCAAAATTGCTTGCCATCTGGCAAAAATCTGTTTTGATGCAAGATTTTTAACATCTTTTTGTAAAATGTCTTTTGCAGATTTACAATCAACACGAACTAAAAATTTTTGATTTAATAAATCAGATTGGAATTTTGAAATAGATAAAACAATTGCTAAAACTTCTTTTTTAACAGTAGAATATTTTTGTTGTGCTGGATTCCAATGTTTAGAAGTAAAGGCAATCACTTGATCTTTGTTAGAAATTCTTTGTTTAAGAATGCCATCATAACCTACGTCAGAGGCATCAGTTTCAACAATTTTAAAGGCTTGAGGATTAGGCAAATAAAGACATGGAAGATTCTTGACCTGAGTTTTAATTTGTTTGACAACATCAGTATGAACATTTGTCCAAGGAGGAGGAGGATCCTTTTTAAGACGATCATGGAGAGGTTTGATAAGATTGCTAAGTTGTGGAAAGAAATCTGAGACATAATTTAAACATCCTAGAAATCTTTGTAACTGAGTTTTATCAATGATTTGATTAGGAAACTTGTCCGAAAACTCAATAGCCCGATTGATAGGAACAATGGTCCCTTGATAAATGTTATGACCAATAAACCTGATTTTTGTCTGAAACAAATTAATTTTTGTTTTAGAAACAGCAAGACCATTTCTTTTTATTACTGAGATAAAGATACTGATATGTTTGAAGTGTTGATCAATAGATTGGGAATATATTAAAACATCATCAATATAAACAATGGCAAATTTAGAATAAGGATTGAAAATCTCATTTATTATTCTTTGGAATTCAGAAAGAGCGTTTTTTAAACCGAATGGCATAACTTTCCATTCATACTGACCAAAGGGAACAGTAAAGGCAGTCTTATACCTATCTTCTTCTCTGACTTGGATTTGCCAAAATCCAGATTTCATGTCAAATTTTGAAAAAATCTTAGCATTGTGTAACCTATTTAAAAGGTCTTTTTTATTGGGGATTGGATACCTAATCCAGCAAAGTGCTTGATTAAGCGGTTTGTAATTGATAACAAGGCGAGGTGTTCCACGTTCAATTTCAGCTTGTTTATTGACATAAAAAGCAGAACAAGACCAAGGACTTTTACTTTTGCGAATTAGGCCTTTTTCCAATAAATCCTTGATTTCTTTCTGGCAAAATTGAAGGAGTTCCTCATTCATTTGAATTGGCCTAGCTTTGGTTGTGATTTGTTTTTCTTGAAAATCTTTTTCATAAGGAAGTTCAACAATGTGTTGTTTTCTTTCCCAAAATGTATTAGGTAAATCCGAACAAATGGAAGTTTGAATTTGTTCCAAAAGATATTTGATTTTTTGTTGAGTACCAGATTGTTGTAATTGATTTTCTATATTTCTAAAAGAAATTTCTTCTTTAAGAAAATGGATTTGATTTTCTTTATAGGAAATTGGATTTAAATCTCTGATGATGGGTTTTTTCAAGAATCTGAAAATAATAGATTGACCCAAATGTTGAGTAATAATCCCATCTTCAGTGGTCTGATAAGGAAAAAGTAATCTGATAAATGGTGTTCCTAAAATCACTTTGTTCCTAAGATTTTTAACCAAGAGGAAAGATGTTTCTATCCTAAGACCATGGTTTTCAATTATAGCAGAAGACAATTTGTAATTGATTTTTAACTTAGAGCCATTAGCAGTAATAAGTTGTTCTGAAGTTTTCTCAAAATACTTAGTGGGAATTAACCCTTCTAAGATACAGTTTGAGTCAGTGTCAAAGAGAGCTGTAGTTTCAAGGACAAATTCTCCTACTAGAATTCTAATGTTAATATAAAACTTTTGAATTTTAACATAATTGATTAGTCCTAAAAAGTCATCAACTATGTTTAATTGACAGGGGTTATCATCTTTTTTGGAGGTTGAAGCTTCAGCTTCAGATTGGTTTTGTTTCAAATTTTTAATCTCATTTTTCAAATTATTGATTTCAAATTGGAGATCTTGAATGGTAACAGACTTGGTACTAGATTTCTCTTTGAGACTGAGCTTGTTAGAAACTAAAGAATTCTTAGAAAAATTTAGTTTTTCAAGATATTTCATTTTCTCTTGAGGATCAGGTATGGCATTAAGGGCTTTAGAAAGGAGATCTTGTTCCTTAGTTAAAACATTAACCTGATTAGAAGATTCAGATAGATTATCATCATAGATCTGATTGTTGTTTTGAGAAGATTCATTGATAGTTATATTTTCTTGAAAAGAATTTATTAACAAATTGTTAATATCTTGTTGAATTTGATTGAGGTAAAAGGTTTTTATTTTTCTTTCTATCCTACAAAATCTATACTTATGACTAGGTTTACCACAAGTGTAGCAAATAATTTTAGTTTTGGGCTTTTTATGAGAGTCATAATTCTCAAGAGTTTTTTTAGCTAATTGATCATTGGAATTGCAAATTTTCCTATAATGAGGCTTAGGAGGACCATAATAGTGTTTTGGTTTGTGTCCGAGTTTCTTAACACTAGGTAAAGATAATTGCCCTATCATATTGATAGATTGATTTCTATTGATATTTTCAAGGAATTCACCATGAATTCCTTCTACATCCTTCTCTTTTTCTTTACTCGTGAGAGCAAAGAGTGCTTTGGGTGGAAGGTCAGATTGGATAGGCATTGAACCAGTCAAAGAAAGGAATATTGGATTGGACACGTTCAAGGAATTGATTGAATTTTTCTTGGATTTCCTTCCTTTTGGATCCTTGATAATGTTTTAAGAACCATTCTCTGTGAGAAGACCATTCTTCAGATTTCATCTCTTTTCTAAGAGATTCTTTATCAATAACAAACTCAAATGATATTACATTAATATCATAAGGTTCATTAAGGGAGGAATAGGTTGGAGATTGAATGGTTCTTTGGTCTTCTTCATCCTTTTGGTATGAAGTTCTTACAGGGGTTGTGGTTTCAAATCCTTGTAAGTGAATTGTTGATCCTTCATGGGAAGGTTCAGATTGATTCATATGGATAGATCTAGGAATAGATCTAGAGGCTGAAAAAGATCTCCCAGATAAGGCTGATTGAAAATCATTAGTGGATCAAACAGACCTAGAAAGAGAGAAAGAATTTCTTCTATCAAAGACTAAGTCTACTTCACCTGTTTGATGTTGGATTAAATCTTGAAATTCTGGGGTAATTTTGGGTAAGGCTGGGGTTGCTTTTTCTAAGATCCATTTATCTGGGAGTGTAATATCACTCCATTGAATTGTTTTAGGCACAATACTATTGATGGAAAGATTGATTCCAAGATAGTGTGTTGCCATTTTTTATGGCTCCATCCTGTTTTGGAGATTGTGAAGTTCAACGTCATCGAAGTCATTTTCTTCCACTGAGTCTTCTTCAAAATATTCTTGATATTTGATATCTTCAATTAATGAAGAATAGGTATTTGGGAAAGGCATAGTAATCTCTGTCGGAAAACATTGATTAAATGCCCATAACTTGTAAATCAGAGATTCTCCTATAAGCTTCAGATTGGTCCATCCTATGGGTGGGAGAAATTCTTTTTCAATTAATTCTTTTCTTAACCAGAAAAAATTAATAAATGCTCTGCTTTGTACTGGCCAATTGAGATGTGGAATGAAGGGGGCAATACTAGCAATAAAATGATGATTTGCTTGTATTGGGAAAAGACCATTGTTGGATGGAAGTGATGACTTAACTTTGAAAGTAACCCTTCCAGCTCTTTGGATGATTGTTGATGCAAACAAATAGAGTTTTTCTGGACCAAAAACTAGATGATCAGAATCGTTAGTCCAAAACTGATCTAACATTCCTAAATCTAACCAAGTCCAAATTGTATAAACTTTTCTCTGATATTGAATTGGAGAATAAAACGAATGACTGATTTTGGCTTTTAGAATTCCAGTAAAGGCATGTTGTCTTTCTTCACCATCTTCTAGTTGATTAGAAGGGAATTTGACATGTCCCATGGGTTGGTAAACATAGATTCCTTGGTAAACATAGATCCCAAAGACAATTTTGTGCATCAATAAAATCTTGGAAAATTGAGTCGTGGAGTTTCTTCTGGATTAAAAAATTAACTTCAAAATCCACATGATTTGTTAATTGTCTGATGATTAAAGAAGTCTGTAGGATAAACTTCTTCTTCAAGTCTTCATGATTGTTGCAAAAATTCCTCAATTTGTTGAAGTCTTTAAGCAAAATTGAATATTTTTTAGTTAAACACTCATTCTCTCTGGACAGTGTTTGATTGATGGTTTCAAGTGTTTGAATTCTCTTGGAACTCTTATCACTCAAATGATTCACATATTTTGAAGAGTTTATATTTTCCTCAGGATGGTTAATGACCTTATCATTGAGTTTGAGATTTTGAAAATTCTTTTGTTGAAATTGTGGATCAATAAAGAAATTAGATCCAACCTTTTGTATTAAATGATTTAAAGCATGATTATAATTGTAAAAATCTTTGAAAATAGGGTTTTCAAAATTTGTAATTTGCCTTTTTATATCATTAAAATTATGATATAAACCAGGACTTGGACCTTTAGTCAAAGCGTAGCAAGAAAATGCTTTTCCTAAAGGTTTTTGCTCAATTTTTGAAAAATAAACTACAAGAGAGTTTAGGCAGCCGAGTTTACTTTCTGTATCTCAAGATATCCAAAGGTTATCTAGAATACATTTTTGGATCTGGTCAAGATTTATTCCTTTAGGAGGAATAAAACCTTTATTAGAATTTGCTGGAAGTATCGGAAGTTCATATCTTCCAAACTTCATTCTTGAATTGATAACCTGCAAATCAGAACTCAAATCTTCTTTTGCTGGGTTAGTATTACTGATAGGATTGATATCAAAATTTCTGATAATGGGAGTTTTCAAAAATTTGAAAATAACAGATTGTCCCATGTGCTGGGTAATAATCCCATCCTCAGTGGTTTGATAAGGGAAAATTGATCTAATGAACGGTGTTCCCAAGATTACTTTATTATTTAAATTTTTAACCAGTAAGAAAGAGGTTTCAATCTTAAGACCCTGGTTTTCAATTGTAACAGAAGATAATTTGTAATTTATTTTTAACTTAGAGCCATTAGTAGTACTGAGTTGTTCAGAGGTTTTTTCAAAATACTTAGTGGGAATTAACCCTTCTAAGATACAATTTGAGTCAGCTCCGGTATCAGATAGAGCTGTTTGTCTTAAGAACAAATTCTCCAATAAGAATTTTAATGTTAATATAAATTTTTTGAATTTTAACATAGTTGATTATTCCTAAAAAATCATCAACTATGTCAATTTGTAAAGGATTTCTTTTTTCTTGAGAATTAGAAACAGAAGCTTCAGATTGGGCTTCCACAGAAGAAGACTTGGCAGTATTTTGATCATCGTTATCAGACTCAAACCAACTATTTTTCCAGTGATCTAAGACTAATTGATGTTCAGATTGCTTTTGTTTCAATTCTTTGATTTCAAATTTTAAATTATCGATATCAAATTGAAGGTCTTGGATAGTAACCGGCTTAGCACTAGTTTTTTTCTAGTCTCTTAAAAGTATCTTTGAGATTGAACTTATTAGTGACCAAAGGATTCTTGGAAGGTTTAGTCACTAAAGAAGATTTTAATTTTTCAAGATACTTCATTTTTTCTTGAGGGTCAGGGATAGCATTAATGGCTTCGAAAAGGAGATCTTGCTCTTTAGTTAAGACATTAACCTGACTAGATGATTCATATAAATCATCATCTTGAATTTGATTGAGGTTTTCAGAGAATTGATCAGAAGATTCTTCAGTGGAATAATCTTCTTGAGAGGACCCAATTAATAAATTATTAATCTTATCCTCAATATCTTGGTCAAGGTTTAAGGCTTTGATTTTTCCCTCTAACCTACAATATCTACTAATGTGACCTGGTTTGCCACATTTGTAACAAACAATTTTATTCTTAGGTTTGGTATGAGAATTGTTTTTCTCGTAATTGTTCTTGACAAATGGGTCATGAGATTTTGGTTTTGTTTTAACAAAACGCTCTTTCTTATAATATTGAGGTTTGGGAAGACCATAATGGTGTTTTGGTTTGGGCTTGGGTCTGGGCTTTTTAGCACAGGGCAAGCCAAATTGTTCACAGAAAGTACTAAAGTCCCTATGGGTCTGGGCTTTCTCTTTTGCTAGTTGCTGTTGAATTTTGTCATCTTAACAGATCTTGAGTGCAACCTTTCGGATTATGGCAATTAGTTGTCCATAACTTAATTACTTATAGGGAATTTCTGAATTGGGGTTTTGGCTCTTAAGTTTTTCTCTAACTTTGTCGCCAAGGGATTTGGGAAGACCGGCTAAGAATTTTTCTTTCCAAAAAGCTTGTTGGCTGTCTTCTCTAGTGTAAACCCTGGTTAAGAAAGTATCTTTATACAATCTAAAATCTCATAAAGATTTACACCTAAGATTGGATAATAGCTCTGCAGATTGATCTTTAATTAAGGAGGGATCTCTAATTAAATGTTGAGCTATTGTAAAGATTAAAGTATTGACAGCATCTGGTATAGTTGCTTCATTTTCTAAAATTGGAGTACCATCAGAATCTTCTTTGATAGCGCTAAGAATTGAATGTTTTTCATTTTTAGTGAGATAATTATCCCATCAACTTTTGAGTTGGTCACAGAAACCTGTGACAAGTGTTGGAACCTAAACGATTGAGAAGTTTAGACCCTCATTGATTTTGATGATAACAAAGTATTTTTCAAGAGAACAATTTATCTTCTAACATATCTTTGAGTGTACAGGTATCAAAACTTCATATATATGTACAAAACACTCAAGGAAGAAAAAGAAAATTACAAAAGAATTGAATACAATCCACTAGTGTTAGCATCCGAACTCACTCCAGCGTCTTGCTAACAGCAAGCGTCCGGTAGTGTTACTCTTGGACACGTGGAATACTCAATTGCTGAGAGCGTCCGTCCTCTGTTCTGAGCGAGCGTCTGATCTCTTTAATGAAGCACGTGATGATCACGTTTTTGCTCTTAGCCTCAGACTGTTCTGGAACGGAATTCAAATTTGATTTTATGCGCTCATTTTGATATACGAGGATGCAAAGGTGACACCTTTAGCATAAGACAAAAATCATACAAGGTAATTGCAAATAGCAGATAGTACGAAAACGGTAATGTGTACTATTCTGACATTCTCTGGAAAGGAAGAAAAGGACTACATTTCAAATTACCTCACTCAATGGGAAAGAGCTATTTTTACTGCAACGGTAATACCCTTGAAGACTCCTATAAATACCCCAAGGTATTCATTGAAGATGGAAGCGAAAAACTGTGAAGAAACATCATTCTGAAAGCAATATTACTCAAGTGAGCAATCAAGTTTCGTGCCAAGTTTTTGGTCTACAAAGAACTGAACTCAACGTCTTATACTTTCTTTTAGAAAGCTATTCTGTTTTGAGCTTAATCTTTTCATCCTCTTTGTGAGAGATATTTTGATTGTATTCAAAAGTATAATCTCTTTTGTAAACTGCATTTGGCCTAGTTAAGGCTTTGTTCCTCAAAGGCTCGACTGCACTGAGTCGTTTTGAGAAGTTGAGAGTATTGTCAAGTTTGTGACAGTAGAATACTCTTGAGGAAAATTGTAATCAGTTGATTATAGTGAAAAATCATTCAGGAACGAAGGGACTAGACGTAGCTACCAGTTGGTGGTGAACTAGTATAAATCTCTGTGTCTGTTCCTTTACTACTTTACATTTATCTTTACACTGCTCAGTAAAACAAGTTTTCATAAACGGTTTCATTTTCTGCATCCGGTTTATTTCTCTGTATCCGATATACAAACAGTTTTGAAAAAATCTGTGTTGAAGTGTTTTTTACGTAAAGTTTGTGAAAAGTTTTTAACACAATTCAACCCCCCCTTCTTGTGTTCACGTTCAGTTGGTACCAGAGCTCGGCCTCTTGGTTGAGCACTTAACAGTGTTAAGAGAAAAGATCTTATACTGTGAACATGTCTACTGAAGGTTGTCTATGAACCGTCCTCCTCTATTCGATGGAGAAAAATTTGATTACTGGAAAGATAAGATAAAAGCTTTCTTCGAGACACAACAACTTGAGTTGTGGGATATAGTTCAAAGTGGTTACATTCCTCCCACTATAGCCAGAGAAGATTGGAATGATGAGCAGAAAAAGAGATATCAAAGCAATCAAAAAGCTAGATTCATTCTTATCTGTGCTATGCCAGAAAAAGAATATGATAAATGTGGCAAATTTGATACTGCCAAAGAAATCTTGGACTCACTCGTTTTATCTTACGAAGGCTCTGCCCAAGTAAGAGAAACCAAAGCTAGCATGTTGGTTCGCCAATACGAGTTGTTCAAAATGGAAGATGGTGAAAGCATTGAAACTATGTTTGGAAGATTCCAAACACTTGTTCATGGGTTACAGGCCCTTGGAAAAAGTTACACTACACCTGACCATGTTAGAAAGATCTTAAGAAGCTTGACTAAGCAGTGGAGACCCAAGGTCACTGCTATTCAGGAAGCAAAAGATCTAAATGTCCTACGACTTGAAGATCTTATGAGTTCGTTAAAAGCTCATGAACTTGAGCTAAACAAAGAAGAACCTATCAAAAAAGGCAAGTCTATTGCTTTGAAAGTCGCTCAACATAAAGCTAGTTCTTCCAAAGCCCTTCAGGCTGAAGAAGAAGAATCATAAGATGAAGCTTCAGAAGGAGATGTTGACACATCAGAAGATGAGCTCGCGTTTATATCCAGGAAGATACAAAGAATGTGGAAGAAGAGAAACTTCAGGAGGAAGTTTCAGAAGAAAGATACTAAGGACAAGAAGGAAAGCAAGGACAAGGACAAAGCTGAAGTCATTTGTTATGAATGTAAAAAGCCTGGACATTTCAAATCCGAATGTCCTAATCTTAAGGAGAAGCCCACAAGAAGTTCTTTCAAGAAAAAGAAGAAGGGCCTCATGGCTACATCGGAAGATCTAGACTTATCCTCATGTGAGGAAGATAATGAAGTGGAAGCAAATCTCGCTCTCATGGCAGACACTGATCTTGATTTAGAAGAAGAAGTTGAAGAGGTAATAGTATATGATTCCTACTCTGAACTTCAACTTGCATTCGATGATCTTCTTAAGAACTCTGCCACTCTCTCTGTTGAGTATAAGAATTTGAAAAAGAAATTTTCAAAATTATCACAAGACTTTCAAGCTTTAAACAAAGAAAAATCTGTACTCAATAAAGAGAACCAGAAGCTGAAAACTGAAAATCAGCATCTGATGGATAACCAGCGTCTGGCCGCTAACAAGCAACCAGAAGCTGAGAGCTCTCAAGCTGAAAGCTCTAAAGTTACAGGCAACCTTAAATGCAAATCAAATGATTATGAATATGCATTTCAAAAGTTTCTTGCAGAGAGTGTAACTCGAAGCAAGCAAGCTTCAATGATTTGGGGCGTCAGTAAAACGACAACTCATGGTCTTGGTTATATATCAGATGAACCTCTTTTAGAAAATGATTGACATCGATAAATCCAATAATCATAGTAAATGCTTGCATTGTACTTACTGCAATAAACCTGGTCATTTGAAAAGTGCATGTACTGTTTTTAAAACTGTGAAGGATAAGCTTCCTTCAAGAACTAACAAGAAAGGACCCAAAAAGATATGGGTACCTAAAGATAAAATAGTCTATGTTGCAGACATGCTTAGCAACAAAGTCAACACACCTATCTTGGTACTTAGACAGTGGATGCTCACGTCACATGACGGGAGAAAAGCATATGTTCCAAGAACTAAGACCTAAAGAAGCTGGATTCGTTGGTTTCGGAGGAAATCAGAAAGGTAAAATAGTTGGAATTGGTCGCATTGGTAAAGGCTCTCTTCCCTCTATTGATAATGTACTCTATGTTGAAGGACTTAAACATAACTTATTGAGCATAACTCAATTATGTGACAATGGTTATGAAGTCATCTTTACAGAAACTGAATGTCTAGTAAAAAGCAAGAAAGACAGCTCTATTTTCTTTACTGCTAAGAGGAAACAAAATATTTACAAAATTGATCTCTCTGAACTTGCAAAACAAGATGTCAAGTGTCTCATGTCTGTTAACGAAGAACAATGGATTTGGCACAAGAGATTGGTTCATGCCAATTTGAGATTAATCTCAAAATTAAACAAGCACAGTCTTGTTAGAGGCTTACCAAATCTTAAGTATCAATCTGATGCTCTCTGTGAGGCATGTCAAAGAGGAAAACAAGTTAAAACTTTTTTTCATTCAAAAAATGTTGTTTCAACCTCTAGACCACTTGAGCTTTTGCATCTTGATCTTTTTGGTCCAACAAGGACAGCCTCTTTAACTGGAAAGAAATTTGGGTTAGTCATTGTTGATGATTTTACTTGATGGACATCGGTTAGATTCCTTACTCACAAAGATGAGTCATACAAGGTATTTACTGTATTCTGCAAAACAGTTCAAAATGAAAAAGGAATTTGTATTTCTTCTATTAGAAGTGATCATGGGGGAGAATTTGAAAATGAAAGTTTTCAAAAATTTTGTGATGATAACGGCATCTCCCACAATTTCTCCTCTCCTAGAATACCTCAACAAAATGGTGTTTTAGAAAGGAAGAATAGGTCCCTCCAAGAAATGGCCAGGACCATGATCAATGAGGCTAACATTGCAAAACATTTTTGGCGAAGCGATAACACATGACTTGTTACATTCAAAATAGAATTTTTATTAGACCTATTTTGAATAAGACTCCATATGAACTGTGGAAAGGAAGGAAACCAAACATATCATATTTTCATTCATTTGGTTGTACGTGTTATATCTTAAATACTAAGGATCAGCTTGGTAAGTTTGATTCAAAAGCTGACAAAGGAATCTTTTTGGGATATTCTGAAAGATCTAAAGCTTTTAGAATATACAATAAAGAAACTATGACAGTGGAAAAATCTATTCATGTCAAATTTGATGACAAGAAGCCTAACACAGCCATGTCAGAGCTAGATGAATTATTTTCATAATTAAATATAGGTAATACTACAAATAGTGAACCTACATCTTCATCGTCCGGTGGTGACCAGACACAATAATCTTGATTTGAAGTCGAGAAAGAAATTTGGAAGTACAAAGCCAATCATCCTAAAGATCAAATCATAGGAAAACCTGGAGATAGAATAAGAACCAGATCCTCTTTTAAAGAGCATGCAGATATGGCATTACTCTCAGAAATGGAACCTAAAACGATTGATCAAGCATTGGAAGATGAAGGTTGGATTCTGGCCATGCAAGAAGAGTTGAATCAGTTCCAAAGAAATGATGTATGGAAGCTAGTTACTCTACCAGAAGATAAGCAAGCTATTGGTACTAAATGGGTATTTAGAAACAAGCTTGATGAAGATGGAAAGGTTGTGAGAAACAAGGCAAGATTGGTTGCTCAAGGTTACTCACAGGAAGAAGGTATTGATTTTACTGAAACATTTGCACCTGTTGCAAGGTTAGAAGCTATACGCATTTTGCTTTCATTTGCTGCACATCATGATATAATTCTTTATCAAATGGATGTGAAAAGTGCTTTCTTGAATGGTTTTATAACTGAGGAAGTCTTTGTAAAACAACCTCCTGGATTCGAAGACATTGAATTTCCAGAACATGTCTTCAAGCTTAAAAAGGCCCTGTAAGGTCTTAAGCAAGCTCCCAGAGCTTGGTATGAAAGACTAAGTACATTTTTGATGAAAAATGGCTTTACCAAAGGTCTAGTAGACACTACTCTTTTTAGAAAAACATCAAACAAGCACTTTATAATTGTTCAAATATATGTTGATGACATTATTTTTGGAGCTACTAATGAAAGCCTTTGCAAAGAATTTTTTAAGCTAATGCAGGCTGAATTCGAGATGAGCACGATGGGTGAACTGAAGTTCTTCCTTGGAATTCAAATCAAACAATGCAATGATGGTATCTATATACATCAAAGCAAATATATCAAGGAGTTGCTAAAGAAATTCAAAATGGTGGATTGCAAACCTATGTGTACTCCTATGCATCCCACATGCATTCTTGGTAAAGATGAAACTGGTAAAAAGGTAGATCAGAAGATGTACAGAGGTATGATTGGATCTCTACTTTATCTTACTGACTTCAAGACACGATATTATGTTCGGCCTGTCTCTGTGTGCTAGGTTTCAATCGGATCCTAGAGAATCACACTTGAGTCTTTGTTAAAAGAATTTTTAGATATTTGCAAGGATCTACTAATCTTGGTTTGCTTTATAAGAAATCAAAAGATTACAAGTTAGTAGGTTTACGTGATGCCGACTTTCTTTGGAGACCGAATTGAAAGAAAAAGCACAAGTGGAGGCTGCCAATTCCTTGGAGCAAATCTTGTATCTTGGTCAAGCAAAAGGCAAAGCACGATTGCACTCTCAACAGCAGAAGCTGAATATATTTCAGCAGCAAGTTGCAGCTCTCAACTTCTGTGGATGAAATTTCAACTTGAAGACTATCTGATAAAAGAGAGTAACATTCCTATCTTTTGTGATAACACTTCTGCAATTTGTCTTACTAAAAATCCCATATTGCATTCACAAGCCAAGCACATTGAGATTAAGCATCATTTTATAAGAGACTATGTTCAGAAGGGTATTCTCGAAATAAAATTTGTAGACACTGATCATCAGTGGGCTGACATATTTACAAAACCCCTTGCTGAAGATAGATTCAATTTTATAAGAAGAAATTTAAATTTTCATCTTATAGAAGAATGATTAATCTCAGCGTCAGATGATATGCATCATCTCAGCATCTGGTATGACATAAGCATGTATACGTATAAGCATCTTATTTGTCATGTGCATCATAACTCAACGTCTGGTGAATCGGTTGCGTGCGTCCGAGCGCACACACACGTGTCACACGTGTAAAGGACTTAAGCGTCTCATCACATCTACTGAGTCATGATTATTTATGTCTTTCGATAAAATCTTTTTACTTGATCTTACTTTTCTTTTGGCGTCTTCATTTAATGAAAAGGCGAATCACCATTTTCTTTTCTTTTTTGATTTAATTTTTGTGTGGAAATACGAAGCAGTTTTTGAAAAAGGACTGTACCATTTTCTATCAACTTTCCCACTACTTCACATTTTTCGCTTCATCACTTCACTCTGCATCTACTTGCAAAAATGTTCTCTCTCTCTCTCTATGTGTGTGATTTCAAACCCTAAAACCTCCATTACCCTCTCTGCAACTACTACCATGGCTGATAGAAAGGTTGGACAATACACTGCTGCCTTCGATGTCTTCTTAGAAGCAAAACTCATGAATGAAAACAAAATTGATTTTGAGAACTTCAAGCTCTATGGTTTTGATTTCGAAGAAGGTTTGGAGAAACTAGGCTGGAAAAATTACTTTATCTGGGAACCAGTTGATGTACTGAGCTACGCTATAAAGTAGTTTTGGGGGAACGCTTACCTACTTCCGGGAGAAATTATAGAAGGACACATCAGAGGCTTCAAGTTACGCTTCACCATCAACTCTATCGCTCAGACCATCAAGTGCCCTTGTGAAGGAATCAGTTACCATGCTAACTGGGTTGACGCTTACAAAGGACTGAAAAACGTCAACGAAACCCTATTCGAAAACTATCGTGAGTTGAAGAAGAAGAACATAACTCCCACTGCCAAAGACTTGAAAAGCCACTACAAAGTATTGCACAAAATCATAGCTAAGAGCGTGATTCTGAAGGCTAGTTCAAGCGACATAGTGCTACGAGCAAAAGTTCATTATGAGAAACTATATGGATGGGAAGAAAATCAACTTGCCAAGGTTGATTATCAATAATCTTATAAATGCTCTTGTCTTCTCAAGGAAGAGTGTCGATAAAAAGAATATCATCAAGGTTATCCCTTATGGAGTTCTTCTCTCCATAATGATGATTAAAGATAGTGTTGTGAGAAAGCTGGCTGACTCTACCAACAAAGAAGAAAAAGAAAAATACTTTGGTGTTAGCCATTGTTGTTAGATCACGAAGTTTTTGGAATCAACAGTCTAGTCAGAATGCAGTTGATAACTGGCTCTATGATTAAGAAGGTGAAATTAGAGCAACAGGAAGGAGAAGCTGAAAAGAAAACCACCAGAAGCTCAATGGCTGGTGTGAAGAGATCTGCTGAATCTCCTTTAAGGGAGACAAAAAGAATGAAACAGAAGGTGGCTCCTACACCTACTGTTGAGGAACCAGAAGATGAGGATAGAATTCCTATAAGAAAGTTCTTGGAGAAAAAGAATAAGCCAACAGCTGAAAAGGATGCTTCAGCGTCCGGTCAAGGGAAGCAAGTCCCTCATCCTCCTCCTGCCGTTGTTGCCCCTAGAGGAACAAAAAGAAGGTTTGTTAAGTTTTCTGAGCTTAACCCAAAGGTACTCGACTTTACTGCTGATGAGTCAGTATCTGTCTTTGATTCTCATGATATTATTCCTACACCCCCATTGTCTGTTTCACAACCACAAACCCAGAAAACCAGAATGAGCCTCCGACAAATCTCTACCCTCATTCCCTCAAAACCTACCCAACCACCATCCAATACACTCAACCTTGACCTACCACAAATTTCCTCAAACACCTCACTTACCACATACATTTCCAAACTTCACTTTCACCCCTTCAACCTATTATTCAAAGTACCTCCCATTAATCCCTTCAAACCCTACACACCTAAAACCTATTCAATCACCAAAACCACTCGCACTTCACTCACCATTACCCATAAACCTACAGACTTCGGTGGAAGGAAGAATGTCTCGTGCATTAACAAACCTCGGTTTGTTAAGTATGAGTCATATCACAGCATCTACAATCGTCCCTCTACATGGCATTTGAAAACCTTCACCTCAGGAGTTTCCAGACTGGAGATTGCCTCTCCAATGAATGCTACCTTCAAGGATGGAGAAGACCATTTTCAGATGTCATTCAAAGGAAGATTGAGACCAAAAACCGGCAGCAGAGCAATTCCTTTCTCTGTTGACCTTCCTAAATCCCTACCTCAAACTGAACCTCTCACACTGGAGGAGTGTGGAAGATGGATTACAGATGAAGAAGCTGCCTTCATGGCACACTGTCTTGAGATGAAGAAAATTGAAGTTATCAGACAGTTCAGAGATCCTACTTCTGTATCCATAAAAATTGTGCTAGATAGACAAAGGTGGCTACCTTGGTCTATCCCTGGAAAGAGGAAAGAACCTGCTCCTGGAAAGCTGCCATTCAGCAAGATCGAACTCATAGAGTGTGAGAAGGCTCCTAAGAAGTATAACCTTAAAGAATTCTCTAAGCTTTCGATTGCCAAGATCACTGAGGATCATGCCAGAAGGTTTTACCTTGGTTCTCTGAAGGAAGATGAATGGAGAACTGGCTCCTCAAACTGCTGCAATACCGAGAAAGCCACAATTCCAACAATTGGCACTATCAGCAAAGTTACTGACATCAATCTGGGTACTACCTACTTTGATGATACGTTCAGGTGTTCACTAATGAGGCCTCTTGACTGCATGAAGATATATGTCCAATGGGCTGCTGTGACCAAGCACTTCGACATTAGATTTTCTTGGAGTCAATGGTCTGAGTGTTGGAAAGACAAAGCCTTGTTACCTTGCCTCGTCCCCCTAGTGCTTACAGAAGATGACAGGGAAAATCTGCGAAAAATATACCTGGCAGAAAATGAAGGACTCTCTTTCGTTTTTGAAGCATTGAGTGCCTTCATCAGAAGAATATGGGGAGAAGATGCTGGAAACAGGTTTGATGCTTTCATGGCGATGTGTACGCATAGAGAAAATATCTTCATGGATTTGCTGTATCCAGAAGAGGTGGAGAAAAGAAGGAAAATTCAGGCAGAATCGGAGCAGAGGAAACTTGGAAGTCTCATCAAATGGTTTATACTAAATGATGCATTCTTTCAAAAAGCTCAACAAAAGAAGGATTTGAGACTACAGCTATCTAACTGGGTGCTAGCAGAGCATCAGAAGATGAAATCTGCACCAATATCAGAAGCTGGACCTTCTACTTCTACTCCTGCAGTTGAAATGGTCACTATTCCTAAAGCAAAGTTTGAAGAAATGAAGGCCACAAACCTGAAAGTTACTCAGCTGGAGAATGCACTGAAGTTACTATATGAATGTCTCAACATCCCTCCACCACCTCCACCAAACCCTTAATTTTTTTTTTGTGTGATATAAAATATTATTTTTTGGTACTCTTATATATATATATATTCATTGTTTTTGCTCTGAATATCTCTTTATATATATACCTATATCTGATTATCTGTTTATATATATTCAAATTTTTCTAAGCCGTATTTTGACTATGATGTGCTTTACACTCTATTTGTCTGATGACAAAAGGGGGAGTAAAAGAAAGGTTTGATGAACACGTGAAAGTCTTATTGACAAATTCACCGTCCGATGTTCAAACTTCGATGGATACACTAAAACAGAAGTATCATGCATATCATTTCATACGTAGCATTTGTGCGGTTATTCATTGCTCTAATATCTATTAATGCGTTGATATTCATTGATCCAGTACTTTAATAATGATCAATAAATTTGGTACAATGAAAATCTTTTTGATAAAATGAAATCAACATCCGATCTCAATTTATTAAATGAACACATGCTCTGATACATCTACGTATTTTTGCGATCACTTAAATGAATTTGTTTATCAACAATCACCTTAATACCTGAATTGTTCTTATATATCTAAATTGTTAAATTCAGGGGGAGACCCTTGATATTATTTTGAAATTAAATTGTTCATCAACCTTGGATATTTGTCATCATCAAAAAGGGGGAGATTGTTGGAACCTAAACGATTGAGAAGTTTAGACCCTCATTGATTTTGATGATAACAAAGTATTTTTCAAGAGAACAAATTTATCTTCTAACATATCTTTGAGTGTACAGGTATCAAAACTTCATATATATGTACAAAACACCCAAGGAAGAAGAAGAAAATTACAAAAGAATTGAATACAATCCACTAGTGTCAGCATCCGAACTCACTCCAGCGTCTTGCTAATAGCAAGCGTCTGGTAGTGTTACTCTTGGACACGTGGAATACTCAATTGCTGAGAGCATCCGCCCTCTGTTCTGAGCGAGCGTCTCATCTCATTAATGAAGCACGTGATGATCACGTTTTTTCTCTTACCCTCAGACTGTTCTGGAACGGAATTCGAATTTGATTTTATGCGCTCATTTTGATGTACGAGGATGCAAAGGTGACACCTTTAGCATAAGACAAAAATCATACAAGGCAATTGCAAATAGCAGATAGTACGAAAACGGTAATGTGTACTATTCTAACATTCTCTAGAAAGGAAGAAAATGACTACATTTCAAATTACCTCACTCAATGGAAATGAGCTATTTTTACTGCAACGGTAATACCCTTGAAGACTCCTATAAATACCCCAAGGTATTCATTGAAGAAGGAAGCCAAAAACTGTGAAGAAACTTCATTCTGAAAGCAATATTACTCAAGTGAGCAATCAAGTTTCGTGCCAAGTTTCTGGTCTACAAAGAACTGAACTCAACGTCTTATACTTTCTTTTAGAAAGCTATTCTGTTTTGAGCTTAATCTTTTCATCCTCTCTGTGAGAGATATTTTGATTGTATTCAAAAGTATAATCTCTTTTGTAAACTGTATTTGGCCTAGTTAAGGCTTTGTTCATCAAAGGCTCGACTGCACTGAGTCGTTTTGAGAAGTTGAGAGTATTGTCAAGTTTGTGACAGTAGAATACTCTTGAGGAAAATTTTAATCAGTTGATTATAGTGAAAAATCCTTCAGGAACGAAGGGACTAGACGTAGCTACCAGTTGGTGGTGAACTAGTATAAATCTCTGTGTCTGTTCCTTTACTGCTTTACATTTATCTTTACACTGCTCAGTAAAACAAGTTTTCATAAACGGTTTCATTTTCTGCATCCGGTTTATTTCTCTGCATCCGATATACAAACAGTTTTGAAAAAATTTGTGTTGAAGTGTTTTTTACGTAAAGTTTGCGAAAAGTTTTTAACACAATTCAACCCCCCTTCTTGTGTTCACGTTCAACAAGTATTTCTACTATCATAGTTTCTGGACAATCATTTGAAGTTTCATATGACGTAGCTACCATGGTCATATGTTGGAGGATTTTGGTTATGCCATACTCATTTTCACCATCTATGTTCCATTCATAGACGTTGTTGGCACTAAAACTCTTAAAATTGGACTCTTTTCCTTCTTCTAAGAGGAGATCAGGAGCAGTGGCTCCAGGATAGAAGAGTTTTGTTGGGTTTTTTAAACTGAGTTTGGGACCAGTTATAACTGGGTTGATGTTAATCTTTTGATCATCATCGGAATTGATTTCTTCAGAGCCAATAGACGGAGATTGTCTTATCATATTGACAGCTTTAGTGGATGAAGTTATAGAGGGTAGAGTTTTAGGTGATTCAGGAATAACTAACTTGTAGAGACTTAATTGCTGATTGATCTTAGTAAGAAGTTCATCACTGGCTTCTTCAATTTCCTTCTTGATTTGTTTCCTAGGTTTGGAAGCTTGTAAATTTTTCTTGAGTTGTTTTGAAATCCTATAGGGATTAAACAAAGGTTTTTCTATTTGGTTGGAAGATGATGGCTTATCATCTTTAGAGGAGTCTAGAGGGGCTTTACCCTTCTGCTTCTCTTTTCCTTTGATTTCTCCTAAGATTTCTCCTAAAGTTTGGAGATACTTATTGGTGTAATTGGATTGTTCCATGAGATCTTTGATATCTGTGGCATAAACAGGACCTTCATCATTTCTGGTTTTGAAAGGAGAGGCCATAACAGGATTATTTTGATCTTTACTCTTAAGAGTAAAAGTTCCTTTAGGAGGAAGATCAGAATGGACTACTTGTCCTTCTTTTAAATGCCATGCCGTGATGACATCTAAGGTCTTACTACCTATCAAATGATTTTTTAAAGGGTATTTGATTTTCTTCTTAATAGCATAGGCATTGAACCAATCAAAGAAAGGGACATTGAATTGGACTTGCTCTAGGAAAAAATAAAATTTTTCTTGAATTTCCTTTCTTTTGGTTCCTTGATAACGATTGAAGAACCATTTTCTATGAGGAGACCACTCTTCGGATTTCATCTCTTTTCTAAGAGCTTCTTTATCAATAACAAACTCAGATGATATTACATTAATATCATAAGGTTCATTAAGGGATGAGTAGGTTGGAGATTGGATGGTTCTTTGGTCTTCTTCATCCTTTTGGTATGAAGTTCTAACAGGGGTTGTGGTTTCAAACCCTTGTAAGTGAATTGTTGATCCTTCATGGGAAGGTTCAGATTGATTTATATGGATTGATCTAGGAATAGATCTAAAGGCTGAAAGAGATCTCCTAGACCTGGCTGATTGGAAATCATTAGCAGAACTAACAGACCTAGAAAGAGAGAAAGAATTTCTCTTATCAAAGACTAAGTCTACTTGACCTGTTTGATGTTGGATTAAATCTTGAAATTCTGGGGTTATCCTAGGTAAGGCTGGAGTTGCCTTTTCTAAGACCCATTTGTCTGGGAGTCTGATATCACTCCACTGAATAGTCTTGGGCACAATAATATTGGCCTTACTATTGTCGTTCAGAAACAAAGTTGTTTCTCTGTGTTTGTCACAATTGGTTTTAAGGAAATTGGACCTAATGGAGTTCATAACCTTATATTGAATTCTATAGATCAGGGTAATGGGTATAGATCCTTCCTTCATATCATACCCATGTAGTTTGACATTTAAATACAAAACATCGAGAATTTTTTTGTCATCCAGACTTACTGTTAAATCCGGAAAGCAATTGAAGAATATTGGACCATAACTTAGGCTAGATTCAACTGTACCTAAGAGAGAGTCTTGAAAACGATTATGTCTTTTATCTCTTAAGCAGAAAAGAACTGCGACATCTAGAGATTCTCTAGTAAGGGGTTTCATACCAACTTGTACACTTCCTATGTGTAAATAATTGTAATTTTTGGCTTGGTGTTCTTTGATGCTTTTATCAGAAAGCAGATTTCTTCATCATCTTATTGAATTTTGTATTTTTGTTCAACAGTTTTAATAACATAATCAGATTGTTTATGCCAAAAACTACCTTTTGTTTTGTAAAGATCTTCATCTTTAATTTTAGGAATATCCCAATCGTCTAAATCTTGATTGATATCTTCAAAACGAATTTCTTCTTTGAAGACTTTTTTGGAAAAATTGTGAGATTGATAATCAGAAAGAGAGGAGGATGAGGGTTGAGAAGACTTGAAAGATAGGCGAGAAGAAAGTGAATGCAACATGGTAAAATAAATAAATAAGCTCACAAAGATAAACAAGTCTTCCTCACCTATTAGTATCATCACCATCACCTGGTTCGTTAGAAATATAAATATTAACCTTGGATTAAAAATTATTCTATAAATTACTCATATAGGTTTAATCATACATATTTGTACCAGATCTAACAAAAGCTACCTCAATAATCTTCTTCAATAAAATAAGGACTTATTAAATTCTTTTAGATCTAATTCAAAGTCATCTCAGATCATATCGTTCATAAACCAAGGACAATTACCATTATTTAGATCTGTCAAAAGCCACTCAAAAATTACTTATTTTTCACCAAGGTCTAGTAAAACCCTTTCAGATCTACAAAGCACTGCACAGTAATTAGGCCTATCCGCCCTATCCTTCGGGACTTACCGCCTTGCGTCGTACAGTCTCACTTAGATCTGAAAGATTTCTTTTTTGACCCCCTCTTGGTATCAAAGCCTGATGGGGAAGTAGGAATGTGATATTGATATTGAATCATGTATTATTTATCTGAGTTACTGGTTACGTATAATCATACTAAAGTACAGATCTTCTGGTAGTACTCATAATATTCTTCTGAAATGAATATTTGTGTTTATTGTTTTATAAAAGGAAAATTATCTCTTTCTAGATCTATTGTTAAGTACTCATTTATTGTTCTAAACTAAAAAATTGTTTATTAAAATTATTATTAAAAGGAATTAAAATTATTTATGATTTGTGGGTAGTGCTCATGTTAATATTATTTTACCAAGATGACAAAAAAGGAATCTTTCAGATCTATGTAAGACTGTACGACGCAAGGCGGTAAGTCCCGACGGATAGGGCAGATAGGCCTAATTACTGTACAGTGCTTTGTAGATCTGAAAGGGTTTTACTAGACCTTGGTGAAAAATAAGTATTTTTTGAGTGGCTTTTGACAGATCTAAATAATGGTAATTGTCCTTGGTTTATGAACAATATGATTTGAGATGACTTTGAATTAGATCTAAAAGAATTTAATAAGTCCTTATTTTATTGAAGAAGATAATTGAGGTAGTTTTTGTTAGATCTGGTACAAACATGTATGATTAAACCTATATGAGTAATTTAGAGAATAATTATTAATTCAAGGTTAATATTTATATTTCTAACGAACCAGGTGATGGTGATGATACTAATGGGTGAGGAAGACTTGTTTATCTTTGTGAGCTTGCTTATTTATTTTACCATGTTGCGTTCACTTTCTTATTGCCTTTCTTTCAAGTCTTCTCAACCCTCATCCTCCTCTCTTTCTGATTATCAGTCTCACAATTTTTCCAAAAAAGTCTTCAAAGAAGAAATTCGTTTTGAAGATATCAATCAAGATTTAGACGATTGGGATATTCCTAAAATTAAAGATGAAGATCTTTACAAAACAGAAGGTAGTTTTTGGGATAAACAATCTGATTATGTTATTAAAATTGTTGAACAAAAATACAAAATTCAACAAGATGATGAAGAAATTCATCTGCTTTCTGATAAAAGCATCAAAGAACACCAAGCCAAAAATTACAATTACTTACACATAGGAAGTGTACAAGTTAGTATGAAACCCCTTACTAGAGTTGAATCTAGCCTAAGTCATGGTCCAATATTCTTCAATTGCTTTCCGGATTTAACAGTAAGTCTCGATGACAAAAATATTCTCGATGTTTTGTATTTAAATGTCAAACTACATGGGTATGATATGAAGGAAGGATCTATACCCATTACCCTGATCTATAGAATTCAATATAAGGTTATAAACTCCATTAGGTCCAATTTCCTTAAAACCAATTGTGACAAACACGGAGAAACAACTTTGTTTCTGATCGACAATAGTAAGGCCAATATTATTGTGCCCAAGACTATTCAGTGGAGTGATATTAGACTCCCAGACAAATGGGTCTTAGAAAAGGTAATTCCAGCCTTACCTAGGATAACCCCAGAATTTCAAGATTTAATCCAACATCAAACAGGTCAAGTAGACTTAGTCTTTGATAATGATTTCCAATCAGCCAGGTCTAGGAGATCTCTTTCAGCCTTTAGATCTATTCCTAGATCAATCCATATAAATCAATCTGAACCTTCCCATGAAGGATCAACAATTCACTTACAAGGGTTTGAAACCACAACCCCTGTTAGAACTTCATACCAAAAGGATGAAGAAGACCAAAGAACCATCCAATCTCCAACCTACTCATCCCTTAATGAACCTTATGATATTAATGTAATATCATCTGGGTTTGTTATTGATAAAGAAGCTCTTAGAAAAGAGATGAAATCTGAAGAGTGGTCTCCTCATAGAAAATGGTTCTTCAATCGTTATCAAGGAACCAAAAGAAAGGAAATTCAAGAAAAAATTTATTTTTTCCTAGAGCAAGTCCAATTCAACGTCCCTTTCTTTGATTGGTTCAATGCCTATGCTATTAAGAAGAAAATCAAATACCCTTTCAAAAATCAATTAATAGTAGTGAGACCTTAGATGTCATCACGACATGGCATTTAAAAGAAGGACAAGCAGTCCATTCTGATCTTCCTCCTAAAGGAACTTTTACTCTTAAGAGTAAAGATCAAAATAATCCTGTTATGGCCTCTCCTTTCAAAACCAGAAATGATGAAGGTCCGATTATGCCAGAGATATCAAAGATCTCATGGAACAATCCAATTACACCAATAAGTATCTCCAAACTTTAGGAGAAATCTTAGGAGAAATCAAAGGAAAAGAGACGTAGAAGGGTAAAGCCCCTCTAGACTCCTCCAAAGATGATAAGCCATCATCTTCCAACCAAATAGAAAAACCTTTGTTTAATCCCTATAGGATTTCAAAACAACTCAAGAAAAACTTACAAGCTTCCAATCCTAGGAAACAAATCAAGAAGGAAATTGAAGAAGCCAGTGATGAACTTCTTACCAAGATCAATCAGCAATTAAATCTCTACAAGTTAGTTATTCCTGAATCACCTAAAACTCCACCCTCTATAACTTCATCCACTAAAGCTGTCAATATGATAAGACAATCTCCGTCTATTGGTTCTGAAATCAATTCCAATGATGATCAAAAGATTAACATCAACCCAGTTATAACTGGTCCCAAACTCAATTGGAAAAACCCAACCAAATTTTACTATCCTAGAGCCACTACTCTTGATCTCCTCTTAGAAGAAGGAAAAGAGTCCAATTTTAAGAGTTTTAGTGCCAACAATGTCTATGAATGGAACATAGATGGTGAAAATGAGTATGTCATAACTAAAATCCTCCATCATATGACCATGGTAGCTACGGCATATGAAACATCAAATGATTGTCCAGAAACTATGATAGTAGAAATACTTGTAGCAGGTTTCTGTGGCCAACTCAAAGGATGGTGGGATAATTATCTCACTGAAAATGAAAAACATTCAATTCTTAGCGCTATCAAAGTAGATTCTGATGGTACTCCAATTTTAGAAAATGAAGCAATGATCCCAGATGCTGTCAATACTTTAATCTTTACAATAGCTCAACATTTCATTGGAGATCCCTCCTTAATTAAAGATCGATCTGCAGAGCTATTATCCAATCTTAGGTTTAAATCTTTAGGAGATTTTAGATGGTATAAAGATACTTTCTTAACCAGAGTTTACACTAGAGAAGAAAGCCAACAAGCTTTCTGGAAAGAAAAATTCTTAGCTGGTCTTCCCAAATCCCTTGGTGACAAAGTTAGAGAAAAACTTAGGAGCCAAAAGCCCAATTCAGAAATTCCCTATAAACAATTAAGTTATGGACAACTAATTACCATAATCCAAAAGGTCGCACTCAAGATCTGTCAAGATGACAAAATCCAACAGCAACTAGCAAAAGAGAAAGCTCAGACTCGTAGGGACTTAGGTACTTTCTGTGAACAATTTGGCTTACCCTGTGCTAAGAAGCCCAGATTCAAACCCAAACCAAAACACCATTATGGTCCTCCCAAACCTCAATATTATAAGAAAGAGCGTTTTGTTAAAACCAAACCAAAATCTCATGACCCATTTGTCAAGGACAATTACAAGAAAAACAATTCTCATACCAAACCTAAGAATAAAATTGTTTTTTACAAATGTGGCAAACTAGGTCACATTAGTAGATATTGTAGGTTAGAGGGAAAATCAAAGCCTTAAACCTTGACCAAGATATTGAGGATAAGATTAATAATTTATTAATTGGGTCCTCTCAAGAAGATTATTCCACTGAAGAATCTTCTGATCAATTCTCTGAAAACCTCAATCAAATTCAAGATGATGATTTATATGAATCATCTAGTCAGGTTAATGTCTTAACTAAAGAGCAATATCTCCTTTTCGAAGCCATTAATGTTATCCCTGACCCTCAAGAAAAAATGAAGTATCTTGAAAAATTAAAATCTTCTTTAGTGACTAAACCTTCCAAGAGTCCTTTGGTCACTAATAAGTTCAATCTCAAAGATACTTTTAAGAGACTAGAAGAAACTAGTGCTAAGCCGGTTACTATCCAAGACCTTCAATTTGATATCGATAATTTAAAATTTGAAATCAAAGAATTGAAACAAAAGCAATCTGAACATCAATTAGTCTTAGATCACTGGAAAAATAGTTGGTTTGAGTCTGATAACGATGATCAAAATACTGCCAAGTCTTCTTCTGTGGAAGCCCAATCTGAAGCTTCTGTTTCCAATTCTCAAGAAAAAGAAAATCATTTACAAATTAACATAGTTGATGATTTTTTAGGAATAATCAACTACGTTAAAATTCAAAAAATTTATATTAACATTAAAATTCTTTTTGGAGAATTTGTTCTTAAGACCACAGCTCTATTTGATACCGGAGCTGACTCAAATTGTATCTTAGAAGGGTTAATTCCCACTAAGTATTTTGAAAAAACCTCTGAACAACTCAGTACTGCTAATGGCTCTAAATTAAAAATAAATTACAAATTATCTTCTGTTACAATTGAAAACCAGGGTCTTAAGATTGAAACCTCTTTCTTACTGGTTAAAAATTTAAATAATAAAGTAATCTTGGGAACACCGTTCATTAGATCACTTTTCCCTTATCAATCCACTGAGGATGGGATTATTACCCCGCACATGGGACAGTCTGTTATTTTCAAATTTTTGAAAACTCCCATTATCAGAAATTTTGATATCAATCCTATCAGTTATACTAATCCAGCAAAAGAAGATTTGAGTTCTGATTTGCTGGTTATCAATTCAAGAATGAAGTTTGGAAGATATGAACTTCCGATACTTCCAGCAGATTCTAATAAAGGTTTTATTCCTCCTAAAGGAATAAATCTTGACCAGATCCAAAAATGTATTCTAGATAACCTTTGGATATCTAGAGATACAGAAAGTAAACTCGACAGCCTAAACTCTCTTGCAGTTTATTTTTCAAAAATTGAGCAAAAACCTTTAGGAAAAGCATTTTCTTGCTACGCTTTGACTAAAGGTCCAAGTCCTGGTTTATATCATAATTTTAATGATATAAAAAGGCAAATTACAAATTTTGAAAACCCTATTTTCAAAGGTTTTTACAATTATAATAATGCTTTAAATCATTTAATACAAAAGGTTGGATCTAATTTCTTTATTGATCCACAATTTCAACAAAAGAATTTTCAAAATCTCAAACTCAAGGATAAGGTCATTAACCATCCTGAGGAAAATATAAACTCTTCAAAATATGTGAATCATTTGAGTGATAAGAGTTCCGAGAGAATTCAAACATTGTCTAGAGAGAATGAGTGTTTAACTAAAAAATATTCAATTTTGCTTAAAGACTTCAACAAATTGAGGAACTTTTGCAACAATCATGAAGACTTGAAGAAGAAGTTTATCCTACAAACTTCTTTAATCATCAGACAATTAACAAATCATGTGGATTTTGAAGTTAATTTTTTAATCCATAAAAAACTACACGACTCAATTTTCCAAGATTTTATTAATGCCCAAAATTGTCTTTGGGATATCTTTGAAGGAAATACTCAGGCCCAAGGAATCTATGTTTGCCAACCCATGGGACATGTCAAACTCCCTTCCAATCAACCAGAAGATGGTGAAGAAGGACAACATGCCTTTACTTGAATTCTAAAAGCCAGAATCATTCTTCCGTCTTATTCTCCAATTCAATATCAGAGAAAAGATTATACAATTTGGACTTGGTTAGATTTAGGAATGTTATATCAGTTTTGGACTAACGATTCTGATCATCTAGTTTTTGGTCCAGAAAAACTCTATTTGTTTGCATCAACAATCATCCAAAGAGCTGGAAGGGTTACTTTCAAAGTTAAGTCATCACTTCCATCCAACAATGGTCTTTTTCCAATACAAGCAAATCATCATTTTATTGCTAGTACTGCCCCCTTCATTCCACATCTCAATTGGCCAGTACAAAGCAGAGAATTTATTAATTCTTTCAGGTTAAGAAAAGAATTAATTGAAAAAGAATTTCTCCCACCCATAGGATGGACCAATCTGAAGCTTATAGGAGAATCTCCGATTTACAAGTTATGGGCATTTAATCAATGTTGTCCGATAGAGATTACTATGCCTTTCCCAAATACCTATTCTTCATTATTTGAAGATATCAAATATCAAGAATATTTTGAAGAAGACTCAGTGGAAGAAAATGACTTCGATGACGTTGAACTTCACAATCTCCAAAACAGGATGGAGCCATAAAAAATGGCAACACACTATCTTGGAATCAATCTTTCCATCAATCCAGCTACCAAACAATAGACTGACGATCAGACTACTTGAAATTGTCCAAACTTTGCAGTAATATTACGTTGCTCAAAAAAAAAAGTCTGACGGTTAATGTAGCACTTTACTGTAGCGAAAGCGCATTTACAGCAAAAAGTCTGATAGTTACTGTAGCACTTTACTGTAGTGGAATAGTAAAAGTGCTTTACTGTAGCGGAATAGTGATTTTTATTTTCCGATAAATATGATACGTAGGTTTCATTGTTAGGTACCATTTAAAATTCTAGTTTTATTTTCTCATGTTCTAGAGAGAGGTTAGTGAGAGAGACTCTATGCTTTTCTCTGTTCTTCAATCTTTGTACTTGCAATCTTTCAATCTAAGTTTCAAGTTTCAATTTCTTTTCCTGTCTTTTATTTTTCAGTTCATTCATGCA
Organism: Calophaca sinica; assembly: GCA_037113605.1. NCBI lineage: Eukaryota > Viridiplantae > Streptophyta > Magnoliopsida > Fabales > Fabaceae > Calophaca > Calophaca sinica. Next base: position 48,800,243 of record CM073734.1, on the reverse strand, counting down.
TCTTTAAGTTTCTGTATAGAAGAGTGCGGATTCCCCCTCTTTGCATGCATATTTAGTTTTCGTCATTTACTTTCAGTTTTTTACTTTTCTGCAAACACACACACACTTATGCATATTTAATTTTTGCAAGAAAGAGTGCGCCTACCCTTAGCTCATGCATTTTTAATTTCTGTCTTTAAGTTTCTTGCACTTTATTTCTGTTCATACTCTTGTTTATGTTTTGAGCAGTCTGTCTGCTTCCTACTTTCCATTCAGTTTTTCCCTTTAATTTTCCTCTTCTGCTTCCGACCCCCTCTTATATATATATATATATATATATATATATATATATATACAGACATATCAGGACTGCTCTTAGGCGTAACATCCTAATTATGTCATAAAGTTTGGTATAAATCAAGTTTAGCAAAAAGAAATAAGTACATACCAAAATATCAAAAGACTGGCCTCAAGCCTACATATATATATATATTTTTACAGACATATCAGGACTGCTCTTAGGCGTAACATCCTAATTATGTCATAAAGTTTGGTATAAATCAAGTTTAGCAAAAAAGAAATAAGTACATACCAAAATATCAAAAGACTGGCCTCAAGCCTAGATGTACAACCCAAAACCTGATCATCAACACTACCCGGCCCAACAAAATACAGAGGTTTAAAAGAAAAACAACGCTCAAAGTACAAGGACCTCACCAAAAGAAAACACTCTATCCCAACTGATCAACTTGTTGACGTTTGCCGGAGGGCTCTCCGACCTCGTCAAGATCCACTAAGTAACCCGAGGGATCCTTCTCCTCCTCACTAATAACTATCTCCACCAAATCCACTGGTGACCAAGCTCAACTCACCTGATACTTCCCTTTCCTCTTTGAACCAATCGGAGAAGAGGGAACAGAAGAAGGCGTATAAAAAGGTGAGGGAGAATGTTCTGGCTCATGCACTGGCGCCTCCGCAGTAGGTGCTTCCAAAGCAGGTGAAATGTCAAACACTGAAATAGGATCTGGCAAAGGAGTAGAAGTATCCACAGGAGAAGAAGGAGATAGTTCGCACAATTGCATCCTGTGTGGTAACTCACTCTTATGTAGAGAGTGATACGTACGAGCTCCATGTCTAGCAGCGGTATGGTCTCCTCTAGATGTCTCGACTCCGCTCCAATCATGTTCCACCATGGTCTCCAAAATCTCTTAAACGGTAGGTAGAATTGCATAGTAGTATTCCGACTGTGTTTACTCACAGGCTCGTGGTTCTCTCCATATATCGTCGTTACCACCCCTTGTTAAGTGACTTGTTAGGAGACGGGGTCAAACTCCCAACACTTGTCCTTATGACCGTCAGGAAATTCAAATCTTTTGCTCCTCGAGCGATGCAATGGACGGTCCAGAAACATCTAGATATTGCATCCAACACAACCAGAAAAGAAAAAAAAGAAAGCAAGGGTAAATCACTAGCTTCAAGAGTTTATTGCAAGCTATTCATGAGTACAGACATTAGCATGTATACATTATCAAGTACATAGAGTTCACATAAGCAGCATACCAGACCATGTTTCACAATTCTATATCAAATAGAGCGCGTATGTCACACAAAATTTCATATCACATCATCAAGCATTTAAGTCAACCAACAGTTAAGATGCATGGTATGTGTTAGTAAACAATACAAGTATGCCATGATTCTGTTTATGAGCACTTCCAAAAATTTCCATACAAGTGGAACAAGTGTCCTATACCAGTAGGATAATGTCACATCCCAGATGCGAACGTTTATGGTCCCAGACCATCTAACATACACGGTGGTTCAATTGTTAATGGCACATCCCAGATGCAAACATTAACAGCAAGCAGTAACGCCACATACTTAGAGGTGTACGTTCCGAGTCATCCAACTGGTAACATGCATACTGGGCATTCTACAGGTAACGTCATATACTTAGAGAGGTGTACATTACATTTACCCAACACTAAGGCATTTCGCACTTAGGCCCAAGTATATCCCATGCTTCATGAATATGAATGCAACACAACAATAGTATAACCGCACAAAATTCCATTTGAAAAATAACATATACTTCTCAAAATATTTTTGAAACAACATATTCGCCTATATAGAGCATACTAAATCAAAACTCATTTTCTAAGTCGATAAACCAAGTATAAAATCATTTTAGATAACCTTGGGCAACTGATTTTGCCTTGTTCCTTACCACCTTACCATCTTCATCAAGCTTGTTATGAAATACCCATTTTTTCCCAATGGCTTGCTTATCTTCTGGAAGAGTAACGAACATCCAAACATCATTGTGTTGGAATTGATTAAGTTCTTCTTGCATGGCTAAAATTCATCCTTCATCTTCTAAGGCTTCATTAATTGTTTTAGGTTCCAGTTCAGAGAGTAGAGCGAGATAAGTGTGCTCTTTAAAAGAGGATCTTGTTCTCACTTTGTCTCCTAGTTCCTAAATGATTTGATCTTTTGGGTGATGTGTTTTGAAGTGCCAGTTCCTTCTGGTTTCAGTTTCTATCTGGTTTGATGCTTGCTTCTGGTGAGAGTGCCAGATGATGACTCTGTAGGCATTTCACTGGTTCCTCCAATGTCTATACCTAAAAATAGCTCATCTAGCTCTGATATGTTAGTGTCAGGCTTCTTATAATCAAACTTGACCTGGATTGATTCTTCCACTGTCATAGATTCTTTGTTGTATACTCTAAAGGCTTTTGAGCGTTCAGAGTATCCCAAAAAGATACTTTTGTCTGCTCTGGAATCAAACTTACCAAGTTAATCCTTAGTATTCAAAATATAACAGATACATCCAAAAGAGTGAAAATATGATAGGTTGGGTTTTCTTCCTTTCCACAGTTCATATGGAGTCTTTTTCAAGATAGGTATATATATATATATATATATATATATATATATATATATGTATATATATATATATATATATCTTGAAAGTGTCTTACAATATTTGCCTCATTGATCATGGTTCTGGCCATATCTTGAAGAGACCTATTCTTCCTTTCTACAACACCATTTTGCTTTGGTGTTCTAGGAGAGGAGAAATTATGAGAGATACCAATTCCTTTTTCATTTTGCACAGATTTACAGAAGGCAGAGAATACCTTGAATGACTCATCCTTGTGGGCAAGAAATTTAACCCATGTCCATCTAGTGTAGTCATCTACAATGACTAGTCCATATTTCTTTCCAGTCAAAGAGGTTGTCCTTGTGGGACCAAATAAATCAAGGTGCAAAAGTTTAAGTGGTCTAGAAGTGAAAACAACATTTTTAGAATGAAATGAGGTTTTAACTTGTTTCCCTTTTTGACATGCCTCACATAGAGCATTATTTGGTATTTAAGATTTGGTAAGCCTCTAACAAGACAGTGCTTGTTTAACTTTGAGATTAGTCTCAAGCTGGCATTACCTAATCTTTTGTGCCAATTCCATTGCTCATCATTGATAGACATAAGGCACTTGACATCTTATTTTGCTAAATCAGAAAGATTCACCTTATAAATATTGTTCTTCCTCATTGCGGTAAAGGATATAGTGCCATCCTTTTGACTTTTTACTAGACAGGACTTTTTAGTGAATACAACATCATAACCACTGTCACATAATTAACTTATGCTAGGTAGGTTATGCCTTAAGCCTTCAACATATAATACATTATCAATAAAAGGAAGAGAGTCCTTACCAATACAACTAATTCTAGCTATTTTACCTTTTTGGTTTCACCAAAACCAACAAATCCATCATCTGTATACCTTAGCTCTTGAAACATATGCTTTTCTATCGTCATGTGACGTGCGCATCTATTGTCTAAGTACCAAGACTGGTGTGTTGACTTTGTTGGTAAGCATATCTATTCATTTTCTTCTTCTGATTCTGAGTCCATGTCAGCAACAAGAGTTATGTTACCTTTTTCTTCTGTTTCATCTTCTTCTGAAGAAGCTAGATCCAGATCTTCCCGTGTTGCCATGAGACTCTTCTTCTTGCCTTTGAAAACATTCTTCTTAGGTTTCTCCATGTTGAGTTGTGGATATTCTAATTTGAAGTGTCCTGGCTTCTTACATTCATAGCAAATAACTTGACTCTTGTATTTGCTTTTCTTCTTTTCCTTGGAGCCCTTCTTTTGGAACTGTCTTCTGAAGTTCCCTTTTTTTTTCCACATTCTTTGGATCTTTCTAGATATGAATGAGAGCTCATCATCTGATCCTTCACTATCTTCATTAGAAGCTTCATTTTCTGAATCTTACTCAACTTGTAAGGCTTTAGAAGTAGTAGCTTTATTCTTGTTGACCTTCAAAGCAATAGACTTGCTTTTCTTTAAGGGTTCTTCTTCATTTAACTCAGCTTACTTACGAGTTTTGTTATCTCATTTAAGAGGTCCAACCAGTTAAGAGTACCTACATACATTAAGCGGCATATGTTACCCCATATTCAAAAAAGTAGATGAGCATCGTGTCTTATTAAAGGGTGACAATAGTATTCGTGAATGCTTAGTTGAAGCATCCAGTCTGTGGTTGCCATATGCCTTAAGGAGGTTGTTTGTGACTATATTAATTTTTTGTGAACCAACTGATGTTAAATGGCTCTGGAATGAGTTTTGTAACTACATGATAGAAGATTATCCTTCGACAACCATTGCCATGGGATCAAGTTTGACTAATATGCTATTAAGGCATTTGAATGATCTTCTGATTCAACATGGAAAACACATTACAAATTATGATTTTCCATCATTAGCATTGCAGACAACTCAAAATAATCCGGTGCCAAGAGTTATACAAGAAGAACTTTCAGTGCAAATTCTCAATGAAGATATGCAATCTGTGGAGAAGTTGAATACTTACCAATTGGTTACATTCGATACCATTATGAATGTTTCGAGCAAAAGCAGAGTCAAGTTTTTTTCATGGATGGGCCAGGAGGAACAGGTAAAACATTCCTTTATCGCTTTGTAATCGCAGATTTGAGAAATAAAGGTCATATTGTCTTAGCAACTGCCTCATCTGGTATAGCTGCAACACTATTACCTAGTGGTGGAACTACAAGTTTGATTTAAGATACGTATCAGTAAAGAGCCATGCTCCGTGTGCTCCATAAGTAAACACTCTGATCTTGCAAAGCTAATTATAGAGACAACATCAATCATTTGGGATGAAGCACCCATGACAAACAGGTATGCTTTGGAAGCATTAGACTGTACATTAAAAGATATTCTAGATTTTAATGCTCCATTTGGTGGGAAAGTGATGTTAATGGGAGGGGATTTTCGTTGAGTACATCCTGTTATTCAAAAAGTTACAAAGGCACTGATGATATCTGCATCCATTGTCAAGTATATATGGGCTAGCACAAAGGTCCTACATTTGCGCCAAAATATGCGATCATTGGAAGATTGTGATTTTTTGCATTGGTGATGATGTTTAACCTATTAAACATGATGATATGGTAATGATCCCCCTCCAAATTACAATACCATGGATAGGAGAAGGTTCAATACAAAATCTTATACAACAAACATTTCCTCAATTAGAGTCCCATGGATGGGATGCATCTTATGTGGCAGAAAGAGCCATAGATACACCAAGAAATTATGATGTTGAGAAACTGAATAAAATGATAATCACTCAATTCCCTGGAGAAGAGCATAATTTGTTATCATTTGATGAGGTCAAAGGGGACACTTACAACTTATATCAACAGGAATACTTACACTCCATTGCTCCAAGTGGTTTGCCACCACTTATTCTAAAGGTAAAAAAGGAGCACCCTTGATGTTGTTACGAAACATAGACCCAAAATCCGGCCTCTGTAATGGGACAAGGTTGTTGTGTCGTGGTTTTTTATGAATATGCTGGATGTGGAGATCCTAATAGGCAACAATGCTGGAAAAATAGCTTTCTTGCCCAGAATTAAACTTAAGACCACCGAGAATGCAGGACTTCCTTTTGTGCTTATTAGGAGACAATTTCCTGTGAGACAAAGTTTTGCAATAAAAATAAATAAGTCACAAGGATAGACCATTCCTAATGTTGGAATTTATCTTCGACGACATGTTTTCAGCCATGGTCAATTATATGTTGCTTTATCAAGAAGTGTTTCTCAAGCTACCATAAAAGCCCTAATTGAAGATTGAAAAATTGAAGGGGAAGATAAGAACTTCACTAGAAATGTTGTTTACAAAAAATTTTGCTATCTCAAACTCAGGTATTGTCCTTTTACATTTAAATTACATCATTAATACATGTTTTTTTTTAAACCATCAATATAGTAATCATATTGCACTAACTAAACTATCCATATTATATTAGAAGACTTATATTATAATTTATTTTCTGATTCAGAGAAAAACTAAAACACAAAGATATTTTCTAGTTATATAAAGAGTTGAGAACAAAGGATTTGAACATGTACTTTGACAAAAAGGTAAGTCATAAGTTAACAAATATTTTTAGGAGGAGACTTTGAAAAGCAATGGAAACTATGGAAGGATGAGCTTTCACTAGCATCTATTCGCCCAGTAGACAACAAGGTTATTTTCCATTGATCATTAACATTTTTATATTATTTCACTATCAAATCAATAATACTCTAAATATCTTTATAGCAGATTCATCGTCTGAAAGTATGCTCTCCTGATTGAGGTTTCACGGTAGTAGCAGATAAAATTCAACTTTGGAATATGGTTAAAAGAGAATTATTGGCTCAAAGGGTTTATAGGTAATGTGGCACGATTCCTGTAAAATATTTTATCTATAAGATGTTAAAAAATAATCTTCTTCAACCATAATACTAGTTACACTTATTTTCCAATTTAAATCAATACTAACTTAGTTATTTTTAAATATTAGGAAACTTAAAAATGCAATATCAAGTAGAAGGTGCCACATTAGCTCATTTTAGTTGGAAAAAATATCTGCATTCTTTAGGTTCTTATCTCTTACTTAATTAACCCAAATATATTATTTCATATTTGATCATATACTGAATATATTTACTTAATTAACCCAAGCTTCAAACAATGATTCATCATCAAGTTGTCTAAAAGAGATGATTTCATTCCTCATTCTAGCATTCTTGATGGGAAGTAAGTACTTTGTCAAGAATTTTTCAGCCATGCCATTCCATGAATCTACTGAGTTTGGCTCCAAAGAATTTAACTAAGTTTTGGCTCGGTCCTTCAAAGAATAAGGGAACAACCTCAGTCTAAAAGCATCATATAACACCCCGTTTTCGAAGCGCTACCGTGCATCCCAATCTAATGCTGAAAACATTTGATGCTTGTATGCTTTCAGTTAAAAGTACTCTTTATGTCTCATTTTTGAAAACAGTTTCAAAAAGAAAAAAAATTTACTCCTATTATTAAAACACTCCATTTACGGAGCACTACTGTGCAACCCAATCTAATGCTGAAAACATTTGATGCTTGTATGCTTTCAGTTAAAAAGTACTCTTATGTATTTCGCAATGGAAAATAGGAGTAAATTTGTTTTCTTTGAAACCCTTTTAAAAAATGAGACATAAAGAGTACTACGATTTTCTAAATAATGCAAAAATCAGTCTTTGCAAGTATCAGAGTATAAAGCATCACAATCAATACTTCACATAACATAAAATATAACATAATCGTTTCGCACTGAGGCGAGGTTTTCTGGAAAGAGTTATTACAAAACAATGGGTAATTATGCAAATAACAACGACAAAACCCTAAACTAAGCTGGCCAACAACTATGACTCTTATGAAGAAACCGTTCAGCAAGATCTGAATATAGAGCACTCAGAGGAATCTTCCTCCACGACTCACTCTTCAACACTTCTGCAACAGCAGCAGCAATGCGAAACTCCATCTGATGACATCCATAAGAATGTCCAATCCAACAACAGCGCAAGGGTAAATTCTTTGTCCATGAGTTTATCATAGGCTATGTCGCATTTAAACAATATACATATATAATACAACAACATTCCCTTATATACATATACATACTTAATAGACCGCATGCATCATCATGGTATATCAAGCATTGCATGTGAGCAAACAAATCAACCAATAGATTAACAATCAAATCACCACAATATCAAACAACTGCATGTGAGTAGACAATTTTATCAATAGATCAATGATCAGGTCATCACGATATCAAACATTTGCATATGACCAAACAATGCAATCAGTAAATCAACCATCAATCATCACATGTTATAATGTGATCAGTATGTATGCCAGTTCATATGAAAACCTTGTGTATACACATTGCAGCCTAACTTGGGGAAATAATAAGACATCGGAGAAAACTTCCGGCATCGGAGAAAACTTCCGGCATAGGACATCGAAGAAAACTTTCGGCATCGGAGAAAACTTCTGGCAATACATTAATATCGATGCTCCATGATTAGTATGCATCAATCCAAACCTTTCAGACCATCGGAGAAAACTTCCGGCATCGGAGAAAACTTCCGGCATATTTCTTTTAATTTGGCTTGCTCACCGTAGGGAGCGCCTAAGTAATGTTTAATTAATCAATCCGGATCGACGAGTCCTCACTCACTCAACCTAGTGAATTTCCAAATTCAATTTTTGTGTCACACCTAAGTGTTGTTGTGCTCGAAATAACTCTTTGGCTTTGGGTCGTTGGAACCCTAGTTGTGCTAAATAATGCATTAGGGGAAATTCCCAGACGCATCATTCAACTCAACCGTTTTTGCAAATTACATTTGTTTTGCTTTTTAAAAGTACATCTTACACAACGTCTAACCCCTTGATCCATAAAGTGTGTTTGTACACTGACTTATTTTAAAAAGATGCCTTTAGTTGACCGTCAAAACATTTCTCGGCTCATGGAATCACATCAGACTTACCATTATAAGTCGTCAAACTAATTACAGTCGATCAACGCATTATTAATTAATCCATTATCGTCAACAATATCTTGCATATTTCAATCAATATCAAGTTCCATTTAAATCAACATGATTTAAGGCAAACAATGCAATTTACCAATGCCACGCAGAGCCAAGAACATGCTACAGCATTACAGACAACATATAACAATTCATTATGCTACAACATTTCAAACAGCATATAGTAATACTACAAGTACTACCACACAATCAATCAATCAAGCCAAACAACACACAATGCGAAAAGCCCAAACTCATTATGTAAGAATTTCCCTTACCTTGGGCGCTTTAACAATCCAAGCAAGATAATTCCAAACTATCGTCAAGTCGTTCCTCGCACGAACCTTAACAACACAAGTTTCAATCAATTACAACCAAAACTCAAATTTAAAGCCCTTAGGGCAGCCACGGCTTAGGACTTCCTAAAGCCTAGGAATTACTCGACTTAATCCCTAATTGGTTCTATCTAGTCATATGCCATGACACATATTCAAAACATGCAAGTTTTGAAACTTTTCCAAACACTACACACTTAGAAAAATGTCTAACCCAAATTTACCAATTGGAATAGTATTTTACCACATTGAATAGTGTTTTCCCAACTTTGAACCACTTTTTAAAGCATCTAACATGCCACAAAATTTTAGAGACAATTTCATTACAAGTTCAAAACAATTCTTGAAACATACACCAAATCTTTTCCTAAAATTATGTTTCTTTGAAAAGCTTTGCTAAATCAAATCATCAACCATTTTTTTACAACTATTTTAGGCCTAAAAAAAATTTAATATCATGTTCCAAAACACCATAAGGCCCATGGTCTCAAGCTTCCAAAAACAACTCCAAGTTTTCAAATCTTTAAACATCAAAATCTTACAAACTTTGCTTGATCAAAACTTCTTATCATAAGACAACTTCTTTGCCACTTTAATACAATTAAAACTAAGTTAAAACTCACCCAAATAATGTTCATAAACCACTGTTTTTGCAACCCCAAAACAGCCCCAAATTTATTTTTTTTCAACCCACTTTTCAAAACTTTAAACATACCAATCTTTGTATATCTAAAGCCCTAACCAAAAACCAACGTTTAACACACTTTAACACTTTAAAAACAAATTAAAACATCGCCTAAATCATGTTCATGAGACATGGTTCCAGCCCCTAAAAACCAAACAATTTAATTTCTCAAAACTTGTTCTATATGCATACATGACTAGTTTTAAGCATACTAAGCCAAAACCCTCAAAGATCTAACTCCAAAACCACCAAATTAAAGTCAAGATCAAACCCCCTAATAACCCTATGCATTCGGCCAGAACAAGATCTAGGGATTTCAGAATTTTTAATTCATCAAACAAGCTTAATCTTGAAGAAAAATGGTGGATCTAAAGGTTAATCAAACTAATCTAACAAGTTCTAACAATTTCTAAGCAAAAACAACTCTAAATCCAAGCAAATCCTTCCATGGCAGCAAAGAGGAAAAAGTATGGGTTATGAAGCTTACCAATCAAGGATGATGATGACTGAACAAGAAGGAGAAGAAAGGAGTGAAGATTACAAAGTTTAATCACTAAGTTCTTCAAGATCACAAGTTTCTCTCTCAAGAAAATTTTCTTTCTTAACCAACAATGAAGAATGAACGAGCTGAAGTCCAAATGAGGAAGAGGGGTCACGAAATTGATGGGGAGAAGATGGGAAGAAAATTTGATCATTTAGTTAGGAATTAACCAAACAAGTTAAAAACCAACTTAACTAACTACCTATAATTTACAACTTAACCAAACATAATCCAACACATGTCATGGAAGCTTCAAAGCATCAAGTTCAGCTCCCCTAGTCTTATCTCAACTGCCACTTGCCCCAAAATATCAAGATATTTCATTTCGTCGCATTCTCGCTTAATCGGGTGCGTGGTGTTACGCGTATATTAGGGTTTTTGAACCAAAAACTCCAAAAAAAAATCTAATAAATTATTCTATAATCAAAAATTATTAATCAACCAAAATGTCCCTAAAAATATTAGAAGTATTTCTATGAATGTCGCTTTCTCGATTTACGAGCTAAAACGCTACCGTAATGTAGTTTTGGGTGTAGACAATACGCTAAATATTTTTTGATGCCCAAAAATTCCAGAAACATTCCAATAAATTCTAAATATTTAAAAATAATAAGATCTCAAATTTTATAAAATCTGGATCACGTTTGGGCAGGTTTCAGTTAGAAACTCACTCAAAGACTAGTTGTGGCAGAATTCAATTGAATTCTCCCAGCGTAATAAAAACTGTAAATTAGTGAGGATCACTCATTTCAATTTCTCTTGTCATCCAGATATTATACAAATAATAAAATTATCAAGACAAAATCATTAAGAAATAAAAGTCATATTAAATATGACATAAAACAAACAATTTAACAAATAATTAAACATCGAAAATCTAAACTGTGACTTGAAAATATCTATTAAATGCTGAAAATTATTTCTCTTTCAATAAAATAATTTTCTTTAATCACACAACAATTTTCACATTTTTCAAGATTAATTCATATTAAAAACAGTATACGTCTACACTGTCTCTTAATCTGAATTAATTACTAAAACAGTAAATTGTTTACAATAAATCTTTATAGTTCTTCGTACTTTTAACAAACCATTGAGGTGATCAATCTCTATGATTTATTTTTAAGTAGTCAGAACTGTAAAATAATTTTTATAAAAATTGGGATGTTATACATCATCAGTGACACCTGAAATTTTGAAATTGCTAGCCACTTCAAGGAATTGTGTCAAATGAAGATGAGGGTCCTCTTGAGGAGTTCCCCCAAACTGTCCAATGGTTTGAAGCATTTGGAACATCATTGGCTTGAACTCAAAGTGGGCGGCAGTGATGTCTGGCCTCACAATGCCTGTGTTCATGGTGTTGGGATAAAAAACAGCACAGTCTCTTATGGAACGGTCCCTATCATTGGCCATCTCGATAATGTTAGGCTGGACAATGACATCTTGCTGATAATCATGGTTGGAATGCTCAGAATGGTCAGAGTGCACTGAAGTCCCAGAATTGTGGACTGACATGTTTGCGGTAACTCTTCCCTAATCTAAAAAGCCTTGATTTTGACTTCTAATCCTTCTAAGTGTCTTCTCAAGCTCTGGATCCAATTGATATTCTAGTATGCTCTGCCTTCTCATGCAGAGTTAGTACCTACTGCTAGACAAAAACACATCAAAAATGTAAGAAATCAAGCTAATCAAATTAACTCAACTGAAATTCAATAAAAATTAACATTTTCAATCCTCGGCAACGGCGCCAAAAACTTGTTGCGCGTGCAATATGTGCAAGCAGTAGGAATGCTACTGCTACTGAAAAACACAAGTAACAAGTAACCATAAATGTGATTGTTTAAACAGTGAATTTAAAGATTAATAACAGTTAAAAAAAAGTAATTAAATGAGGTGAAACGCAGTGGGGTGAAGCAGTTAGGGATACAAATCCTTTGCAAGTTATTTCACAGGTGCAGGAATGCTACAAGATGTTATAGCAACTGGGTCCAGAAATTTTAAAAGAACCAACAACACTGTTATAGTGAATTTTAGTAAGCTAGCATTATCCCTAAGTTTGCATTAGTTAGATTCACATTCAATTAACACCATTCAGCTACCCTATGGGCTTGAATGAATATTCCTATTACATGCAATGTAAATTAATTTCCCAGTTAAAAACTTAATCCACATTAAACAAGCAATTTCCACTCACTAATTTTTTCCAAAATCAGTAAACTAATCTAACTAAGGTGATCAGACTTAGCCAAATTTAATCAACAATAATTTTTGCTTAAATAAAGAGCTGAACATGCTATGGCATTCCTTCCCATAAAAGTACCTTACAAAGTCATTGTACCCTAACTAAAAGAAATTAGCTCATGGTGAGCATGGACATAACAAAACAGAAATTAAGCTTAAAAATATAAACCATTACATCTATAATCCCATTTCAATAGTAAAGAAACGAAGCTAAAGAATGAATATGAAAAAGTTAGCTAGTAACTCTTCCAAGTGTTGCTTCTTTCTTGCCTCAACTTTCTTCTTCTCTTCACAGTTTTCTGCTTCAAAAACCAGCTCCAAAATGTGCTTCCATGGAGGATGGAGAGTTGAAGTAGGGGGTTGAAAATGGAGTCTGGCAGCTAGACTGTAGGGAACAGAGGATATTCAAAAAATTTTGTCCTAGGGTAATGTGTCCAGCTTGCTAACTTCCCCTCTTTGGTTGCTTTTTGTATCAAGGCCCTATTCTCTTTCTTCCAAAGGCCTAAAAGTGAGCAATACCTAAAAGGTAAAGGGCCCATCATCTTAGGATAGCTGTCCTTAAATTTCAGTGCCTAGGACCACACACTTTGTCTTTCCTGGTACCAACAGTAACAATGCTCAGCTGATGCTTTGCTATCCTATTCACGCACAGATGCTACAGCATGTTGTAGCAACTTGTCCTGCACTTGATTTTTAAAATCTGCACACTTGGGCAGCATATTAATCACACCAAAATGGCACTTAAAGAGCCATAATCAACAACTTTCATGAATTAAACCCCTTCATTCCACAAATTGCTCTTAAAGCAAGCTTAAGACATCATAAACACTCTTTGAACTTGCAATATTCAAGCTTATAAAGGCTAAATAACTTTTATTTATAAGAGTTATTACACTTCCAAACTTGAACCATTGCTCGTCCTCGAGTGATGAAAAGAAAGGAACACAAGACTCAACAATAAAAGACTCAACAGATCCAATGCTTTTGGACAATGAAGATCAATTCTCAAACTTAACACTTTTTCAAGCAAACCCCCTTGACCCTAAGGATTCTTGTTGACCCTAATCATTCAAATCGTGTGTATGCCATCCTGTTTATGTTGGAAATTTCTCAAGATACCCCCAAGAGCTAAGATCATCCCTTCACATCAAGGCATTCCTCACTTACTTCTCCTTATCAAAACAAGGAAGCAATAGGCCATAATACAATGAAACATGGGGGACATGCATTTAACTTATACAAAACGATGACTTGCCTCACATATGCATTTTCTTCTTTTTTTTCTTCTTTCTTTTATTGCCTTTTTCTATTTTTTTGGGGGGGGAGGCATTTTGCCTTTTGACGCGAATAGCAACACTTGGGGTGAAACTACCCAGTTACTCAGCAAAACGACCTTTATTCTTACTTTGTTTTTAGCTTTTTCAATCATTTTCTTTTTAGAACTCATAAGGCAAGTTTTACAATCATTCATACCCTCCCCCAAACTTAAAGGTGTGCCTAGTCTTTTCATTTCTTCAAATTTGAAGTAAGTTCAGTCAGCCCCTAAGTGTTGGGCCTCACTTTTGCTCTCAAGTTTCTCAGTACTAGTTCTTTCATGCACAGGGTATGTGTGGGAATAATAGGTGTAACAATCCTCCTAGTTTTCAAGGGTTCCTAGCACCATACAATTTTTTATTCATTGAATTTCACTTCAGTGTCCTGAGCCTTTTTTTTAACAAAAACATATTACTAACAACTCCACCTCACCAATAACATCCCATTTTCGCAAAAAGGTTTTCTTTGAAACTAGCAGTGTTTTTTTTTCACAAGTGTAATACTTTAGAACGACAAACAACAACCACTTTTAAAGTAGAACATAACCAACATCATATATATATATATATGCATCATAGTAGTGTAAAGGATCAGAGTATTTCGCACGCAGACGAGTTCCAAAATATACACAAGTACATACTCAAAGTAAAATACATCAGTCATATGAAAACCCTAAAACCTAGAGTTGACTCATATCCGTGATGCATCCTGGTAGCTCCTGTCAAAGAACTTAGGCCCAAAAGTCATATTGTACAATATACTAACTAGAGTCTAACCAACTGACTCTATCTAACTATGTTGACCCATAAGTAAACCTGAGACGCTTGCGAGGGGGAAACCCCGCATGGAAGGTCATCGACTCCGAGCTAGCAGGCCCCGATGCCTCTGAAGGATCCTCCTCCTCCTCCTCCTCATCCTCACTATCAATCACTACTCTATTTCTCGCCGTCCACTCCCTAGTGGTCCTACACCCATTGATTGTGTCTTCGGTAGTAGGGATGGGGGCAAGGGATAAGAGCAGTGAGGGAAGTGAATGCAAAATGGGGGAGGACTACCTTCAGGTGCAGCAGGTGTCATCAATGAAGCTGTCAGTATAGCAGAAGTAGTAGCAGTGACGATGGGTGGAGTGTCAGTCGAAGGTGGATATGCACTCGAACTCGGCATCATGGATGGATGTGCAGGGTCCATATACGAAAATATCCCAGCAGGTACAGAAGTAGAAGGTACAGGAAGTAGACTAGGCGGAACATAAAACTGAACTCTCTTATTGCTGAAACGTACAGCCGTAGAGAATTCTCCATCCTCGTCGGTCTCGATCACCATTCCTGAATGAGACAATCTTCCAGAAACGGGATCAACAGACCACGCTGATGGTTCCTTCCCCTGAGGGAATTCATACGTCGTCACCCCTAGAAACCTCATGGGGATCGGCATCATCTAAGTAGCGAATCCAGAGCAAGATCATGAAACAAAATAAATGCAAGGGTAAATTCTTTGTCCACGAGTTTATCGTAGGCTATATCGCATGCAAGCACTATACATATATAATATAACAACACACTTTTATATTCATATACATAATTAATAAACCGCACGCATCATCATGGTATATCAATTATTGCATGTGAGCAAACAATTCAACCAACAGATCAACAATCAAGCCACCAAAATATTAGATTCATCAAACAATTTATCACATATCATAAATGTGGTTAGCCATGCATGCCAATGTAGTATGACAAGTTGTGTATACACCTACAGCCTTAATAGGTCAGAAGTATGACGAGGAATTTTCCCAACGTCCGAACAATATAGCCATACATTAGGCTTGCCCCAAGTTAGGCTTGCCACACATTAGGCAATGCAGTGTCAACTCGTCTTTTGAAGTCTTTAAGACAAATCAAACGCTCTGAGTGACATGAAAACTCGTCTTTTGAAGTCTTTAAGACAAATCAAACGCTCCGAGTGTCGATGCTCAATGGTCAGTATGCATCCAAACAAATTCTTCAATATGGCATGCTCACCGTAGGAAGCGCCCGAGTAATGTTTTAATTAATCAATAATATTTTTCATATTCTAAATCAATACCAAGTTCCAATTGAATCCAACATGATTCAAGGAAAACAATACAATTCATAATGCCACGCAGGGCCAAGAACATGCCACAGCATTTCAGACAGCATATAACATTTTATCATGCTACAACATGCTACAGCATTTTAAAACAGTACACAGTAGTACTACAAGTACTATCACGCAATAAGTCAAACAATCAAGCCACACACAAGGCAAAAAGCCCAAACTCATTATGTAAGAATTTCCCTTACCTTGAACAAGCTTCAGATAAGGAATTTCCAACACGTCACCGAAACATACCTCGCTCGAACCTTAACAATACAAACTTAACCAAATTAGAACCAAAAACCCAATCCTAAGACTTTAGGGCAGCCACGGTTTTAAGTCCTAAAAGGTCTAAAATCTTGCTAATTTAACCCTATTTGGATCACACCTAATCATATACTATGTTACAAGTTCAAGGCAAGCAAGTTTTGAAACTTCCATTAACTCCACATACTTAGAAAAGCTTAAATCAAATCTTACCAATTGAAATAGTGTTTTTACCAAATGGATAGTGTTTTGCCAACTTTGAACTACTTTTAAAACTATAGCACATGCCATGAAAATTAAAGAAATAGATTAGTTACAAGTCCAAGACAATCTCTGAAGCATAAACTAAACCTTTTTCCAAAAATCAAACTTCTTTGAATTGATTTGCGAAACCAAATTCTTGATCAACTTTTACACTATTTTAAGGACACAAAACAACTTAAAACAATGCTTAAAAGTATCATAAGGGCCACGGTTTTGGTGCCCAAAAACCAACCCAAAGTTTTCAAATTTTCATTTCCAAAACAATTCATTTCACCACACTTAAATCCTTGAACCTTAAACCAACTTCCTCAACACTTGAAACTCTTTAAAAACAATTTAACACATCCCCCAAAACCATATTAGAGCCACGGTTTCAGCCCCACTCACAAGCAAATTTATTTTTCCAAAAACCTGGTAAACATGCATATATGATTAGTATCCAAACATACACCTAATAAACCTTCAAGACTAACTCCAAATCAACAAAAACAAGTCAAAAAGAAGGCTTAGCACAACCTTATAGGTTCGGCCAGAATAGAGGTTAGGGTTTTCCAAACTTTAAACATCAA
This sequence comes from Calophaca sinica, assembly GCA_037113605.1. Taxonomy (NCBI): domain Eukaryota; kingdom Viridiplantae; phylum Streptophyta; class Magnoliopsida; order Fabales; family Fabaceae; genus Calophaca; species Calophaca sinica. The sequence continues at coordinate 48,782,997 of CM073734.1, read as the reverse complement.
GAACAAAGCTAATCATGGAAGAAAACAAAGGGCTTTATGGTTAATCATGCAAATCTAGCCAAAACAAACACTTTAACTCAAAAACAACTCTTAAATCCTTCAAAACCCATATCATGGAACTCAAAAGACATAAGGAAAGGATCATAGAGATTACCAAGAGATTTGATGATGATTGAACAAGGATTGAGAAGAAAGGAAGCAAAGGTGCAAACTTGATCACAAAAACTTCCCAAAATCCAAGCTTTCTCTTTCTAGAAATTTTCTCAAGTTTTTTCTCTCTAATGGAAGAAAGAAGGCTGAATGTGATTAAGGAAGAAGGCCACGAAATTTTTAGGGACATGGAAGGAACAAAATTGATCATTTAGTTCGAAACTAACTAATTATGTCCTAAACTAACTAAACTAACTGCCTACCTTTAACTTAATCACTAATCACCACTTGACACTTGTAAAATGTAACACCGGTAGTTTTACTACGGCTTAATTATCGCTACTGTATTGTAATTCCCTGTATTACGCATTAATATGCATAATTAATATTTTGTGTGCTGTTAATCAAGTGGATGAATTTAACTAAAATGAAATTATATTTGGGACTTAATATATTATATTAAGTCACAGTTAAATTTTCAGTTCAAAATTCCACAGTTTTTCGGTCGCGTTTTGAACTACCCTGGTAAGTTTTTGCCCGATTGAAAACTCTAATTCAACCCAAATATTTAAATATTTAGGAATTTGATGTTTTATAATATTTCTGATTTATTAGAATTTTTTTGGCAATTTTACTTAATTTTTTAATAATAATGTATTTTCTACGCGCCGGAGACGCGAGACACGTGAAACCGAACGTGCGACGAAACTGGAAGCTGAGAAGACCTTGAGGGAGGGGCGAAAATCAGAAGATAAAAAAAGGGATTAGATTGTGGTAGATTTTAAGTTATGACACAAAGAGATAGTGATGTGATTAACCTACCAAAAATGTTAAAGTTTAGTTCTATTTATGGTAAGAGTTAGTAAGGTCTTTGTGCTAGCTTGCACCCATGGATTTGGCCAAGATTTCCTCCTCTCCTTTTCAGGTCATCTTGGTCGAATCATGCAGCTGAATTGGAGGAGAATTCCACTCCTAACTCATTCACCAAAATCTTGATTTCATGCATGATGATTTCCTATCTTTTCCTAGCTTCTCCTACCATCTCCTAAGATCACTTCAACACCAAATCTCCTTCTTTTTAACATCAAATCTCTTTTTTTGCTGGCTGGAAATCAGCTCCTTTAAGTGACCAAATCCATCACTTTTCTTGTGTCATTTACTAAGCACAAAATGAGGAACTCAAGGGTAATAACGATGAGATCTTTTGACTAGTCTTTAACCACTTGAGCAAGTAAAATTCTGCCCTTCCCACTTCAGTTTGGCGAGCTCCTCAAGGCCTATATAAGGCCAACAACTTCAGCTCATTCACTTCATTAAGTTGAGAAAAAATAGTGGAAGAATAGAGGTAGTTGGAGAGAGTATTGAAGTTGTTTTGTTCAAAAAAATTCTGCACTTGCTTTCTTTTTTTCAAGCTGCGACCAGCAGCTCCATTGGGTAAGAAACACCATTCTTCTTCCTTCTTAAGCTCACTTTATAACACTAGTAGTTGACCATGATCCCTACTTAAGTTATTCCAAAGCAAAAGAAAGATTTTATACTACTTGTATTGCCATTTTCCTTCCATAGTTCTAGTTACTTAAGCATGTGTTTTCTTTTAATTTCAAGCTTGATGAGAAGCCAAGAACATAGATGGATACATATATATATGTGTCATGAATGGTCTATGTAAAGGCTTGAGAGCATTTCTTGAAGTTGTGATTTAGGTTTTGTAGTTCTAAAAACTAACATATTGGTTAATATTACTATCAAAGTTTTGTAAATGAGTTAATAAAATTTTGAACCTTGGAGAAAAGAACTCTACTACATCATTAGTAATATAGTAATAAAAAGGTTTTTGAAACAACAAAATATTTTCTTGTTGCTTCTTGTTGACCGCCCCTTTCTCCATTTTGGGGGTAAGAATAAAAAATTCCCTCCTTACCTTCTTGAATACCATGAGTAGAGAAAAATATGTATATTTTAAAACTCCATTGTTTGGGCTATGATCTAAAAGAAAGCCTCACTTTGAATGGGTGAATAATCTACTTGATGAAAGGATGTAACCCATGACAAGTTTCTTACTGCTTTCATTCTCTTATCATAATTTGTTGATAAAGGGAATGGATATTTAAAATAAGAAAGAATAATCTAGGCATTTTATGGCCTTGAGGCCGTGAGCTCCACTTGGAGAAGGAGACAAATTCTTCATTTGATTCCTTGTTTTCTTGATAATAAAGAATAATGTTTTTTTTTTATAGTTAAGTGATCCTACACTTTTTTTTGAGAAACAAACTCTCCTTGCCCTTTCCTTGTAGAACCGTGGCCATAGGGTAGGGATTAGGACACTAGGTTGGGTTTCTAACTTAGCTAAATAACTTGATTGGTTGAAGGTGTGAGAAAGTAAACTTGTAGAGCAAAATCGTGCGTTGGAAGGAAAGCGTCTACGGTAAGGGTAACTCTTAGATATTGTTAAGAATTATGTTTTATATATATGTTATGAGTAAGGGCTACTTCTAGATATCTCTAGGCTTATGTTTCATATGCTTTATATGCTTGTATTTTACATGCTTATGTTCCATATGCTTATGTGTAAAAACATCTTTAAGTGTGTATATTAGTAATATGTGAATGCATAAATTAAGTATGTGACAATATGATGAACAATGTGATGGAATGATTTTCTTGAATGATGCCTTGTGATTATGATTATTATGTTGTGATCATTGACTATATTTGAGAATATATTGTTAAATGACTGTGATAATTTGGGGAAGTGCCGAGAGCACGTGATGTTGGGTTACCGTCACATCAACGTCAAATAAATCTTGGATTTTGAAATAAAAACTAAGAGGCATTTTATTAAAATAAAAGAGACACTTAAAAATAGATCTTTCTAAAACCCTAATTAGTAATGGACTAACCACCTTTTCATTAAAAAGAATTAAGTGAGAGTTAGAATAATTAAATTAATTATTTTGAACTATTAGTGGATTTCCAACATAAATCATTTCATAACTAGTAGGAGATTTTCTAAAGAAAAGAGACTTAGGACTATAAAGGGAGATCTTGAGCCGAAAATATGGGGTTCTAATTAAGGGAGTTAGTACAAGAATAGATGATCTCGGACACTCCGTGTGAGTGATCCCGTCGAGGTAAACTAACTATGATGATAGAGTTGCTTGTTCATGCATACATTGATGCCAGAAGAGATGTGTCGTAGAGTCGCCCAGACCTAGGTGCGAGCACGTACCGACAGTCAAGAGGAAAAATGGGCGTTGTGTCATCAGGGGGATTGCTCTGGGCACAAATCCCTGTGGGGAACAGCGTTTGAGAAAGCCTGGTAGCGGACTCCAGATCTCCTGAGGCCCTTGCGAGGGTGATATTTCGGAATCATGTGCATTGGCATATAGACTGACAAATAGGGATTTATGGTGCATCTTATTTTGGGGACTATTCGTTATGATATTGTGTTATGCTTGCCTATTCGTATATGTTGTCATTATTTATGTCTTGTTAAGAAGTTGACCCTTGCCCGTGGTTCTTTCAATTAATGAATGTAACCCAGACGATGACGACGATCGGTGACCGCTAGTCATGTCGTCCATGACGACATTTGAGTTCCCGGACTCGGGAGCCCCATTCGCCTGGGAGGTAGACCACGCCTCAGGCCAGGTGACGTACACAGGGAACGTGGTCGAGACGATGCATACCGACGGACAGGCTACACACGAAGGGATCACGCGCCGAGAGATGCGGTTTCCGGGGCCCTTCGCACGCATATTAGCTGCTTGGATAGACGCACACCCTGATGGAGACACCTCAGCTTCAGAGGGCATGTCCGAGATTCCACGCCGGACCACTTTTCGTAGCGAGCCTCGGGCTACAGATTCAGCGTTACGCGCTACTCCCCTTAGATTTGTACGGCACATGCGACCTAGGAGGATGGACGTCGGAGCACCCTCTTCTCATGCCGCTGTAGACCCGTCGGGTTCCCCTGCTAGATCCGTATCACCCGTAGAGTATACTCCCTCGTCTCCGATTCCTATCCCTGAGACTACTCCCTCGGCGGATCCTTCTGTATGCCCTCGCTGTGGCCAGGTAGGGTGTGGATCTGGAGGTTGGATCATAGATTCATCTGACGAGGAGGATAGTACTGGGGATGCACCTCTCGATATCCCTACTGTCGACGCCATTGGTGACGACGATGTCATTAAGCCCGTGGTAGACGATATGGAGGAGGATTCGATGGTGGAGGATGAGGAGGAGGAGGAGGGCCTCTATGAGTGGCAGACACCGCCTTTGGTAGTTCATTTTGAGGCGGACCGAGATCACACAGCCTCCCCTGCTGCTTGAGTTAGCGTGTTGATCAGCTTTCTTATGTCGGAGTCTGTCTGTTGTATTTTGGGATTATGTCTGTACTTGTAGTAGTTTAGTAGTCGAGTGAGGCTCTACTTTTGGAGCAGCCCTCTGCGTAGGTGTCTGCCAGGAGTACATCAGATGTATGAGTATTTTGTAACACCCTGTCTCCAGAGTGCTACTAAGTGAACATTCTGACAAAAGTTGGCATTTTTCCGAAAGGTGGAACACTCTGCTCGTAGGGTTTTAGAGAAATGTGGTCCTATTTTTTTTTAAAAGGTTCTTTAAAGTAGTAGTCAGAGTATCACAGCGACTTTTTGAAACATGGCGAAAAATAATTTAAGACATTACATAACCACATTCAATTGTTCCATCAATTCACGTCTAACAATACATATCTTGAAACATGACAGACATTTATTACAATACTGAACAACGACAATTATTCTATAGCTGGCTCAAGACAATACGTTCCTTATTAGATCGCTAGTAGACTCTACCTACAAATCAAGCTAGATGACCATCTACACCGCTTCCTCCTTGTCGCTCCAATCCTTCGTTGTTACGCCATCCGGGTTACAATCATTAATTGACGTAACCACCGCAAGGGTCAACTTCTCAACAGATCATGATAACCAAAGCATAAATCAATAAGCAACCACAGTTTAGACAATTCACAAGCAATAAGCAAGCAACAATGCAAACAGTTCACAAGGTTCAATTCAAAATGCTCGCTCAAGACTCGACTCACGACTCATCTCACGACTCATCTCACGACTCATTTTCTCTCGACTCGACAATTTTTCCGGAAAGCAGACGCCGATCCATCCGCTGAATACCAGCCGTAGCTTTGGGATCCTCGCTCTCCCTAGGTAAGCAGCTCCGGTTCCTTAACGCTGCGACGCCTAGCTAATCCACCATAAACGAAGGGGACCTAGCACCCTCAGTTATCTGGCTCACAGCTCAAAAGCGTCTCGACGACTCGATAATGCTCTCAGACTCGATGAACAATTCGCCGCATACGATATTCAAAGAGTTATACACAAGATTATTCGACCGCATATCAAATAATAAGAGCATGCTTAATATGAAGAAACACAATTCAACAACTTAAGCAGTAAAAGCAGTTGCATGAAGAAACGCAATTCAACGATACAAACAGCATAAGCAATTCACAATATTATTCAATCGCATGTTAAATAATTGCACTTTCAACAACAATGCAGGCGACAATCAAATCATAGAATCCATCCCTGCGCAACTCGATGGAGTTCACAGAGAGGAACAAACAAGTGTGGGGGGTTGGGGACAGCTGCCAACCACTTGCAGACAAGCCCACTAAATAATCAGCATATAAAAAAATAAAGCGAAGGGGTACAAGACCCTCACTTCGAACCCTGAGGTTCTCAGACTTCTTCGCATAAATACTTGGAATTAAATTCTAACAATATCCAAAGTTGCCCTTACACAAAGGCATACAAAAATAAAAGCCTACAATTATCTAGAAGTGCCCTTACCGAACTCCAAGCCACGCGTCCACGTACTCCTGGTTTCCACACTGTACGATCTCGGATCACTCGAGCCTAACACTACAGACAAACTTAGCACAATTCTATAACCTAACTTAAAAACCTTAGGCTCTCATCCTATTCCTTTTTTCTAACCAAGCATTTCCACTTAGAACTTAATACTAAGTTTAGAAAATAATTTACACTTGAATACACACAAATTAAAATTAACATTTTAAAGAATCACCTACACTTGAAAGAAATAACAAACAATTGGAAGAGTAAGGTTTTAAAGACTAAGACTCATTTCCTTTCTAAAACTTAAAACATAAAACCATAACTAGATTTCAATCTCAATAATAATAATATTTGATTCAAGGCTCCACTAGGTCTTAGGATTATGAAATCTCTTTGCACCTTGATGCATCATAGCCTTACATTCCAAATCACTTCAAATTAAATTAAAAATCTTTTCTAAAAACTCTCCAATACTAGAAAATTCCTAAACACACTAAGATTCAATACTTTTTATACCAAACTCAATAAAATCTTTAATTAGGCTCCACTTGGCTTTTAGGATTACAAAGAATCCCATTCACCTAAGTGCTTCATTGCCTTAACCACCCCAAAATCACTTTCACTTCGATCAATCCATTCCCAAATTTTCCCAAACTTATACAACAACTCAAAGCACTTAATTAAAGCAAAGAACACACAAAATAATTTCCTCCTAAGCTCAAAGAGCTCGCGGCCACACCCTTTGTTCCTTTTAAAAAAATTGCAACTTCCAATCAACTAAAACAACCTCATTCAATACTTGATTTCTTTCACAAAACAACAAATTATTTCAAAAACAAAGCATTATCAAAGCCAAATACCCAATCATGACTCTTTTCAAGAATTCAAGGGTTTCCAAAATTCACAATTTCATTGATCCAAAACTAAAATTAACAACTACAACAACAATAGCAACTACTAGGAAGCAAGAAATACAAATTAATTTGAATGATTCACTTGAAGATCACATAACCCCATACCCTTAGGTTATGCGCCCTAGGGTTCAAGCAATTTGGGGAAAAATATGTTCATTCCATCCATAATCATATCAACACCTAATTAAAGCATAACACAAGAAAGGAACAAAAAGGATCACCTCATACACCTATTTAGGAGCCACGGTTTTCAGCTTAGAAAACAAAGGAAAAGGAGTTGATTTTCTACTCACTCACTTGATCAAGATATTGGTGCTATTTAGGAGGTGAAAAAGGAAAAGGTGATGGTGTTAGAAGAAGAAGAAATCACGTCCAGGAAGAGCAAAGAAGAAGGAAGGTGAACTTGGCTTCAAACTTTTCTTTCACCCACACTTGCAACTTAGAGAAAAGAATTAAAATGGAGTAGTAAAAATGGGGGAGGGTTTCGGCTGCACCCAAGAAATGAGGAAAGAAAGGAAATTGAAAAAAAATAGGAGAAGTGAGTGTGAGGGAGGAGGATCACGCTGCACTTAAGAAAGAAGGGGAGAAAAGAAAAAAAAATAAAATAAAATGAGATGATGAAAGTGAGGAAGGGGCTGCGGCTGTTTCAAGGAGAAAAGGAAGAGAAGAATTAAAATCTTGGTCAAAACAAATGTGTGGTTTTCCATATATTAAGCAATAAGACCATGCTTGTCATAGAAAAAAAATTAATCAAAAGGTGACACCTAAACCAAAGCCCATACTTCCCTTACCCACTCTAGTCCAACCTTTTGCCTCATCAGTCAAATGAGTCTCGCCGTCCCAAAAATCACGGCATCGAGTAATCGCGTTAACGATAGTTCGCCCGCCGTTAAATTCGCGAAAATTAATTTAACGAGAAATTAATTCACCGCGTGATAATGTATTCTCATAAATATTAAAAACAATCTAAAACACTCAAAAATAATCACAAGAAGTTACGTTTCGATTTTCATCGAAATCGGAGTTGGTTTTAAATTTTAATGCGAATAAAATTACCCGGCGATTCGAAACGCGACGAAACTTCGTTAGAGTTTTTCGACGATTTTCGAACCATGAATTAATATTAAATATTAATCCTTAAATTTAATTTCATCTTGGTTTAATTCAATCAATTTCTTAGTCAACAAAAATACGCTGCTATCACACACGTCAGAAAACTTAGAATAAGTATAATTGATGAATTCTCCTTAAAAGCCGCATACGTCTACGCTGTCAATTAATTCGAATTGACATCATGAATTATAATTATTTATAATAAATAAATTGTTCAAAATAAGTCAAAATAATCCCACGTACTCTCAGTAAATCATTAAGGTGATCAATCTCTATGACTTATCTTAAGTATTCAGGATTTTATTGCTAAAATCACTTTTCTTAAAAATTGGGATGTTACAATACCACCCCCCTTAAAATAGTTTCGTCCTCGAAACTACACAGATAGCAAAATACGGAAAATTACTTTACTCAAAAACTGTAAAATAATTTGCACATATAAACATTCACAATACTTGTTATTATATGTAGTACTATAATATTTATAGCCACATAATATAGTATGCAATAGTAACAGTTACAAAGCATATAGATATAGCAAACTGCAAGGTAAGCGTAGTTAGTGGGCGAAGAATTCCTTGCGACTGACTGATGCCTCATTCCCGATCACAACATCTGCTCATCCACTATCACGAACACGAACTCGAGCTCGAACACGAACACGAACTCAACTACAGTTACGCGCTATTATTAAGAGAATGCTATCCTATCCACATACGATCATGGTTACACTTAACAAAAATATAAAAAGACCATTTAAAATCTCAAAAGATTAAAATTCTTTTCTCCAATCAAACCTTTTTCTAAAAAGGAAAGATTAATTTCTTAAAAACAATATCAACACAAAGAGTTAAATAGACACAACTTCTTTTTCTCGAGACTCAACCATTCTCATGGACACTAAGGTTCCTTTGAGATTAGGTTCTCATTGTCTCAAAATTATCAATCAAGCTTCAATTGAAGATTAAAAGTACTCTCAAATTTTAAATCAACAACTCACTCACTCTAAAATCCCTTTTAGGTCAACGTTATAAAAAAAATGTATACACCTTTATCAATGAAATTACTAACTATTAAGTGATAAAATTGAAAATCCTGTTTAGTAATATTTTGCACTTGAAAGATGCTAAAGCAAGATAGAAATAACACCTCTAGACACGTTACAACCTACTCAAAATTTTTAGAAATAAACTTTTAACTTTAAACAATAGGAAATTGTTTCCTTTCAAAACCGTAACCATTTCTAGAATCCTACTAAAATTGAAAGGTTTTCAAAACTAAACATTTCCCAAGACTCCACCTTGTTCAAGAACCACAAGAATTTCTTTAAACAGCGGGTGTTTCATGGCCTTAAAATACCAGGTCAAATTAACAACAATTATGCTAAAGCCATTTTCCTACAATTTAAATAAATAAATCAACCCAAAATTTCAAATCCCTAAGGTTATCTTTCTATCATCACTCAGTTCAAGTACAAGGATTACAAAACCAGCTCTTTTCTAAATCGAACACAAGATAACAATACTAAAGATTTTTCTTGGTGAAACATAAAACAACAACCAATTCCACATAGCGTTTTAACAAAGGATTGATAATAAAACCTTTCTCTACCATTCCTATATTACGTCTAATAGAAAACTTCGAAGAATTTAGTTAGAAAAATTTGAAATTAAACCTCACACATAGTATATGTGGTCACGGGTTCATACTTTCGATAATACACACCAAAACTTTTTTTTTCCAAAAGAAAATAAGATCAGGTACATTTCCCAACAAAACAAGATAAAAATAAGGTAGAAGACATTCCTGAATCCGAGACTGACTAGAAATTTTGGAAATTATCTTTTACTGTAAAAGGAGACAAAACCTTCCTAAACTTTTACCACGAAATTATAATTTAACAAAATTGTCTAAAACTAAGAATCATTCTTGACAAGATCATTAACAAACAATATAGGAATTGAAAACAAAAATTAAAATACTTACCTAGAGCTCCTCCAAGAACTCGCGGTGCTAAGACATTAACAGAAGCAGAACATCAACACCCTCAGTATTATCAACATTAACAACAGCTCCCACATCAACAAGTAACAGGAAACGAAGAGGGGATCTTCCTCCGAAATCATCCTAAGGCTCTCGGTTTTCTAAGAGGGAAGTAGAAGGAAATGCAACTCTCCAAGCCTCTCAAGATCCCTCACACTACCCACCACCACACGGTTTTGTATATTTATGACGAGGGTTGAAGAAAATAGGCTTCTGGAGCATGAGTGGCTTGCGACGCACCCAAAGGGAAGGATAAAGGGAATCAATTTTCTTTCCACTCAATCACTCCCCACTAGACCAATTATTCCCCCACTATTTTTCTTTTCGTTCGTGGCCGACAGGGCAACTAGAGGATCACCCAAAACCTCTTTTTTTTTTTTTAAACAGGAGTGGCCGGTCTCGGCCCCAGAGGAAAGAAGGAAAAAGGCTCATAACAAGGTTGGTGTAAGTCCACATCACCCACTAACACTAAGGCTAAATGGAATATGCTCTGCTCCACCTATTATGGACGAGTAACCGGTCACGTAAGGAAGAGAAGTGGAAAATGAGTCATCCCACTATGCTTGGCTCATCTTATAGGATAATCTCCCATGACTTAAAAGAATAAGGATAGGGTTTGGTAAAAATGTTTGGTACTACCCATTACTAGATGGACAAGTCGTCACACACTACGTTACTACCGGCAATTCCCACCATCCCTCTAGATTCCATTTAACTAGGTCAAATGGATCTCACCCGAATTAAATTGTCATAAGGCATTTAATTAAGGCTTGCTAGGAAGAAAATAATCGCGTTTAATATTTTCATTGGAAAATAAGAATACGCTTACACAAATAACAATCACACAGTCAATCACACATATTCGCAGCAGTGCAAGAATAGGCTATTACGGGAACACAAATGTTAGTGGCAAACATGTCACACTCACAAATTCATAAAATACTTTTGATTTTCAAATAAAATACATATCAAAATACTTCAAACATCAATCATTTACATGATCTATATCTAAGATCACTAATATTTCAAAGATCACACTGAGTAATAATGTAACACCCCGATTTCGGAGCGCTACTGTGCAACCCAATCTAATGCTGAAAACATTTAATGCTTGTATGCTTTCGGTTAAAGAGTACTCTTATGTATTTCGCAATGGAAAAACAGGAGTAAATTTTTTTTTTCTTTTTCATATTCTTTCCTTTGAAACCCTTTTCAAAATGAGACATAGAGTACTACAGTTTTCTAAATGATGTCAATTCAAACTTTTGCAATTATCAGAGTATAATGCATCACAAATAATACTTCACATAACATAATCATTTCGCACTAAGGCGAGGTTCTCTGAAAAGAGTAATTACGAAACAATCAATACAAAATCCTAAGCTAAGTCGGGCCGACAACTATAACTCTCATCGAGAAACAACAAGAAGATCAAACACGAAGTACTCAGAGGAATCTTCCTCCATGGCTCAATCTTCAATGCTCCTAAAAGACGGTCGCACAGCCTACCGAACTCCATCTGGAAGTGACATCCATAAGGACATCCAATCCAACAACAGTGCAAGGGTAAACCCTTTGTCCACGAGTTTATCATAGGCTATGTCGCATGCAAACAATATATACATATATAATACAACAACACGCTTTTATATACATATACATACTTAATAGACCGCACACAATCAGCATGGTATATCAAGCATTGCATGTGAGCAAACAAAACAACCAACAGATCAACAATCAAGTCACTACAATATCAACCATTACATGTGAGCAGGCAAGTCTATCAACAGATAAGTGATTAAGTCATCACAATATCCAATTATTGCATGCTCACCATAGGGAGCGCCCGAGTAATGTTTTAATTAATCAATGCGGATCGACGACACCTCAACTCACTCACTCTACTTAGTGAATTTTCATGCTTCCAATTCTTATATTACCTAGGTGAGGTTGTACCAAAATAAATAACTCATTTAGCTTTGGGTCATTGGAACCCGAGTTTCATCAAATTCTTTATCTAGCATGGTTCCATTTCTACTTATCTATAAGCTTAGGCTAGTCATACTACAACCCTCATGCTTATTTTTAAACCAAAATACCTTTAACAATTACTTAGAGTGCAAACACAGGACACAAAGTCCGGTGCTCAATTGCGAACAGCTAGTCTTAATCTCAGATCGTAACTCTAGGCACGTAATGCGAACACTAGGCTCAACTTTTAGGTAAAGGTGCTAGGCACGCCATACGGAACACTAGGTCCAATCCTAAACCAAGAAAATGCATGACGCAAACAGGACATTAAATCCCAAAGACAGACACATAGTCCATATGCTCAATAGGAACACTAGGTTCCCTATGATTTAATCTTTCAAAACTCGATCTTTGAACTCTCTTTCTCTATTCTTATATCACTCCTATGTATCTGAAAATACTCTTTTAGTTCTAGGTCGTTGAAACCCTAGTTGTGTTAAATAACACACTTTGGAAGAATTCCCAGGAAAGAGAGGTGGTGCGAACACTCTTAATTACCAAGTCTTTCCTAGCCGTAATTTCCCAGCGCATCATTTAACTCAACCGTTTTTATGCAAATCGTACTTTTTATTTCAAATTCTTTTCTTTACTATCATTCCATTGAAATTTCCTTGCAAGCTTTGGCTAGTTATACTAAAACCTTCACGCTTACTTTTAAATCAAAATGCCCTTAACAATTTGCTTACGAAATCGTAATCGGCTTGTGGAATCGCATCGATTTACCGATGTAAATCGTCAACCAATAGCAGTCGATCAACGCATTATTAATTAATCCATCATCAACAACAATATTTTCATATTCCAAGTCAATACCAAATTCCATTTAAATCCTACTTGATTCATGGAAAACAACATCAATCATAATGCCTCACAGGCCAACGACATGCTATAACATTTCAACAAAGATATAACAATTCAATAGGCTACAACATGCTCCACGCTTTCATCAACTTCAAGTCTAATCAAATCACTCAAACAAGATTTAAGTCACGCAATACAATTCAATTTGCCACGCAGGGCCAAAAGCATGCTACAACATTTCCAACAACACATAAAAGTACTACAAGTACTACCACACTATCAAACAATCAAACAAGCAACAAACAAGGCGAAAAGCCCAAACTCATTATATAAGAATTTCCCTTACCTTGGGCGCTTTAACAATCCAAGCAAGGTAATCCGAAATAATCGTCAAGTCGCACTTCGCGCGCGTACCTTAAGCACGAACCTTAACAACACAAACTTAACTAAATTAGAACTAAAACTTAGTCCTAATGCCCCTAGGGCAGCCACGGCTTAGGCATCCTAAAGCCTAGGAATTACTTGACTTAATCCCTAATTGGTGCTATCTAGCCATATGCCAAGGTACATATTCAAACCATGCAAGTTTTGAAACTTTTTCAAAAGCTAAGCACTTAGAAAATATCAAAACCCAAAACTTACCAATTGGAATAGTGTTTTTACCAAATGAATAGTGTTTTGCCAACTTTGAACCATTTTTCAAAGCTCTAAAACATGTCACAAAATTCTAGAAACAATTCTATTACAAGTTCAAAACAATTCTTGAAACATAAACTCAAACTTTTCCCAAAATCATACTTCTTTGAATTGTTTTACTAAATCAAATCATCAACCACTTTTACAACTATTTTCAAGCATAAATACAAGTCAAGAACAAGTTACAAAATATCATTGGAGGCCACGGTTTCAAAGCTCCAAAACAACTTCAAATTTTCAAATCTTTTAACATCAAAATCTTACAAACTTCATTCAATCAAAACTTCTTATCAAAACCAAACTTATTCACCACTTTAAGACACTTAAAAACAAGTTCTAACTCACCCAAATTATGTTTAAAAGTTACTGTTTTTAAGCCTCACAAACAGCCCCAAAATTCATTTTTTTTTTTAACAATTTTCCAAAGCTTCAAACATACAAACCTTTATAGATTTAAAGTTCTAACCAAAAGCTAACTTCCACAACACTTAAATTACTTTGAAAACAACTTAGAACATACCCCCTCAATCATATTAGGGTCACGGTTTTGGTCACCCAAAAACAATTCCAAATTTCAATTTTTTTTTCATTTCTAAAACAAATCATTCCATCACACTTAAATCTTTACATCTTAAACCAATTTTTCCTAACACCTATCATACTTAAAAATCAAATTAAAACATCCCCTAACATCATGTGAGAGCCACGGTTCAGCCCCCCCCTTTTCACCAAATCAATTTTTCCAAAACCTTGTAAACATAGTTATATGACTAGGATCCAAACATACAACTACTAAACCTTCAAAACTAACACCAAATTGACAAGAACAAGCCAAGAACAAAGCTTGGGACAGCCCCATGGTTTCGGCCAGCAAAGGGGGTTAGGGTTTCCAAACTCAAAATACCAAAATCAAAGGGATTCATGGAAGAAAATAAGGGGTTATGAAACTATACATGCCATACTAGCCAAAACAAGCACTAAAATTCAAGAATAGTTCCTAAAACCTTCAAAACCCATATCATGGAACCCAAGAGAGATGAGGAAAGATTTATCGAGCTTACCAAGAGTGGAGATGAAGATTGAACAAGAGTGGAGATGAAAGGAAGCAAAGATGCACACTTGAATCTTCAAAACTCCCAAAATCACAACTTTCTTTCTCTAAGTTTTTTCTTCAAGTTCTTCACAAATGGAAGAGGAAAATGGTGCTGGTGTGTAATGAGGATGAGGCCACGAAATTTCAGGGGTAGAATGGGAAGGAAAGGTTCATTTAGTTAGAAACTAACTCACTAAGTCATAAACCAACTAAACTAACTTCCTACCATTTACTAACCAACCAATCACACCTTGACACTTGTAAATGCCATCATTAAAAGCACATTCAGCTCCCCTAGTGGCTAGATACATCTCCCTTAGCCCAAAATATCTCGTGGTCTCGCTATGGCGCGTTCTCGCTCAACCCAGGGTCTTGTGGCGTTTATATATTAGGGTTTTAATAATAAAAACTCCAAAAATATTTCTAATTATAACCCCACACCCAAAAATCACAAATATTCCTCGTGGCATAAGAAAAGTATCTATGTATCTCATTTTCTCGAAATGCTAACCTAAACGTTTAATTAGTAGTCTCTGCCCATAGAAAATACACTAAATATTTTCTGATGCCCAAAAATTCTAGAAATATTACAATAAATCCTAAATATTGGAAAATGCTAAGATCTCAAATTTTATAAAATTTGGATCACATTTGGGCATGTTTCAGTTAGAAACACACACAATAGCCTATCTACTACAGTAATTCAATGTAATTCTCGCGTAATAAAAGCTGTAAATTAGTGAGGATCACTAATTTCAATTTCTCTTATCATATAGATATTATTCAATCAATAAAATTATCAAAACAAAATCATTAAAATAATAGTCATATTAAATATGACATAAAGCAGACGATTAATACTATAACTAAATAATAAAAATCCAAACTATGACTTAAAAATAACTATTAAGTCCTAAAATTATTTTTCATTCAATAAAATATTTTTCTTTAATCAAACAACAATCTTTCACATTTTTCGATATTAATTCATATTTAAAACAGATATCGCCTACACTGTCTCTTAATCAATTAATTGTTAAAACAAGAAATTGTTCACAATAAATCTTTGTTGTTCTTCATACTTTTAACAAACCATTGAGGTCATGACTCTCTACGATTTATTTTCAAGTAGTTGGAACTACAAAATAATTTTCATAAAAATTGGGATGTTACAGTACCAGCCTCCTTAAAAAAATTTAGTCCTCGAAAATTAACTTATAAACCAAAACAAAACCAAAATGATGAAAAGTCATAACTTAATACTAAACATATCATAAATATGAACTTTGAAATTTAATACAACATAATAATTTTTCACTCAATAATCAAACACAAAGCATACATTTTATTCATATATCCTTACTAAAGTAAGGCACTACATCATCAACTTAAACGTTTACCAAACACACATCGCACGCCCATGTTGAAGAAGTCCTCGCGAATGACGCTTTATTCCAATCTACGATCACGAACACAATCACAAACACGGTCACGAACACGCATAAATACGAACACGCACAAATCACGAACATAACCATGACGACATCGGGTTACGGCTACATGCTCACATCAACGAAACTCTAAAACCTTCCAGAACCCGGTTTGGAATCATGAAGACAGAGGAGGATTGCCACGATTAACAACCACAAAATCACTAACAACATTATTACATTCAGAAATGTGAGAGGATCCATCACAAAAATCATCCTAAGGCTCGCGGTTTGCAGGACAAACAAGAAGATGAAGGTTTGGTTTTTCTCACACAAAAACTCACCACACTTCAAACTAAGAATGAAAACAAACTCCTCTCCCCTTATATATAAGTGTGGTTGGCCAAAGGTCAAAGAAAATAAGATAACTCACAAGAAAAGATAAGGAAGGAATCTTATGATTACTCTCCACTAAAACCAACACCAATAATAGACTCACATCCCCCCTTGTTAATGAGACGAAACTAGCAAGAAAGAAAGGAAGGAAAAGTGACCCCTACCCAAAATTCTATTAAGCCCTCAATGTGTTTAAGAACAAAGACAAGGTGGGATAGGATTCTTTAAAATGTCCAATCAATAGTCATCATGCACCATATTCCTTCCCCTAAGTCTCACCTACTCCAAAATGTTCTCTTGACTTAGCCTTCATGGTTTCTGCATCGCACCAATTTGCAGTGTCAGGGTAATCGCGTAATCGGTTGCTCGGTTGGTGATAAATCACGTAAAATAAATTATCAAGAGGAATTTGATTCAACGTGCTCTAGAATATTCACATATAAGAAATACGCTCACAAAATAATCACAATTAATTATACAATAATCATAGTCACATATATTGTAATACGAAAAGTATATTATAAATTTGAATTTTGTAATCTAATATAATAATAACATACGTCACAGAGTTAAAACGCTTACGTGGTTTATACTTAGAACCATGCACACACAATAATACGTATAATACGATAATTATAGCGTCACCTACGGACAATCTCTCTCAGAATCTCGCCCGCCACTCCATTGTGTCACATTTCCTGAGATGAAGTCTTCAGATGATGAGATCTCTGCTCTACTTGGGGTGTAGACACCTTCCGTAGTGGTTGGTCTTATAGCTTCAACATTGTCAACAATAGACTCAGCTCGTGGTGCTTTGCAGTCTCTGGACAGATATCCCAATTCCTTGCAGTTAAAGCATAATCTTCCCTTGGTTGGTTACTGTTACCATTGTGCTCCTCATCTTCACCGTTGAAGTAGTGCGTCTTCGGCTATTGATACTTGTGATTCCCTCTTCTGTTTATCATGTAGACATATCCTTCAGTAGTTGGGCACACAACCTTCGCATCATCCACATTTGGCAATTGATAGTCCTTAAAAATATGTCCTGGCTACTTGCAGTCACATCATAGTCGGTCCTTCAATGAGTATTCTTCAGCTAACTGTTTCTTGCTTCCACATTGATGACAGTTCCACTTCAACTCCTGGCCATTCCCAATAGCCTATGCCACAAGACAATCCTGGCTGTGGTCATTTCCTGAAGATGGAAATAAAATGTTCCTTGTTGTTGTCTTCATCTTTGTTTGGTCCAGATAATCTGGCCTAACTGACCTTCCAATAGCTTGCTCCTCCGTTCGTTGTCTTAGCCAATCGTGTTGATTCTTCACAGTAATCCGTTGTGCGACAGTAATTGCTATTCAGACTATCACTCGAATTACGTGATTCACGTCTAAGTTACAAGCTCTAGAGAGAGACTTGTTCGTCCCGAAGGCATCGAATTTCTACGAAGTAAACTAACCAAAATCCCCACAACAAATTCAATCATCTAAGATGATCGCACACAATTTCACACAATATCACACCTGTTTCAACTAGGAAACTTCACAGACAATCACAAACAAGATTCACATAACCTAGGCATAACAAACTTATACCCGACAATTCCCAACAATCTAGGCCAGCTTAGACAAAGCGGTCCGGCTAGAACCAAACTGCTCTGATACCACTTAATGTAACACCCCGATTTTGGAGCGCTACTGTGCAACCCAATCTAATGCTGAAAACATTTAATGCTTGTATGCTTTCGGTTAAAGAGTACTCTTATGTATTTCGCAATGGAAAAACAGGAGTAAATTTTTTTTTTCTTTTTCATATTCTTTCCTTTGAAACCCTTTTCAAAATGAGACATAGGGTACTACAGTTTTCTAAATGATGTCAATTCAAACTTTTGCAATTATCAGAGTATAATGCATCACAAATAATACTTCACATAACATAATCATTTCGCACTAAGGCGAGGTTCTCTGAAAAGAGTAATTACGAAACAATCAATACAAAATCCTAAGCTAAGTCGGGTCGACAACTATAACTCTTATCGAGAAACTTATTTCAAAGAAGATCAAACACGAAGTACTCAGAGGAATCTTCCTCCACCGCTCAATCTTCAATGCCCCTAAAAGACGAAGCTGCAACAGCTACCGAACTCCATCTGGAAGTGACATCCATAAGGACATCCAATCCAACAACAGTGCAAGGGTAAATCCTTTGTCCACGAGTTTATCATAGGCTATGTCGCATGCAAACAATATATACATATATAATACAACAACACGCTTTTATATACATATACATACTTAATAGACCGCACACAATCAAAGATGGTATATCAAGCATTGCATGTGAGCAAACAAAACAACCAACAGATCAACAATCAAGTCACTACAATATCAACCATTACATGTGAGCAGGCAAGTCTATCAACAGATAAGTGATTAAGTCATCACAATATCCAATTATTGCATGTAAGCAAGCAAATCTATCAACAGATAAGTGATCAATTCATCACAATATCCAATTCATCAAACAATTCATCACATATCATAAATGCGGTTAGCTATGCATGTCAATGCAGTATGGCTTGTTTGTGTATACACTGCAAATTTAAACAAGGTCACAGAGACGAGGAACTTTATTTCCCAACGCCCAAATCAACTCCCTACCAAGGGTATTGCCACGAAGGCTTGCCACACATTAGGCTTTACGCCACGCAGCATGCAAAGTGACAACTCGCCCTTTTGAAGTCCTCAAGACAATCAAACGCCCGAGTGTCGATGCTCAATGGTCAGTATGCATCCAAACAAATTCAACAATATGGCATGCTCACCATAGGGAGCGCCCGAGTAATGTTTTAATTAATCAATGCGGATCGACGACACCTCAACTCACTCACTCTACTTAGTGAATTTTCATGCTTCCAATTCTTATATTACCTAGGTGAGGTTGTACCAAAATAAATAACTCATTTAGCTTTGGGTCATTGGAACCCGAGTTTCATCAAATTCTTTATCTAGCATGGTTCCATTTCTACTTATCTATAAGCTTAGGCTAGTCATACTACAACCCTCATGCTTATTTTTAAACCAAAATACCTTTAACAATTACTTAGAGTGCAAACACAGGACACAAAGTCCGGGTGCTCAATTGCGAACGCTAGTCTTAATCTCGGATCGTAACTCTAGGCACGTAATGCGAACACTAGGCTCATCTTTTAGGTACAGGTGCTCGGCACGCCATACGGAACACTAGGTCCAATCCTAAACCAAGAAAATGCGCACGCAAACAGGACATTAAATCCCAAAGACAGACACATAGTCCATATGCTCAATAGGAACACTAGGTTCCCTATGATTTAATCTTTCAAAACTCGATCTTTGAACTCTCTTTCTCTATTCTTATATCACTCCTATGTATCTGAAAATACTCTTTTAGTTCTAGGTCGTTGAAACCCTAGTTGTGTTAAATAACACCTGGAAGAATTCCCAGGAAAGAGAGGTGGTGCGAACACTCTTAATTACCAAGTCTTTCCTAGCCGTAATTTCCCAGCGCATCATTTAACTCAACCGCTGCAAATCGTACTTTTTATTTCAAATTCTTTTCTTTACTATCATTCCGTTGAAATTTCCTTGCAAGCTTTGGCTAGTTATACTAAAACCTTCACGCTTACTTTTAAATCAAAATGCCCTTAACAATTTGCTTACGAAATCAATTCGGCTTGTGGAATCGCATCGATTTACCGATGTAAATCGTCAACCAATAGCAATCGATCAACGCATTATTAATTAATCCATCATCAACAACAATATTTTCATATTCCAAGTCAATACCAAATTCCATTTAAATCCTACTTGATTCATGGAAAACAACATCAATCATAATGCCTCACAGGCCAACGACATGCTATAGCATTTCAACAAAGATATAACAATTCAATAGGCTACAACATGCTCCACGCTTTCATCAACTTCAAGTCTAATCAAATCACTCAAACAAGATTTAAGTCACGCAATACAATTCAATTTGCCACGCAGGCCAAAAGCATGCTACAACATTTCCAACAACACATAAAAGTACTACAAGTACTACCACACTATCAAACAATCAAACAAGCAACAAACAAGGCTAAAAGCCCAAACTCATTATATAAGAATTTCCCTTACCTTGGGCGCTTTAACAATCCAAGCAAGGTAATCCGAAATAATCGTCAAGTCGCACTGCGTACCTTAAGCACCTAACCTTAACAACACAAACTTAACTAAATTAGAACTAAAACTTAGTCCTAATGCCCTAGGGCAGCCACGGCTTAGGCATCCTAAAGCCTAGGAATTACTTGACTTAATCCCTAATTGGTGCTATCTAGCCATATGCCAAGGTACATATTCAAACCATGCAAGTTTTGAAACTTTTTCAAAAGCTAAGCACTT
Organism: Calophaca sinica; assembly: GCA_037113605.1. Taxonomy (NCBI): domain Eukaryota; kingdom Viridiplantae; phylum Streptophyta; class Magnoliopsida; order Fabales; family Fabaceae; genus Calophaca; species Calophaca sinica. Next base: position 48,762,048 of record CM073734.1, on the reverse strand, counting down.
AGAAAATATCAAAACCCAAAACTTACCAATTGGAATAGTGTTTTTACCAAATGAATAGTGTTTTGCCAACTTTGAACCATTTTTCAAAGCTCTAAAACATGTCACAAAATTCTAGAAACAATTCTATTACAAGTTCAAAACAATTCTTGAAACATAAACTCAAACTTTTCCCAAAATCATACTTCTTTGAATTGTTTTACTAAATCAAATCATCAACCACTTTTACAACTATTTTCAAGCATAAATACAAGTCAAGAACAAGTTACAAAATATCATTGGAGGCCACGGTTTCAAAGCTCCAAAACAACTTCAAATTTTCAAATCTTTTAACATCAAAATCTTACAAACTTCATTCAATCAAAACTTCTTATCAAAACCAAACTTATTCACCACTTTAAGACACTTAAAAACAAGTTCTAACTCACCCAAATTATGTTTAAAAGTTACTGTTTTTAAGCCTCACAAACAGCCCCAAAATTCAATTTTTTTTAAACAATTTTCCAAAGCTTCAAACATACAAACCTTTATAGATTTAAAGTTCTAACCAAAAACTAACTTCCACAACACTTAAATTACTTTGAAAACAACTTAGAACATACCCCCTCAATCATATTAGGGTCACGGTTTTGGTCACCCAAAAACAATTCCAAATTTCAATTTTTTTTTCATTTCCAAAACAAATCATTCCATCACACTTAAATCTTTACATCTTAAACCAATTTTTCCTAACACCTATCATACTTAAAAATCAAATTAAAACATCCCCTAACATCATGTGAGAGCCACGGTTCTGCCCCCCCCCCCTTTTCACCAAATCAATTTTTCCAAAAACTTGTAAACATAGTTATATGACTAGGATCCAAACATACAACTACTAAACCTTCAAAACTAACACCAAATTGACAAGAACAAGCCAAGAACAAAGCTTGGGACAGCCCCATGGTTTCGGCCAGCAAAGGGGGTTAGGGTTTCCAAACTCAAAATACCAAAATCAAAGGGATTCATGGAAGAAAATAAGGGGTTATGAAACTATACATGCCATACTAGCCAAAACAAGCACTAAAATTCAAGAATAGTTCCTAAAACCTTCAAAACCCATATCATGGAACCCAAGAGAGATGAGGAAAGATTTATGGAGCTTACCAAGAGTGGAGATGAAGATTGAACAAGAGTGGAGATGAAAGGAAGCAAAGATGCACACTTGAATCTTCAAAACTCCCAAAATCACAACTTTCTTTCTCTAAGTTTTTCTTCAAGTTCTTCACAAATGGAAGAGGAAAATGGTGCTGGTGTGTAATGAGGATGAGGCCACGAAATTTCAGGGGTAGAATGGGAAGGAAAGGTTCATTTAGTTAGAAACTAACTCACTAAGTCATAAACCAACTAAACTAACTTCCTACCATTTACTAACCAACCAATCACACCTTGACACTTGTAAATACCATCATTAAAAGCACATTCAGCTCCCCTAGTGGCTAGATACATCTCCCCTTAGCCCAAAATATCTCGGGGTCTCGCTATGTAGCGTTCTCGCTCAGCCCAGGGTCTTGTGGCGTTTCGCGTATATTAGGGTTTTAATAATAAAAACTCCAAAAATATTTCTAATTATAACCCCACACCCAAAAATCACAAATATTCCTCGTGACATAAGAAAAGTATCTATGTATCTCGTTTTCTCGAAATCTTGAACCGAAGCGTCGCAATTAAATGATCTCTGGCCATAGAAAATACACTAAATATTTTCTGATGCCCAAAAATTCTAGAAAAATTACAATAAATCCTAAATATTGGAAAATGCTAATATCTCAAATTTTATAAAATTTGGATCACGTTTGGGCATGTTTCAGTTAGAAACACACACAATAGCCTATCTACTGTGAATTCAACAGAATTCGCAGCGTAATAAAAGTGTAAATTAGTGAGGATCACTAATTTCAATTTCTCTTATCATATAGATATTATTCAATCAATAAAATTATCAAAACAAAATCATTAAAATAATAGTCATATTAAATATGACATAAAACAGACGATTAATACTATAACTAAATAATAAAAATCCAAACTATGACTTAAAAATAACTATTAAGTCCTAAAATTATTTTTCATTCAATAAAATAATTTTCTTTAATCAAACAACAATCTTTCACATTTTTCGATATTAATTCATATTAAAAACAGTATACGTCTACACTGTCTCTTAATCTGAATTAATTGTTAAAACAGTAAATTGTTCACAATAAATCTTTGTTGTTCTTCATACTTTTAACAAACCATTGAGGTCATGACTCTCTACGATTTATTTTCAAGTAGTTGGAACTACAAAATAATTTTCATAAAAATTGGGATGTTACAAATAATATTAATAATGATCATAAATATAATAACAACGTCTCCTGCATAATCCAGAATCTCATTTCTTATTTCCCGAAGACATTGATTCTTCGTAGTAATCCGTTGAGCAACAACTGCCATCCCTACCATTTCTTGGGCTACCTGAATCTTCTGATCCATCTCTTGAACTCTCAACTTTAACAAAAAGATCGTTCGTCTCTGAGATACTGGATTCTCACAGGGTCTTACAACCTAGTCAGAACCCCACAACAATTTTGTGTCTCAGCACATATTGTTTTCAATTAAGAAACAATTTCAAACAATTACAAGTAGAGTTACTCTACTTGCGGAACAAGAATACAAGCATGGTTTGACTCATAACAAAGCACATCTTGACACCCAACAGGCTAACTTCTATCCTCCCAATACTTGACCAGCTATAGTTTGCCCAGCTCACAGTCCGGTTAGAACCGAACTGCTCTGATACCACCATTGTAACACCCTGTCTCTAGAGTGCTACTAAGTGAACATTCTGACAAAAGTTGGAATGTTTCCGAAAGGTGGAACACTCTGCTCGTAGGGTTTTAGAGAAATGTGGTCCTATTTTTTTTTTTAAAGGTTCTTTAAAGTAGTAGTCAGAGTATCACAGCGACTTTTTGAAACATGGCGAAAAATAATTTAAGACATTACATAACCACATTCAATTGTTCCATCAATTCACGTCTAACAATACATATCTTGAAACATGACAGACATTTATTACAATACTAAACAACGACAATTATTCTATAGCTGGTCGGCACAATACGTTCCTTATTAGACTGCTAGTAGACTCTACCTACAGTCAAGCTAGATGACCATCTACAGCTGCTCCTCCTTGCTGCTCCAATCCTCTGCTTGTTCTGCCATCTGGGTTACAATCATTAATTGACAGAACCACTGGCAAGGGTCAACTTCCCAACAGATCATGATAACCAAAGCATAAATCAATAAGCAACCACAGTTTAGACAATTCACAAGCAATAAGCAAGCAACAATTCAAATAGTTCACAAGGTTCAATTCAAAATGCTCGCTCAAGACTCGATCACGACTCATCTCATGACTCATCTCACGACTCATTTTCTCTCGACTCGACAATTTTTCCGGAAAGCAGACGCCGATCCATCCGCTGAATACCAGCCGTAGCTTTGGGATCCTCGCTCTCCCTAGGTAAGCAGCTCCGGTTCCTTAACGCTGCGACGCCTAGCTAATCCACCATAAACGAAGGGGACCTAGCACCCTCAGTTATCTGGCTCACAGCTCAAAAACGTCTCGACGACTCGATAATGCTCTCAGACTCGATGAACAATTCACCGCATACGATATTCAAAGAGTTATACACAAGATTATTCGACCGCATATCAAATAATAAGAGCATGCTTAATATGAAGAAACGCAATTCAACAACTTAAGCAATAAAAGCAGTTGCATGAAGAAACGCAATTCAACGATACAAACAGCATAAGCAATTCACAATATTATTCAATCGCATGTTAAATAATTGCACAGCTCAACAACAACAGACGACAATCAAATCATAGAATCCATCCCTCTGCAACTCGATGGAGTTCACAGAGAGGAACAAACAAGTGTGGGGGGTTGGGGACAGCTGCCAACCACTTGCAGACAAGCCCACTAAATAATCAGCATATAAAAAAATAAAGCGAAGGGGTACAAGACCCTCACTTCGAACCCTGAGGTTCTCAGACTTCTTCGCATAAATACTTGGAATTAAATTCTAACAATATCCAAAGTTGCCCTTACACAAAGGCATACAAAAATAAAAGCCTACAATTATCTAGAAGTGCCCTTACCGAACTCCAAGCCACGCGTCCACGTACTCCTGGTTTCCACACTGTACGATCTCGGATCACTCGAGCCTAACACCACAGACAAACTTAGCACAATTCTATAACCTAACTTAAAAACCTTAGGCTCTCATCCTATTCCTTTTTTCTAACCAAGCATTTCCACTTAGAACTTAATACTAAGTTTAGAAAATAATTTACACTTGAATACACACAAATTAAAATTAACATTTTAAAGAATCACCTACACTTGAAAGAAATAACAAACAATTGGAAGAGTAAGGTTTTAAAGACTAAGACTCATTTCCTTTCTAAAACTTAAAACATAAAACCATAACTAGATTTCAATCTCAATAATAATAATATTTGATTCATGGCTCCACTAGGTCTTAGGATTATGAAATCTCTTTGCACCTTGATGCATCATAGCCTTACATTCCAAATCACTTCAAATTAAATTAAAAATCTTTTCTAAAAACTCTCCAATACTAGAAAATTCCTAAACACACTAAGATTCAATACTTTTTATACCAAACTCAATAAAATCTTTAATTAGGCTCCACTTGGCTTTTAGGATTACAAAGAATCCCATTCACCTAAGTGCTTCATTGCCTTAACCACCCCAAAATCACTTTCACTTCGATCAATCCATTCCCAAATTTTCCCAAACTTATACAACAACTCAAAGCACTTAATTAAAGCAAAGAACACACAAAATAATTTCCTCCTAAGCTCAAAGAGCTCGCGGCCACACCCTTTGTTCCTTTTAAAAAAAAATTGCAAACTTCCAATCAACTAAAACAACCTCATTCAATACTTGATTTCTTTCACAAAACAACAATTTATTTCAAAAACAAAGCATTATCAAAGCCAAATACCCAATCATGACTCTTTTCAAGAATTCAAGGGTTTCCAAAATTCACAATTTCATTGATCCAAAACTAAAATTAACAACTACAACAACAATAGCAACTACTAGGAAGCAAGAAATACAAATTAATTTGAATGATTCACTTGAAGATCACATAACCCCATACCCTTAGGTTATGCGCCCTAGGGTTCAAGCAATTTGGGGAAAAATATGTTCATTCCATCCATAATCATATCAACACCTAATTAAAGCATAACACAAGAAAGGAACAAAAAGGATCACCTCATACACCTATTTAGGAGCCACGGTTTTCAGCTTAGAAAACAAAGGAAAAGGAGTTGATTTTCTACTCACTCACTTGATCAAGATATTGGTGCTATTTAGGAGGTGAAAATGGAAAAGGTGATGGTGTTAGAAGAAGAAGAAATCACGTCCAAGAAGAGCAAAGAAGAAGGAAGGTGAACTTGGCTTCAAACTTTTCTTTCACCCACACTTGCAACTTAGAGAAAAGAATTAAAATGGAGTAGTAAAAATGGGGGAGGGTTTCGGCTGCACCCAAGAAATGAGGAAAGAAAGGAAATTGAAAAAAAATAGGAGAAGTGAGTGTGAGGGAGGAGGATCACGCTGCACTTAAGAAAGAAGGGGAGAAAAGAAAAAAAAATAAAATAAAATGAGATGATGAAAGTGAGGAAGGGGCTGCGGCTGTTTCAAGGAGAAAAGGAAGAGAAGAATTAAAATCTTGGTCAAAACAAATGTGTGGTTTTCCATATATTAAGCAATAAGACCATGCTTGTCATAGAAAAAAAATCAATCAAAAGGTGACACCTAAACCAAAGCCCATACTTCCCTTACCCACTCTAGTCCAACCTTTTGCCTCATCAGTCAAATGAGTCTCGGCGTCCCAAAAATCACGGCGTCGAGTAATCGCGTTAACGATAGTTCGCCCGCCGTTAAATTCGCGAAAATTAATTTAACGAGAAATTAATTCACCACGTGATAATGTATTCTCATAAATATTAAAAACAATCTAAAACACTCAAAAATAATCACAAGAAGTTACGTTTCGATTTTCATCGAAATCGGAGTTGGTTTTAAATTTTAATGCGAATAAAATTACCCGGCGATTCGAAACGCGACGAAACTTCGTTAAAGTTTTTCGACGATTTTCGAACCATGAATTAATATTAAATATTAATCCTTAAATTTAATTTCATCTTGGTTTAATTCAATCAATTTCTTAGTCAACAAAAATACGCGTTACCGCGTCACTTAGAAAACTTAAAATAAGTATAATTGATGAATTCTCCTTAAAAGCCGCATACGTCTACACTGTCAATTAATTCGAATTGACATCATGAATTATAATTATTTATAATAAATAAATTGTTCAAAATAAGTCAAAATAATCCAACGTACTCTCAGTAAATCATTGAGGTGATCAATCTCTATGACTTATCTTAAGTATTCAGGATTTTATTGCTAAAATCACTTTTCTTAAAAATTGGGATGTTACATATTTCTTATAGGAAATTCATATGTCAGATGTATTCCTATTTTGATGTTGTATTTTGTAAAACCTTGTAGGATGTATTGCCTCAGGATTTTATATATGTATTCCAGACGTATTTCCTTTTATTCTCTTTGTATGCCATGTTCTGTCAACGCTGTATTTACTCTGTCATGTTATTTGCGAAAGGGTTTTATAAAAAAAAAATTTAACCGTGATTTCTAGCGAACAGTATCAAAACTATTTCATACTTGGTGGTTTTTGTCTCGTAAGTAGCGCCTGGATTTCGGGGTGTTACATTGTGGTATCAGAGCAGTTCGGCCTCACCGGACTGTGAGTTGGGTAGCCTAAGCTGATCAAGGTCGTCGGGTTGTTGTCTGCTTTTGAGCTGTGTCTGAATTGTACTTGTTTGCTGAGTGAAGCATATATGCTTATAATTGCTTGAATTGTTTCTTAATTGAAGCAATGTGTGCCAACACACCTATTTGTTGTGGGGTTCTGACCGGTTTTAAACCTTATAGGAACCCGATGCCTCCAAGATGCGAAGTCCCTGCTGAAGGAATGAACAACCGGAGATGGCACAGATGGCTCAGATGGCTCAAGCCATGGCCGTGATGGCGACTGCTGTTGCTCAGCAAACTGCTGCCAAGAATCAACGGGATTTACACAAACAAGAGAGGGAAGCACGAGCTGCTGAATCAAGGGGATTGGTTTACTTCCGCCGACATGACCCCCCGAAGTTTCATGGAGAAGTCGATCCGGAGAAGGCAGACCTATGGCTGCAGGAAGTAGAGAAGATCTTTGAGGTAATACGTAGCCCGGTGGAAGTAAAGGTGAACTATGTGACTTATCTGCTCCTGGGGGACGCAGAATACTGGTGGAGAAGCACAAGACTGATGATGGAGGCAAACCATCAGGCAATTACCTGGCAGGCCTTTCGGGAGAAATTCCTGGATAAGTATTTCCCAATTAGCGCAAGGACCAAACTTGGAGATGACTTTCTGAAGGTACGACAAGGCAATATGACGGTCGGTGAGTACGCGGCAAAGTTCGAGTCACTGTCTCGATATTTCCTCTTCTTTCAACAGACTGTGGATGAAGGATACATGTGTCATCGATTCATGGAGGCACTCCGTTATGACATCCAAGATTCAGTGCTACCACTGGGAATCCGACAATTCCAGCCACTGGTCGAGAAGTGCAGAGAAGTGGAGACCATGAAGAACCGAAGACTCAATTAGGGAGGCAACAACTCTGGGGGACCAATCAGACAGAACGACCAGAACCAAAGGGGAAAATAACAGCAGAAGAAGCCGTACAATAGGCCACAGGGACATAACAAGGGTCAGTATCGTCCAATGGCTCAGAACTCAGGAGGTGGGAGTCAGTCTCGAGGTGCAGAGGTACGTTGCTACCGCTGTGGAAAGTCAGGACATTTCGCCAACCAGTGCCCCACCAAGGATGACCTATGCTTCAACTGCAAGAAGCCGGGCCATTTTGCCAAAGACTGCAAGGCGCCTAAGGCAGAACCATCAGTGAATGCCGCAAAAACCAACCGCCCGACTGCAAGGGGACGAATCTTCTGCATGAACGGAGAGGAAGCAGAGCAATCTGATGAGCTGATTCAAGGGGGCTGCGAGATCGCTGGTAACCTTCTATCCGTACTTTGATTCCGATGCAACCCATTCATTCATTGCCATGGATTGTGTGAACCGCTTGAAATTATCTGTGACTGCATTGCCATTTGACTTTGTAGTTACTACTCTGGCTGCTAAGACATTAACCATTAACACTGCATGTCTTCATTGTCCGGTGGTCATTCAGAGTAGGAAGTTCTTTGCAAATTTGATATGTCTGCCTTTGAAACATCTTGAAATTATTCTCGGGATGGATTGGTTGTCACACCACCATGTCCTTTTGGACTGTGCCCGTAAGACCGTGATTTTTCCCGACCCTGCAGTTTCTAAGTACTTATCTGCCAATCCCGTCAGAGTTTCCTTGAAAGAGGGGACTCAGGAATACATATCGCTCGCTAGCTTAGAAGTCACTCAGGAGATAGATTTGAAAGATGTGACCGTGGTGAGAGATTTTCCGGATGTTTTCCATGACGACGTACCAGGTTTACCGCCAGTAAGAGACATCTAATTCTCCATCGATTTACTACCTGGAACGGGCCCGATTTCAATAACACCCTATCGGATGTCCCCATCTGAATTAATAGAGCTGAAGGAGCAACAAGAAGACTTGATGTCCAAAAAGTTCATCAGACCCAGCGTCTCGCCGTGGGGAGCTCCAGTGCTATTAGTAAAGAAGAAGGACGGACGGTCAAGACTTTGTGTGGATTATCGGCAACTCAACAAGGTTACCATCAAGAACCGATACCCCTTACCGCGTATTGACGATTTGATGGATCAACTTAGAGGATCCGTAGTCTTTTCGAAGATCGATCTAAAGTCCAGGTACCATCAGATACGTGTGAAGACCGAAGATATTCAGAAGACCGCGTTCAGAACTCGATATGGACATTACGAGTATCTCGTGATGCCATTTGGAGTAACGAATGCCCCAGCAATATTCATGGACTACATGAATAGAATCTTCCACCCGTTCCTGGATCAGTTCGTTGTGGTATTTATCGACGACATCTTGATCTACTCAAGGAGTCATGAAGAGCATGAGGAGCATCTGCGTCAAGTTTTACAGATTTTAAGAGAGAAGCAGCTTTACGCTAATCTGTCGAAGTGCGAGTTCTGGCTCGAGGAAGTCAAATTCTTGGGACATGTTATCTCAAAGGACGGAATTACCGTGGACCCGACCAAGGTGGAAACAGTATTGGCATGGGAATAACCAAAGACAGCATCTGATATTAGAAGCTTTGTTGGACTAGCGGGATACTATCAGAGATTCATTGAGGGTTTCTCGAAGATCGTAGCACCACTGACTCAACTTACCAAAAAAGACCAGCTGTTCGCTTGGACAGAGAAGTGTGAGAACAGTTTTCAACTGCTGAAGAAACGCTTGACGACATCACCTGTGTTGGTCCTGCCACAGCCAGAGGAACCTTACGAAGTTTACTGCGACGCCTCTCATCAGGGACTCGGATGCGTGCTGATGCAACACAAGAAAGTGGTGGCCTACGCCTCAAGACAACTAAAGACCCATAAAAGAAACTATCCCACACATGATTTGGAACTTGCTGCCGTAGTTTTTGCACTGAAGATTTGGAGACATTATCTCTACGGGAGCACATTTACAGTGTTTAGTGACCACAAGAGCCTAAAGTATTTGTTTGATCAGAAGGAGCTCAACATGCGACAACGAAGATGGATGGAATTCCTGAAAGACTATGACTTTACGCTAGAGTATCATCCCGGAAAGGCAAATGTAGTGGCTGATGCCTTAAGCAGGAAAAGTATGTTGGTCTCGACGATGATGATTAAGGAGTTGGAGTTACTGGAAAGGTTTCGGGACCTACACTTGGATGTGGAACTGTCATCAGGAAGGATTAGTTTTGGGATGATCACTATTTCCAGTGGATTGTTGGATGACATTAGAGAACAGAAAGTTAATGATAGGTTGCTACAGGACAAGTGGGAATTGATCGTTGTAACACCGGTAGTTTTACTACGGCTTAATTATCGCTACTGTATTGTAATTCCCTGTATTACGCATTAATATGCATAATTAATATTTTGTGTGCTGTTTATCAAGTGGATGAATTTAACTAAAATAAAATTATATTTGGGAATTAATATATTATATTAAGTCACAGTTAAATTTTCAGTTCAAAATTCCACCGTTTTCCGGTCGCGTTTTGAACTACCCGGGTAAGTTTTTGCCCGATTAAAAAACTCTAATTCGACCCGAATATTTAAATATTTGGGAATTTGATGTTTTATAATATTTCTGATTTATTAGAATTTTTTTGGCAATTTTACTTAATTTTTTATAATACTGTATTTTCTACGCGCCGGAGACGCGAGACACGTGAAACCGAACGTGCGACGAAACTGGGAGCTGAGGGACCCTAGGGAGAGGGCGAGTAAAATCAGAAAATATATGATTAGATTATGTTAGATTTTAAGAGTGACATAAGGATAGGGTGATGTGATTAACTTACCTTAAATGTTAAAGTTTAGTTCCATTTATGGTAAGAGTTAGTAAGGTCTTTATGCGACTTGCACCCATGGATGTGCCCAAGCTTCCCTCCTCTTTTTCAGCCCATATGGGACGCATCATGCAGCTGATTTGGGAGAAGAATTTCACTCCTAAATCATTCACCAAAATCTTGATTTCATGCATGATGATCTCCTATCTTTTCCTAGTTTTTCCTATCATCTCCTAAGATCACTTCAACACCAAATCTCCTTTTTTTTAACATCAAATCTCCTTGATTGCTGGCTGGAAATCAGCTTCTCTAATTGATCAAATCCATCACTTTTCTTGTGTCATTTGCTAAGCACAAAATGAGGAACTCAAGGGTAATAACCATGAAATCTTTTGACTAGTCTTTAACCACTTGAGCAAGTAAAATTCTGCACTTCTAAATTCAGTTTTGGTGCGCCCTCAAGGTCTATATAAGGCCAACAACTTCAGCTCATTCACTTCCTTGAGTGGAGAAAAAAAATAGTGGAAGAAGTGAGGTAGTTGGAGAGAGTGTTGAAGTTGTTTTGTTCACAAAAAAAATCTGCACTTGTTCCTTTCCTTGCAAGCTGCGAACAGCAGCCCTTGGGTAAGAAAAACACCATTCTTCTTCCTTCTTAAGCTCACTTTATATCACTAGTAGTTGGCCATGATCCCTACTTAAGTTCTTCCAAAGCAAAAGAGAGATTTTATGTTATTTGTATTGCCATTTTCCTTCCATAGTTCTAGTTACTTAAGCATGTGTTTTCTTTTTATTTCAAGCTTGATGAGAAGCCAAGAACATAGATGGATACATATATATATGTGTCATGAATGGTCTATGTAAAGGCTTGAGAGCATTTCTTTAAAGTTGTGACTTGGGTTTTGTTGTTTAAAACTTGCTTGGAAGACTTCATTTTGTTAATACTACTACCAATATTTTAAGATAAGTTATAAACTCCAATGAGCTTGATGAAACACATAGAGGCTTGATCATTTCAAAGGTCATGACCCAAGTTGTTGAGAGCAAGGGAACTCCATTTTTTCACTCCTTCTTGTTGAAGAGTTTATGGACTCAAGAACCTCAAAGAAAAGAACTCTACTACATCATTCGTAATATAGTAATAAAAAGGTTTTTGAAACAACAAAATATGTATATTTTGAAACCCCATTGTTTGGACTATGATCTAAAAGAGAGCCTCACTTTGAATGGGTGAAATATCTACTTGATGAAAGGATGTAACCCATGACAAGTTTCTTATTACTTTCATTCTCTTATCATAATTTGCTGATAAAGGGAATAGATATTTAAAATAAGAAAGAATGATCTAGGCATTTTATGGTCTTGTGGCCGTGAGCTAGAGGGAGTGAATCTTCCATTTTTTTTTTGGTCTTGTGTTAATAGTATTACAAGATAATGTTTTTGTAGTTAAATAAACCTACACTTTTTAGTAGACTTGAACTTTCAAATGAGTAAAAATAATGAAAGGAAACAAACCCCTCATTACCATTCCATAGAGGAGACCGTGGCCTTAAGGTAGAAACTAGGGCTCTAGTTTGAGTTCTAACTTAGTTGAATAACTTGATTGGTTGAAGGTGTGAGAAAGTAAACTTGTAGAGAAAAATCGTGCGTTGGAAGGAAAGCGTCTACGGTGAGGGCAACTCTTAGATATTGTTAAGAATTATGCTTTATATGCTTGTAGTTTACATGCTTATGTTTCATATGCTTTCTATGCTTGTATTTTACATGCTTATGTTCCATATGATTATGTGTAAGAACATCTTTAAGTGTGTATATTAGTAATATGTGAATGCATAAATTAAGTATGTGACAATATGATGAACAATGTGATGGAATGATTTTCTTGAATGATGCCTTGTGATTATGATTATTGTGTTGTGATCATTGACTATATTTGAGAATATATTGTTAAATGACTGTGATAATTTGGGAAAGTGCCGAGAGCACGTGAGTTGGGTTATCGTCGCATCAACGTCAAATAAATCTTGGATTTTTAAATAAAAACTAAGAGGCATTTTATTAAAATCAAAAAGACACTTAAAAATAGATCTTTCTAAAACCCTAATTAGTAATGGACTAACCACCTTTTCATTAAAAAGAATTAAGTGAGAGTTAGAATAATTAAATTAATTATTTTGAACTATTAGTGAATTTCCAACATAAATCATTTCATAACTAATAGGAGATTTTCTAAAGAAAAGAGACTTAGGACTATTAAGGGAGATCTTGAGCCGAAAATATGGGGTTCTAATTAAGGGAGTTAGTACAAGAATAGATGATCTCGGACACTCCGTGTGAGTGATCCCGTCGAGGTAAATTAACTATGATGATAGAGTTGCTTGTTCATGCATACATCGATGCCAGAAGCGAGGTGTCATAGAGTCGCCCAGACCTAGGTGCGAGCACGTACCGACAGTCAAGTGGAAAAACGGGCGTTGTGTCATCAGGGGGTCGCTCTGGGCACAAATCCCCGCGGGGAATAGCGTTTGAGAAAGCCTGGTAGCGGACTCCAGAGCTCTTAAGGCCCTTGCGAGGGTGATATTCCGGAATCATGTGCATTGGCATATAGACTGACAAATAGGGATTTGTGGTGCATCTTATTTTGTGGACTATTCGTTATGATATTGTGTTATGCTTGCCTATTCGTATACGTTGTCATTATTTATGTCTTGTTAAGAAGTTGACCCTTGCCCGTGGTTCATTCAATCTATGAATGTAACCCAGGCGATGACGACGATCGAGCTGACCCCGCTAGTCATGTCGTCCATGACGACATTTGAGTTCCCAGACTCGGGAGCCCCGTTCGCCTGGGAGGTAGACCACGCCTCAGGCCAGGTGACGTACACAGGGAACATGGTCGAGACGACGCATACCGACGGACAGGCTACACACATAGGGATCACGCGCCGAGTGATGCGGTTTTCGGTGCCCTTCGCACACATATTAACTGCTTGGGTAGACGCACACCCTGATGGAGACACCTCAGTTTCAGAGGGCATGTCCGAGATTCCACGCCGGACCACTTTTTACAGCGAGCCTCGGCCTACGAATTCAGCGTTACGCGCCACTCCCCTTAGATTTGTACGACGCATGCGACCCAAGAGGATGGACGTCGGAGCACCCTCTCCTCACGCCACTGTAGACCCGTCGGGTTCCCCTGCTAGATCTGTATCACCCGTAGAGTATACTCCCTCGTCTCCGATTCCTATCCCTGAGACTACTCCCTCGGCGGATCCTTCTGTATGCCCTCGCTGTGGCCAGGTAGGGTGTGGATCCGGAGGTTGGATCATAGATTCATCTGACGAGGAGGATAGTACTAGGGATGCACCTCTCGACTGACGCCATTGGTGACGACGACGTCATTACGCCCGTGGTAGACGATATGGAGGAGGATTCGATGGTGGAGGATGAGGAGGAGGAGGAGGGCCTCTATGAGTGGCAGGCACCGCCCTTGGCAGTTCATTTTGAGACGGACCGAGATCACATAGCCGCCCCTGCTGCTTGAGTTAGCGTGTTGATCAGCTTAGTGTTTCTTAGTGTCGGAGTCTGTCTGTTGTATTTTAGGATTATGTCTGTACTTGTAGTAGTTTAGTAGTTGAGTGAGGCTCTACTTTTGGAGCAGCCCTCTGCGTAGGTGTCTGCCGGGAGCACCTCAGATGTATGAGTGTTTCTTATAGGAAATTCATATGTCGGATGTATTCCTATTTTGATGTTGTATTTTGTAAAACCTTGTATGATGTATTGCCTCGGGATTTTATATATGTATTCCAGACGTATTTCCTTTTATTCTCTTTGTACGCCATGTTCTGTCAACGCTGTATTTACTCTGTCATGTTATTTGAAAAAGGGTTTTATTAAAAAAAAAAATTAATCGTGATTTCTATCGAACAGTATCAAACTATTTCATACTTGGTGGTTTTTGTCTTGTAAGTAGCGCTGGATTTCGAGGTGTTACATTGTGGTATCAGAGCAGTTCGGCCTCACAGGACTGTGAGTTGGGTAGCCTAAGCAGATCAAGGTCGTCGGGTTGTTGTCTGCTTTTGAGCTGTGTCTGAATTGTACTTGTTTGCTGAGTGAAGCATATATGCTTATAATTATTTGAATTGTTTCTTAATTGAAGCAATGTGTGCCAACACACCTAATTGTTGTGGGGTTCTGACCGGTTTTAAACCTTATAGGAACCCGATGCCTCCAAGACGAAGTCCTCATCAAGGAATGAACAACCCGGAGATGGCACAGATGGCTCAGATGGCTCAAACCATGGCCGAGATGGCGACTGCTGTTGCTCAGCAAACTGCTGCCAAGAATCAACGGGATTTACACAAACAAGAGAGGGAAGCACGAGCTGCTGAATCAAGGGGATTGGTTGACTTCCGCCGACATGACCCCCCGAAGTTTCGTGGAGAAGTCGATCTGGATAAGGCAGACCTATGGTTGTAGGAAGTAGAGAAGATCTTTGAGGTATTACGTAGCCCAGTAGAAATAAAGGTGAACTATGCGACTTATCTGCTCCTGGGGGACGCAGAATACTGGTGGAGAAGCACAAGACTGATGATGGCGGCAAACCATCAGGCAATTACCTGGGAGGCTTTTCGGGAGAAATTCCTGGATAAGTATTTCCCGATTAGCGCAAGGACCAAACTTGGAGACGACTTTCTGAAGGTACGACAAGGCAATATGACGATCGGTGAGTACGCTGCGAAGTTCGAGTCACTGTCTCAATATTTCCTCTTCTTTCGATAGACTGTGGATGAAGGATACATGTGTCATCGATTCATGGAAGGACTTCGTTATGACATCCAAGATTCAGTGCTACCACTGGGAATCCGACAATTCCAGCCACTGGTCGAGAAATGCAGAGAAGTGGAGACCATGAAGAACCGAAGACTCAATCGGGGAGGCAACAACTCTGGGGGACCAATCAGACAGAACGACCAGAACCAAAGGGGAAAACAACAGCAGAAGAAGCCGTACAATAGGCCACAGGGACATAACAAGGGTCAGTATCGTCCAATGGCTCAAAACTCAGGAGGTGGGAGTCAGTCTCGAGGTGCAGAGGTACGTTGCTACCGTTGTGGAAAGTCAGGACATTTCGCCAACCAGTGCCCCACCAAGGATGACCTATGCTTCAACTGCAAGAAGCCGGGTCATTTTGCCAAAGACTGCAAGGCGCCTAAGGCAGAACCATCAATGAATGCCGCAAAAACCAACCGCCCAACTGCAAGGGGACGAATCTTCTGCATGAACGGAGAGGAAGCAGAGCAATCTGATGAGCTAATTCAAGGGGGCTGCGAGATCACTGGTAACCTTCTATCCGTACTCTTTGATTCCGGTGCAACCCATTCATTCGTTGCCATGGATTGTGTGAACCACTTGAAATTATCTGTGACTACATTTCCATTTGACTTAGTAGTTACTACTCCGGCTGCTAAGACATTAACCGCTAACACCGCATGTCTTCATTGTCCGGTGGTCATTCAGAGTAGGAAGTTCTTTGCAAATTTGATATGTCTGCCTTTGAAACACCTTGAAATCATTCTCGGGATGGATTGGTTGTCACACCACCATGTCCTTTTGGACTGTGCCCGTAAGACCGTGATTTTTCTCGACCCTGGAGTTTCTAAGTACTTATCTGCCAACCCCGTCAGAGTTTCCTTGAAAGAGGGGACTCAGGAATACATATCGCTCGCTAGCTTAGAAGTCACTCAGGAAATAGATTTGAAAGATGTGACCGTGGTGAGAGATTTTCCGGATGTTTTCCCTAACGACGTACCAGGTTTACCGCCAGTAAGAGACATCGAATTCTCCATCGATTTACTACCTGGAACGGGCCCGATTTCAATAGCACCCTATCGGATGTCCCCATCTGAATTGACAGAGCTGAAGGAGCAACTAGAAGACTTGATGTCCAAACAGTTCATCAGACCCAGCGTCTCGCCGTGGGGAGCTCTAGTGCTATTAGTAAAGAAGAAGGACGGACGGTCAAGACTTTACGTGGATTATCGGCAACTCAACAAGGTTACCATCAAGAACCGATACCCCTTACCGCGTATTGACGATTTGATGGATCAACTTAGAGGATCCGTAGTCTTTTCGAAGATCGATCTAAAGTCCGGGTACCATCAGATACGTGTGAAGACCGAAGATATTCAGAAGACTGCGTTCAGAACTCGATATGGACATTACGAGTATCTTGTGATGCCATTTGGAGTAACGAATGCCCCAGCAATATTCATGGACTACATGAACAGAATCTTTCACCCGTTCCTGGATCAGTTCGTTGTGGTATTTATCGACGACATCTTGATCTACTCAAGGAGTCATGAAGAGCATGAGGAGCATCTGCGTCAAGTTTTACAGATTTTAAGAGAGAAGCAGCCTTACGCTAATCTGTCGAAGTGCGAGTTCTGGCTCGAGGAAGTCAAATTCTTGGGACACGTTATCTCAAAGGACGGAATTGCTGTGGACACAACCAAGGTGGAAACAGTATTGGCATGGGAACAACCAAAGATAGCATCTGACATTAGAAGCTTTGTTGGACTAGCGGGATACTATCGGAGATTCATTGAGGGTTTCTCGAAGATCGTAGCACCACTAACTCAACTTACCAGAAAGGACCAGCCGTTCGCTTGGACAGAGAAGTGTGAGAACAGTTTTCAACTGCTGAAGAAACGCTTGACGACATCACCTGTGTTGGTCCTGCCACAGCCAGAGGAACCTTACGAAGTTTACTGCGACGCTTCTCATCAGGGACTCGGATGCGTGCTGATGCAACACAAGAAAGTGGTGGCCTACACCTCAAGAGAACTAAAGACCCCTAAAAGAAACTATCCCACGCATGATTTGGAACTTGCTGCCGTAGTTTTTGCACTGAAGATTTGGAGACATTATCTCTACGGGAGCACATTTACCGTGTTTAGTGACCACAAGAGCCTAAAGTATCTGTTTGATCAGAAGGAGCTCAACATGCGACAACGAAGATGGATGGAATTCCTGAAAGACTACGACTTTACGCTAGAGTATCATCCCGAAAAGGCAAATGTAGTGGCTGATGCCTTAAGCAGGAAAAGTATGTTGGTCTCGACGATGATGATTAAGGAGTTGGAGTTACTGGAAAGGTTTCGGGACCTACACTTGGATGTGGAGCTATCATCAAGAAGGATTAGTTGAGGGATGATCACTATTTCCAGTGGATTGTTGGATGACATTAGAGAACAGCAAGTTAGTGATAGGTTGCTACAGGACAAGAGGGAATTGATCGTGCTAGGAAAGGCACCTGAATTCAAGGTTGGACCCGACAATATTCTGAGGTGCAATGGGCGTGTGTGCATACCCGATGTGACAGAACTAAAGAGGACAATCCTAGATGAGGCGCACAAGAGCAAGTTGAGCATACATCCGGGAGCAACTAAGATGTACCAGGATCTTAAGCAGAAGTTCTGGTGGCCTGGAATGAAGAAGCAGGTGGCTGAGTACGTAGCGTCGTATTTAACTTGTCAGAAGGCGAAGGTGGAGCATCAACGACCTGCCGGGATGCTACAATCGTTGGACGTACCAGAATGGAAGTGGGACAGCATTTATATGGATTTTGTCAGGCACCGCCGTAACGCAAAAGATACGACTCAATTTGGGTAATCGTCGACAGATTAACCAAATCCGTTCACTTCTTGCCAGTAAGGACGACGTACAATGTGGGGAAGCTGACTAAAATCTACATTGCGGAGATCGTGCGACTGCACGGGATTCCCTCAAGTATCGTATCCGATCGAGATCCGAAATTCACTTCTCACTTTTGGGGAGCATTACAAGAAGCCTTGGGGACGAAGCCGAGACTTAGTTCTGCCTACCACCCTCAAACTGGCGGCCAGACCGAGATGACAATCCAGTCACTTGAGGATCTACTGAGAGCTTGTGTATTGGACAATCGTGGGAGTTGGGACGACTTACTGCCGCTGATCGAGTTCACCTACAATAACAGCTATCACGCAAGCATAGGAATGGCACCATACGAGGCCTTATATGGACGCAAGTGCCAGACGCTGCTCTGCTGGTACCAAGATGGTGAGAGCGCAATCATAGGACCTGACATAGTACAGCAAACCACTGAAAAGGTGAAGAAAATCCAAGAGAAGATGAGGACATCCCAGAGTCGACAAAAGAGCTACGCAGTCAATCGTCGCCGACCACTGGAATTTGAAGAAGGCGACCATGTATTTCTCCGTGTCATACCCACAACTAGAGTTGGTCGAGCGATCAAATCCAGAAAGCTTACTCCTAAATTTATCGGACCCTACCAAATTCTTCGTCGTGTGGGGCCAGTTGCCTACCAAATAGCTTTACCGCCATTCCTATCAAATATTCATGACGTCTATCATGTCTCGCAGTTGCGAAGGTACATATCTGATTCGTCTCATGTCATTGAACCGGATGTGATCCAGTTGAAGGATGACCTCTCATTCGAACTAACCCCGATCAGAATCACCGATAGAAAGATCAAGCGACTGAGAAACAAAGAGATTCCACTGGTTAAGGTAATCTGGAACCAGGCAACCGGAGATGCGACTTGGGAACTTGAGGACAAGATTAGGGAACAAAGATCCGTGAGCTATTCTCTAACGCTTTAGTTTCGAGGACTAAACTATTTTAGTGGGGAGTATTGTAACACCTGTAGTTTTACTACGGCTTAATTATCGCCATCAGTATTGTAATTCCCTGTATTACGCATTAATATGCATAATTAATATTTTGTGTGCTGTTAATCAAGTGGATGAATTTAACTAAAATGAAATTATATTTGGGACTTAATATATTATATTAAGTCACAGTTAAATTTTCAGTTCAAAATTCTACCGTTTTCCGGTCGCGTTTTGAACTACCCGGGTAAGTTTTTGCACGATTAGAAAACTCTAATTCGACCCGAATATTTAAATATTTGGGAATTTGATGTTTTATAATATTTCTGATTTATTAGAATTTTTTTGGCAATTTTAATTAATTTTTTTATAATACTGTATTTTCTACGCGCCGGAGACGCGAGACACGTGAAACCGAACGTGCGACGAAACTGGGAGCTGAGGGACCCTAGGGAGAGGGCGAGTAAAATCAGAAAATATATGATTAGATTATGTTAGATTTTAAGAGTGACATAAGGATAGGGTGATGTGATTAACTTACCTTAAATGTTAAAGTTTAGTTCCATTTATGGTAAGAGTTAGTAAGGTCTTTATGCTAGCTTGCACCCATGGATTTGGCCAAGATTTCCTCCTCTTTTTCAGCCCATATGGGACGCATCATGCAGCTGATTTGGGAGAAGAATTTCACTCCTAAATCATTCACCAAAATCTTGATTTCATGCATGATGATCTCCTATCTTTTCCTAGTTTTTCCTATCATCTCCTAAGATCACTTCAACACCAAATCTCCTTCTTTTTTTAACATCAAATCTCCTTGATTGCTGGCTGGAAATCAGCTTCTCTAATTGATCAAATCCATCACTTTTCTTGTGTCATTTGCTAAGCACAAAATGAGGAACTCAAGGGTAATAACCATGAAATCTTTTGACTAGTCTTTAACCACTTGAGCAAGTAAAATTCTGCACTTCTAAATTCAGTTTTGGTGAGCCTCAAGGTCTATATAAGGCCAACAACTTCAGCTCATTCACTTCCTTGAGTGGAGAAAAAAAATAGTGGAAGAAGTGAGGTAGTTGGAGAGAGTGTTGAAGTTGTTTTGTTCACAAAAAAATCTGCACTTGTTCCTTTCCTTGCAAGCTGCGAACAGCAGCCCTTGGGTAAGAAAAACACCATTCTTCTTCCTTCTTAAGCTCACTTTATATCACTAGTAGTTGGCCATGATCCCTACTTAAGTTCTTCCAAAGCAAAAGAGAGATTTTATGCTATTTGTATTGCCATTTTCCTTCCATAGTTCTAGTTACTTAAGCATGTGTTTTCTTTTTATTTCAAGCTTGATGAGAAGCCAAGAACATAGATGGATACATATATATATGTGTCATGAATGGTCTATGTAAAGGCTTGAGAGCATTTCTTTAAAGTTGTGACTTGGGTTTTGTTGTTTAAAACTTGCTTGGAAGACTTCATTTTGTTAATACTACTACCAATATTTTAAGATAAGTTATAAACTCCAATGAGCTTGATGAAACACATAGAGGCTTGATCATTTCAAAGGTCATGACCCAAGTTGTTGAGAGCAAGGGAACTCCATTTTTTCACTCCTTCTTGTTGAAGAGTTTATGGACTCAAGAACCTCAAAGAAAAGAACTCTACTACATCATTCGTAATATAGTAATAAAAAGGTTTTTGAAACAACAAAATATGTATATTTTAAAACCCCATTGTTTGGGCTATGATCTAAAAGAGAGCCTCCCTTTGAATGGGTGAAATATCTACTTGATGAAAGGATGTAACCCATGACAACTTTCTTATTACTTTCATTCTCTTATCGTAATTTGTTGATAAAGGGAATAGATATTTAAAATAAGAAAGAATGATCTAGGCATTTTATGATCTTGTGGCCGTGAGCTAGAGGGAGTGAATCTTCCATTTTTTTTTGGTCTTGTGTTAATAGTATTACAAGATAATGTTTTAGTAGTTAAATAAACCTACACTTTTTAGTAGACTTGAACTTTCAAATGAGTAAAAATAATGAAAGGAAACAAACCCCTCATTACCATTCCATAGAGGAGACTGTGGCCTTAAGGTAGAAACTAGGGCTCTAGTTTGAGTTCTAACTTAGTTGAATAACTTGATTGGTTGAAGGTGTGAGAAAGTAAACTTGTAGAGCAAAATCGTGCGTTGGAAGGAAAACGTCTACGGTGAGGGCAACTCTTAGATATTGTTAAGAATTATGCTTTATATGCTTATAGTTTACATGCTTATGTTTCATATGCTTTATATGCTTGTATTTTACATGCTTATGTTCCATATGATTATGTGTAAGAACATCTTTAAGTGTGTATATTAGTAATATGTGAATGCATAAATTAAGTATGTGACAATATGATGAACAATGTGATGGAATGATTTTCTTGAATGATGCCTTGTGATTATGATTATTGTGTTGTGATCATTGACTATATTTGAGAATATATTGTTAAATGACTGTGATAATTTGGGAAAGTGCCGAGAGCACGTGAGTTGAGTTATCGTCGCATCAACGTCAAATAAATCTTGGATTTTTAAATAAAAACTAAGAGGCATTTTATTAAAATCAAAAAGACACTTAAAAATAGATCTTTCTAAAACCCTAATTAGTAATGGACTAACCACCTTTTCATTAAAAAGAATTAAGTGAGAGTTAGAATAATTAAATTAATTATTTTGAACTATTAGTGGATTTCCAACATAAATCATTTCATAACTAATAGGAGATTTTCTCAAGAAAAGAGACTTAGGACTATTAAGGGAGATCTTGAGCCGAAAATATGGGGTTCTAATTAAGGGAGTTAGTACAAGAATAGATGATCTCGGACACTCCGTGTGAGTGATCCCGTCGAGGTAAATTAACTATGATGATAGAGTTGCTTGTTCATGCATACATCGATGCCAGAAGCGAGGTGTCGTAGAGTCGCCCAGACCTAGGTGCGAGCACGTACCGACAGTCAAGCGAAAAAACGGGCGTTGTGTCATCAGGGGGATAACTCTGGGCACAAATCCCTGTGGGGAATAGCATTTGAGAAAGCCTAGTAGCGGACTCCAGAGCTCTTAAGGCCCTTGCGAGGGTGATGTTCCGGAATCATGTGCATTGGCATATAGACTGACAAATAGGGATTTGTGGTGCATCTTATTTTGTGGACTATTCGTTATGATATTGTGTTATGCTTGCCTATTCGTATACGTTGTCATTATTTATGTCTTGTTAAGAAGTTGACCCTTGCCCGTGGTTCTTTCAATCTATGAATGTAACCCAGGCGATGACGACGATTGAGCTGACCCCGCTAGTCATGTCGTCCATGACGACATTTGAGTTCCCGGACTCGGGAGCCCCGTTAGCCTGGGAGGTAGACCACGCCTCAGGCCACGTGACGTACAAAGGGAACGTGGTCGAGACGACACATACCGACGGACAGGCTACACACATAGGGATCACGCGCCGAGTGATGCGGTTTCCGGTGCCCTTCACACACATATTAGCTGGTTAGGTAGACGCACACCCTGATGGAGACACCTCAATTTCATAGGGCATGTCCGAGATTCCACGCCGGACCACTTTTCGCAGCGAGCCTCGGGCTACGGATTCAGCGTTATGCGCCACTCCCCTTAGATTTGTACGCCATGTTCTGTCAACGCTGTATTTACTCTGACATGTTATTTGAAAAAGAGTTTTATAAAAAAAAAAAAATTAACCGTGATTTCTATCGAACAGTATCAAACTATTTCATACTTGGTGGTTTTTGTCTTGTAAGTAGCGCCTGGATTTCGGGGTGTTACAATCCTGCTAGGAAAGGCACCTGAATTCAAGGTTGGACCCGACAGTATTCTGAGGTGCAATGGGCGTGTGTGCATACCCGATGTGACAGAACTAAAGAGGACAATCCTAGATGAGGCGCACAAGAGCAAGTTGAGCATACATCCGGGAGCAACTAAGATGTACCAGGATCTTAAGCAGAAGTTCTGGTGGCCTGGAATGAAGAAGCAGGTGGTTGAGTACGTGGCGTCGTGTTTAACTTGTCAAAAGGCGAAGGTGGAGCATCAACGACCTGCCGGGATACTGTAATCGTTGGACGTACCAGAATGGAAGTGGGACAGCATTTCTATGGATTTTGTTGTGGCACTGCCCAGAACGCAGAAAAGATACGACTCAATTTGGGCAATCGTCGACAGGTTAACCAAATCCGCTCACTTCTTGCCAGTAAGGACAACACACAATGTGGGGAAGCTGACTGAAATCTACATTGCAGAGATCTTGCGACTGCACGGGATTCCCTCAAGTATCGTATCCGATCGAGATCCGAAATTCACTTCTCACTTTTGGGGAGCATTACAAGAAGCCTTGGGGACGAAGCTGAGACTTAGTTTTGCCTACCATCCTCAAACTGACGGCCAGACCGAGAGAACAATCCAGTCACTTGAGGATCTACTGAGAGCTTGTGTATTTGACGATCGTGGGTGTTGGGACGACTTACTGCCGCTGATCGAGTTCACCTACAATAACAGCCATCACGCAAGCATAGGGATGGCACCGTACGAGGCCTTATATGGACGCAAGTGCCAGACCCCACTCTGCTGGTACCAAGATGGTGAGAGCGCAATCATAGGACCTGACATAGTACAAAGAAACCACCGAAAAGGTGAAGAAAATGCGAGAGAACATGAGGACATCTCGTAGTCGACAACAGAGCTACGCAGACCATCGCCGCCGCCCACTGGAATGTGAAGAAGCCGCCCCTGTATTCCTCCGTGTCACACCCATACCTGGAGTTGGTCGAGCGATCAAATCCAGAAAGCTTACTCCTAAATTTATCGAACCCTACCAAATTCTTCGTCGTGTGGGGCGATTGCCTACCAAATAGCTTTACCGCCATTCCTATCAAATATTCATGACGTCTTTCATGTCTCGCTATTCGCGAAGGTACATATCCGATTCGTCTCATGTCATTGAACCTGGATGTGATCGGTTGAAGGATGACCTTTCATTCGAACTACCCCGATCGTAATCACCGATAGAAAGATCAAGCGGCCGAGAAACAAAGAGATTCCAATCGTTAAGGTAACTGGAACCAGGCAACCGGAGATGCGACTTGGGAACTTGAGGACAAGATTAGGGAACGATCCGTGAGCTATTCTCTAACCCTTAGTTTTGAGGACGAAACTATTTTAGTGGGGAGTATTGTAACACCGTAGTTTTACTACGCTTAATTATCGCTACTGTATTGTAATTCCCTGTATTACGCATTAATATGCATAATTAATATTTTGTGTGGTGTAAATCAAGTGGATGAAATTAACTAAAATGAAAGTATATTTGGGACTTAATATATTATATTAAGTCACGCTTAAATTTTCGATTCAAAATTTCATCGCTTTTAGTCGCGTTTTGAACTACCCGGGTAAGTTTTTGCCCGATTGAAAACTCTAATTCGACCCGAATATTTAAATATTTGGGAATTTGATGTTTTATAATATTTCTGATTTATTAGAATTTTTGGCAATTTTACTTAATTTTTTTAATAATAATGTATTTTCTACGCGCCGGAGACGCGAGACACGTGAAACCGAACGTGCATTTAAACCGAAGTCGAGAGGACCTTGAGGGAGGGGCGAAAATTAGAAGATAAAAAAAGGGATTAGATTGTGGTAGATTTTAAGTCATGACACAAAGAGATAGTGATGTGATTAACCTACCAAAAATGTTAAAGTTTAGTTCTATTTATGGTAAGAGTTAGTAAGGTCTTTGTGCTAGCTTGCACCCATGGATTTGGCCAAAATTTCCTCCTCTCCTTTTCAGCTCATCTTGGTCGAATCATGCAGCTGAATTGGAGGAGAATTCCACTCCTAACTCATTCACCAAAATCTTGATTTCATGCATGATGATTTCCTATCTTTTCCTAGCTTCTCCTACCATCTCCTAAGATCACTTCAACACCAAATCTCCTTCTTTTTAACATCAAATCTCCTTTTTTGCTGGCTGGAAATCAGCTCCTTTAAGTGACCAAATCCATCACTTTTCTTGTGTCATTTACTAAGCACAAAATGAGGAACTCAAGGGTAATAACCATGAGATCTTTTGACTAGTCTTTAACCACTTGAGCAAGTAAAATTCTGCCCTTCCCACTTCAGTTTGGCGAGCTCCTCAAGGCCTATATAAGGCCAACAACTTCAGCTCATTCACTTCATTAAGTTGAGAAAAAATAGTGGAAGAAGTGAGGTAGTTGGAGAGAGTATTGAAGTTGTTTTGTTCAAAAAAATTATGCACTTGCTTTCTTTTTTTCAAGCTGCGACCAGCAGCTCCCTTGGGTAAGAAACACCATTCTTCTTCCTTCTTAAGCTCACTTTATATCACTAGTAGTTGGCCATGATCCCTACTTAAGTTCTTCTAAAGCAAAAGAAAGATTTTATACTACTTGTATTGCCATTTTCCTTCCATAGTTCTAGTTACTTAAGCATGTGTTTTCTTTTCATTTCAAGCTTGATGAGAAGCCAAGAACATAGATGGATATATATATATATATGTGTGTGTCATGAATGGTCTATGTAAAGGCTTGAGAGCATTTCTTGAAGTTGTGATTTAGGTTTTGTAGTTCTAAAAACTAACATATTGGTTAATATTACTATCAAAGTTTTGTAAATGAGTTAATAAAATTTTGAACCTTGGAGAAAAGAACTCTACTACATCATTTGTAATATAGTAATAAAAAGGTTTTTGAAACAACAAAATATTTTCTTGTTGCTTCTTGTTGACCGCCCCTTTCTCCATTTTGGGGGTAAGAATCAAAAATTTCCTCCTTACTTTCTTGAATACCATGAGTAGAGAAAAATATGTATATTTTAAAACTCCATTGTTTGGGCTATGATCTAAAAGAGAGCCTCACTTTGAATGGGTGAAACATCTACTTGATGAAAGGATGTAACCCATGACAAGTTTCTTACTACTTTCATTCTCTTATCATAATTTGTTGATAAAGGGAATGGATATTTAAAATAAGAAAGAATGATCTAAGCATTTTATGGCCTTGAGGCCATGATCTCCACATGGAGAAGGAGACAAATTCTTCATTTGATTCCTTGTTTTCTTGATAATAAAGAATAATGTTTTTTTTTATAGTTAAGTGATCCTACACTTTTTTTTAGAAACAAACTCTCTTTGCCCTTTCCTTGTAGAACCGTGGCCATAGGGTAGGGATTAGGACACTAGGTTGGGTTTCTAACTTAGCTAAATAACTTGATTGGTTGAAGGTGTGAGAAAGTAAACTTGTAGAGTAAAATCGTGCGTTGGAAGGAAAGCGTTTACGGTAAGGGCAACTCTTAGATATTGTTAAGAATTATGTTTTATATGTTATGAGTAAGGGCTACTTCTAGATATCTCTAGGCTTATGTTTCATATGCTTTATATGCTTGTATTTTATATGCTTATGTTCCATATGCTTATGTGTAAAAACATCTTAAGTGCGTATATTAGTAATATGTGAATGCATAAATTAAGTATGTGACAATATGATGAACAATGTGATGGAATGATTTTCTTGAATGATGCCTTGGGATTATGATTATTATGTTGTGATCATTGACTATATTTGAAAATATATTGTTAAATGACTGTGATAATTTGGGGAAGTGCCGAGAGCACGTGATGTTGGGTTACCGTCACATCAACTTCAAATAAATCTTGGATTTTGAAATAAAAACTAAGAGGCATTTTATTAAAATAAAAGAGACACTTAAAAATAGATCTTTCTAAAACCCTAATTAGTAATGGACTAACCACCTTTTCATTAAAAAGAATTAAGTGAGAGTTAGAATAATTAAATTAATTATTTTGAACTATTAGTGGTTTTCCAACATAAATCATTTCACAACTAGTAGGAGATTTTCTAAAGAAAAGAGACTTAGGACTATAAAGGGAGATCTTAAGCCGAAAATATGGGGTTCTAATTTAGGGAGTTAGTAAAAGAATAGATGATCTCGGACACTCCGTGTGAGTGATCCCGTCGAGGTAAACTAACTATGATGATAGAGTTGCTTGTTCATGCATACATCGATGCCAGAAGAGAGGTGTCGTAGAGTCGCCCAGACCTAGGTGCGACGCGTCGGCGATCAAGAGGAAAAACGGGCGTTGTGTCATCAGGGGGATTGCTCTGGGCACAAATCCCTGCGGGGAACAGCGTTTGAGAAAGCCTGGTAGTGGACTCCAGAGCTCCTGAGGCCCTTGCGAGGGTGATATTCCGGAATCATGTGCATTGGCATATAGACTGACAAATAGGGATTTATGGTGCATCTTATTTTGGGGACTATTCGTTATGATATTGTGTTATGCTTGCTTATTCGTATATGTTGTCATTATTTATGTCTTGTTAAGAAGTTGACCCTTGCCCGTGGTTCTTTCAATTAATGAATGTAACCCAGACGATGACGACGATCGAGCTGACCCCGCTAGCCATGTCGTCCATGACGACGTTTGAGTTCCCGGACTCGGGAGCCCCGTTCGCCTGGGAGGTAGACCACGCCTCAGGCCAGGTGACGTACACAGGGAACGCGGTCGAGACAACGCATACCGATGGACAGGCTACACACATAGGGATCACGCGCCGAGTGATGCGGTTTCCGGTGCCCTTCGCACGCATATTAGCTGCTTGGATAGACGCACACCCTGGTGGAGACACCTCAGCTTCAGAGGGCATGTCTGAGATTCCACGCCGGACCACTTTTCGTAGCGAGCCTCAGGCTACGGATTCAGCGTTACGCGCTACTCCCCTTAGATTTGTACGGCACATGCGACCCGGAGGATGGACGTCGGAGCACCCTCTTCTCACGCCGCTGTAGACCCGTCGGGTTCCCCTGCTAGATCCGTATCACCCGTAGAGTATACTCCCTCGTCTCCGATTCCTATCCCTGAGACTACTCCCTCGGCGGATCCTTACGTATGCCCTCATTGTGGCCAGGTAGGGTGTGGATCCCGAGGTTGGATCATAGATTCATCCGTCGAGGAGGATAGTATCGGGGATGCACCTCTCGATATCCCTACCGCCGACGCCATTGGTGACGACGGCGCCATTACGCCCGTGGTAGACGATATGGAGGAGGATTCGATGGTGGAGGATGAGGAGGAGGAGGTGGGCCTCTATGAGTGGCGTGCACGCCCTTGGTAGTTCATTTTGAGGCGGGCCGAGATCACTGGCCCGCCGCCGCTTGAGTTAGCGTGTTGATCAGCTTAGTGTTTCTTATGTCGGAGTCTGTCTGTGTATTTTGGGATTATGTCTGTACTTGTAGTAGTTTAGTAGTCGAGTGAGGCTCTACTTTTGGAGCAGCCCTCTGCATAGGTGTCTGCCGGGAGTACCTCAGATGTATGAGTATTTCTTATAGGAAATTCATATGTCAGATGTATTCCTATTTTTATGTTGTATTTTGTAAAACCTTGTAGGATGTATTGCCTCAGGATTTTATATATGTAATCCAGACGTATTTCCTTTTATTCTCTTTGTATGCCATGTTCTGTCAACGTTGTATTTACTCTGTCATGTTATTTGTGAAAGGGTTTTATAAAAAAAAAAAAAATTAACCGTGATTTCTAGCGAACGGTATCAAAACTATTTCATACTTGGTGGTTTTTGTCTCGTAGGTAGCGCCTGGATTTCGGGGTGTTACATAAAAGCACATTCTAAAAGTAAGTTTAGCTCTCCTAGTGGCTGGGTGAACCGCCCCTCATCTTTAAATATCAAGATATTATCATTTCGTCGCGTTCTCGCTCAACCGGGTGCGCGGCGTTTCGCGTTTATTAGGGTTTTTGTACCAAACCTCCAAAATAAAACTAATAAATTACTATATAATAAAAAATTATTAATCACTCAAAATATCCACAAAAATATTAGAAGTTTTACTATGAATGTCATTTTCTCAATTTACGAGCTCAACGTCACTGTTAGGTAGTTTCTAGGCATAGAAAATACTCTATATATTTTCTAATGCCCAAAAATTCCCAAAACATTCCAATAAATCATAAATATTGGAAAATGCTTAGATCTCAAATTTTATAAAATTTGGATCACATGTGGGCAGGTTTCAATCAAAAACTCGCCATATAGCTTAAATTCAGCGTTTTACGGCAGAATTTAATCTTTAAAAACAAAACCCTAGATTAGCGATAATTACTAATCCCTATTATTCCTATTGAATAGAATAAATATCAACAATTGATTATCAATATAATTTTATTAACGAAAAAGTTGTGTTAAAAACGATAGAAAAACAGATAATTGCAAAATAGTCAAACACTGAAAATTAGGGTGTTACATTACCACCCTCCTTAAAAAAAATTCGTCCCCGAAAATTATACAACTAGAAAAGTTCTGGATACTCCGATCTCATCTTGTCTTCCAGCTCCCAAGTTGCGTCTCCGGTTGCCTGATTCCAGATTACTTTGACTAACGGTATTTGCTTATCCCTCAATTTCTTGAGCCTTCGGTCTTCGATTCTCACAAGGGGAACCTCAAAAGATAGATTTTCTTTCAATTGAATCACGTCCAGTTCAATGACATGAGATGGATCAGGATGTACTTTCGCAATTGCAAGACATGAAATACATCATAGATATTAGAAAGAAATGGCGGCAAAGCGATCTGATAAGCTACTGGACCTATGCGACGAATAATCTGATAAGGTCCAATGAATTTGGGGGTTAGCTTCCTGGATTTTATGGCTCGACCCACTCCCGTAGTAGGTGTAACTCAAAGAAAAACATGCTCGCCTTCCTCAAACTCGAGTGGTCGTCTTCTTTTGTCAGCATAACTCTTTTGTCTGCTCTGGGAGGTCTTCATCTTCTCTCTGATCTGCTTAACCTTTTCAGTCGTTTGTTGTACCAATTCCGAGCCAACGATCATGCTCTCTCCATCTTGATACCAACACAGGGGTGTTTGGCACTTGCGTCCATACAATGCTTCGTAAGGCACCATTCCAATGCTCGTGTGAAAACTGTTGTTGTAAGTAAACTCGATCAGTGGCAGTAAATTGTCCCAACTTCCACGGTTATCG
Organism: Calophaca sinica; assembly: GCA_037113605.1. Classification (NCBI taxonomy): domain Eukaryota; kingdom Viridiplantae; phylum Streptophyta; class Magnoliopsida; order Fabales; family Fabaceae; genus Calophaca; species Calophaca sinica. Next base: position 48,731,647 of record CM073734.1, on the reverse strand, counting down.
AGTACGCATGCTCTCAGCAAATCTTCAAGGCGTTGAATCATGCATTCTGTCTGTCCATCAGTCTGCGGATGATAAGCAGAACTCAGTCTAAGTTTCGATCCAAGAGCTTCTTACAAACTTTTCCATAAATGCGATGTAAACTTCGGATCACGATATAAAACTATACTCGACAGTACACCATGCAGTCGAATAATTTCCCCGATGTATAACTCTGCAAGCTTCTCTACATTGTCGGTGGTCTTTACCGGTAAGAAATGTGCTGACTTAGTCAAACGATCCACGATTACCCAAATAGCATCAAATTTCTTCTGGGTTCTTGGCAGTCCTACTACAAAGTCCATAGAAATATTGTCCCATTACTACTCAGGCACGTCAAGCGACTGAACCATTCCAACAGGTCTCTGGTACTCCACTTTAGCTTTTTGACAGGTTAAACACGAAGCAACATAGTCAGCTACTCGTCTCTTCAGTCCAGGCCACCAAAATCTTTGCTTCAAATCCTGGTACATCTTCGTTGTCCCGGGGTGAAGACTAAGTTTGCACTTGTGTGCTTCGTCCAAGATTGTCTTTCTCAGTTCATCGTTATCTGGCACACAAATTCTCCATTTGATTCTGATGATGTCATCTTGTCCTATGGTAAACTCACCCCCTATGCCTCGATTAATCAGTTCTCTCTTCTCCTTCAACAGTTCATCTACAACTTGTAGTTCCTTAATCTCTTCCAATAGTCCACTGGTTATGGTAATCCTTCCACAACTCATCTTCCCTGGAGAAAATTCCACCGTCAAGTTCAAATCACGGAAAGCTTCAAGTAATTCCAATTCCTTCACCATCAGTCTGGCAGTGAGAATACTCTTCCTACTCAGTGCATCAGCTACGACGTTTGCCTTTCCTGGGTGATATTGCAATGTGAAGTCATAATCCTTCAAAAATTCCATCCAACGCCTTTGCCTCATGTTCAGCTCCTTCTGATCAAATAGATACTTTAGGCTTTTGTGGTCACTGAACACGTCGAATGTACATCCATAAAGACAGTGTCTCCAAATCTTCAGTGCAAAAACAACTGCAGCAAGCTCCAAGTCATGTGTTGGATAGTTCCTCTCGTGATTCTTCAGCTGTCGCGAAGCATAAGCTATGACTCTCCGATGTTGCATCAAAATGCATCCTAACCCTTGATGAGAAGTGTCACAATAAACTTCATAAGGTTCGTCTGGTTGCGGCAGAACTAAGACGGGTGATGTTGTCAAACGTTCCTTCAATAGTTGAAAACTTGTCTCGCACTTCTCGATCCAAGCGAATGGTTGATCTTTCCTTGTTAGTTGCGTCAATGGTGCTACAATCCGAGCAAAACCTTCGATAAATCTCCGATAATAACCCGCTAAACCTACGAAAGTCCGAATCTCAGTCACGGTCTGCGGTTGTTCCCATGCTAACACCATCCCTACCTTGGCAGGATGTACAGTAATTCCTTCTCTTGAGATCACATGTCCCAAAAACTTTACGTCTTCAAGCCAGAATTCGCATTTTGACAGGTTGGCGTAAAACTTCTTCTCGCGTAAAATCTGCAAAACTTGGTGTAGATGCTCCCAATGGTCTTCTAGACTCTGCGAATAAATAAGAATGTCATCGATGAACACAACAACAAACCGATCCAGGAATAAGTTGAAGATCCTATTCATATAGTCCATGAATATAGCAGGTACATTAGTCACTCTGAATGGCATTACAAGGTACTCATAATGTCCATATCTGGTTCTAAACGTTGTCTTGGGAATGTCTTCAGTCTTAACCCTAATCTGGTGATAACCAGATTTCAAATCAATCTTCGAGAAAATAGCAGCTTCTCGTAATTGGTCCATCAGATCATCGATGTGCGGTAGAGGATACCGATTCTTGATAGTCACTTTGTTGAGTTGTCGGTAGTCCACGCAAAGCCTCGAACGTCCGTCTTTCTTTTTCACAAGCAACACTGGTGCTCCCTAAGGAGATATGCTTGTTCTAATAAACTGTTTGGACATCAAGTCATCAATTTGGCTTTTCAGCTCAATCATCTCCGAAGGAGACATTCGGTAAGGTGAGATAGAAATCGGGCCACTTCCAGGAATTAAATCAATAGAGAATTCAATGTCCCGCACTGGAGGTAGACCTGGTACGTCTTCCGGAAATACATCTGGGAAGTCCTTCACAACAGGTACACTGTTGACATCGATCTCCATCTTGGCCTCTATGTTAGCTTATGAGAATACATTCTTGAGTTCCCTCTTTCAAGGTCACTCCGAGGTAGTTCGCAGCCAAATACTTCGAGACATTTGGTTCAGGAAAAACTAAGACTTTACGAGCACAGTCTAGCAGGATCTGATTGTGAGATAACCAATCCATCCCGAGGATCACATCAAGATTTTTCAACGGTAAACAAATCATGTTAACAAAGAATTTTTTATCTTGAACAGTCATGGGACAATGCAAGCAGGCAGTATTTGCAGTCAAAGTTTTATCAGCAGGAGTGGAAACAACCAAATCAAATGGCAATGCAGAAACAGGAAGATTCAGATGCTTCACACAATCCACAGAGATGAATGAATGTGTCACGCCGGAATCGAAAAGTACTGACAGATGGTTACCTGCGATGTCGCAAGTTCCCTCGATGAGGTTCGGTGAGGTCTCTTCGCCGGTTATCGAAAACATGCGTCCTCTTGCTCAAAGTCGTGCCGCTTTCATCGCATTTGCAGATGGTTCAGCTTTTGGCAAACGACAGTCTTTGATCATGTGTCCCGGCTTCTTACAGTTGTAACACACCTTCTGGTTTGAACACTTGTCAGCCAAATGGGCCTTACTTCCACAGTTATAGCAACGTAGTTGGTCCTTCTGACTATTCCTAATGCCTCGTGCCACCGGGCAGTACTGATTGCGATTATTCCCCTCGGGACGTGAATATGGCTTATCCTGGTGATGTTTTCCTTTGTTCCCTTGACCTTGGTTATTCTGGTTGTCCCTGGAGGGTCCTCCCGTGTTGTTGCTGTTATAACGACTGTTCTTTATCTCCTCAATTTCCCGACTCTTTTCAACAAGGTTTTGGAACTCACGGATGCCCTGTGGCTTCACTAATTCCATGATCTCATATCGTAATCCCTTAGTAAACCTTGCACATATGTATGCTTCGTCAACGTTGTGTTGGAAAAATCGAAAATACTTTGCAAGAGATTCAAATCTCGCCGCATACTCTCCCACATCCATGTTTCCCTGCGAATCCTCAGGAATTCTTCCTCCATACGGTCTCTCGCACTCTGAGGGAAATACTTGTCAAGAAATTTTCCCCGATCAGCGTCGCCTAATAGCAAGTAGGTGCATAGGTTACCTTCACATTCTCAGCAGTGTGAAGTACCTCAAAAATCTTCTCCACTTCTTGGAGCCACATATCAGCTTTTTCTGGATTAGAGTCTCCATGGAACTTTGGAGGCTCATGACGACGGAATTCAGACAGCCCCTTCATCTCTGCATTTCGTTCTTCCCTCAGCTGCCTCTGTTGATCACGTTCAGCATTGTCAGTAGCCTGCTGAGTAGAAGCAGTAGCCTGTTGAGCAACAGTAGCAGCAATGTTGGCCACTGCTTGGGCCATCTGAGCCATCTCTGGATTTGCAGCTTCAGGAACTGGGTTCTCGCGTCTAGGCGGCATTATGGGTTGCTACAAGTTTAAAATCGGTCAGAACCCCGCAACAAAATCAATCACCTGAGGTGACTGCACACAATGTCACACTATGTCACACTAGTTTCAACTTGGAAACATTTCAGACAATCAACACAGAGTTCACAAAATCATAGGCACATTAGACTCCTACCCGACAATTCCCAACATCCTAGGTCAACATACTCTAAGCGGTCCGGTTAGAACCGAACTGCTCTGATACCACTAATGTAACATCCCATTTTCGCAAAAAGGTTTTCTTTGAAACTAGCAGTTTTTTTTTCACAAGTGTAATACTTTAGAACGACAAACAACAACCACTTCTAAAGTAGAACATAACCAACATCATATATATATGCATCATAGCAGTGTCAAGGATCAAAGTATTTCGCACGCAGGCGAGTTCCAAAATATACACAAGTACATACTCAAAGTAAAATACATCAGTCATATGAAAACCCTAAAACCTAGAGTTGACTCATATCCGTGATGCATCCTGGCAGCTCCTGTCAAAGGACTTAGGCCCAAAAGTCATACAGTACAATATACTAACTAGAGTCTAACCAACTGACTCTATCTAATTATACTGACCCATAAGTAAACCTGAGACGCTTGCGAGGGGGAAACCCCGCACGGAAGGTCATCGACTCCGAGCTAGCAGGCCCTGATGCCTCTGAAGGATCCGCTTCCTCCTCCTCGTCCTCACTGTCAATCACTACTCTATCTCTCGTCGTCCACTCCCTAGTGGTCCAACACCCATTGATTGTGTCTCCGGCCGTAGGGATGGGGGCAAGGGATAAGAGTAGTGAGGGAAGTAAATGCAAAATGGGGGAGGACTACCCTCAGGTGCAACAAGTGTCATCAATGAAGCTGTCGGTATAGCAGAAGTAGTAGCAATGACGATGGGTGGAGTGTCAGGAACTCCAGTCGAAGGTGGATAAGCACTCGAACTCGGCATCATGGATGGATGTGCAGGGTCCATATACGGAAATATCCCAGCAGGTAGAGAAGAAGAAGGTACAGAAAGTAGACTAGGTGGAACATAAAACTAACTCTCTTATTGCTGAAACGTACAACCGTAGAGAATTCTCCATCCTCGTCGGTCTCGATCACCATTCCTGAATGAGACAATCTTCCAGAAACGGGATCAACAGACCACACTGATGGTTCCTTCCCCTGAGGGAATTCACACGTCGTCACCCCCAGAAACCTCATGGGGATCGGCATCATCTAAGTAGCGAATCCAGAGCAAGATCATGAAACAAAATAAACGCAAGGGTAAATTCTTTGTCCACGAGTTTTGTTGGAACCTAAACGATTGAGAAGTTTAGACCCTCATTAATTTTGATGATAACAAAGTGTTGTCAAGAGAACAATTTATCTTCTAACATATCTTTGAGTGTACAGGTATCAAAGCTTCATATATATGTACAAAACACTCAAGAAAGAAGAAGAAAATTTACAAGAGAATTGAATACACTCCACTGATGTCAGTGTCCGAACTCTCTCCAGCATCTTGCTAACAGCAAGCGTCTAGTAATGTCACTCTTTGACACGTGGAATACTCTATTGCTGCGAGTGTCCGTCCTCTGTTCTAAGCGAGCATCTGATCTCTTTAATGAAGCACGTGATGATCACGTTTTTGCTCTTATCCTCAGAATGTTCTGGAGCGGAATTCGAATTTGATTTTATGCACTCATTTTGATGTACGAGGAAGCAAAGGTGACACTTTTAGCGAAAGACAAAAATCGTACAAGGCAATTGTGAAAAGCAGATAGTACGAAAACGATAATATGTACTATTCTGATATTATCTGGAAAGGAAAAAAAGGACTACATTTTAAATTACCTCACTTAATGAAAAGGAGCTATGTTTTACTGCAAACGGTAATATCCCTGAAGACTCCTATAAATACCCTAAGGTATTCATTGAAAAGATGTTAGAAAAACTGTGAAGAAACTTCATTCTGAAAGCAATATTATTTAAGTGAGCAATCAAGCTTCGTGCCAAGTTTCTGGACTACAAAGAACTGAACTCAACGTCTTATATTTTCTTTTAGAAAGCTACTCTGTTTTGAGCTTAATCTTTCCATCCTCTCTGTGAGAGTTATTTTGATAGTTTTCAAAAGTATATTATCTTTTGTAAACTGTTTTTGGCCTAGTTAAGGCTTTGTTCCTCAAAGGCTCGACTGCACTGAGTCGTTTTGAGAAGTTGAGAGTATTGTCAAGTTTGTGACAGTAGAATACTCTTGAGGAAATTGTAATCAGTTGATTATAGTGGAAAATCCTTCAGGAACGAAGGGACTAGATGTAGCTACCAGTTGGTGGTGAACTAGTATAAATTTCTGTGCCTCTTTCTTTACTGCTTTACATTTATATTTACCTTGCTTAGTAAATCAAGTTTTCATACACGGTTTATTTCCTGCATCCAGTTAGTCTCTCAGCGTCCGATAAACAAACAGTTTTGGTAAATCTATTTTCTTAGTGCTTTTATCGTATAGTTTGCGAAAAGTTTTTGGACACAATTCAACCCCCTTCTTGTGTTCACGTTCAGTTGGTACCAGAGCTCGGCCTCTTGGTTGAGCACTTAACAGTGTTAAGAGAAAAGATCATATAATGTGAACATGTCTACTGAAGGTACTCATATGAACCGTCCTCCTCTATTCGATGGAGAAAAATTTAATTACTGGAAAGATAAGATAAAAGCTTTCTTTGAGACACAACAACTTGAGTTGTGGGATATAGTTCAAAGTGGTTACATTCCTCCCACTAATCCTCGTGGTGTTGCTATAGCCAGAGAAGATTGGAATGATGAGCAGAAAAAGAGATATCAAACCAATCAAAAAGCTAGATTCATTCATATTTGTGCTATGACAGAAAAAGAATATGATAAATGTGGCAAATTTGATACTGCCAAAGAAATCTGGGACTCACTTGTTTTATCTTACGAAGGCTCTGCCCAAGAAAGAGAAACCAAAGCTAGCATGTTGGTTCGCCAATACGAGTTGTTCAAAATGGAAGATGGTGAAAACATTGAAACTATGTTTGGAAGATTCCAAACACTTGTTCATGGGTTACAGGCCCTTGGAAAAAGTTACACTACACCTGACTATGTTAGAAAGATCTTAAGAAGCTTGACTAAGCAGTGGAGACCCAAGGTCACTGCTATTCAAGAAGCAAAAGATCTAAATGTCCTACGACTTGAAGATCTTATGAGTTCGTTGAAAGCTCATGAACTTGAGCTAAACGAAGAAGGACCTATCAGAAAGGGCAAGTCTATTGCTTTGAAAGTCACTCAACATAAGGCTAGTTCTTCCAAAGCCCTTCAGGCTGAAGGAGAAGAATCAGAAGTTAAAGCTTCAGAAGGAGATGTTGATACATCAGAAGATGAGCTCGCATTTATATCCTAGAATATACAAAGAATGTGGAAGAAGAGAAACTTCAGGAGGAAGTTTCAGAAGAAAGATACTAAGGACAAGAAGGAAAGCAAAGACAAAGACAAAGCTCAAGTCATTTGCTATGAATGTAAAAAGCCTGGATATTTCAAGTCTGAATGTCCTAATCTTAAGGAGAAGCCCACAAGAAGTTCTTTCAAGAAAAAGAAGAAAAGCCTCATGGCTACATGGGAAGATCTACACTTATCCTCATCTGAGGAAGATAATGAAGAAGAAGCAAATCTCGCTCTCATGGCAAACACTGATCTTGACTCAGAAGAAGAAGTTGAAGAGGTAATAGTATATGATTCCTACTCTAAACTTCAACTTGCATTCGATGATCTTCTTAAGGACTCTGCCACTCTCTCTGTTGAGTATAAGAATTTGAAAAAGAAATTTTCAAAATTATCATAAGACTTTCAAGCTTTAAACAAAGAAAAATCTGTACTCAATAAAGAGAACTGTTTAAAACCGAAAATCAGCATCGATGGATAACTGCCTGGCCGCTAACAAGCAACCAGAAGCTGAGAGCTCTCAAGCTGAAAGCTCTAAAGTTACAGGCAACCTTAAATGCAAATCAAATGATTATGAATATGCATTTCAAAAGTTTCTTGCAGAGAGTGTAACTCGAAGCAAGCAAACATCAATGATTTGGGGTGTCAGTAAAACGACAACTCATGGTCTTGGTTATATATTAGATGAACCTCCATTAGAAAATGTTTCAGCATGTGATAAATCCAATAATCATAGTAAATGCTTGCATTGTACTTACTGCAATAAACCTGGTCATTTGAAAAGTGCATGTACTGTTTTTAAAACTGTGAAGGATAAGCTTCCTTCAAGAACTAACAAGAAAGGACCCAAAAAGATATGGGTACCTAAAGATAAAATAGTCTATGTTGCAGACATGCTTAGCAACAAAGTCAACACACCTACCTTGGTACTTAGACAGTGGATGCTCGCGTCACATGACGGGAGAAAAGCATATGTTCCAAGAACTAAGGCCTAAAGAAGCTGGATTCGTTGGTTTCGGAGGAAACCAGAAAGGTAAAATAGTTGGAATTGGTCGCATTGGTAAAGGCACTCTTCCCTCTATTGATAATGTACTGTATGTTGAAGGACTTAAACATAACTTATTGAGCATAAGTCAATTATGTGACAATGGTTATGAAGTCATCTTTACAGAAACTGGATGTCTAGGAAAAAGCAAGAAAAACGGCTCTATTTTCTTTACTGCTAAGAGGAAACAAAATATTTACAAAATTGATCTCTCTGAACTTGCAAAACAAGATGTCAAGTGTCTCATGTCTGTTGGCGAAGAACAATGGATTTGGCACAAGAGATTGGGTCATGCCAATTTGAAATTAATCTCAAAATTAAATAAGCACAGTCTTGTCAGAGGCTTACCAAATCTTAAGTACCAATCTGATGCTCTCTGTGAGGCATGTTAAAGAGGAAAACAAGTTAAAAATTCTTTTCATTCGAAAAATGTTGTTTCAACCTCTAGACCACTTGAGCTTTTGCATCTTGATCTTTTTTGTCCTACAAGGACAGCCTCTTTAACTAGAAAGAAATATGGGTTAGTCATTGTTGATGATTTTACTAGATGGACATGGGTTAGATTCCTTGCTCACAAAGATGAGTCATACAAGGTATTTACTGTATTCTGCAAAACAGTTCAAAATGAAAAAGGAATTTGTATTTCATCCATTAGAAGTGATCATGGGGGAGAATTTGAAAATGAAAACTTTCAAAAAATTTGTGATGATAATGGCATCTCCCACAATTTCTCCTCTCCTAGAACACCTCAACAAAATGGTGTTGTAGAAAGGAAAAATAGGTCCCTCCAAGAAATGGCCAGGACCATGATCAATGAAGCTAACATTGCAAAACATTTTTGGGCAGAAGCAGTAAACACAGCTTGTTACATTCAAAATAGAATTCTTATTAGACCTATTTTGAAGAAGACTCCATATGAACTGTGGAAAGGAAGAAAACCAAACATATCATATTTTCATTCATTTGGTTGTACTTGTTATATTTTGATTACTAGGGATTAGCTTGGTAAGTTTGATTCAAAAGCTGACAAAGGAATCTTTTTGGGATATTCTGAAAGATCCAAAGCTTTTAGAATATACAATAAAGAAACTATGACAGTGGAAGAATCCATTCATGTCAAATTTGATGACAAGAAGCCTGACACAGCCATGTCAGGGCTAAATGAATTATTTTCATAATTAAATATAGGTGATACTACAAATAGTGAACCTACATCTTCATCGTCTGGTGGTGACCAGACACAAGAATCTTCAGAAGCTAAAGCCAGAAAAAGCTGGAAGTACAAAACTAATCATCCTAAAGATTAACTCATAGCAAAACCTAGAGATAGAGTAAGAACCAGATCCTCTTTTAAAGAGCATGCAGATATGGAACTACTCTCAGAAATGGAACCTAAGACGATTGATCAAGCATTGGAAGATGAAGGTTGGATTCTGGCCATGCAAGAAGAGTTGAATCAGTTTCAAAGAAATGATGTATGGAAGCTAGTTAATCTACCAGAAGATAAGCAAGCTATTGGTACTAAATGGGTATTTAGAAACAAGCTTGATGAAGATGGAAGGGTTGTGAGAAACAAGGCAAGATTGGTTACTCAAGGTTACTCACAGGAAGAAGGTATTGATTTTACTGAAACATTTGCACCTGTTGCAAGGTTAGAAGCTATACGCATTTTACTATCATTTGCTGCACACCATGATATAATTCTTTATCAAATGGATGTGAAAAGTGCTTTCATGAATGGTTTTATAACTGAGGAAGTCTTTGTAAAACAACCTCCTGGATTCGAAGACATTGAATTTCCAGAACATGTCTTCAAGCTTAAGAAGGCCATGTACGGTCTTAAGCAAGCTCCCAGAGCTTGGTATGAAAGACTGAGTACATTTTTAATGAAAAATGGTTTTACCAGAGGTCTAGTAGACACTACTCTTTTTAAAAAAAACATCAAACAAGCACTTTATAATTGTTCAAATATATGTTGATGACATTATTTTTTGAGCTACTAATGAAAGCCTTTGCAAAGAATTTTCTAAGCTAATGCAGGCTGAATTCGAGATGAACATGATGGGTGAACTAAAGTCTTCCTTGGAATTCAAATCAAACAATGCAATGATGGTATCTATATACATCAAAGCAAATATATCAAGGAATTGCTAAAGAAATTCAAAATGGTGGATTGCAAACCAATGTGCACTCTTATGCATCCCACGTGCATTCTTGGTAAAGATGAAACTGGTAAAAAGGTAGATTAGAAGATGTACAGAGAAATCAAAAGATTACAAGTTAGTAGGTTTCTGTGATGCTGACTTTGCTGGAGACCGAATTGAAAGAAAAAGCACAAGTGGAGGCTGCCAATTCCTCGGAGAAAATCTTGTATCTTGGTCAAGCAAAAGGCAAAGCACGATTGCACTCTCAACAAAGCAGTTTGAATATATTTCAAAGAAAGGTTGCAGCTCTCAACTTCTGTGGATGAAATATCAACTTGAAGATTATCTAATAAAAGAGAGTAACATTCCTATCTTTTGTGATAATACTTCTGCAATCTGTCTTACTAAAAATCCCATATTGCATTCTAGAGCCAAGCACATTGAGATTAAGCATCATTTTATAAGAGACTATGTTCAGAAGGGTATTCTCGAAATAAAATTTGTAGACACTGATCATCAGTGGGCTGACATATTTACAAAACCCCTTGCTGAAGATAGATTCAATTTTATAAGAAGAAATTTAAATTTTCATCTTATAGAAGAATGATTAATCTCAGCGTCAGATGATATGCATCATCTCAGCACCTGGTATGACATAAGCATGTATACGTGTAAGCATTTTATTCGTCATGTGCGTCATAACTCAGCGTCTGGTGAATCGGTTGCGTGCGTCTGAGCGCACACACACGTGTCACACGTGTAAAAGGACTTAGGCGTCTCATCACATCTCACTGAGTCATGATTATTTATGTTTTTCGATAAAATCTTTTTACTTGATTTTACTTTTCTTTTGGCGTCTTCATTTAATGAAAAGGGGAATTTTCATTTTCTTTTCTTTTTGATTTAATTTATTTTGGAAATGCGAAGCGGTTTTTTGAAAAAGGACTGTACCATTTTCTATCAACTTTCCCACTACTCCACATTTTTCGCTCCATCACTTCACTCTGCTTCTACTTGCAAAAATGTTTTCTCTCTCTCTCTCTGTGACTTCAAACCCTAAAAACTCCATTACCCTCTCTGCAACTGCTACCATGGCTGATAGAAAGGTTGGATAATATACTGCTGCCTTCGATGTCTTCTCAGAAGCAAAACTCATGAATGAAAATAGAATTGATTTTGAGAACTTCAAGCTCTATGGTTTTGATTTCGAAGAAGGTTTGGAGAAACTGGGATGGAAAAATTACTTTATCTGGGAACCAGTTGATGTACTGAGCCATGCTTTAAAGGAGTTCTGGGGGAATGCTTACCTACTTCCGGGAGAAATCATTGAAGGACACATCAGAGGTTTCAAGTTACGTTTCACCATCAACTCTATCGCTCAGACCATCAAGTGCCCGTGTGAAGGAATCAGTTACCATGCTAACTGGGTTGACGCTTACAGAGGTCTGGAAAACGTCAACGAAGCTCTGTTTCGAAAACTATCGTGAGTTGAAGAAGAAGAAGAACATAACTCCCACTGCCAAAGACTTGAAAAGCCACTACAGAGTATTGCACAAAATCATCGCTAAGAGCGTGATTCTGAAGGCTGGTTCAAGCGACATAGTGAACTATGAGCAAAAGTCCATTATGAGGAACTATATGGATGGAAAGAAAATCAACCTGCCAAGGTTGATTATCAATAATCTTATCAATGCTCTCGTCTTCTCAAGGAAAAGTGTTGATAAGAAGAATATTGTCAAGGTTATCCCTTATGGAGTTCTTCTTTCCATTATGATGATAAAGGATGGTATTGTGAGAAAGCTTGCTAACTCTACCAACAAAGAAGAAAAAGATAAATACTTTGGTGTTGGTGCTGTTGTTCGTCCTGAAGTTTTTGGAGTCAACAGTTTGGTCAGAATGTAGTTGATTACAGGCTCGATGATTAAGAAGGTGAAATTAGAGCAGCAAAAAGGAGAAACTACTGCGAATATTGGAGAAGCTGAAAAGAAATCCACCAGAAGCTCAATGGCTGGTGTGAATAGACCTGTTGAATCTCCTATAAGGGAGACAAAAAGAATGAAACAGAAGGTGGCTCCTGCACCTACTGTTAAGGAACCAGAAGATGAGGACAGAATCCCCATCAGAAAGATTCTGGAGAAAAAGAATAAGCCAACATCTGAAAAAGATGCTTCAGCGTCTGGTCAAGGGAAGCAAGGCCCTCCTCCTCCTCCGACCGTTGTTGCCTCTAGAGGAACAAAGAGAAGGTTGGTTAACTCTTCTGAACTTAAATCAAAGGTACTTGACTTTACTGTTGATGAGTCAGTATCTATTTTTGATTCTCATGATGTTATTCCTGTACCTCCATTGTTTGTTTCACAACCACAAACCCAAACACAAACCAAGAAAACCAGAATGAGCCTACGACAAACCTCTACCCTCATTCCCTCAAAACCTACCCCAACAACATCCAATACACTCAACCTTGACCTACCACAAATCTCCTCAAATACCTCACTTACTACATACATTTCCAAACTTCACTATCATCCCTTCAACCTATTATTCAAAGTACCTCCCATCAATCCATTCAAACCCTACACACCTAAAATCTATACAATAACCAAAACCACTCCCACTTCACTCACCCTTACCTACAAACCTACATACTTCAGTGGAAGGAAGAATGTCTCGCGCATTAACAATCCTCGGTTTGTTAAATATGAGTCATATCACAGCATCTACAATCACACTTCTACTTGGCACTTGAAAACCTTCACCTCTGGAGTTGCCAGACTGGAGATTGCCTCTCCAATGAATGCTACCTTCAAGGATGGAGAAGACCGGTTCGAGATGTCTTTCAAAGGGAGATTGAGACCAGAACCTGGTAGCAGGGCAATTCCTTTCTCTGTTGACCTTCCAAAGTTCCTGCCCCAAACTGAACCTCTCACACTGGAGGAGTGTGGAAGATGGATCATGGATGAAGAAGCTGCCTTCATGGCACGCTGTCTTGAAATGAAGAAACTAGAAGTTATCAGACAGTTCAAAGATCCTTCATCTGTATCCATAAAGATTGTTCCAGACAGACAAAGGTGGCTACCTTGGTCAATCCCTGGAAAGAGGAAAGAACCTGCTCCTGGCAAGTTGCCATACAGCAAAATTGGACTCAGAGAGTATGAGAATGCTCCTAAGAAGTTCAATCTTAAAGGATTCTTATAGCTTCCGATTGCCAAGATCACTGAGGACCATGCCAGAAGGTTTTATCTTAGTTCTCTGAAGGAAGATGAATGGAGAACTGGCTCCTCAAACTGCTACAATGCCGAGAAAGCCACAATTCCCACGGTCGGCACTATCAGCAAAGTTACTGACACCAATCTGGGAACTGCATACTTTGATGATACGTTTAGGTGTTCAGTGTAACACGCGTTTTTTTATGATGCGTTATTTAGCGTTAATTAGTACGTTTTGCCGTATTTATGCTATAATAAGCAATTGTTTGTTCTTTAAGTAAGTGATTTAATTAAATCAAGAGTTAAGATAATTGAGAATTAATATTTTATATTAATCCACTGTTTGAAAATTGTCGAAAAATTCTAACGAAGTTTCGACGCGTTTCGAATAGCCGGGCGGTTTCGCCGCAGATAAAATTCTAAATGAACTCCGATTTTGATGAAAATCGAATCGTAACTTATTGAGACTATTTTTGAGTGATTATTGTTGTTATTATTAATTATGAAATAATATTATCACGCGGAGAATTAATTCCTTGCGAATTAATTTTTTGGGATTTTATCAGCGAAAAATTAATCGGTTTTGCGGTTTCTCGTCGCCGTGTTTTTTAATCTTAAGACTCTAGATTAGAGGGTAACCTTGAGAGAAGTGAAATTAGATGGGATGAAGTGAGTGATGTGATTAGCACCTAATAAAGGTAATTAGGTGTCACTTAACTGGTGGGTTATTTCAAAATTTTACCTTTTAATTAAATCCTTTATTATTAAGTCTTAATTAAGTAATTAAGTGGAAAAAAAATTTATAAAGCCCTCCCCCCTAGCTGCCAACTCGTGGACAGCACCCCCATTTCTTTATTCATCTACTTCATCTTCCATCTCTAGAGCAAGACAAGGGTTCCAAGCTTCCATGGTTGATTTCTCCATTTTCTTTGAGCTTTACAACTTGAAGTCTTCATCAAACTTGCTTCAATCCTTCATCTCCACCTAGTTCCTCATCAACTTCACCATTTAGTCTAAGGGAAAAACATATTTTCTTCCTCCCATTTTCTGTTTAAAAATCGTGATTCCCACCCCATTTCATCTCTTGTGATTTTGCTTCCATACTTAGTTTTCTTGCTAGGTTTTCTTCTATACTCTATCACCTATGTATCCAACCATTTGAGTAGTAGAAAATCAATTTTCTTGGCCCCAAAACAGCCCCATAATCAGCGCCCAACAGCACCCCCCATTTGTGTTGTTTAATTGTTGTTTTAGTTGTGATTAATTGATGATTGTTGTTGTTTGTTGATTGATGATGAACAAAAAGGAGATGAATCATCTTAAAACCCCCCATTTGATGCTTTAGGGCGAAAACCCTAGAGGTTAGAAAAGGGGAAATTATGTGATCCTAGTTGAATCAATCAATTGGTTGTGGTGTTGTGTTATTGGAAGTGATTAGAGGTTGATTTAGGCTATAGTTTTGTTTAAGCTTAAGTAACATGTAGTTTTGGAAATTTTGCCTATTCTTGAACCATGTAAAGCATGAGGTTTTGATGTTAAATTACATGATTAAGTGTTAGATAACTTGTTAGAATAAATTTTAAGGTTATTGGAATTGATATGCATGAGTTAGTGTAGGTGTTAGCTTATGTATATGCAAAAATTGTTTCTTGAGGGACTAGAATGGCATGAATTAAGTGTCCTTTAATTTTTAGCATTCCTATGGTATGACTAAAAGGCTATGGAAATGGTATTTCATTGTTGTAGTAATGGTTTTAGAAACCTAACCCTTGATATGCTTAAGTGTACTTGATGTATTAATTGAAGTTGATGTTGTTTTGGTATTTAGAAAATGATTTAAAAAGAGTTGTGATTTTAGAAATATAAGTTACAAATTTTTGGAAAAAAAACAAGTAGTGGCCGTGAGGCCTAATTAAGATTTTGGCAAAAAAGAAGTTGATGTCTCATTGCTTGAATTCTTGCATGAATATGTGCTAAGTTTTTGGATAGTTGTGAAAGATTTATTAGTTATGTCTACTTGAAGTTCAAGAAAAGAGAATTAGTCTCAAAACCTTACTTTTTCAAAATGTTTTTGAGTGTGTCATTAATTTGTAATGCTTGTTGGAGTTTGGTTAGGTAAGGGATAAGTTGAGAGCATAAGTTTAACTAGAATTTCTAGATTTTACTAAGTGGTATGTGATAATAGGAAACGAAGTACCGGAGATTGAGCGAAGCGGACCCGAAGACTTAGGAGCGACGTTGACGACAGGTTGTGGTAAGGACGCTTCACATTTAATACTTGCTTTAGTTTGTTAGCGTAAGGGCACTTCTAGACATCGTAGGCTTTTATTGTATATGTCCTTGTGTAAGGGCAATTTTTTTTTTAGATACGAATTTATTTTCAAGTGTTTATGCGAAGAAGTCTGAGAACCTAAGGGTTCGAAGTGAGGGTCTTGTACCCCTTCGCTTTATTTTTGTTATATATGCTGATTAATTAGTGGGCTTGTCTACAAGTGGTTGGCAGCTGTCCCCAACCCCCCACACTTGTTTGTTCCTCTCTGTGAACTCCATCGAGTTGCAGAGGGATGGATTCTATGATTTGATTGTCGACTGTAACTGCTAAGTGTGATTATTTGAGATGAGATGTTTATGTTATTTATCTCTGATGGATTGAGTTATATTGCTATGTTGCTTATGCTGTTGAACTGAATTATATTGTTATAATTATGCGAATTGTTCATCGGAGTGCGAGAGTTGGTCGAGTCGTTGAGTCGTTGAGACGTTTTTTAGCTTGAGCCGATTCACCTAGGGTGCAAGAATCCCCTAAAAGGCTACGGCTGGTGTTCGGTAGGGAATGGCTAGACGTTAGTTTTGCCGGGACGTTTTTGAGCTTGAGTCGATTCACCTAGGGTGCTAGAATCCCCTAAAAGGCTACGGCTGGTGTTCGATAGGGAATAGCTAGGCGTCGTAATGCTAATGGACCTGAGTTGAATGTCCTAGGGTGAGGAGAGAGCCCAAGGCTACGGCTGGTATTCAGTGGATGGATCCGCGTTACTTCCGGTATGTGGCGAAAGTGTCGAGAGAAAATGAGTCATGAGATGAGTCGTGAGCTGAGTCTTAATTTGGGTCTTGAGTCGCGCATGTGAATTGTATACACTGTTGATTGCCTACTGCTTTATGCTTTGGTTTATTTTGATTATTTGAGAAGTTGACCCTTTCCCGTGGTGCCTTCAATCAATGGTGGCTACCCAGGCGATGGCGAGGGCGCAGGGAACCCGATAGCAGATGATGGTGAGGAGGACCTCTTCGAGGATCCGGGCAACGACCTTTATTTGTCGTGATTGACTATGTCTGTTAAATGTTTTTTTGGGATGGTTGTAGTATGTCTTTTGTGTACAGTTGTTGTGACCAGTTGGGCCGGGTGATGTTTTGTTATTACAGGGTAGACTGGTGGTTTCACTTTTGGAGCAGCCCCCTGCGTGGGTGTCTGCCGGGAGTACCCCCAGGGTATGATTGCTCTCTTAATGGTCATCATACCATAGGTGTATTTCTTTGCACATTTTCTACTCTGTTATTTTGCACATACTGTGTATATGACTTATGTATTTATGCATGTATGTTTTATCAGTATTTGAGTCTTGTGTCCTAGTTGCACCATGTTTCAAAACGCTGTATTTACTCTGAGTGTGCCTGCAGGAATTATTGATGTTTAAAAAAAAGTACCGCATTTTTCTAAAGGACACAATAGTACCGTTTTTAAAACGTGTCACATATAGGTTTCTTTCGGTTTCGTAGCGGTCCGGAAACGGGTCGTTACAAAGGTGGTATCAGAGCAGTTTGGTCCTAACCGGACTGTGCATAGGAATTTGGAGCTGGTCACTGTGTCGGGCTTTGTGTGTCGGGTACATAGTTGTATTGTATTGATTGTTGTTTATTGAGTGAAGCAATTGTTGCTTGAAAATTTTGCGAATTGTTTCTTGATTGAAGTAGTGTGTTTTAACACATCCTCTGATTTTGAGGTTCTGACAGGTTTTGGACCTTGAAGGAATCCCATGCCGCCTCGCAGAGACCCTACGATAGAATCTGAGAACTCCAATATGGATCGAGCGATTCAAGCAATGACTGAGATGGCGACTGCTGTTGCCCAACAGACTACTGCCAAGACTCAACGGGATCTACAGAAGCAAGAGAGAGAGGCACGAGCTGCCGAATCAAGGGGATTGGTTGATTTTTGTCGACATGATCCTCCGAAGTTCCGTGGAGAGGTTGACCAGGAGAAGGCAGACCTATGGCTGCAAGAAGTAGAGAAGATTTTCAAGGTACTACGTTGCCCAGTTGAGGTTAAGGTGAACTACGCAACTTACCTGCTCTTAGGAGATGCGGAGTACTGGTGGAGGAGTACTAGGCTGATTATGGAGGCAGACCATCAGGAGATCACTTGGGCATCTTTTCGGGAGAAGTTTCTGGATAAGTACTTTCCTCTTAGTGCAAGGACCAAGCTGGGAGATGACTTTATGAAGGTACGATAGGGCAACATGTCGATCGGCGAATATGCTGTGAAGTTTGAGTCACTATCTCGGTACTTTCTTTTCTTCCGACAGACGGTGGATGAAGGATATATGTGTCATCGGTTCATGGAGGGACTCCGTTATGACATTCAGGATTCAGTGCTGCCACTGGGAATTAGACAATTTCAACAACTGGTTGAGAAGTGTAGGGAAGTGGAGACCATGAAGAATCGGAGACTCAATTTGGGAGGCAACAACTCTGCAGGCCAATCAGCAGAGTGATCGGAACCGTAAAGGGAAACAACAAAGAAGAAGCCCTATAGTCGACCCCAGGGGAACAACAACAGAGGACGATCGCCCAATGGCTCGTAACGCAAGCGGCGGAGTCAAGCTTAGCACCGATGTGATACATTACCCGATGTGGGAAGTCGGGCACTACGCGAACAAGCTATCAAGGAGATACCACTTGCTTCACCGCAAGAAGCCGGCACCTTGCTAGTGATTGCCGAGCACCTAAAGTTGAACCAATGGCATGCGGCAAAGGCAAAAGTGGAAGCGCCAGATAGCGAAAGTGCGAGTCTTACGCATGAGCGGAGAAGAAGCGAGCAACTGATGATCGATCCAGGTGAATGTGAGATTAAGGGTAAACCCCTAACCGTTCTTTTCGATTCGGGCGCAACCCATTCATTTATTTCCTCTGATTGTGTGGACCGCTTAAAATTGTCTGTGACTGCTTTACCGTTCAAATTAGTAGTTACTACTCCAGCTGCTAAAACCTTAGTCACCAACACTGCATGCCTTAATTGTGTAGTGGTTATTCAAAGTAGAAGTTTTGTGGTCAATTTGGTCTGTTTACCTCTTAAGGGTTTAGATGTCATTCTCGGGATGGATTGGTTGTCACACCACCATGTCCTCTTGGACTGTGCCCGTAAAACTGTAGTTCTTCCAGACCTTGGAGTTTCTAATTATCTTTCTGCCGAGCATATCGGAGTTTCCTTGAAAGAGGGAGCTAGAGAATACATGTATCTGGCTAGTACAGAAGTTTCCCAGGAGATCGAAGTGAAGAATATTCCAGTGGTGCGTCACTTCATCGACGTTTTTCTAGAAGACGTACCAGGGTTACCACCGGTGAGAGAGAATGAGTTTTCCATCGACTTGATTCCAGGGACAGGACCTATTTCAATAGCGCCCTACAGGATGTCTCCAGCCGAGATGAAGGAGCTGAAATCTCAGATTGAGCATTTGGAGTCGAAATAGTTCATAAGACCGAGCGTGTTGCCATGGGGAGCACCAGTGTTATTGGTCAAGAAGAAGGATGGACGATCCAGATTGTGCATGGACTATCGTCAACTCAACAAGGCTACTGTGAAGAACCGATATCCTTTACCACGTATCGACGACTTGATGGATAAACTTCGCGGAGCTGCGATATTTTCCAAGATTGACTTGAAGTCAGGCTACCATCAGATACGAGTGAAGGAAGAGGATATTCCCAAGACCGCTTTCAGGACCAGATACGGTCATTACGAGTACTTGGTGATGTCGTTTGGAGTGACGAATGAGCCAGCAGTGTTTATGGATTACATGAACAGGATTTTCCACTCGTTTCTGGACCAGTTTGTAGTAGTGTTCATCGACGATATCTTGATCTACTTAAAGAGCAAAGAAGAGCACGAAGAGCACCTACACCGAGTACTACAGATATTGCGTGAGAAACAGCTTTATGCGAACTTATCCAAGTGTGAATTCTGGCTTGAAAAGGTGAACTTTCTCGGGCATGTGATAACTGAAGAAGGAATAGCGGTGGATCCAGCGAAGATTGAAGCTGTGTTAGCTTGGGAACAGCCGAAGACTGTCACTGATATCAGAAGTTTTGTAGGCTTAGCAGGCTATTACCTAAGATTGTCGCGCCACTTACACGACTTACGAGGAAGGACCAGCCTTTTGCTTGGACTGAAGAGTGCGAACCCAGTTTTCAGAGGTTGAAGGAGCTTTTGACAACGGCACCAGTGTTGATTTTGCGTCAACCTGAAGAGCCTTACGAGGTTTATTGTGATGCGTCACATCAAGGCTTGGGATGCGTGCTAATGCAACATCGGAAGGTTGTAGCGTATGCTTCAAGACAGCTCAAGATTCACGAGAGGAACTACCCTACTCACGATTTGGAGCTTGCCGCAGTGGTTTTTGCGCTAAAGATTTGGAGGCACTACCTTTACGGGAGCACGTTCACTGTTGGGCGATCACAAGAGCTTGAAGTACTGTTCGATCGAAAGAGCTCAACATGCGGCAAATAAGATGGACGGAATTTTTGAAAGATTACGACTTCACATTGGAGTATCATCCAGGGAAGCGTAACGTGGTAGCGGTCGTTGAGTAGAAAAAGCGTTTTAGCTTCAGCATTGATGATCAAGGAGTTGGAGATGCTCGAGAGGTTTCGAGATTTGAAGTTGAGTGTGGAAGTTTCACCGGGGAAGCTAAAGTTTGGTATGCTCACCATTTCTAACGGATTGTTGGATGAGATCAGAGACCAACAGGCCCATGACAAGCTACTACAAGAGAAGGTAGAGCTGATAGCGCAAGGGAAGGCGACAGAATTCAAGATCGGGGCAGACAACATCTTGAGGTGTAATGGGCGAGTGTGTGTACCTAACGTAGCGGAGCTGAAGAAGCTGATTCTTGATGAAGCACATAAGAGCAGATTGAGTATTCATCCGGGAGTTACGAAGATGTATCAAGACTTGAAGAAGCACTTTTGGTGGCCCAGAATGAAGAAACAAGTGGCTGAGTATGTAGCTTCATGTTTGACTTGTCAAAAAGCGAAGGTAGAACACCAGCGACCGGCCGGGATGTTACAACCGCTCGACGTACCAGTATGGAAGTGGGACAGCATTTCCATGAATTTCGTTGTAGGATTGCCGAAGACGCGGAAGAATAATGATTCGATTTGGGTAATCGTCGATCGATTGACCAAATCCGCACATTTCTTGCCAGTGAGATTGACATACAACGTGGAGAAGCTAACGGAGATCTACATCGCAGAGATTGTACGACTTCACGGCGTGCCTTCTTCCATTGTTTCAGACCGAGATCCGAAGTTCACGTCTCACTTTTGGAGAGAACTGCAAGAAGCAATGGGAACCAAGCTCAAGCTTAGCTCAGCATATCACCCCCAGACCGACGGTCAGACTGAGAGAACGATTCAATCACTTGAAGATTTGCTGCGAGCATGTACGTTAGATCACCAAGGAAGTTGGGATGATGTCTTACCACTAGTGGAGTTCACCTACAACAACAGTTTTCATGCGAGCATTGGAATGGCACCTTACGAAGCACTGTATGGACGTAAGTGTCAAACGCCTCTTTGTTAGTACCAGAATGGCGAGAGTTCTGTTGTGGGACCAGACATGATCCAGCAGACTACTGAGAAGATTCGTTTGATCAGAGATAGGATGCGAGCGTCTCAGAACCGACAGAAAAGTTATGCAAATCGAGGTCGCCGACCGTTAGAGTTCGAAGAAGGAGAACATGTATTTCTTCGAGTTACCCCTACCAACGGAGTTGGTCGAGCGATCAAATCCAAGAAACTTCCTCCCAAATTTATTGGACCTTACCAGATCCTTCGTTGTATTGGCCCTGTGGCATACCAGATTGCTTTACCACCCTTTCTGTCAAACATTCATGACGTCTTTCACGTCTCACAGCTGCGGAAGTACATTTCCCACCCTCCTCATGTTATCGAACCGGATATGATTCAACTGAAGGACGATCTATCTTTTGAAGCATCACCAGCAAGGATCGTTGATCGGAAAGCTAAGCAGCTACGGAATAAAGAGATCCAGCTTGTCAAGGTCATGTGGGATGAAGACCGAGATGCAACGTGGGAGCTGGAAGAGAAGATGAAGAATCAGTATCCAGAACTTTTTCACGGTAAGTAACTTATCTGCAGTTTCGAGGACGAAACTTGTTTTTAGAGGGGGAGTATTGTAACACGCGTTTTTTTATGATGCGTTATTTAGCGTTAATTAGTACGTTTTGTCGTATTTATGCTATAATAAGCAATTGCTTGTTCTTTAAGTAAGTGATTTAATTAAATCAAGAGTTAAGATAATTGAGAATTAATATTTTATATTAATCCACGGTTTGAAAATCGTCGAAAAATTCTAACAAAGTTTCGACGCGTTTCGAATTGCCGGGCGGTTTCGCCGCAGATAAAATTCTAAATGAACTCCGATTTCGATGAAAATCGAATTGTAACTTGTTGAAACTATTTTTGAGTGATTATTGTTGTTATTATTAATTATGAAATAATATTATCATGCGGAGAATTAATTCCTCGCGAATTAATTTTTCGGGATTTTATCAGCGAAAAATTAATCGGTTTTGCGGTTTCTCGTCGCCGTGTTTTTAAATCTTAAGACTCTAGATTAGAGGGTAACCTTGAGAGAAGTGAGATTAGATGGGATGGAGTGAGTGGTGTGATTAGCACCTAATAAAGGTAATTAGGTGTCACTTAACTTGTGGGTTATTTCAAAATTTTATCTTTTAATTAAATCCTTTATTATTAAGTCTTAATTAAGTAATTAAGTGAAAAAAAAATTTTATAAAGCCCTCCCCCCTAGCTGCCAACTCGTGGACAGCACCCCCATTTCTTTATTCATCTACTTCATCTTCCATCTCTAGAGCAAGACAAGGGTTCCAAGCTTCCATGGTTGATTTCTCCATTTTCTTTGAGCTTTACAACTTGAAGTCTTCATCAAACTTGCTTCAATCCTTCATCTCCACCTAGTTCCTCATCAACTTCACCATTTAGAGTAAGGGAAAAACTGATTTTCTTCCTCCCATTTTCTGTTTAAAAATCGTGATTCCCACCCCATTTCATCTCTTGTGATTTTGCTTCCATACTTAGTTTTCTTGCTAGAATTTCTTCTATACTCTATCACCTATGTATCCAACCATTTGAGTAGTAGAAAATCAATTTTCTTGGCCCCAAAACAGCCCCATAATCAGCGCCCAATAGCCCCCCCATTTGTGTTGTTTAATTGTTGTTTTAATTGTGATTAATTGATGATTGTTGTTGTTTGTTGGTTGATGATGAACAAAGAGGAGATGAATCATCTTAAAACCCCCCATTTGATGCTTTAGGGCGAAAACCCTAGAGGTTAGAAAAGGGGAAATGATGTGATCCTAGTTGAATCAATCAATTGGTTGTGGTGTTGTGTTATTGGAAGTGATTAGAGGTTGATTTAGGCTATAGTTTTGTTTAAGCTTAAGTAACATGTAGTTTTGGAAATTTTGCCTATTCTTGAACCATGTAAAGCATGAGGTTTTGATGTTAAATTACATGTTTAAGTGTTAGATAACTTGTTAGAATAAATTTTAAGGTTATTGGAATTGATATGCATGAGTTAGTGTAGGTGTTAGCTTATGTATATGCAAAAATTGTTTCTTGAGGGACTAGAATGGCATGAATTAAGTGTCCTTTAATTTTTAGCATTCCTATGGTATGAATAAAAGGCTATGGAAATGGTATTTCATTGTTGTAGTAATGGTTTTAGAAACCTAACCCTTGATATGCTTAAGTGTACTTGATGTATTAATTGAAGTTGATGTTGTTTTGGTATTTAGGAAATGATTTAAAAAGAGTTGTGATTTTAGAAATATAAGTTACAAATTTTTGGAAAAAAAAAACAAGTAGTGGCCGTGAGGCCTAATTAAGATTTTGGGAAAAAAGAAGTTGATGTCTCATTGCTTGAATTCTTGCATGAATAAGTGCTAAGTTTTTGGATAGTTGTGAAAGATTTATTAGTTATGTCTACTTGAAGTTCAAGAAAAGAGAATTAGTCTCAAAACCTTACTTTTTCAAAATGTTTTTGAGTGTGTCATTAATTTGTAATGCTTGTTGGAGTTTGGTTAGGTAAGGGATAAGTTGAGAGCATAAGTTTAACTAGAATTTCTAGATTTTACTAAGTGGTATGTGATAATAGGAAACGAAGTACCGGAGATTGAGCGAAGCGGACCCGAAGACTTAGGAGCGACGTTGACGACATGTTGTGGTAAGGGCGCTTCACATTTAATACTTGCTTTAGTTTGTTAGCGTAAGGGCACTTCTAGACATCGTAGGCTTTTATTGTATATGTCCTTGTGTAAGGGCAATTTTTTTTTTTAGATACGAATTTATTTTCAAGTGTTTATGCGAAGAAGTCTGAGAACCTAAGGGTTCGAAGTGAGGGTCTTGTACCCCTTCGCTTTATTTTTGTTATATATGCTGATTAATTAGTGGGCTTGTCTGCAAGTGGTTGGCAGCTGTCCTCAACCCCCCACACTTGTTTGTTCCTCTCTGTGAACTTCATCGAGTTGTAGAGGGATGGATTCTATGATTTGATTGTCGACTGTAACTGCTAAGTGTGATTATTTGAGATGAGATGTTTATGTTATTTATCTCTGATGGATTGAGTTATATTGCTATGTTGCTTATGCTGTTGAACTGAATTATATTGTTATAATTATGCGAATTGTTCATCGGAGTGCGAGAGTTGGTCGAGTCGTTGAGTCGTTAAGACGTTTTTGAGCTTGAGCCGATTCACCTAGGGTGCAAGAATCCCCTAAAAGGCTACGGCTGGTGTTCGGTAGGGAATGGCTAGATGTTAGTTTTGCCGGGACGTTTTTGAGCTTGAGTCGATTCACCTAGGGTGCTAGAATCCCCTAAAAGGCTACGGCTGGTGTTCGATAGGGAATAGCTAGGCGTCGTAATGCTAATGGAACCTGAGCTGAATGTCCTAGGGTGAGGAGAGAGCCCAAGGCTACGACTGGTATTCGGTGGATAGATCCGCGTTACTTCCGGTATGTGGCGAAAGTGTCGAGAAAATGAGTCATGAGATGAGTCGTGGTGAGTCTTGATTTGGGTCTTGAGTCGCGGTTGTGAATTGTATACACCGTTGATTGCCCTCTGCTTTATGCTTTGGTTTATTTTGATTATTTGAGAAGTTGACCTTTCCCGTGGTGCCTTCAATCAATGGTGGCTACCCAGGCGATGGCGAGCGGCGCAGGAACCGAGCAGCGATGATGGTGAGGAGGACCTCTTCGAGGATCCGGCGACGACCTTTATTTGTCGTGGATTGACTATGTCGATTAAATGTTTTTGGGATGGTTGTAGTATGTCTTTTGTGTCTGATTGTTGTGACCCGGTTGGTAGGGTGATGTTTTGTTATTACTGGGTAGACCGGTGGTTTCACTTTAGTGCAAACTGCGTGGGTGTCTGCCGGGAGTACCCCCAGGGTATGATTGCTCTCTTGAGGGTCATCATACCATAGGTGTATTTCTTTGCACATTTTCTACTCTGTTATTTTACACATACTGTGTATATGACTTATGTATTTATGCATGTATGTTTTATCAGTATTTGAGTCTTGTGTCCTAGTTGCACCATGTTTCGAAACGCTGTATTTACTCTGAGTGTGCCTGCAGGAATTATTGATGTTTAAAAAAAAAAAGTACCGCATTTTTCTAAAGGGCACAAGAGTACCGTTTTTAAAACGCGTCACATATAGGTTTCTTTTGGTTTCGTAGCGGTCCGGAAACTGGTCGTTACATTCAGTAATCAGGCCTCTTGACTGCATGAAGATATATGTCCAATGGGCTGCTGTGACCAAGCACTTTGACATTGGATTTACTTGGAGTCAATGGTTTGAGTCTTGGAAAGACAAAGCCATGTTACCATGCCTCGTCCCCCTAGTGCTTGAAGAAGATGATAGGAAAAATCTGAGAAGAGTATACCTGGCAGAAAATGAAGCACTCTCTTTTGCTTTTGAAGCATTGAGTGTCTTTATCAGAAGAATATGGGGAGAAGATGCTGGAAAGAGGTTTGATGCTTTCACTGCTGATGTGGTTCTGCACAGAGAAATCATTTTCATGGATTTGCTGTATCTAGAAGATGTGAAGAATAAAAGGGAAATTCGGGCAGAATCTGAGCATAGAAAACTTGGAAATCTCATCAAATGGTTTATACCAAATGATGCATTCTTTTTAAGAGCTCAACGGAAGAAGGAATTGAGACTGAAGCTATCCAACTGGGTGCTAGCAGAGCATTAGAAGATGAAACCTGCACCAGTATCAGAAGCTGGACCTTCTACTTCTACTCCTGCAGTTGAGATGGTCACTATTCCCAAAGTAGAGTTTGAAGAAATGAAGGCCACAAACCTGAAAGTTACTCAGCTAGAGAATGCTCTGAAATTACTATATGAACGTCTCAACATCCCTCCACCACCTCCACCAAACCCTTAAATTTTTTTTTGTGATATAAAATATTTTTTGGTACTCTTATATATATTCAT
Organism: Calophaca sinica; assembly: GCA_037113605.1. Classification (NCBI taxonomy): domain Eukaryota; kingdom Viridiplantae; phylum Streptophyta; class Magnoliopsida; order Fabales; family Fabaceae; genus Calophaca; species Calophaca sinica. Next base: position 48,705,306 of record CM073734.1, on the reverse strand, counting down.
TAATTTTGCTCTGATTATCTATCTATATATACCTATATCTGACTTATATTCAAATTTTTCTAAGTCTTATTTTGACTATGATGTGCTTTACACTCTTTTTGTCTGATGACAAAAGGGGGAATAAAAGAAAGGTTTGATGAACACGTGAAAATCTGATTGACTAATTCACCGTCCGATGTTCAAACTCCGATATTCATGCATAGCATTTCATACATAGCATTTATGTGGTTAATTATTGCTCTAATACTTATAATGCATTGATATTCATTTATTCATTGATCCAGTACTCTAATAATGATCAATAACTTTGGTACAATAAAAATCTTTTTGATAAAATAAAATTAGCATCCGATCTCACTTTGTTAAATATATGCTCTGATACATCTACGTATTTTTGCGATCACTTAAATGAATTTGTTTATCAACAATCGCCTTAATACCTGAATTGTTCATATATATCTAAATGGTTGAATTCAGGGGGAGACCCTTGATATTATTTTTGAAATTAAATTGTTCATCAACCTTGGATATTTGTCATCATAAAAAAGGGGGAGATTGTTGGAACCTAAACGATTGAGAAGCTTAGACCCTCATTAATTTTGATGATAACAAAGTGTTACCAAGAGAACAATTTATCTTCTAACATATCTTTGAGTGTACAGGTATCAAAGCTTCATATATATGTACAAAACACTCAAGCGTCTTGCTAACAGCATCTGAACTCTCTCCAGCGTCTTGCTAACTCTCTCCAGCGTCTTGCTAACAGCGTCCGAACTCTCTCCATTGATGTCAACGTCCGAACTCTCTCCAGTGTCTTGCTAACAGCAAGTGTCCAGTAATGTCACTCTTTGACACGTGGAATACTCTAATGCTGCGAGCGTCCATCCTCTGTTCTAAGCGAGCGTCTGATCTCTTTAATGAAGCACGTGATGATCACGTTTTTGCTCTTATCCTTAGAATGTTCTGGAACGGAATTCGAATTTGATTTTATGCGCTCATTTTGATGTACGAGGAAGCAAAGGTGACACCTTTAGCAAAAGACAAAAATCGTACAAGGCAATTGTGAAAAGCAGATAGTACGAAAACGGTAATATGTACTATTCTGATATTCTCTGGAAAGGAAGAAAAGGACTACATTTCAAATTACCTCACTCAATGAAAAGGAGCTATGTTTTACTGCAAACGGTAATATCCCTGAAGACTCCTATAAATACCCCAAGGTATTCATTGAAAAGATGTTGGAAAAACTGTGAAGAAACTTCATTCTGAAAGCAATATTACTCAAGCGAGCAATCAAGCTTCGTGCCAAGTTTCTGGACTACAAAGAACTGAACTCAGCGTCTTATACTTTCTTTTAGAAAGCTACTCTGTGTTGAGCTTAATCTTTTCATCCTCTCTGTGAGAGTTATTTTGATAGTATTCAAAAGTATATTATCTTTTGTAAACTGTTTTTGGCCTAGTTAAGGCTTTGTTCCTCAAAGGCTCGACTGCACTGAGTCGTTTTGAGAAGTTGAGAGTATTGTCAAGTTTGTGACAGTAGAATACTCTTGAGGAAATTGTAATCAGTTGATTATAGTGGAAAATCCTTTAGGAACGAAGGGACTAGACGTAGCTACCAGTTGGTGGTGAACTAGTATAAATTTATGTGCCTTTTTCTTTACTGCTTTACATTTATCTTTACCTTGCTTAGTAAAACAAGTTTTCATACACGGTTTATTTCCTACATCCGGTTAGTCTCTCAGCGTCCGATAAACAAACAGTTTTGATAAATCTATTTTCTTAGTGCTTTTATCGTATAGTTTGTGAAAAGTTTTTGGACACAATTCAAACCCCCTTCTTGTGTTCACGTTCAAGTTTATCATAGGCTATATCGCATGTAAGCACTATACATATATAATATAACAACACACTTTTATATTCATATACATAATTAATAAACCACACGCATCATCATGGTATATCAATTATTGCATGTGAGCAAACAATTCAACCAACAAATCAACAGTCAAGCCACCAAAATATTAGATTCATCAAACAATTTATCACATATCATAAATGTGGTTAGCCATGCATGCCAATGCAGTATGACAAGTTGTGTATACACCTGCAGCCTTAATAGGTCAACAGTATGACGAGGAATTTTCCAAACGCCCAAACAATATAGCCACACATTAGGCTTGCCTCAAGTTGGGCTTGCCACACATTAGGCAATGCAGTGTCAACTCGTCTTTTGAAGTCTTTAAGACAAACCAAATACTCCGAGTGACATGACAACTCGTCTTTTGAAGTCTTTAAGACAAATCAAACGCTCTGAGTGTCGATGCTCAATGGTCAGTATGCATCCAAATAAATTCTTCAATATGGCATGCTCACCGTAGGGAGCGCCCGAGTAATGTTTTAATTAATCAATAATATTTTTCATATTCTAAATCAATATCAAGTTCCAATTGAATCCAACATGATTCAAGGAAAACAATACAATTCATAATGCCACGCAGGGCCAATAACATGCCACAGTATTTCAGACAGCATATAACAATTTATCATGCTACAACATGCTACAGTATTTTAAAACAGCATACAGTAGTACTACAAGTACTATCACGCAATAAGTCAAACAATCAAGTTGCACACAAGGCGAAAAGCCCAAACTCATTATGTAAGAATTTCCCTTACTTTGAACAAGCTTCAGATAAGGAATTTCCAACGCGTCACCGAAACGTACCTCCCTCGAACCTTAACAATACAAACTTAACCAAATTAGAACCAAAAGCCCAAGTCCTAAGACTCTAGGGAAGCCACGGTTTTAAGTCCTAAAAGGCCTAAAATCTTGCTAATTTAACCCTATTTGGATCACACCTAATCATATACTATGTTACAAGTTCAAGGCAAGCAAGTTTTGAAACTTCCATTAACTCCACATACTTAGAAAAGCTTAAATCAAATCTTACCAATTGAAATAGTGTTTTTACCAAATGAATAGTATTTTTCCAACTTTGAACTACTTTTAAAACTATAGCACATGCCATGAAAATTAAAGAAATAGATTAGTTACAAGTCCAAGACAATCTCTGAAACATAAACTAAACCTTTTTCCAAAAATCAAACTTCTATGAATTGATTTGCTAAACCAAATTCTTGATCAATTTTTACACTATTTTAAGGAGACAAAACAGCTTAAAACAATGCTTAAAAGTATCATAAGGGTCACGGTTTTGGTGCCCAAAAACTAACCCAAAGTTTTCAAATTTTCATTTCCAAAACAAATCATTTCACCACACTTAAATCCTTGAACCTTAAACCAACTTCCTCAACACTTGAAACTCTTTAAAAACAATTTAACACATCCCCCAAAACCATATTAGAGCCACGGTTTCAACCCCACTCACAAGCAAATTTATTTTTCCAAAAACCTGGTAAACATGCATATATGATTAGTATCCAAACATACACCTAATAAACCTTCAAGACTAACTCCAAATCAACAAAAACAAGTCAAAAACAAGGCTTAGCACAGCCCTATAGGTTCGGCCAGAATAGAGGTTAGGGTTTTCCAAACTTTAAACATCAAGAACAAAGCTAATCATGGAAGAAAACAAAGGGCTTTATGGCTAATCATGCAAATCTAGCCAAAACAAACACTTCAACTCAAAAACAACTCTTAAATCCTTCAAAACCCATATCATGGAACTTAAAAGAGATAAGGGAAGGATCATAGAGATTACCAAGAGATTTGATGATGATTGAACAAGGATTGAGAAGAAAGGAAGCAAAGGTGCAAACTTGATCACAAAAACTTCTCAAAATCCAAGCTTTCTCTTTCTAGAAATTTTCACAAGTTTTTTCTCTCTAATGGAAGAAAGAAGGCTGAATGTGATTAAGGAAGAAGGCCACGAAATTTTTAGGGACATGGAAGGAACAAAATTGATCATTTAGTTGGAAACTAACTAATTAAGTCCTAAACTAACTAAACTAACTACCTACCTTTAACTTAATCACTAATCACCACTTGAAACTTGTAAAAGCACATTCTAAAAGCAAGTTCAGCTCTCCTATTGGCTGGGTGAACTGCCCCTCAGCTTTAAATATCAAGATATTATCATTTCGTCGCGTTCTCGCTCAACTGGATGCGCGTCGTTTCGCGTTTATTAGGGTTTTTGTACCAAACCTCCAAAATAAAACTAATAAATTACTATATAATAAAAAATTATTAATCACTCAAAATATCCACAAAAATGTTAGAATTTTTACTATGAATGTCATTTTCTCGATTTACGAGCTCAACGTCACTGTTAGGTAGTTTCTAGGCATAGAAAATACCCTATATATTTTCTGATGCCCAAAAATTTTCAAAAAATTCCAATAAATCATAAATATTGGAAAATGCTTATATCTCAAATTTTATAAAATTTGGATCATATTTGGGTAGGTTTCAGTCAAAAACTCGCCATATAGCTCAAATTCAGCGTTTTACGGCAGAATTTAATCTTTAAAAACAAAATCCTAGATTAGCAATAATTACTAATCCCTATTATTCCTATTGAATAGAATAAATATCAACAATTTATTATCAACATAATTTTAGTAACGAAAAAGTTGTGTTAAAAACGATAGAAAAACAGATAATTGCAAAATAGTCAAACACTGAAAATTAGGGTGTTACACCACCCCCAAACTTTAGGATGTATAGTGGCCTCACTACAACATGCTAAAAATTTAAGAGTGGAGTGCCTACACAACAAAAAACTGACCCTAAAAATAGTGCTACAGTATTTAACAACACAGACAGACTATGCTACAGCACAAATCAAAACACACAGTAAACAACAAACAGATGTTACAACACAAAGAGCAGATGCTGCAGCATTATCACAACAGACAAACAGAACTCAGAAATGACTAAACAAGAAACAAAATGATAAAAGAAAAGAAAAAGGGAACGTCCCTATCACGGATTATTGTTGGGATACCTCCTAATAGCGCTTAGTTTAAGAGTCCTCTGCCTAACTTTGTCCCTCATTGCGTCAAGGGTCTCTAAGGCTTGTGGTAGCCTTCATCCTTCTTCTTTTTCTCCTCTTGAATTTGTGTGGATCAAATTTTTCATCCTTCACATTTTTTATGCAATCCACCTCCTTCATGATTGGGTTCAATCTTCTTTTGCTTCCAATGTTATTCTTTGAGTTGTAATCCAATAAAATTTGGTGCATGCAAAGTGTAAGACTTATACCATTAATATTAGCCATTTTCCACCCAATAGCCTTTTTATGCTTCTTTAAAACATCAATGAGGTTCTCCTCTTGTGGAGGAGTCAAGTAAGAAGAAATAACCATCGGAAGTGTCTCATTCTCCCCTAAATAAACATATTTGAGGTGGGGAGAAAGTTGCTTCAACTCAAGAACCGGTGGCTTTTCAATGGAGGGCAAATTCTCTTTGAAACTTTCACTTGTAAGCTCTAGTGATTCATATATTTTTGCCCACCTTGGGGTGGCTAGCCTTTCTTTCACAAAATCAAGAATTCCCTCCTTCATTAGCTCCTTATCATCACGAAGGGTTGGCTCTTCTTCAAGGACAACTTGCTCCTTCATTAGTTGCTTGTGAACCAATGAGTCCAAAGCTCTAACAAAAGAACGTTCCTCCATGCCTTCATCTGGGTACTTCAAGGCATTGAAAACATTGAAGGTGACTTCTTGATTATTCACTCTTATGGTTAACTCCCCCTTTTGCACATCAATTAAGGTTTTTCCCGTAGCTAAGAAGGGTCTTCCAAGGATGATGGGGACTTCTTTATCTGCTTCAAAGTCCAAAATGATGAAATCAACCGGGAACACAAATTTATCCACGTTGATCAACACATCTTCAATTTTTCCCTCTGGATAGGGAATGGAATGATCAGCCAACTGAAGTGTAAGAGTTGTTGGGCGTGCTTCTCCAATTCCCAATTGCTGAAAAATGGATTTTGGCATCAAGTTGATGCTTGGACCCAAGTCACATAAGGCACGACCACAATAGGTATCTCCAATAGAGCATGGAATAGTGAAACTTCCGGGATTCTTGAGTTTTTGAGGCACCTTGTTTTGCAAAAGTTGGCTGCATTCCTTTGTCATAGCCACAGTTTCAAAGTCTCCTAATCTTTTCCTCTCTGTAAGAACATCTTTCATGAATTTAGCATAATTTGACATTTGTTGGAGGGCTTCCACTAATGGAATATTGATGTGGAGCTGTTTCAAGATCTCGATAAACTTGCCAAATTGCTTGTCTTGATGGGCTCTCTTTAGTCTTTGTGGAAAAGGAGGTGGTGGTCTCTCTGGAGTCAAAATGGGAAGGAGTTTTTCTGCTGCAGTTGCTTTTGCAGATGCTGTAGCATCTTTGACAGATTCTGCAGAATTTTTCTGCTGCAAGTTTTGTGCAGAATCTGATTCAGTGGACACAATTGTTACTGGATTTATTCCTTTGTCAGTAGATTCTGCCCTTTGGCTGCTAGTTCCAGTATGATCAGAATTTTTGTCCTTGGAGTTTCCGACATGAGGATTAACGTTCTTCTCACTACGAAGAGTAATGGGATTCACTTGTTCATTTCCATCGGGCTTTGGTGGCTCAGTTGTACTAGACAAAGATTGTAACGACCCGTTTCCGGACCGCTACCGAGCTCAGGATACCGAGCTCGAGTTACCGAGCTCAACACACCGAGCTCAACTAAACCGAGCTCAACACAACGAGCTCGACTTACCCTGTATGCGATGTATTTTAAAACGATACTCTTGTGCCTTTTTAGAAAAGTACGGTCTATATATTTTTTTTTATAAAACCAGCTCGTACACATCAGAGTATCTACAGCTTTTCGAAACATGGTGCAACTAAGACACAAGACTTAAATTCTAATAAAGCATACATGCATATATACCACTCGAAATAATAATGTATACAAAATACAGAGTAATAATGTATAAAGAAAATACACCTAAGGTATGACGACTTCAAGAGAGCAATCATACCCTGGGGGTACTTCCGGCAGACACCCACGCAGGGGGCTGCTCCAAAAGTAAGTCCACCAGTCTACCCTGTAATAACAAAACATCATCGGCCCAACTGGTCACGACCTCAGAACACAAAAGAAAAACAAAGCAAATCACGACAAGTAGAGGTCGTCGCTCGGGTCCTCGTCGAGCTCCTCCTCGGCATCATCTGCTGTCGAGTTCCCTGCTGTAACACTTGAGGACGAGATCGACCTCGTATTAGGACGTCGGATCGAGACCTCGACCAAGACCTTGTGTCGAGATCCCGTGCCAAGATCGCGTGCCGAGGTCATTTGCCGAGCTGAGGAGACCGCGTGCACTAGCTGCTGAGTTGAGGAGGTCGCGTGTCGAGTTGATGAAGTCGCGTATCGAGCTGAGGAGGTCGCATGTCGAACTGAGGAGGCCGCGTGCACGAACTCGTGTTAGAGCCTTGTGCGCTTGCACGAACACCCTAGTCGACATCGTGTCGAGATGATAACACTCGTATTCTTACGAACGTTATTCAGCGTTATTATTATATTGTTTGTAATAATTATATTGTCGGCTTGCCGTTCTCGTCGCCGTGTCTAGATCTCTAACCTATAGAGTAGAGGGTAATTATGAGAGAGGAGCGATTAGATGGGTAGATTGACTGATGGGATTGGTATCTCATAGCTGGAGTTATGATAACGCCCTTCTCTCACCAGCTGTATTCACGATCAGTTTTCTCAAACATTCACTTTCTCTTTTCTTCTTTCTTCTTCCTTCCTTCTCTGAGTTTCTTTTTTTTTTCGTTCTCTCCAAAACTTCCATCGAAGAACCTTGAGTTCCATCGAGCTTCTGCATAAGCTTTCTTCATCAATCTTGTTCCTCATCATCTTCTCGACCTATATCTCACCATCTCGACCATCAATTGAGGTATGAAGAACAGATTTTTCTTTTCCTTCGTGCTACTGTTTAGCGCCGTTTCTTCCTTCCATTTTAGCTAGTTTTTATGCTTCCAAATCATGTCAAATTGATGGGTTTTCTTCTTCGTGATATTACCTACCTTTCTAACCGATTATTTGGGCTTGTAAAACAAATTTCTTTCTCTGTTTTCTGCAGTAGGCAGCGCTCAAAAACCTTTCCTTTTTGGTTTGTTTCGATTTCTTGTTTTTCGTTTGTTGCTCCTGGTTGTTGTTGTTGTCGATTTATCTGTTGAAGCATCAGATATCCTTTTTCATGAACTTTTGATCGAAAACCCTAACTTTGTGTTAGAGGAAAAATATATTTAAGTTCTTGAGTTTTAATATTTACTGGGTTGTGGTTAAGCTTGGGATGAGAGCTAAGTGTTGTTAGAACCCATAGATCGAACTGAGTTGTGCTTGTTTTAGGAAGTCTGATTCCCGAGATCGTGTGATTTCCGAATCGAGGTGAACGGGAGAGCGAACCCGAGGACGTGGGAACAGTGGGATCCAGATCGAGAGCTGTACGTGTCGAGGTCGATTGACGACGGTACGTGTCGAAGTCGTTGTCGAGCTCGTTTGAAGACAGCCGTGTCGAGGTCGTTGTCGAGCAGCATTAGCTCGGAGTTCGGTAAGGGCAACTTTTAGACATTATTAAGACTTTATTTTATATGTTATTGTGTATGGATTCCTTGATTGGTGTCGAGCTTGAAATGTTGTGATATGATTGAGTTTTTGCATGTATTTAATATGTGATTGAATATATGTTGTGAATTGTGTATTGCATGTTGAATTGCGTTTCTTCATGTCGAGCTTGCTCTTGTTATTTGACATGCGGTTGAATATCTTGTGTATAACTCTTTGAATATCGTATGCGGCGAATTGTTCATCGAGTGAGAGAGCTAGGCGAGTCGTATGACGTTTTTGAGCCGTGACCCGGATAACTAAGGGTGCTAGGTCCCCTTTTGTTTACGGGAGATTGACTAGACGTCGCCACGCTATGGGACCTGAGTTGACTGTCCTAGGGAGAGCGAGGATCCCAAGGCTTTCCGACATACGGTACGGCGTGTGCATTCCGGAAAAATTGTCGAGTCGAGAGAAAATGGATTGCGAGTTGAGTCGAGCTTAGAGTGAGATGGTCGAGTCACGCTGATGAATGTTATACATTGATGTCGACTTATTTCTTTATGCCGTGCTTATCTTGTATTGTTGAGAAGTTGACCCTTTCCCGTGGTACCTTCAATCCATGACGGTTACCCAGGCGATGTCGAGGGCGCAGGGAACTCGACAGCAGATGATGCCGAGGAGGAGCTCGACGAGGACCCGAGCGACGACCTCTATTTGTCGTGATTGATTACGTTTGTCGGATATTTTTGGATGACTGTAGTTGTATCTTTTGGATTAGTATGTCATGACCAGTTTGGGCAGTATTGTTTTGTCGTTTCAGGGTAGACTGGTGGTTTACTTTTGGAGCAGCCCCCTGCGTGGGTGTCTGCCGGAAGTACCCCCAGGGTATGATTGCTCTCTTGAAGTCGTCATACCTTAGGTGTATTTTCTTTATACATTATTACTCTGTATTTTGTATACATTATTATTTCGAGTGATATATATATGTATGTTATGCATGTATGTTTTATTAGAATTTAAGTCTTGTGTCTTAGTTGCACCATGTTTCGAAAAGCTGTAATTACTCTGATGTGCACGAGTTGGTTTTATAAAAAAAAATAGATCGTACTTTTTAAAAGGCACAAGAGTACTGTTTTAAAACACATCTCATACAGGTTTAGTTGAGCTCGGTGTGTTGAGCTCGGTAACTCGAGCTCGGTATATTGAGCTCGGTAGCGGTCCGGAAACGGGTCGTTACACCTGCGCCCTCGACATCGCCTGGGTAACCGTCATGGATTGAAGGCACCACGGGAAAGGGTCAACTTCTCAACAATTCAAGATAAACACGTCATAAAGAAATAAGCAGACATCACAGTATATCATTCACCAACGTGACTCGACCATCTCACTCTAGACTCGACTCGACTCTTATTCCGGAATATCGTCAGCAGGTCCATCCCCAAACTGATAATGCGATGTCTAGTCAATCTCCCGTAAACAAAAAGGGGACCTAGCACCCTTAGTTATCCGGGTCACGGCTCAAAAACGTCATACGACTCGCCTAGCTCTCTCACTCGATGATTAGCCCGCCGCAGTCAAGGAGTGGCACATAAAAGTACTTGATCACATATCAAATAAAGAGAGCATGCTTAACATGAAGAAAACGCAATTCGACATTTAAGCAATAAAAACATTCTGCATGAAGAAACGCAATTCGACAGCAATTCACAATTCACAACATATATTCAATCACATATTAAATACATGCAAAAACCCAATCATATCACAACATTTCAAGCTCGACACCAAGCAAGGAATCCATACACAATAACATATAAAATAAAGTCTTAATAATGTCTAAAAGTTGCCCTTACGCACAAAACATAAACACGTAGAATATGAAGTGCCCTTACCGAACTCCAAGCTAATGCTGCTCGACAACGACCTCGACACGGCTGTCTTCAAACGAGCTCGACAACGACTTCGACACGTACCGTCCTCAATCGACCTCGACACGTACGCTTCTCAGTCGACGTCGACACGTACAGTTCTCGATCTGGATCCCACTGCTTCCACGTCCTCGGGTTCGCTCTCCCGTACACCTCGATTCGGAAATCACACGATCTCGGGAATCAGACTTCCTAATACAAACACAACTTAGTTCGATCTATGGGTTCTAATAACACTTAGCTCTCATAACCCCAATCTTAACTACAACCCAGTAAACATTAAAACTCAAGAACTTAAATATATTTTTCCTCTAACACAAGTTAGGGTTTTCGATCAAAAGTTCAAGAAAAAGGTTATCCGATGCTACAACAGATAAGTCGACAACAACAACAACCAGAAGCAACAAACGACAACTAAAACAAGAAATCGAAACAACCAAAAAGGAAGGGTTTTTGGGCACTGCCTATTGCAGAAAACAGAGGAAGAAATTTGTTTTACAAGCTCAAATAATCGGTTAGAAAGGTCGGTCATATCATGAAGAAGAAAACCTATCAATATGACATGTTTTGGAAGCATAAAACTGGCTAAAATGGAAGGAAGAAACGGCGCTAAACAGTAGCATGAAGGAAGAGAAAATCTGTTTTTCATACCTCAGATGGTGGTCGAGATGGTGAGATATGTGTCGAGAAGATGATGAGGAACAAGGTTGATGAAGAAAGTTTACGCAGAAGCTCGATGGAACTCAAGGTTCTTCGATGGAGATTTGGAGAGAAAGAGGAACTCAGAGAAGGAAGGAAGAAGAAAGAAGAAAAGAGAAAATGAGTGTTTGTGAGAGCTGATCGAATATACAGCTGGTGAGGGAAGGGCGTTATCGTAACTCCAGTTATGAGATGCCAATCCCATCAGTCAATCTACCCATCTAATCTCCCCTCTCTTATGATTACCCTCTACTCTATAGGTTACAGATCTAGACACAGCGACGAGACTGTAAGTCGACAAGATAAATATTACAAACAATAGTCATAACGCTGAATAACGTTCGTAAAATACGAGTGTTAACATCTCGACACGATGTCGACCAGGGTGCTCGTGCAAGCGCACAAGGCTCTAACACGAGTTAGTGCACGCGGCCTCCTCAGTTCGACATGCGACCTCCTCAGCTCGGTACGCGACTTCATCAGCTCGGTACGCGATCTCAGCAGCTAATGCACGCGATCTCCTCAGCTCGGCAAATGACCTCGGCACGCGATCTTGGCACGAGATCTCGACACAAGGTCTTGGTACGAGGTCTCGACACGAGATCTCGACGCGAGGTCTCGATACGACGTCCTAATACGAGGTCGATCTCGTCCTCAGGTGTTACAAAGATCTACTTGGCCTAGCACTTAATGTAATAGCTAATTGGTCCATTTGATTCTCCAAATTTTTTATTGCAACCCCTTGACTTTGATATTGGGCCTTGGTTTCATTCATGAAGGCTTTTAACACATTTTCAAGTGAAGGCTCTTGAGTGGTTGGAGGGGCTGAATTGTTTTGGCTTTGAACTGGAAAACCAGGTGGCTGAGTAGGCCTAGCTGGATTGTTAGAGCTTCCTGCTGCAGCTGTGTTATTACTCCATGAAAAATTAGGATGTTGCTTCCACCCCGGGTTGTATGTGTTGGAATATGGATTGCTGTTCTTGTTGAAATTCCCCACAAATTCACCGAAACAGGGTTGCTTAGGAATTCTTCATAAAGGTGTCATCCCCCACAATAAACACAAGAAATATACTTCACTTGGGCTGAATTCTGCTCTGTAGAAACCGTTTCTGCTGTAGTTGTTGCAACATTTGGAGCAGTAGTCATATTCTTTATCATGTGTGTTAGTGAAACTATTTGAGCAGCTAATGCAGCTGAATCACTTATTTCATGAACACCAGCAACCTTCTTGGTTGAACTTAGCCTAGCAGTAGGCCATTGGTAAGTGTTTGCAGCTATGCTTTCAATTAAATTAAAAGCCTCAGTATATGATTTGCTCAACAATGCTCCGCCTGAGATGCATCCAACATAAGTCTTGTAGAGGGCAACAAACCATTATAGAAGGTCTCCATGAATACAAATAGGGATGCCATGGTGGGAGAGAAGTACTTTGTCAAGAATTTTTTAGCCATGCCATTCCATGAATCTACTGAGTTTGGCTCCAAAGAATTTAACCAAGCTATGACTCGTAAGGGAATAACCTTAGTCTAAAAGCATCATCAATGACACCCGAAATTTTGAAATTGCTAGCCACTTCAAGGAACTGCCTCAAATGAAGATGAGGGTCCTCTTGAGGAGTTCCCTCAAACTGTCCAATGGTTTGAAGCATTTGGAACATCATTGGCTTAAACTCAAAATGGGTGGTAGTGATAGCCTCACAATGCCCGTGTTCATGGTATTGGGATCAAAAACTGCATAGTCTCTTATGGAGCAGTCCCTATCATTGGCCATCCCAATAATGTTAGGCTGGACAATGACATCCTAGTGATAATCATGGTTGGAATGGTCAGAGTGCATTGAAGTCCCATAATTGTGGACTTACATGTTTGCGGCAACTCTTCCCAAATCCAAAAAGCCTTGATTTTGACTTCTAATCCTTCTAAGTGTCCTCTCAAGCTCTAGATCCAATCGATAATTTGGTGTGCTCTGCCTTCTCATGCAGAGTAAGTACCTACTGTTGGACAAAAACACACCAAAAAGGTAAGAAATCAAACTAACCAAATTAACTCAATTGAAATTCAATAAAAATTAACACTTTCAGTCCCCGACAACGGCGCCAAAAACTTGTTGCGCGTGCAATGTGTGCAAGTATACACAGCCAAAACAAGTAGTAAAGTGATAAAAGATCGTTTCCGCGGAGATTGAACACGGTTAATTAATATTTCTTCTCAATTGAAGTTTATTTAGCTAGTAAAAAACACAAGTAACAAGTAATCATAAATGTGATTGTTTAAATAGTGAATTTAAAGATTAATAACAGTAAAACAAAGTAATTAAATGAGGTGAAATGCTGTGGGGTGAAGCAGTTAGGGATACAAATCCTTTGTAAGTTATTCCACATGCGCAGGAATGCTATAAGATGTTACAGCAACCGGGTCCAGAAATTTTAAAAGAACCAACGTGTTTTCCAACACTGTTATAGTGAATTTCAATAAGCTAGCATTATCCCCAGGTTTGCATTAGTTATATTCACATTCAATTAACACCATTCAGCTACCCTATGGACTTGAATGAATATTCCTATTACATCCAATGTAAATTAATTTCCCAATTAACAACTTAATCCACATTAAACAAGCAATTTCCACTCACTAATTCTTTCCAAAATCAGTAAGCTAATCTAACTAAGGTGATCAGACTTAGCCAAATTTAATCAACAATATTTTTAGCTTGAATAAAGAGCTAAACATGCTATGGCATTCCTTCCCATAAAGTACCTTACGAAGTCATTGTACCTATGAAGCCTGGATACGTAATACGATACGAGTACGATACGACACGGATACGGGAATACGGAATTTTTTTGAAATTTAGGATACTTTACGGACTGGATACGTTAGTAAAACTTTATATAAAAACTTATATATATGCATAATATTTGTTAGAAAAGAGACATTGAATCAATAGTACTAGACCCAACACTTGAATCCTCTTCCCAGCTATTTTATATTTTTTTTTTACAAACAGTACAACACAATAGGTAAGAATAAACAAGACATACAACGTCTGAGCAGCAGAACAATATTTTTGCAAGAGTGAAGAAAAAAAAGAAAACCAGAGATGGAGAGACCCAAAGCCACCGAGGATGGATAGACCAGAACCGCCGTTGGGATTGAAAGAAATGGATCTTTCACTGGGATACGGGACTCGGAAAGTATCCAAGGAGTATCGAAAAGTATCCTCAATAATAAATATTTAAAAAAAATAAAAGATAGTAGGGATACTTTTGGGACACGTATTAGGAAGTATCCAAAGAGTATCGGTATCCGATATGGGTACGACACAGATACGTTTCCTGTTTTGGAGTATCTGGGCTTCATAGCATTGTACCCTAACTAAAAGAAATTAGCCTATGGTGAGCTTGGACATAACAAAATAGAAATTAAGCTTAAAAATCTGAACCATTACATCCATAATCTCAGTTCAACAGTAAAGAAACAAAGCTAAAGAATGAAGATGAGAAAGTTAGCTAGTGAATCTTCCAAGTGTTGCTTCTTTCTTGCCTCAACTTTCTTTTTCTCTTCACAGTTTTCTGCTTCAAAAACCATCTCCAAAATGAGCTTCCATGGAGGATGGAGAGGTGAAGTTGGGGGTTGAAAATGGAGTCTGGCATCTGGACTGTAGGGAGCAGAGGATATTCAGAAAATTCTGTCCTAGGGTAAAGTGTCCAGCTTGCCAACTTCCCCTCTTTGGTTGCTTTTTGTACCAAGGTCCTATTCTCGCTCTTCCAAAGGCCCAAAAGTGGGCAATACCTAAAAGGTAAAGGGCCCATCATCTTAAGACAGCTGTCCTTAAATTTCAGTGCTTGGGACCACTCACTTTGTCTTTTCTGGTACCAATAGTAACAATGCTCAGTTGATGCTTTGCTGTCCTGTTCACGCACAGATGCTACATCATGCTGTAGCAACTTTTCCTGCACTTGATTTTTAAAATCTGCACACTGGAGCAACATATTAATCACAACAAAAGGGCTCCAAAAGTGCCATAATCAACAACTTTCATGAATTAAACCATTTCATTCCACAAATTGCTCTTAAAACAAGCTTAAGACATCATAAACACTCTTTGAACTTGCAATATTCAAGCTTATAAAGGCTAAATAACTCTTATTTCTAAGAGTTATCCAGCCATTGTTAATTCAGTATATCTTCTGTGTTTTGGCGTTTTGAGTTATGCATGCATGATTAATTGATTATTTTGATAATTATAAATTTACGAAATATTTAATTGGTAATATATATATATATATATATATATATATATATATATATCTGTATGTGGTGCGATGAAATACCTGAAATACATAATTAAATCCCTTAAAACCAACATTATTATTACAGAAGAGCACTGCTATTTTGAACGAAATTTATCCGCAAGAATTGAACGAAGTACCCTTTTTTCAAATAAGAATAATATATAATATGGGTATTGGTGGAATAAATGGACCGATGAAATTAGTATTAACCGTTCAGATTGTATCGTTCACTTTCGTGTGTAGGGTCTTTCATAACAATAAGCATTTCCGATTGCAGAAATACGGTCGTGCTAGATATAAATAAATAAGGCTAAATTATACTTTTGGTTCCTTAAGTTTATTTTATGTTTTAGTTTTGTCTCTTATGTAATAAAAGTTCAGAATTGGTCCCCTTACATGTAAAAGTTATACCAATGTGGTCCTTTTTATTTTTTTTTGTTTCGAACTGATCCCTTATGTTACAAAAATTATACTAATGTGATACCTTTTTTGTCCCTTATTTTGGAAAAAGTGAATTATATTAGTATAATTTTGTAACATAAAAGACTGCTTCTGAACAACAACAAAATAAAAGGGACCGTATTGGTATAACAGAGGCACCAAAAATATAAACTGAAATCTAAAATCAAAGGGAAAAAAAATAGAATTTAACCATTAAATAATTTAAAAGCACTTGAGTGCAGACACGAACTGCTCAAGTCTTTCATAATCGGATCGGTTCCAATTCCTCCTGTGGTGTATTAACTTCAGACGATCATCGCACCCCTTTCTTCCTTTCCTCCACCTTCTATTCTGTGGGATCCGGATCCTCTCCTGCAAACTGTACTCCCATTCTGTGTGCGAACCAGAAATCTCAACTGCAATAATTGAAATCTCGACCCGCAAAAAAATCCGAATGAGGGATTCGAATCTGGAGTTGCAGGAATCGGGTTGGGAGGAACTGCGAAAGGAAGCGCGCAAAATCGAGGGCGATCTCGACGTCAAGCTTTCTTCATACGCCAAGCTCGGCGCTAGGTTTACCCAAGGAGGTTCCATTCCTATCCCTTCTTCATCTTAATGTTTTTTCACAATTCCTTTTCCATTGAATCAATTAAATGCGGTGTTAAACCAAACAAACATGTGTAGGAGAATCGTGTTTCTATGCATGTTATCCAAATTGGAAGGAAAAAAAATAATAGCTAACTTAAATCAAGGCTAAACAAGCACTTAATCTTCTGGAACACAAACGTGAATTGATTTCCTTTATAGTATTTAGTAATTTTATTTTTCATATTGCTCTGCTAGAATGGAAATGTTTTCTTTTACAATAGCAATTACAATTGTCTTCCGGTATTATAGCTATGATGTGTTTACTTTTCATATTGTGCAACACAAACATCAAAATGTTTATCATTCATAGAAGGCGAACGATTTGTTTTGTTTGAGAAGATGTTCACTAATAATGTTAAAAATTCTATTTTATTTTCACTTTGTTTCTTGTTTCCAAATATTTGTTTTCACCATTCTCCCTATGAGTATTTCGAAATGAAACAGAAAATTCTAAATAGTACGAATAGGATTGCGACATAAACACACAAATATGACGTGGTACCTTGCTATTATTTGGTCCTCCATCTATGGTCAGTTAGTCCAGACTTTGTTTCCATTAGTGCAAAACATTTTGTTATGTTTTTGTGCAAGTTTCAGTGCATTGTTATTTATAGCAATTCTCAACTGAAAATTAGAGTAAAAACTAGATGTTATTTTTGTAATTATTAGTGAAAGTAAGAAATGAAAACAGAATTTTGTTTTAATCCAAATATTCCCTAAACTTTCCAAATTCGACGGAAGGGAGAAAACAGAAATAGTTTTAGTTTCCAGATCAGTAATCTTGAAGCACCTTATGAATGCATTTGATCTGGTGGTGGCAGTTCCCTATCTTTATGAGTTATGAGAATATACCTCTTGTTATTAGGTTATGTGGAAGGTGGCTCACCACCTCTTGGGTCCAGTAGGTCTTGGAAGTCCATGGAAATGGAAATCCAATCCTTGCTCGAGAAACTATTGGACATAAATGATTCCATGAGTAGATGTGCTGCATCTGCTGGACCAGCTACTTCTGTAACTCAAAAGTTAGCTAGGCACAGGGATATTCTTCATGAGTTTACTCAGGTGTGTTTATATCACATTTCTATTTTGCATATGTAGTTCCTTGTTTCAACTCTCAATCAATGAATTTCTGGCATTGTAGATTGTTAGAGAAGTACACATAGTTTGTTGTCACGTGACACACCATAGCTTGTATATTCTTTGTTTAGTGAATGGATGTAAATTGCATTGGATTTGACATGCTGAATTTGTAGATTCTAAGAGTTGGTGCATTTTGCTATCTTCTTACTTGCAATGCTTGGACTAGGGTACAAGTGTCAGATGTGAGTGTAAATGTTGGTTTCTGAAACCTGTTATAAGTAACTAATGAATTGCTGTCTTAGTAGTTTCATATTCTCACTTCATTGGTTGGGGTGTACGATCCACTGAAGCTGTTATAGTGTTACTGCTTCAATATTTCCTCTCAATGAAGTGATGTTTGTTAGTTGTTACTAGTGGTCATTTCCCTTTCTGAATTTCAATCAAGTGTCAAATACCAATTCTTTGTTGGCACATATTATGTTATGCCAAGCGTGTAACTTTGGGTACACTGCTGAATCAGATGGCTGGTATTCTTATAACCTGTCACTGCATATACATATACTTAATGCTATTCTGGACAACATGAAACAATTGAAAATGGAGAGAACTACTGAAGACACTGTCTTATCCTAAGTTGGTGGAAATGAATAGAATGAATTTGATATTTTGACTTCATTTCTTTGGGATGCTTTGGCTTACAATAATGAAAAATGTGAATGTGCTTTGACTGTGATTATTTTCTTATCCCCATTGTTTCCTTTTCAAGTAAATTATGATTAACAAGGATCAAATACTAAATTAAATTTCTATCTGGTTGAGCTGTTACGATTGTTGACAATAGAAGAACTAAATAAGGGATATAGTTGTAAGATATCCTCTTAGTGTAAGCAGTGGAAAAAATCGATCATCAGATATTTTTGTGCTCCATTCTAAGCTAACAGTAGAGGTTACTATGGACAGGACAAGTGTGATGTTTTGGTCCATCTGTCGAGGTTCTAGTTGAGACCCTTTATTTTCCTTTTGAGCTTTTATTAAAGATGTATTTGAAGCCAAAATACTTAAATGTGACACAAGTACGAGACAGCATGGATATAGGGTCATGATACTATATGGGCTATATATGATTGAACAAATGTGTAAAAAATATTCATAATTTTTTCCAGATGCATAATATTTGTAAAGAGATATTGATCATTTTTCATTAAGACATAGGCGTGTAATTATAATCACTATTTACAACAGGACACTTATGATCATTACACCTCACTAAGTGGGAAACGACTTTGTTGTTTATATACTTGTGATCATAACAAAAGCATTAGTTAAATATCTTTCAGCTACCCATACCAGAATATGTTCTTTCTTTTTAAACATGTCATGAAAGAGTTGTGTAAAGCAGTAGCAGCTTTAGAGAGGAGGAAAGAAGCGTTTGTAGATATTTAAACATAGTTGTTTTAATTAAAAAAGTGAAGGTGATAGGTACCAAATATGTGGGTTAAACAGAACGCTGAAAATACTGTATTAACTGTGATTGGTGAAAATTCAGGCATGTATTAAGGTGATTATGGGTCGTGTGTTCTGAAACTACAAAGAAATATCGGTCCATCGCTAAAACTAAAACTACCCATTCATCCCCAAAACTATCTCAGTCCCTCCTAACTCCAAGTTAAAAAAATTTCGCTCACTTCCCACTCCATGTATCTTCATGTTTAAGTGCTTGCAAATATTCTTGTTCCTCACCTTAGCCCTGATCCCCACCTCTATGGAATATTCAGGGGGTATCTTCCACTTTCAATTATAACACCTCCAGTAGTTGCTTGGAAATGAAATTAATAGCTGCTTCACAATCCACTAGCACTAACACCCTCCTTTCTCCAATATGTCCCCATTTCTTAAAGGACTGGTTAGAAGGTAATCCCTTCTTGCTCTTCAAGGATAGCTGAAGGGTTTTGTCCTCCAATCTCAACATTTCCTCAATATTCTCATATGGTTGCGCCTCCTCTTCCTCCTTGTGACCTTCTACAAGCACTAATTGACAATGCTTTAATTTGGACTAGTGCTCAAGCCCCCACTTTTCCCCACACTTAGAACAAAGCCCATTACGAGTTCTCTCCTATAGTTTAGCCTGCGTTAATCTCCTTCCCCCATAGGGTTTCTTCTCTTAATTCGCTCAATCAAGTGGTTTGGTCTCCACCAAATCTTTGCCCCCTTGTTCAAGTTGAGGTGCGACTACCCTGCTTATTTTGGGCTCCGTAATAGTCTTTCCCATGGTGATTCCCCTGTCTTTCCACCCTTGCTTCTCTTCCACAACTGATCAACTGCTCAGTAAAGCTGAGTTCTTTTCTTCAAGTAGCAATTCTTGGGTTCACCAACTTGGATAAAGATTTCGAGTCATGCATCTTGGTTCTACCGAGATTTCTTCTCTCAAACCATTGAGAAAAATGCCCTTCAACATTACTTGTTCCTCCTTCTTTGGGGCCAAAGCCATTTCAAATTTATCCCTGTACTCCATCATTTGTTTCTTTATTTGATGCTTAACAACAGTCCAAAGGGGTTTGGACCAATCCGGGTTGGAAGCTGTGAAACATGGTTCCCTTGAACTCCTCCCTGCTAGTCTTTGAGAATTTTTCCTCCTACCATTGGTACCAATTCAAGGCTCGATCCTCGATTGCAATCACCATAGCATCAAGCAATTGAGCTTCTCATCCTGCAGAAAATCCCACACAAGATCAGAATCTCGAGCCTCCTTTCTCAGTCATACCACAGAGGTTGACCTTCAGACCCCTAGGTTCAGCTTCCACAGCTCTCTTCATCTGCGAACCTTGTCGGAATTCGTCAATGCCGAGATCAGCCTCGAGTGTGAATTCGATCTCTCCCTTGCAATGCAAAAGCTGTTTGAGCTTATTCATCTATGACTAACTTTCAGTTCTCCATTCTTGAAGACTGAGCTCCAAACTTTCGGATTCCATTTCTGCGCTCGTAATGACCATCCAAGCTCTCAAGTTTGAGAGCTCTGATGCTAGTTGATAGGTACTGATAGAATCAACTGGTAAATGTAAAAGAAACGAACAGCTTGTCAGTTACAATCAGTTATTTCCCTTCTTATTCCTTCTATTCCTTCTAACATATACCCTTCTAATAAGGGGTATGAGTTTGAGGCTGCAGTAACCCAACAGAGGCCAAAGTTTGATACTTAGTTGTTTGGCAAATGTGGCATTCTGCTATAAAAGCCCGTATATCCTGCATCATACCCTTCCAATAGAACACTGCTGCAATCCTCTTGAAAGTCCTGAATACACCTGCATGACCTCCCATAGCTGTGGCATGAAATTCTTGGAGAAATAATGGAATCCTCACTGAATTCCTAGATAAAACCAGCTTGTCCTTGAAGAATAATATGCCTTCTCTGAGCTGGTAATCCTTATACCGCAAAGGATCACTGACTACATTTTGCATCAGCTTCTAAAGTGCAGGGTCCTGTCCTGTGTCAATTCTGCCTCCCATTTCTGCCACTCCTGCATATTTACTCTGGACAAGGCAGCATACATCATTTGACGCGAAAGAGCATCCACTGCCTTATTCTCATGCCCCCCTGGGCTTCTATTGAATCTCAAAATCAAATCCCATTAATTTTGAGGTCCATCTGTGTTGTTCTTCACCTAACAATCTTTGTTCCGTCAAAAATTTGAGGGTCCGCTGATCTATCTTGATTTGGAACCGCTTGCCCATCAAATAATGCTTCCATTTCTTCACCGCCACTACGATGGCCATCAACTCACGTTCATAGACAGATTTTCTTTGGGCTCTTTCTGACAAGGACTGACTCATATGCTAAAGGTCTACCTTCTTGTAATAACACTGCACCAATACCCTTGCTGGAAGCATCTGTGATTCCACCACAAGCTGTTTTTAAAAATCAGGTACAGCCAGTGTAGGAATAGCTGCCCTGCCTTCAATGCATTGAATGCTTCTGCTGTCTCATTACTCCATTGGAATGCCTCTTTTTTTAGTAAATCAGTCAATGGTCTTGCTATACTACCATAATTCTTAACAAACCTTCTATAATATCCTGTTAACCCCAAGAATCCCCTCAAGGCTTTGACATCTTTTGGAATGGGTCAATTACTCATTTCTTCTATTTTCTTAGAATCAGCAGCTATACCTTTGGATGACACCACATGACCCAAATACTCCGCCTGTGTTTTAGCAAACTCACACTTCTTTTTATTAGCAACCAGCTTGTGTTCTGTTAACAGTGTCAATATTGTTTTCAAGTGGTCCTTGTGTTCCTTCAAACTGCTGTTATACACAAGTATATCATCAAAAAAAAAAAAAAAAAAAAAACAGAACGAATTTCCTTAATAAAGGCCAAAGTACCTCATTCATAAGCCCTTGAAATGTTGAGGGGGCGTTAGTAAGTCCAAACGGCATGACTAAGTACTCATGGTGTCCCTCATGCATTCATAAAGTTGTCTTGTGGATATCCTTCTCTCTCATCCGGATTTGATGGTAGCTGGATTTAAAATCTGTTAGGAACCCAAAACAGAATCACACAAAAGAATGTAGTAGAGATGAAGAAAGCACTCAGTAATGCAGAAACTGAGTGTTAATGCTATTGATTAATGAAACAGTAAAGATGGAATGGAGATAATCCTCCTTACAAGATGGAAAACAGTATTGGAAAGATAGAAATGGAATAACCCTGCTGAGAGGAGCAACACGCTCACACCCAGTACCAACCAACTAGGAACTTTCTACCAGAATGACCTCTCTCCAATCATCACCTCCCTCCAAATACCCCTCACCTCTGATACCTCAATCCTCCCCTCCACTCACACCCTGTCACCTGTCCCATTCTGTTATGCCTCAGAATCATTCCCCACTCCTTCCTTTTCCTCAACGACCCTCTCCTTTTCTGCCACCTGTCCCTCCTTCTATGGTAAACATGTTTAATTGAGGGCTTAACAATACCCCCCCCCCCCCAAACAAGCTGCACCTTGTCCTCAAGGTGAAAATCAGGAAAGACCACATCAATCACCTTACTATCTTCCCAAGTATTTTCATGTTCCGGCAGATTCACCCACTTAATTAAGACCTGAACCGTGCCATCTAAATGTTTGCGCACTGCCAACACTTCTTGAGGCTCTACCTTCAATTCCCATTCTGCAGTTAGAGCTGCAGGTAATTTCTGACACAGACCAGTAACCGCAACAGCTGCCTTCAGCTGGGACACATGAAAAACGTGATGTATTTTAGCATCCTGTGGCAGCTCCAGTTTGTAGGCAGTCTGTCCAACTCTTTCTATCACCGTGAAAGGACCATAAAACCTTGGGCTTAATTTCTCATTCACCCTTTTAGCCAACGATTTAAACCTATATGGTTGTGCCTTCAAATAAACCATGTATCCCACCTTAAATTCCACTTAACGCCTCTTTTTATCAGCAAACAACTTTATTCTCTGCTGTGCCTTGTTTAAATTTGCCTTCAATTCTTCCAAAACAGCATCCCTTTCCATCAATAATTGGTCCACCTGCTGCACCATTGTGGACTCAGGCTGATACTTGACCACCATAGGAGGATCCCTCCTAAATAGAGCCTTAAAAGGGGTCATTTGAATGGGCTCATTATAGGAGGAATTGAACCAAAACTCAGCCCAATGCAACCAATTCACCCACTGTTTTGGGTGACCATGCACAAAACACCTCAAATAAGTTTCTAGAGTTTGGTTAATCACGTCCGTTTGACCATCCGTTTGAGGATGATAAGCGGAACTAAACTTGAGTTTGGTATCAGCCAACCTATATATCTCCTTCCAAAAATTGCTCATGAAGACCCGGTCCCTATCCGCTACAATGGACTTAGGAAAGCCATGCAAACGGACAATTTCTTTGACAAAAGCTTCAGCTACATCGGTGGCAGCAAAAGGATGACTTAGAGGTACAAAGTGGGCTGACTTTGTAAGTCTATCAAGAACCACCATCATAGTGTCTTTCCCTTTGGACTTTGGCAAATCTCCGATGAAGAAGTCCATTGATACATCTTCCCAAACATGTAAGGGAATAGGCAATGGTTGTAATAATCCCCCGGGTTTAAGTGCTTGATACTTTGTTGGCAAGTGACACACCCTTGAACAAAGTTCTCTACATCTCTCCTCATTCCCTTCCAAAAAAATGCCACAACTACCTTTTTATAGGTCCTGACAATGCCCGAGTGTCCACCCCATGGCGAAGAATGGAATTCCTCCAAAATCATAGGTATGCTGGCAGATTTAGAGGACAAAACCATCCAACCCTTATGCCACAAACAGCCACGGTTAAAGGAATATTCAGGATGAGACTTAGGATCTACCTGCAAGTCTCGGACCGCTCCACTCAACACTGGATCAGCCCCAATCTCTTCTAATATCAAGGCAAAATCTTCATTATAAATGCATGAAAGAGCTTGAAAATCCACCCGGGATAATGCATCAGCAGCCTTGTTGTCCTTGCCCGGCTTATATTGCACCTCAAAGTCATAACCCAACAATTTGGAGACCCATCTTTGCTGCTCCCCCACTAACACCCTTTGTTCTAACAAATACTTTAGGCTCCTTTGATCGGTTTTAATAATGAAATGATGTCCCATCAAGTATTGTCTCCATTTCTGCACAGCAAACACAATTGCCATCGATTCCCGCTCATAAACCGATTTCCTCCTAGCTCTTTCTGACAAGGCTTGGCTGAAAAAAGCTAAAGGCTTTCCCTGTTGCATCGAAACAGCCCCCAATCCCATTCCGGATGCATCTGTCTCTATTTCAAAAGGCAACTTAAAATTTGGCATTGTCAACAAAGGTATGTCCACCATAGCTTTTTTTAATTGCTGAAATGCCTCCAAAGCCTCTTCCCCCCCACTTGAAATTATCCTTCTTCAACAAGTGTGTAAGAGGTCTTGCTATCAACCCATAATTCTTGACAAACCTTCGGTAATATCCCGTTAGGCCCAAAAGACCCCTTAAACTCTTAAGGTCTTTGGGTAGAGGCCATTCTTCCATAGCCTTGATCTTACTAGGATCAGCAGCTGTGCCTTTTGCTGAAATTATATGGCCTAAATAATCCAACTCCTCCATACCAAAACTGCACTTTTTTCTGTTGACCCGCAGAGAATGCTCCTCCAATATCCTCAAAACTGCTCTCAAATGTTCAATATGAGCCTGCTGATCCGCACTGTATATGAGGATGTCGTCAAAAAATACAAGCACAAATTTCCTTAGAAATGGCCTAAAAATCTCATTCATCAATGCTTGAAACGTCGAGGGGGCATTTGTCAACCCAAAGGGCATCACCAAGTACTCATAATGGCCCTCATGTGTACGAAAGGCCGTTTTATGAATGTCCTCCTCCTTCATCCTTATTTGATTGTAACCCGATTACAAATCAAGTTTGGAAAAATTGTTGCCCCCCATAACTCATCTAACAATTCATCTATAGCGGGAATAGGAAATTTATTGGGAATGGTAATGCTATTCAAAGCCCTATAGTCGGTACAAAAGCTCCAACTACCATCTTTCTTCTTAACTAAAATGAGAGGGCTAGAGTATGGACTTACACTGGGTCGAATCATGCCCACTGCCAACATATCTCTTACAAACTTCTCAATAGCATCCTTTTGATGGTGTGGATAACGATAGGGCCGGATATTCGGGATTTGAGCTCCTTCCTTAATCACAATACCATGGTCACACCACCTCTTGGGTGGCAATTCATTAGTCTCTCTAAACAAATCAGCAAATTCATCCAAGAGCCCTTTCATTCCCTGTATTTCTCCTGTTTGTCCTTGTAATTCTGCATTCCACAATTCCAATGCAACCAAGTATGCCTCAGCCCCACTCAACAATTCTTTCACCATAGTTTTTGCAGAGACAGGGGTTCGAGACAAACTAGGATCCCGTCTCACTTCAATTTTCTTTCCCTGCTCCTTAATCCACATCACTTGCTTTCCAAAATCGGCCTTGATCTTTCCCAAACCAGCTGACCACTCATATCCCAGTACCACATCAATCCCACCCAATTGGAAAGCATAGAAGCCTTGCACCACCTGTAAGTTGGGCAATTGCAGCTCCACATTCCTACATACACCCCCGTTTCTCACCTTATGGCCATCCCCAACCTCAACCACAAAGTGTTTTGTTTCTTCTATTGGGAGTGCCATGGCATCCACTACCTCATTGGAAATGAAGTTGTGAGATGCACCAGTATCCACCAGCACCACTACCTTCCTGCCCAAAATAGTTCCCCACATTTTTAGGGACTTTTTTGGTGTCATTCCCGCGACACTTCCCACATTCAGCTGCAACACGGGTTCCTCCTGCTTCTCTTCTTCCTCCGCTGGTTCCTTATCATCGTCTCCAGCCTTTTCTCCTTCCCCCAACATTAGCACGCGCAAGTGCTTGTTGCGACACACATGGCCTGGCGAAAACGACTCATCGCATCGGAAACAGCTCTGGCGGCGGAACCTATCCTCCATTTCCTCCTCCGTGAGCTTCCTGAACGGAGCATTGCGGCGATTTCCACCATGGTTGTGAAACTCGAGATCCCACCTAGGATCGCTAGGGAGAAGAAAGATCGTAAATCGTGGGATCGTAACACGGATCGTAAGATCCCACCAAAAAGACAAAATTATATTTAATTATTTATATATGCATATAAATAACATAATTAAAAAAAATTAACCTTAAAACACCAAAATAAACTGAACATAAAAGTTTCATTAACTTAATCTTAAGTCACAACCTTTCATACTCTCAAACACAACTAAAAAACATCAAAACCAGCATCTAAAAACATCTAAAGAAACTAAAATGAAGACTGACTGCGATGATATTGAAGAAATTTGACAGCAGAAATTCGAGTGGCAGAAACTTGAAGACTGACTGAGATGAGAATGAAGAAGACTGCAGTATTTAAAGAACAACATTAGCCATCGTATGGCCAAAGCTTGGGAATGAAGAAGAGGAATTTAATCTGAGTAAATGAGAAAACAGTTCCCAAAAGAAGCCGTTTCTGATTTCCATTGAAGGAGGCAGCTAGGGTTTAGTGGCTTCTGATTTTCTGAAAGGGTCGCATTTAAAATCGGGTCATTCGTGGGCCCTTTTAAAAAAAAAAAAAAATCTGAGTCGGGTCGTTTTTAAAAAAAGGGTCGTAAAACGGGTTTACATAGGAAATGGGTTGCGCAGCCAAACAGGTTAAAAAACCCTAAATCTCGCCGCGGTGCAGAGCGTCGATCTGGCGAGTTTCCGATCTTGCCCGTCGATCCCGCCGCGCCGCCTGCTTTTGCGATTTCGGCCCCGCTCCAGCTCGCCAGCCATGACAGAACTCGTGATATCGTGCGATCTCACGAGTTTGCTCGCGCGTTTCACAACCATGATTTCCACTGCCGCTAGATCCTTCTGATCAGTTATTCACACTCCCCACACTGCCTTACCTTCGCGATGCCTTGTATTAGCTCCACTTGTATCGTTCAGCCCAGATGTAAGCCCACGAGGCCCATTTCTATTTGTTTCTGGTCCCCTATTTGTAGCATTCGACCCGACCCATCTACTTCCCAAAGTGTGTCGGTTGAAATTCGACCCAACCTTCTTCATGGATCCCTCCTCTTTATGGTTGATGAGCTGATTTCTCTCTTCAACCATCTTCGCCAGCCTCATCATCGCTTCCAAATCGCCGATGTGGTGCAACCGGACCTTCGCCCTAATCTCCTCCTTGAGCCCATTCATAAACGCGCCAGATAGCACTTCATCAGCCGCATGGCTCAACGGAGACGACACGAGTTCAAACTGGTCGATGTATTCAGCCACCGTGCCTTGTTGCCTGAGACTCATCAGAAACTCGTAAGGGTTCTCTGACGATGCGCTCTGGAATCGCCCCAACAGAGCCCATCAAAACATCACCCACGTAATTCTCTCCGTTCTCGCCTCCCACCATTGAAACCAGTTCAGAGCCATACCTTCCAAACAAATCAACGTCGCGATTACCTTCTCCCCTTCCGGGATTTAGTTAATCGCGAAGTATTGTTCGGCTCTGTAAACCCACCCATATGGATCCTCGCCAGAGAAATAGGGCACCTCTAACCTTCGCATTCGATCATTGGCGCGATCGCGCTCCCTCCTTTCACGTTGGACTCCCGGATCTGTCTCGTCGTGATTCTGACGTTGAGCCAACATGGCTCGCATCTCCGCCAAAAGCGTCATCCCCAATGTCTAATTCTCTGCTCCAATGATTCTACTTTGGCCTCCAGTCTTGTTAATACCATACGCACCCCAGGAAGTGCTCTGATACCAAATTGTTAGGAACCCAAAACAGAATCACACAAAAGAATGTAGCAGAGATGAAGAAAGCACTCAGTAATGGAAAGATAGAAATGGAATAACCCTGTTGAGAGGAGCAACACGCTCACACCCAATACCAACCAACCAGGAACTTTCTACCAGAATGACCTCTCTCCAATCATCACCTCCCTCCAAAAACCTCACACCTCTGGTACCTCAATCCTCCCCTCCACTCACACCTTGCCACCTGTCCCATTCTGTTATGCCTTAGAATCATTCCCCACTCCTTCCTTTTCCTCAACGACCCTCTCCTTTTCTGCCATCTGTCCCTTCCTCCTTCTATGGTAAACATGTTTAATTGAGGGCTTAACAAAATCCAGCTTGGAAAAAATAACAGCATCAGCCAGCTCATCTAACACTGATCCAATTTAATGCCCTGTAGTCAACACAGAATCTCCGACTACCATATTTCTTCTTTACTAAAATAATAGGACTAGCATATGGACTAACACTAGGCCTAATTATTCTAGCTTTAAGCATATCATTTACCAACCTTTCAATCTCATTTTTCTGGTAAAAAGGGTACCTGTAAGGACGCTGGTTAGGAATTGCAGCACCTTCTTTCAACACAATCGAATGGTCCTGTTTCCTGGAAGGTGGCAGTCCCTGTGGCTCTTCAAACACATCCTCAAATTCAGCCAATACCTCCATAATATCCTTTGGAATTCCTTGCTGCACAGTTTCTGCTTCTATGATGGTTATATTCCATTCCACCAAGAAGGCCTCCTCATCAAGTTGCAACATCATCAAGGTACTCTTCAAGGTCGCAGCCACCACACTCAATGAAGGATCACCCCTTATCTTGTATTTCTGTCCTCCTACTTTGATACTCATGGTAAGTTTATCAAAATTTGCTTTGATGTTCCCTAAACGCTTTAACCATTACATCATCACTACAATATCTATTCCATCCAGAGGAAACAAATAGAAATTCTGGCTAATGGGTAAACCTTGCAACACCAACTCTAGATTCGTATAAACCCCATGTGCCTTAACACTATAACCATCCCCTACTGTCACCCAATAAGGAGCTGTTTCAGTAATGGATAAATCCAATTCTTTGACCAACGAATCAACAATGAAATTATGGGAAGCCCCACTGTCAATCAACACTAGAATCTTCTTACCTCGCACTTCACTTGGATGAGTGCTTAGATGTCATGCCTACCATGCCTTTGAAACAAGCACCGTTGGTGTTGGTTTTCCTTGCCACTGAATTTCCTCTTCTTCCTCTTCTGTTGTACCATCAAGTTCTTCGTCTAGAAGCATTACTCTCAATTGCTTGTTCCTGCACACATGTCTCTGAGTGAACTTTTCATCACACCTGAAACACAGGCCCTTCCTCCTTTCTTGATTCTTCGTTTCAGTCATCTGCTTCCAATTGGTGCGAGATTCCTCAGACAATTTGGCTGTCGCGCCCTTTGATTCCCTTTTATCAGTAGTCTCCTCGCTCCCTCCTCCTTTGTACTGCCATAGAAATACCTGCTTCCCCCCTCGTCGGTTATTATTGAAATTTGTGGCACCCCTTCCTTCGTCAACAATGTGTTTCTTGCTTCCACCAAGAGTGCTAAATCCATTAAATCCTCCAAATTTCTCGAAGAATGTAACCTCAATTTCGCCCTGATTTTGGATTTCAACCCATTCATGAATATTCCCAATAGATGATTCGGATCTTCAATTTGTAAAGGGCCAGAGATCAGTTCAAATATCTCCCTATACTCGGATACACTTCCTTCCTACTTCAGACCCCATAACGCTTTGAATGGGTAATGTGCTATTGTTGGCTGGAACCTCCTTGTCAACGCTTTCTTGAATTCAATCCAAGATTTAACACTCGTTTCAACTGGAAATACCTTTATATTTTTCCGATCCACCCTACATCGTCTTCTCCCTTGAAGGTTGGAAGTTCCAGGTTTCGCCACTTCCATTCTGCCTTCTCTATCCTAACTGAGGCATAATGTGGCCCCTCACCATGCGTATCCACGTTTTCCTTTGATATCGTTGTTTCCCTCCGTTCATCAGTCTCTGTGCGGCGATTCTCTGTGCGGCTTTTAATTGATGGTTCTCAACTCATCCAACCGATTCAACACCTCTCGCATCGCAAGATCAGAATTTTTGCGCCATTCGTCTTCCCTTTCGGCTCGATTCTGCAATTCGAGCAAATTCCTCTCCACAACATCAAGTCTTGCATCCGTCTTCTTCCGCACCATCAAGAACCTCTACTGGATCGACTGTCTCTGATACCAGTTGATAGATTCAACTGGTATGATGGAAGAAATGATAGATTCAATAGTGATTTTATTAGAGAACCCTCTAGACCAATGTGATCTTGAGGAAGAAACAGTAATGTACAATCTGCATGGCTAATTCGAGAGTGCCCTTTTCCTCTCCCAATTTCTGACTTACTTTCAGACTACCCTCTAACTCATGCCTCTCCCTATTTCATACCTAACCATAACTATACCAGAATCAGTTACAGATGTTAGTTACAGTTGTTATTTACAGTTGAGTCAGTTCCCCCTCTATTCCCTCTATTTCTTCTCACATACACTTTCGTAATAAATGGCCTCCTATCACTATGCTCCAAACTCTCAACTCTAGATTCCATTTTTGCACTTGTAATGACCATTTTAACCTCTCAAGTGTCAGAGCTCTGATGCTAGTTGATTGGTACTGATAGAATCAACTAGTAAATGTAAAAGAAATGAACAACTTGTTAGTTACAATCAGTTACTTCCCTCCTTATTCCTTCTATTCCTTCTCACATATACCCTTCTAATAAGTGGCCCTCTATTAGGTACCAGAAACGTGAGTTAAAAATAGCGATGAAAATACGTTATTAATGGTGGAAATTCAGGCCTCTATCAAGGTGATTACAGGTCTCGTGTTCTGAAGCTACAAAGAAGAAAATGCTGAAACGGGAAAACAAACGGTCCATTTATTAAAAAAAAAAGGAAAACAAACGGTCTAGGCAATTTGAGAGTGCCTAGTCTCTCCAGAAATCCCAACTAATTTCAGCCTATCCTTCTCTCCTCCCCTCATGCTTATATTCTTTCTCTCATTAAGGGCTCTTAAGGAAGGAAAAAAGGGGATATGATGTAATAAGAGTGTGGTAAGGGTATATGGTAAATAATGATCGGGGGAGGATGCTTAATTGGCATGTTGGTTATGCCTTAGTAGTATATATAGTGAGGTAAGGGAATTGGAAGGGATATGCAAGAATATTTGAATGAACCATTATGGTTAGGTAGAGAGAGAGTATTCTCCTTCTCTGAGGAGCTTTGCTATGGGGTAGATTGGGACCCTTTCCCTTCTACAATTTTCCTTTCTTCATCTATCAAATACATTCCATTTTACAGTGTTTAATCCTTTTTTTTTATTAATTTATGCTATTGATTTTCTGGGGTCCCATCAATGGTCCGACCTGTCGGATCTATCGAGGGAGAGCCAGTGATGTCGGAGAAGGTGATTCTAATTTTTGATGGAACTGGAGAAGCCTACTGGTGGCTGATCCAGTTGGATCGATATTTTGCAGCCAATAGTTGGCTACCCGAAGAGATGAAAGTGAGATGGGTGACTGCGTTTGCCTTGAGAGGTGAAGCAGCCATATGGTGGTCTTCTGGGAAGCAGACCAATCAAAACACAACGTGGGAGATCTTTGAAAGAGCAGTGATAGAGAAGTTTATTCCAGATCTGTGGGATATGATTCAGGATGCAGAAGGTGAGGAGCGGGAGAGCAACGACCACGATTTGGAAGAGGTGGCGGAGAATGATGAGGATTCGAAGGATGGTGATGAAGGGACCGATTCTGGGTCGCTGCAGATCTCAAACCCATCGGTGCCGTCGAATCGGTAGCTTTAGGCGACAACCACGATGACTCAAGTCACGGAGTGTTTAGCATGAAGATCCAAGGGCCACAAGGAGTCGGAAGCTGGGTCTGAGTGGATCATTGATGCAGAGGCTGAGATGAGGAACACGAATAACAGAGAGGAGAGTTTGAAGAATAGTCAAGCAACTATGGTCGATACACCACCTCCGCCGTCGCTGGAGCTGCCGCACTCGGGTTCACCTGCGAAGGCACTTCCCGAGCCAAAACCACCGGATCTGGATGCCTCCAAGTATGAGGATGAGTCATGGAAACAAGCTGTCGCGGCTGAGCTATCACCTCCAATGGAGCCACCGGACGCCGATCTGTATGTGGCGGCCGTGAAAGTGAAGGAAATAGCGAGCGACAGCGAGGTAGAGAAGAGGATGGGAAATGGGTCATGGAAAACGCATGGAGCTGGGAACTTTAATGGGCTGAACCAGGAAACCCGTGGGTCCTTTGCCATTAGGGATCTGGATGGGTGGAACCCATCGGGTCGACCAGGAACATTGGAAACAGGTAGTGGATCTGAAAACTGGCCCAGGCCCAAATCTGATAGCTCGATTGGATCCAACCCAAAAGGAGGAACTTCGTCCCTGTCTTCTGCAAACATGAAACTGAGCTGAAAAGGGGAAGATGGTGGTGAACGAGGCAGGGATCTCTTGCTTCTGCGCTACTGTGAATTAATGGAGAGAAAGGCAAAGGAACTTTGCCTTCGATGCAGAGAGAAGTACCATTTCCGGGATCATTGTGCGGAACAACAACTAAGGGTGTTAATAATGGGAGATGATGAAGCCGATAATGAAGGGGAGGTTCTTGCTTTTGAAGTGGATGAAGGAAAAGAGGAGGAAGAAGAGACTTTTGACTATAAGGTGATGGGTTCTTGACTATAACAGATTATATTATAAAGATTTTGGGACTGGAATTTTGTATAGGTTCTAAGGTTGGAAATGCAATGTCAAGAGGTATCTCCAAAGGACAAAGGAAACGTGTTACAATAGGGGAGATGCTGGATCCGGTTGCCCAGCTCCCAATCAAACTGAATTCATCCAATTATCCAGAGGTGATGGGGCTGTGTGGGCCATCAAGTGGAGGAATAATTCACTATTATTTTGTGAAGGATAAAGGTAAATGGTTTAATGAATTTATGATGAATTTTCCTATGGACATGTATTGCAATTGTGGTTCCATATATGGTGTGGGAAAATTGTTTGAGGGGTTGAAAGGGAAGGACACTATGTTTGGTAATTCTCTAAATTCTAGCTATGAAAATCATAGGGGTGCTTTCAAAGTATGGAAACTTCTTAATCAAGTGTTCAAGGGAGGTGTGATTTCAAATGAAGTGTAACCTAATGAGAATGTTAAGGATGTGGGAATGGCTAAACACTTTGAGAGGCATAGTGAGGGTTTTGGTTTTATCACCAATTATCTGTTGGAAGAAGATACTTTGGGAAGAGACCTTATAGTAGGAACATTAATTCTGGTGATTTACATTATGAAGCATTTGAATGGTTATGATGGGAACTCCTTGGGCAGTGGAATTGGATGTGGTATGGCTTCTTGTGAGGTTGATTTGAATGCTTGTTGTCCATCAACATTGGAAGTTCTCATTAGTCTTTTATCAGCTTGTGATGATTCATTGGTGCTACCAAATGGGAAAGAGATGCAAGTGCATGCTTTGAGATCTGGGGCTGATGGGAATGATTTTTTGGCAGCTACATTGGTTGAGACGTGTATGAAATATAGGGATATTTTTCGAACACGGGGTTTGTGTTCATTTTTTTGCAACATCAGATGGCTTTGCATTGTGGAATGCAATGATGTGGGGATATGGAAGTAAGGGGAACTATGAGTCCTCTTTCGACATGATGTTTGGGCACTCATCAAATTGGATGATTCAATGGGCTCCTGGAGAACTCAATTGCCCTATGGCAGCTACGACTTATGAATATCGCTGGAATGTTTTCTTCAATTTCCTTGGGTTGTTCAACTTTGTATTTGACAGAAGCAAGTTTTGGTGCGGAGGAAAGATTTGGCAGCAACGAATACACATCTCAGCCTTGAGGACAAGGGGTGGGCAGTGATAGAGACCCGAGTAAGGGCTTTTAAGGGGGGGGGGGGAAAGGAGATATGATGTAATAAGAGTGTGGTAAGGATATATGGTAAATAATGAGTGGGATAGGATGCTTACTTGACATGTTGGTTATGTCTTAGTAGTATATATAGTGAGGTAAGGGAATTAGAAGGGATATGCAAGAATATTTGAGTGAACCATTATGGTTAGGCAGAGAGAGTATTCTCCTTCTCTGAGGAGCTTTGCTTTGGGGTAGATTGGGACCCTTTCCCTTCTGCAATTTTCCTTTCTTCATCTATCAAATACATTCCATTTTACAGTGTTTAATCCTTTTCTTTAATTAATTTCTGCTATTTATTTTGTGGGGTCCCATCACTCCCCTTACTACTGCCAATTAGGCTGTTAGTTTTGCCATTCTCTCTCCTATGTCCGATAAGGTGCACCACTCCTCATAACTTGATCAGGTACATCATACCTTTTATGCCTTTACGTGGATACTTTAGTAAATTTGGGCCTTGGGTCTGCATCACAAGGTATCGTGTTTAATATGGTTAAGCTGCACTTAGACAAGGTATGTCATTTCCTCACCGTATTCCCAAAAAAACTCACCAGTATAACTTTAAAAACTAAAATAAGATAAATAAATCATGATATATTATTATTGCCGTTTTGACCTGATATATTATTCTTGGTTCTTTGTGGCTAAGCCCCATCTACTGTTATGCTAATTTTTAATTATATTGAAAAGCTTATGTGGGAACTAGCAAGCTTTTTATAAAATAAAACATTACTGTAATGATTTGGATTCTACACTAAATTTCCATTACTCTAATAAGTTGACTTTGAAATATTTACCTTGTTGTTTGTTCTTCTCTTCAGGAGTTTAGGCGTACCAAGGGGAACATAAACTCATTGAGGGAACATGCAGAGCTTTTGGGTTCTGTTAGGGATGATATTACTGACTTTAAGGTGAATCATGAGCATGATCTGAGTTAAAATTACATATATATTTTCTCATAGATGTACTAGACTTAACTTCTTCTGGCAGACATCTGGTAGTATGTCACCAAGGATGCAGTTATTACGTGAGAGAGCCTCGATCCATGGAAGTATATCTCATGTAAGTATTTGTTCTATGAAGTACAATAAATTTGCGTTCCTTTCTGCTTGAATTCTTAGTTGGTAAACATTTATTTATTGGCGTTCGTGACTGCTAAATAAGAATCAGTCCCTTGAATGCTGCATCAAAGGGGACAAGCCATGCTCGTTCCTCACATATAGCTCAGGGAACTCTATTTTCCCTTTACACAAATTTTGAACTTATGTCATATAGCTAGCTGTAGCCTTGTAGCGAAGATATGTCATATGGTGTTTTTTTTTTTTTTAATTAATTAATTAATTAATTAATTTATTTTTTGTACAACATTTTTTTTTCCTAGATATCGTAAAGGGTCTTTTAAATGAAATCTAAGGTTGAAACCAAAGTCAGAGCTTCCCAGTATAAAATTTTTGAACGGGATTGAATCAAGGCCTTTTTGTATTCCAGCAGTACTGGAAGTATATTACATTTTCTTTTCAATAACCCTATTCTCTTCCATATTTCAAAAATTAGTTTTATTGAAGTGCCATCCAGAACTGGAAGGCCACTCTGAAACATACACTGTTACATCTATGCGCACTTCTTGGTACCAGAATGGTCGCCTTGATACTTAGTCTGATATAACTAATTCTTAAAGCATATTGTGGGTAAACAAGTAATGCATTTATACATTCGAGAAGAATGTCTTGTAGTAGTAAGATTTATTTTTTCTCAAATGAAAAAAGTCTTCAAAATCTATTTGCCTTATGTGTCAATGGCTGTGTTCTTTTAAAGATTTCTCATTTATTGGTTACATGAAATCATAATAATGGGTCTTATAGAAACTCTTCTTGGCAACTCCTATTAAACATGACTCTGATATCCTGTTTTTTTTTAAAATTCGTGAATCACTTTCCCTGCATTTTCCCAGATAGATGATGTGATTAGTCAGGCTCAAGCAACAAGATCTGTCTTGGGTTCTCAGAGGGCATTGTTTGGTGATGTTCAAGGAAAAGTGAAGATTCTTGGCGACAAGTTCCCCATCATTCGTAGCGTGCTCGGTGTGTTATGAAGTAGTTTTATCTCTCTAATTTGCCGTCGTTTTTCTGATTAACCTATCTCTTTTGTTGACGTAGTACGTTGCTCTTGCAGGTTCGATAAGAAGGCGACGCTCAAGGGATACCCTTATCCTGTCAGCAGTAATTGCTGCTTGTACGTTGTTTCTCATCATTTATTGGCTCTCAAAGTAACAACAATATTTTGTAACAAAGTAATGAGTCATGGTACTTTTATTCGTTGAATTTTTCTCCTTTGCCTTTTTGTCTTTTTAGTGATGAGGAACATTAAAGTTTTTAACAATCCACATTGGTCTTGGGGGCCTCATATTTGTATTAAGTTGTTATCGCAAAAATTTTTATTTAACCCTTGATTTTTGATTTTGATATAAATCATTTTTTGGTTCTTCTTTTTGTCAAGTAGATGCTACTTGTCTGATCTTTTTTTTGGCCCCCAAAGAGAGAGAGAGAGAGAGAGGGAGAGGGAGGGAGGGAGAGAAAAAAGGGGGGGGGGTATGATACTAAAGATTTTAAGAAACAAATGTGCGATGGCAAGTGGTAGCATGTGAAGTTCGTTCCTAAAACAAACTGAAGTTCATAGCTGGAATTTGGAAACCTGCAGCGAGGTAGGCTTATTTGTTTCCATTCAATATACTTTCTCAGCTGCCTCCTAAAGTTGGAAAAATGTTTGTATAACATGTTGAAGCTTATATGAAAAATTTAAGATGTTCATTGATTTTAATATATCAAACGACATAACTAAATACTTCAGAAGTTGGGATATTCTCTGCTAGTATTTTAGTTTGGGATTAGTTATTTACTACACGTTTTTGCTAAAACACCCCAACGCTTTTTACGGAAGTTTATTTGTGGAAGGCATAAAATTATTCGGAATAAACTTTCGAAATATGAAAAATACACATTGGAAATTAATTTCCAGATGGGGGTGCTGGCTACCAAAACGGGAGGTATTAATAGTTATTCCCTTTTGTCCTTTGGTACCAACGTGATAGGTTGTTGGGCTATGTCCAATTATTTGAAGAGCCGAATGAGGTGGGGCTCAGATGTGTGGGTGAGGGGGAAAATGTGTGGACAATGTCTGTGGGTCCATTATTTTGGCCCCTCCCCATTTTAATTTTCCCACCTCCCCTTACCCCAAAAAGACAAGAATACCCCTCTTTTTTTCCTAACCCCTCCCCTTTTCTCTTTCATTTCCCTCCCTCCCTCCCTCTCTCACCTCCATCCCCGACTCTGTTCTCTCTCTCAAAACCCCTCCCCTCGGTCTACCACCTCCCTCCATCTTCCACCTCCCTCCGCCGCATCTTCCTCCGGGTGTTACTCTCTCGTCGTCGTCCCTCTCTATCTGGCTCGCAGTGAGCTTCATCAGGTAATGTCTTTGCACAATTTTTTTTTTCTGCGAATTTGAATTATCCAGAAACTTGTTTCCGGACGTCTATGGAAACAAGTATCCAGAAGTTAGAAATATCAGTTTTGGATTTCTAAGTTCCGGATTCTTGTTTCCATAAACGTCCGGAAACAAGTTTCCGGACGAAAATTGGGTTTAAAAAAAGCAGTCTTGGATTTCGAAGCTTCGGTTTCTTGTTTCCATAGGCATGTGTTTCCGGATTTGAAAATTGGTTTTAGGGAAAAAAAATATGGCAGTTCGGTAACATGTTTCCGGAGACGTCCGACAACAAGTTTCCGGTAGTTTAAAATGTGTCCAGAAACTTGTTTTCGGAATGACTGTGAATTCAGTTTTTTGAAATTTTGGCATGGCTGATTTGGTTGTTGAATTTTTCACAGATATAGCACGCACCAGGGGTGGATCTAAGGCAACCGTTCCTGATGCATCTAGTAGTGGCTCGACTCGTCCAAGGCCCACTGCGTCGTCACGCAAAGTATGGACAGAGCAACGTCAACAGCTGCAGTGTGTGCCCGAGGAGCCTGCACAAATAGATGAGGTTGCCCGTGAGGATTCACCGCACATGGAGGCTGCCCAGCATGAGGCAGAACGCGTTGATGAGGCAGCCGTTGATGGGGCTGCACGTGATGAGGCTCCGTTCCTTGGTGGCCCGGAGGACGGATCAGTCCTCATTACCTATGCTGACCATGTTGCCACACTGTTATGCGCGACGTTGTAAGTAATACTTAATTTTTTATTACGTTGTTTTCATTTTATATTTTTAATTTAATGCAATTGACTTATTTTTTTTGGTAACAGGATCGTGGTGAGTTGAAGTTTACTAATCACAGGAAAAGCGTAGCCGCTTTATTGCCCCGCCCTGAGATTGTGGCACTCTTGCAGGAATCTGAGCTTGATGAACTTCACCGCTTCAGCTATAAGGTAGTTGACAAGGGGCTGTTATGTGCGTTTGTGGAGCGTTGGCAGCCAGATACCTCCAGCTTCCACCTACCTTCCGGGGAGATGATAGTCACCCTGGATGACGTCTCCCAAATACTCCATATTCTAGTCACGGGGGCATTCTTCACCATGACAACTGCTGTTTGGTTGCACGACTTGTTAGGCGTCCCCATGGCTGATGCATGGCTTGAGGTTGACAAGAACAGGGGACACACGGTTTGTCTCGATTGGCTGCGGAGGACGGTGTACACTAGGTGTTGCGATGACGGCCAGTGGGACATGGCAGCTAGGGCGTTCCTGCTGCACCTAGTCGGTTGCAGTATCTTTGCCGACAAGAGCCAGGCGTTGACACGGGTGGCATACCTGGGGATGTTCAGGGAGCTGACCAGTCTTCGTACTTACGCTTGGGGAGCAATGGCAATAACATTCATGTACGACCAGCTCAAGGAGGCCAGTAGATATAAGACGAGGCAGGTGTCATCTACATGACGCTATTGCAGGTACTAATGTCATTGTTTTAAAATTATTTTCATTCATGTAACATACAAATGAAAAGAATCTGACTTGTCGTTTATCACACAGGCATGGATATACGAGCACTTCCAGGGTGTTGCATTCGGCACTAGGGAGCTAGAGCCCGGCTACCAGGAGCCACGACCCCGAGCCTGTCGTTGGAGGCACATTAGGGGTGCAGGATTGGTGGAGCCATACAAGCATGTATTGGACAGAGTGATTGCTGAGGAGGTTACTTGCGACCCGTATGCGGAGCACAGAGCGCAGTGCGAGTTCTAGGCTATATGCTTATTTAGAGGATTCACCCGGTTTGGGCCTTTGATGTTTCCCTACCTGCTAGACAGGGTGCTGCGCCGGTTTGGACATGTGCAGCGCATTCCCGAGGATCCCCGCAGCATTAGATTGCAGTCGATCAGTCCGCGGGAGATGGATGACATATGGCTTCATTTTGACGAGCATGTCATCGAGGGTGGTTAGCGTGGCAGGCAGGCAGCAGACGTGGAGCCAGGTTATATGAAGTGGTTCCATAGGATCTCTCACCCGTACATTTACCCACAAAATGTACCGCCGCCTCCAGCACCACCAGCTCCAGCGCGACCATTAGAGGTATGTTGGAATTATTATTCTTGTGTTGTTATATTTTGTAAAGTCTTGATTAACTAATAATATATATATTCTTGTAGGATCCGAGATGGACTAGGGCATATGAGATCGGCCAGAGATTGTTAGAGGGGCGCCTGGTGATACAATCGGACACAGAGGGTTGGGAGCTCGTGAAGGAGCTTATGAGACTAGCGCGTCCCACTCGATGTTATGTCCAGAGGAAGAGATCTAGGGGGCCTCTGATTAGATTTAGCGCATTATTTTTTTTGTATGAACATTATATGTATTTTGTATTTTGTTTTGTTTGTAACAAACATGTTATTTATAAATATATATTTTAGTTGACATAAATTAAAATGTTATTCAATTAACTGGAAATAAGACACTTGCAACATACAACAACTGCATACAATAAACACAGTTAATCGAAACCCAAACACTTGAGAAATACAACAAAAACAGTTAACTAAATCCCTAACACTTGAGAAATACAATAAAACATCAAGATTGTGTCAAGCTAGTGATGGTTGACGAATCTGGGTCAGTACACAGTGCAATGATTTCGTCGACAGATCTTCGTTTCCTGAGGAGAAAGATAATTTGATCAGGACTTGTCACTAGATCCACGTATAACTCGATTGGCCCGAGGCTAGCATATTGCTCATGGACTGTGAACATTGTGTCGACAACGCCGTTATTTTGAAGTTTCAGAACATCATACTGAACATGTCCATGTTCCCAACAGACAGGGCATTGGTAACTGATATCAGACACCCTTCTGGTGTCTCCGTATTTAACCACCGCGTCGTTAACTTGTCTCTTTAAGGCATTAAGTGTGATGCCCTTCGAAGCCTTAAACGATTTAGGGGTATCGCCCTCAAATGTGATGCCTTTGTCACCTGTTGTAATTTGACCATCGAAAAACACAAAAACAAGAACAAAACTCATGGTTGTGATGCCTGGAATCTGCACCAAACAAGAAGTTTATCAAATTCCAATCTGAACAACGTCCGGAAACTAATTTCTGGAACTCACCAGAAATAGGAATCCGAATGGCTTAAATTAATATAACTTCCGGAATCATGTTTCCGGAAAACTTCGATAACAAGAACCCATAATTTTATAACTTCCGGATTCTTGTTGCCGGAGGAGTCCGGAAACATGATTCTGGATTGCTTGAAATCGCAGAAAAAAAAGGGTTGCCGCACCTCAGAAATCTGGCAAACGGTGCCGGTGATGGTGGCGCTTGAGATCAGAACACTAAGAGAGAGGGGATGAGGTTGGGAGAGAGATATTGTGGGAGAGATTGAGAGATTGAGCGTGAGAGAGAGAGAGAGAGTGGACATAGAGTTGCTGGAGAATGAATGCGGGAGGGGAGGTGAGGTGAGGAAGAGGGAAGAATTAGGGGGAATGGGGGGAAAATTAGAAGGGGTGTTATTGACTTTTCATAAAAAAGGGGAGCTGGGAAAATTAAGTATGGGAGGTGGGAAAATAAAACCCCATGTCTACGCCGCACCAACAATGAAACAAGTATACTTGGAATGAGAAGGATGACTTAGAGAACCGAGTGAATACAAGGTTGACATGACATCACAGTGGTGGGATCCGTACAGTACAAGTTTTCTCCATAACAATTTGTAAGCAATATGCATTTCATGGATGTTATACAACGCAAATTTTGATATTAAGAAGTGGGTACCCGTGAAATCACCATTACTACTTGATTCTTGTCTCTACATGTCTATAAGACCAGCTTGCCGTGCATCCAATTGCCGGCAATTTTTCCTTTCCTACTGCTGTGTGGTCCCTTCATGTCTTCATGCTGTTGTGGTCCTTGTTCAACATTCCAATCCGACTTAGCCAATTAATGTGTCTTCTAATAGATCATAGATCTCTTCCAACATGTGCAATCTCATCTTGTTTCCTTAAAAATCCGAAACATATTTAATCAGTACTCTATTACTCTGTCGCCCTTTTTGATTATGTGAACTTTTATGTTCACAACAAAATGTGTCACTTGAGTTATCTATCTTTTCAGAGCATTGATTGAAATCATAATGCAGCTCAACCCATTAAATTTCATGTGCTCCGTACACAACCTGCCTGGGAGATAGGGAGAAGATGGGTTTGTGTTTGTTCCGATCTTCAATTTTTGACGTCTACAATTTTTTGAGATTCTATTATTGAAGACCTCTTTGTGCAATGAGGTCTTGATCAAGTTTTAGAGGAGAAGGAGCTCGCTACCATGAGTATATGATTGGATTAGAATCTAATTAAAGTTCATGATTATGGTTCATTTAGCTCTAACTCTGGAAGTGAAGTACAACATGTTGAAAGAGACAATACCAAAGGCCAATCAGATAAAGTCGAGAGCATCAATGCGTTGAAGTCATTAACTAATCAATTTTGTTTGAAGATTGAGTTTTATGCACTCTAAGTGGAGATTAGAGGAAATCTTGATGTGACCACACTAATACATTCAACCAACTATTGGTGTAAGCCCTAGAGACCAATATATTTTGTTTTAGACATATGTTCGTATTATGAAATTTGGACTTATATTTTATATATGTATGAAGCATTTCGTTTATTATGTTATTGTTTGTATAATGTAATAAACTTTTTAGGATAGATAATTCATCTAATGACACATCAAGTGTGACTTGATCGTGAGATCTGTTGAGCAAAATCGCAAGTGTACGATTTCGTCGTTAAGTAATAAAAGATCGTATCCGCAGGGATTGTGACCAACTCTTAACTATACCAACGATGTACTAATTGAACTATCAAACGAAACGAGTAATGTTTGAATTGTGTAATTCGTGCTCAACAATAAGATAATGACTAACAAAACAATTGATTTAAATATTAAGGAGAATAGAGTGACTAGGGTTCGAATCCCTTTGTCTCACCCTTTACGCTCTTGAATCCTATTCCAATGCAAGTAATGATCACGTATTTGAAGTTCGAATCCTCTAAATTAGATTAACGAAAATTCCTTTCCTCTTAATCCCTTTAATTCAACTAATAAGCCCTAATCCCTTAGGTTCCAATTACTTAAATCAAGCATAAAGGATAAGGATCCATACAAACTCATACCAAAGAGAATTATATCCCTATAACCCTATAGATATGTCAAAATATCCCAAAGCAAGTTTAAAACTTCAACTTTCCAATTGATGTCAAACCCTAGTTCAACCCCATGGTGATCAAGCATAGAATCTCATTAAGAAAAGAGATAATTGATCAAATGACATACATCAAACTTGCATTGAAAATTCTGAATTCAATTACATAAAAGGATCCACAAAGTTCATCTTACCCTAGTACAAAGGAATTAGTTCCTCATGGAAGAGAAAGAACCAAGCATTTGAGATGTAGAAACAGCAAAAGACTCCATTGATTCCTCAACTTTGCCTAGAATCCTTGTTCTTGATTGAAACTCACAAGATGACAACCAGTCGTAGTCCGTCCCTAGGTCAATATTTCCTCTATCTATATATAGTTCTGGACCAAAAGGGTTGAAAAACATCCCAAAATTAAGTCAAAAAGCGCAGAAATAAAAGTCTGGCCGAGTCGCAGCACGGTCGTGGAGCCTGGCACGGCCTGGCCGTGCTGCTTGTAAAGCACAGAAAAGTTGAAAGGGAGCCCGACACGGGCGTGGGGACGGACACGGCCAGGCCGTGTTGCTCTGGGAAGCGTAAGACGGTAGTGGTGAAAAACACGGCCTGGCCGTGTTATTCACTGTTTGCTTAGTCTTGGATTTTCTTCCTGTCTTCCAAGGCACGGCCGTGGTATCAACACGGGTAGGCCGTGTTTTCCTCTAGTCTTACCATATTTTGTTATTTTGGCCTCCGAGTTGGTTGCAACATCTGTTTAAGTGATCTAGCTCCGCTTTCCTAGGCCAATAACCTTCTTTTCTGCACAATTGAACTCAAACCAAGTGCATTATCTAAATCAAGCAAAATGCATGCAAACTATGGGTAAAAACCACTAAAATGACTACTATGCAATGCAAAACTAACAACAAACTATATGCTATTATGAACGCATCAAATTACCCCAAGCTTAGAATCTTGCTTGTCCTCAAGCAATTGCAGTGGCCAAAGATAAGCAAAGAAACAAGAGACGCAACAAATAAGGAACCCGAGATAATAACACATTCAAGCAATAGGCTGAAGGCTAGAACAGACAATAGGGACAACCAAAATCAAGTTCAATTAGAGAATCAGACGCTCTGGAATCATGTCTCTCACTGATAGGGCACTCTCCTCACAACTCTCCAAGTGTTTAAAGGTTATGACAAATCGCTCCAATCCATCCATGAAAGTGTTCTACCATAAGCTTGACTATTAACCAAATCTCAGCATACAATTCATGAAAACACACAAGAATCAAAAGGTCTTTGTAAGGTTGTAACGTGGCCATGAGATTTTTTTTTTTTTTTGCACGGTGGGATAAAAACAAGAAAGGGGGAACACAAGGGCTAAACTAATAGACAAAGAAAACAACCCTTTTAAAGCAGCATAAGCGGAACAATTTATTCTCCCTTTCGTTTTCAACACCTTTTTACTTTGCTCCTCTTCTGTTATTTTATTTTATATATATTTTTTTTTTATTTTTTATTTTTTTGTTTCCTCCCCCATTTGAGATTTTTGTAATTACTGGGGAGGAATTGAATAACAGCAGAGGTCCCAAATTTCAAGCCTTTGCATAATTTACACAAGATTCACAACTAATTGCTCCCTTACACATACTTTAAAAGGCATCAGTAACATTTAGCAATCACTTGCGTACCAAGAAAATTAAACTCATTTCAGCTCAAAGGGGCAACTAGAGGAATTTTTCATTCAACAAACAGAGGCTTGAAACATGCCTAAATTGCCTAAATCATGTTCAAGTGTGTTGACAAAAATTTTCAAGTTTTGAAACGGTTTCACGTCAAGTTCTAGAGAGCACAATCAGGATGGACACACTCATACAAGGAAAAGGGGGGCATATAAACATGATAAAGTAAAAGCCCCAATATTAAGCTC
Organism: Calophaca sinica; assembly: GCA_037113605.1. Taxonomy (NCBI): domain Eukaryota; kingdom Viridiplantae; phylum Streptophyta; class Magnoliopsida; order Fabales; family Fabaceae; genus Calophaca; species Calophaca sinica. The sequence continues at coordinate 48,660,704 of CM073734.1, read as the reverse complement.
AAGTCTCACATTTAGAAGTTAAATTCAGTGAAAGACATCAAATCAGAGTGCCACATGCTAATTCTCAACTTATCCAAAGATTATCCCTATGTACATTAAGAATATTGCCTTAAAGCCTATCACAAGAAAAGATAGTTGGGTTCCAACTCATTGCAGTCTCAAATTTCAAAAAGATTGTAGCACACATGCCAAAACACAAGAGGATAGCGTACAATTGGGGGATAAAATGATGCGAACAAAACAACAATTAAACAGATAAGCAAACATTAACTAAAAATGCAAAACTAATATGCAAAACTAAATGCAAAAATTTAAACGCCCTACCCCAAGCTTAAGAATTTACATTGTCCCCAATGTAAACAATTTAACTGAGATAGGGATGATGCAAGAGAGGACTCACTGTGGGGGCGGAGGAGGAAACTGGCCAGGATACTGATGGAGGTGCCAGTTATACAATGCCGTGACCATGTCCTGAATACCGTGGACGGTGTTGTCCAGATTCGTCAACTGGGCCCTTTGAGCAGCCATCTCTCCTCAAGAGCGGCATAAGAACCGGAGGTGGCTGCGGAGCATAGTAATGTGAAGAATCGCCAGGGCCTCAGGTCTCGTGGGGGTGCCTCAGTCTCTCCTCTTGAAGGGGCTCGGGTTGGGGGCCTCAGGGAAAATTCCAGTTCCTACGGTCTCGATAGTGGTGTGCTCCTGGTCGTGCAGAGGATGAGTTTCCTCGATGTCGTAGCACCAAACAATAACATTGGCCTTCCCGGACTATCATTCTCATGGCCAAGCATGCTTCCATGTCCAAGCGTGTGCTCCCACGAACAATTGGGAGACCGGAGGTTCTATAGCCCAGAGCCTCAGCAATAGGGGTGATTAAACCACCAATAACAATTTTTTCGGCTGAAGCTTTCCCTACTTTAACCATGTGGGTGATCAAATGAGCACCTGCATCTAACTGAAATTTTGGGTGCAACATGTTCCACAAAAACATAAGTTCCGACTGACGGACAACGCCGTCACTATCCCCTCTGCCAAACAATGTGTTTGACATTACTCTGTGAACATAGCGAAAACAGGGGTTTCGCAACTTTGATGATTTGGATGAAGAGGAGTCATAGGTGTCGGACTTGGTTAGCAAGTACCAAAATTGTCTTGCAGAGAAATCATTGGGGACTTTTCGGTGACCACCATATGGCAACCCAAATATTGCATTGAATTGGCTCAGTGACAGGCTATGCTCCGTATTGAATAACCTAAAGGTTATCAAATTATCCTGGTGGTCCTCTGGCCATCCCTCCGCATATGAGACATTAGCATTAACGGATGAGAGGAATTCCAGAGTAATTCTTGCATGAGTAAAACTTTTCAACCCCACAAACTTTGTCCAACCCACATTAGCAAATAAATACTGGACATCATCTAGCAGTCCTATAATTAACAAAGGCAAGGTGTTCATCCATATAACGGGTGGGGACAAGATTTCTTGCAACCAGAGAGTTATACCTTGCTTCTTGGACATCGTCACGAAATTGGATGCCATGAGGATTTTCAGTGACCTTTTTCTTGCCCTTTCCTTTCCCCTTGGCCAATGCCGGTTCCTTGGTGCCTGAGGCATCACCCCTTTGCCTTTTTGAAGCCATAATACCCTGTAATCAAGTCACACAATAAGCACAACACACAGGTAATGTGAAAATAAAATAAAAAAAATGGGTTTGGGTTGGAGGTGAAGAAGATGGCAGGACGGGAGGGTGACGTGGTGGGTTGTTGGTGAGAGGAAGAGGTGAAGACGATGGAGTAAGGGGGCTGTGCGACGGGCTTATGGAGGTGGCCGCCGCGCCTGTAGTTTGAAGAGAGAATAGGTGGTGGGGTGGTGGGAGAATGGGTGGTGGGAGGCGTGAATGGGTAGGGGAGGGTGAAGAGGAACGAGGTGGGGTGGTGGCGTGAATGGAGGTGCTGCTGGAAAGAATGGTGATGGAGATTGAGTTTTAGAGAAGGAAGGAATGGTGGTGATGGTGGATGAGGGCTGCGGCTGTAGTGCAAAATTAGGTTTAGGAGTATGAAGGTGAAGAAGTGGTGGGGAGGATACACGGGCGTGGTCTGAAAAAGAGAGGGGTGGAATTAATTTGGGTTTTTCTGTGGTGTGGCTTGGTGTATGGTAATTACGGTGGGTCTGCACCAGGACCACAGATTTCAAATGAAAGGGAATGGATGGTTGTGATTGGCTAGGGAAAGGATTGGGTAAGGGCATGCGCACTGAGGCACGCAGGACTTCTGGCTGCAGGACACTTGAACACGGCCGTGGCATATGACACGGCCAGGCCGTGTTCTTTACTGTTTCTCCCACAAAATTTTTTTTCACTCGAACACGGCCGTGGCATAGGGCACGGCCAGGCCGTGTTCTTCACTGACTCTTCCCTTTTTTTTTTTTTTTTGACCCACACGGTTGTGGCCCAGTATACGGCCAGGCCGTGTTCTTCACTGCCTCTCTTTTTTTTTTTTAATTTTTTTTATCAACATGAATGCACTCTTTAACACCTTGGGTTGCCTCCCAAGAAGCGCTTCTTTAACGTCACTAGCTTGACGCGTGATGGTATGCTCAAGGCTCTTGCAAGACTAGAGCAACCTTTTCCCTGTCAAGCTCTCCTCCAAAATAATGCTTCAGTCGTTGACCATTCACCTTGAACGATCTTTGCGATGAAGGCTCCTCCACCTCTACTGCTCCATGTGGCATCACTTCTTTTACCATAAAAGGTCCCGACCACTTGGACTTGAGTTTGCCTGGGAATAACTTCAAGCGGGAGTTGAAAAGCAACACTTGCTGCCCAGAGAGAAAGTTCTTCAGACAATATGCTTATCATGATAAGCTTTCACCTTGTTTATAGATGGAAGCATTCTCATACGCATGCAACCGCATTTCATCCAAATTTCGTGCACCGCAAGATTCTTTTCTCTCCTGCCAAGGTTGAATCAAAATTTAAAAATTTCAGGGCCCAAAATGCCTTATGTTCAAGTTCAACTGGCAAATGACAAGATTTGTCGGAGACCAGCTGGTAAGGAAACAACCCCATAGGGGTTTATAAGCTGTCTGTATGCCCACAAAGCATCATCCACCTTATGGACCCAATCTTTCCTTGAGGCATTCACTGCCTTCTCAAGTATTTTCTTAATCTCTGCTTGACACTTCACTTGCCCATTACTTTGAGGGTGGTAAGGAGTGGTAACTTTGTGCTTCACATCATACTTTTTCAAAGACAGCCTCCAACTTTGAGTTACAAAAATGCGAACCACCATCACTGATTAAAACTCTAGGGACCCCAAACCGAGAAAAGATGTTCTTCTTTATGAATTTCACCACAGTTTGAGAGTCACTTACTTGAGTTGCCACTGCTTCTACCCACTTTGAGACATAATCCACAGCTACCAAAATATACTGGTTAGAGAATGAGGAGGGAAATGGTCCCATGAAATCAATGCCCCGACAATCAAAAAGCTCAACCTCCAAAATGGAGTTTAAGGGCATTTCATTCCTCTTGGAAATGCTTCCCATCCTCTGGCACTTGTCACAACTTTTTGCATGAGCATAAACATCTTTGAAAATTGAGGGCTAATAGAATCCAGATTGAAGCACTTTTGCTGCTGTGCGTTCACCATTGAAATGACCTCCGTATGGTGAATTGTGACAATGCCATAAAATTTTCTGCGCCTCATCATGCGCAACACACCTTCTCAGAATTCCATCCGGGCCTTGTCTGAAGAGATAGGGATCATCCCAAATGAAGTAATTGGCATCTTTGAAAAACTTCTTCTTTTGTTGCCAAGTTAATTCCTCAGGTATAACACCAGCAGCTTTAAAGTTTGCCATATCTGCAAACCAAGGCCTCTACCACCGCCAACGCTTTTTCATCCGGGAACTCTCTAGAATGTCTAACTCCCTAATCAGAACCTCAGTATTCTCCAACCTGGACAAATGATCAGCCACCACATTTTCACTCCTCTTTTTGTCTTTGATCTCAAGGTCGAATTCTTGCAACAACAAAATCCACCGAATGAGTCTTGGCTTGGATTCAACCTTAGTCATCAGATATTTAATTGCCGCATGATCAGTAAACACCACAACCTTGGAACCAATCAAGTAGGAACGAAATTTTTCGAGAGCAAACACTATGGCAAGCAGTTCTTTTTCTGTGGTCGCATAGTTAACTTGGTTCTCATTTAACACCTTGCTAGCATAATAAATGGCATGAAAGAACTTTTCTCTTCTTTGCCCCAAAACAGCCCCCACCGCATAATCACTAGCATCACACATTAACTCAAACGGTGAATCCCAATCGGGTGCAACTATCACAGGAGCTGAAATAAGTTTCTCTTTCAATAACTCAAATGCCTTCAAGCAATCTGGGTCAAATTTAAATGAGACATCCTTTATGAGGAGATTGCAAAGTGGCTTAGCAATCTTGGAGAAGTCCTTGATGAACCGTCTATAAAATCCACCATGCCCAAGGAAACTCCTCACTCCTTTCACATTCAACGGAGGAGGCAACTTCTCTATCACCTCAATTTTTGCCTTATCCACTTCTATCCCCTTAGATGAGATCTTATGTCCCAGAACAATGCCTTCTTTTACCATGAAGTGGCATTTTTCCCAATTCAATACCAAATTGGTCTCCTTACATCTTTTGAGAACATTTTCCAAGTTACCCAGACAATCATCATAAGAAATTCCAAAAACAGAGAAGTCATCCATAAATACCTCAATAGATTTTTCAATCATATCAGCAAAAATAGAAAGCATGCACCTTTGAAAAGTTGCGGGCGCATTGCAAAGACCGAAGGGCATCCGTCTGTATGCAAAGACTCCAAATGGGCAGGTGAATGCTGTCTTCTCTTGATCTTCTGGGTTGACAGATATCTGATTGTAACCTGAGTACCCATCCAGAAAACAATAGTAGGCTTGTCCAGCTAACCTTTCAAGCATTTGGTCCATAAACGGGAGAGGGAAATGATCCTTCCGAGTGGCGTGGTTCGATTTCCTATAGTCAATGCACATTCGCCACCCCGTGACAGCTTCTCGTGAGGATCAACTCATTTTTTTCATTTTTTACAACCGCTATCCCCTTTTCTTAGGAACCACATGTACCTGACTCACCCATGCAATCGCCGTAAATAGGGTAGATCATCCCTGCCTCTAAAAGCTTTAATACCTCCTTCCTCACCACTTCTTTCATGACCGGATTAAGCCTTCTCTGTGGTTGAACAACTGGCTTAAACTCTTGATCTAACTTGATCTTATGCATGCAAAAGGCTGGATTGATCCCCTTTAAATCTGAGATGGTCCATCCAATTGCCTCTTTATGTTCTCTGAGTACTCTCACTAGCTTCTCCTCCTCCAGCTTTGACAAAGAGTTACTAATGATCATCAGATTAAAAGCATCATCCCCAAGAAAAACGTACTTCAAGTGTGGGGGTAATTGCTTTAATTCCGGGCTTACTTTCTTTTCTAACTCACCCCCTTGCAAATCCTCCTTCATTTTCATAACAGCTTCTTCAAGTTGTAGAGCTTCAAGTTGTGCAAGACATCTTTCAATTTCATCTTCCATCTCCTCATCCACCTTCTCAATGGAATTCACTAACACATTCTCCAGTGGGTGTGAAGGTTGGTCTTGCTTGATGACTTCCAAAACGGAGTCGTCAATCACATCAACTCTAGAGCATCTCTCAATATCATCCGGATGCCGCATAGCTTCAAAGACATTAAATGTCACCTTTTCATCTTGGAACCTCAATATCAATTTACCTTGTTGCACATCAATCAAGGCTCTCCCTGTAGCTAGGAAAGGTTCGCCAAGACGAAGAGCGACTTCCTTGTCCTCTTCCATATCAAGGATAACAAAATCCACTGGGAACAAGAACTTGTCAACTCTAACCAGCACATCCTCCAGTATTCCATAGGGGTATTTTACCGACCTATCTGCCAGTTGCAAAGACATCTTGGTAGGCTTGACTTCACCTCCTCCCAAACGTTTCAACATAGAGAGGGGCATCAGATTAATGCTAGCTCCCAAATCACAGAGAGCCTTTCCAATGTGCAAATTCCCAATAGTGCAAGGAATTGTAAAGCTTCCCGGATCCTTCATCTTTGGAGGAAGCTTCCTTTGGATAATTGCACTACACTCTTCAGTCAAGGCTACCGTCTCATCCTCCTTGAACCTTCTCTTTTTGGTCAACAACTCCTTCATAAATTTTGCATATGTGGGCATTTGCTCAAGGGCTTCTGCAAAAGGAATGTTGATTTGGAGACGCTTGAAAATGTCCATGAACTTGGCAAACTGTTCATCCTTCTGGTTCTTCCTGCTTAGATGAGGATAAGGAAGCTTCATATGTGGCTGAATAATTTTTGGTTTCTCTTGTACCTGCAAATTGTCAGTAGCAACATTGTCTTCCTCACCCTCTCCTTTCTCTCCTTTCTCAAGATTTTCTCTTCTCTCATTTTCAACTTCTCCTTTTTCTTTTTCAACCTCTTCTTCTATTTCCACTCTTTCTTTTTCACTCTTTTTCTTTTTCTCTACTTCAGACAAGGGTTTTCCACTTCTCAAAGTAACTATACTACAATTTTCAGTTTTGGGGTTATCTACTGTACTAGCAAAAAACTTACCTTTAGATTGTTCTGCAAGTTGCTTTGAGAGTTGCCCGATCTGATTTTCCAGATTCTTGATCGAAGCCTCCTAATTTTTGAAATGTGACTCATGGTTCTGAAAATTTGACTGAGTCATCTTCATGAATTGGGTAAGAGCTTCCTCCAGTTGATTTGGCTTCTCTTGCTTGGGAGGTTGTGGAGGGTTGCTCGATGATGAATTATCATGTTGCTTCCAAGAGAAGTTGGGATGATTCTTCCACCCTGGATTATAGGTGTTAGAATATGGATTCCTCCTTGCCTTTGGAAGTTACCCATGTAATTAGCTTGCTCCTCGAGTCTCCCAAAGTATCACACCCTCCATTCTCATGAGGCCCTTGGCAGAAGTCACATCTCAAACCTTGATTTACTTGGTTCACCTGAGCAGAGGAAGAGGTTCCCACTTTCAGTGCTTTCAACTCTTTTGTGATAGCCTCCAATTGTTGAGAGACTAATTTATTCTGAGCCAAAAGCGCATCTTGTGTTTCCAATTCTAGTACTCCTCTTTTACCCAATGTCCCTCTGTCATTCTGACATAACTGCTCATTGGAAGCCATTTGCTCCACCAAGGTTCTTGCTTCTTCAGCTGTCTTGTTGTTGATTGTACCTCCAGCTGAGGCATCCAACATCATCCTGGTGTTCGGCCTCAAACCATTACAGAACATTTGCATCTGGTTGAAGTCATCATATCCATGTCCTGGACACCTCTTTAGAAGGAGCTTGAATCTCTCCCATGCCTCATATAAGTTCTCACTTTGGTTCTGTTGGAAGCCATGAATCTCACCTCTTCTTTTGATGAATTTGGAGGGTGGAGAAAATTTTGTCATGAATTTCTCCTCCAAATCGTCCCAAGTTGCAATGCTTCCGGTAGGCAATGTGTCTAGCCAATCTCTTGCTCTCTCGCAGGTCCAAGGAAAAGCCTCAATTTCTTGCTTCCTCCAAATACCCACCAACCCAAAAGTATCACAGATTTCATAGAAGCTCACCAGGTGTTGATTTGGGTCATCAATTTCATTCCCCGCGAATTGGCTTTGCTTGAGAGTGTTTAACAAAGCCGGCTTGATTTCAAAATTGGCATTTGCCTCACCCTGTTGGTAGGCATTGACAGTCCTGGCATGGTTGTTCCGTCTCCCAAAATCACCCAAAGTACGTGGTTGGTCCCCCATGACTTCTTGGGTGGTGACTTGAGAAGTGGATGCGGAGGATTGTTTTTGTTGCTGTTTTGCCTCTTTTGTCTTCTTTCTTAATGCCTTTGCTGTCTTTTCAATTTCTGGGTCAAACAACAGTTCACCTGTTTGTTTACCTCGCATGCACAAAACTAAGGCAAAAGGTAAGTAGCAAAGCAACAGTTAATGTAATAAATTTTTTTTATAGAAATTAAAAAAAAGAAATAGTTCAAAAAGGTACTCGTTTGCCTTGTTAAAAATTAATTCAACAATCCCCGGCAACGGCGCCAAAAACTTGTTGGGCAAAATCGCAAGTGTACGATTTCGTCGTTAAGTAATAAAAGATCGTATCCGCAGGGATTGTGACCAACTCTTAACTATACCAACGATGTACTAATTGAACTATCAAACGAAACGAGTAGTGTTTGAATTGTGTAATTTGTGCTCAACAATAAGATAATGAATAACAAAACAATTGATTTAAATATTAAGGAGAATAGAGTGACTAGGGTTCGAATCCCTTTGTCTCACCCTTTATGCTCTTGAATCCTATTCCAATGCAAGTAATGATCACGTATTTGAAGTTCGAATCCTCTAAATTAGATTAACGAAAATTTCTTTCCTCTTAATCCCTTTAATTCAACTAATAAGCCCTAATCCCTTAGGTTCCAATTACTTAAATCAAGCATAAAGGATAAGGATCCATACAAACTCATACCAAAGAGAATTATATCCCTATAACCCTATAGATATGTCAAAATATCCCAAAGCAAGTTTAAAACTTCAACTTTCCAATTGATGTCAAACCCTAGTTCAACCCCATGGTGATCAAGCATAGAATCGCATTAAGAAAAGAGATAATTGATCAAATGACATACATCAAACTTGCATTGAAAATTCTGAATTCAATTACATAAAAGGATCCACAAAGTTCATCTTACCCTAGTACAAAGGAATTAGTTCCTCATGGAAGAGAAAGAACCAAGCATTTGAGATGTAGAAACAGCAAAAGACTACATTGATTCCTCAACTTTGCCTAGAATCCTTGTTCTTGATTGAAACTCACAAGATGCCAACCAGTCGTAGTCCGTCCCTAGGTCAATATTTCCTCTATCTATATATAGTTCTGGACCAAAAGGGTTGAAAAACATCCCAAAATTAAGTCAAAAAGCGCAGAAATAAAAGTCTGGCCGAGTCGCAGCACGGCCGTGGAGCCTGGCACGGCCTGGCCGTGCTGCTTGTAAAGCACAGAAAAGCTGAAAGGGAGCCCGACACGGGCGTGGGGACGGACACGGCCAGGCTGTGTTGCTCTCTGGAAGCAGAAGCACGGCCATGGTGAAAAACACGGCCTGGCCGTGTTATTCACTGTTTGCTTAGTCTTGGATTTTCTTCCTGTCTTCCAAGGCACGGCCGTGGTATCAACACGGGTAGGCCGTGTTTTCCTCTGGTCTTGCCATATTTTGTTATTTTGGCCTCCGAGTTGGTTGCAACATCCGTCTAAGTGATCTAGCTCCGCTTTCCTAGGCCAATAACCTTCTTTTCTGCACAATTGAACTCAAACCAAGTGCATTATCTAAATCAAGCAAAATGCATGCAAACTATGGGTAAAAACCACTAAAATGACTACTATGCAATGCAAAACTAACAACAAACTATATGCTATTATGAACGCATCAAGATCTTATTGATTTATAGAACACTATTCTTAAAGTATTCATAGTCAAGTAATATTGTTAACTAGGAAAACAATAATGCATTGAGACTATTGTGTGGGTGATTGATGACCATCATGGATACAGATATCAATGATATAGCGATATTATTGATACATGATATCGAGTCAACACACAAGAATAGATATTAAGAGTAATGTTTATACTGGATTAACCCACTATGAGGATGCTTTGTAATAGTTATGTAAAGTGTCAAAAGCAATCCTCATTGCGATTATAGTGTGGTAGTCCTTCGACTTGAAGTCACTACGATTCCTACATGTAGGATTTGTAGACTTTGGTGCTATCAAATGTCTTGCGTAACAGGATGACTATAATGGTAGATATCGGGTTTGCAATGAATCATGTTGTGGGATGTCAGTGATGTAGAAAGGATCGATGTGTCCCATTAGAGTGAGACATCGAATAATGTCCCGATAGAGTGAGACGTGGAATAATGTATGGCCATACAAGTGATGAGCCGATATGTGATATTGGGCCCATTAGGTCACGTCTACCTGGGGATCGAGGAGCTGGCGATTAGACTTAAAAAGAATGACACATATTATGCCTCTATTAAATTAGGGCATAAGGATGAAGGGACATAGATTGCACAATAAATATGTGTTTCAAAGGTTCCTATCGGATCACCGATATTTCCGTAGTCTGGATAGTAGTGATGCCTTGCTAGAGGCTAACCACTGTTTATAATATTCTATATTATATTGGATAACGTGTTATAAATATAATATTCAATATCACGGAAAAACTAGTGGAAACATATGAGGTTACACGCATAGAGAATTAAAGGAGAAAATGAATTAATTAAATTAAGTTGGAGTTGATTTAATTAATGAGAGGATTAATTAAATTAAATAGGATTTGATTTAGCTAATGAATTAATTAAATATGATTTAATTAATTAAAGAATGAAATAATTAAATGAAATTTAATTATGTGGACCATTAATGGGCTAGCCCATATGTCATGGGATGACCTACCGTGAGGTCACTTTCCTATTTAAGGAAATTTGCTCACGTCATTCCAAAGGCAAGTGTGCCACTAATCATTATCATTCCTAAATTGGCCAGCACCAAGGAGCTCTGGGATTCAGACATGGACCGAGTAGGGTGAAAGCCACTTGACTATTGGTGATTATTTCAGAAAACACGCTACAATGGTAACAATTTCTAAGCCTATGTATGTGATTCTAGTGAAAGCCTTGATCTTTTAATGGGTTTATTTCCGCTTTAGGGTTCCATAACTTTTGAAATTCATCCTAAAATACTCAATAGTGGTATCAGTGACTAAGATTGGTTGTTTGTTTGAATCCATTCTTGGTTGCCTTTGTTTGGTGTTTAGAAACATGCTTAGGGTTTTTCAAATTATGAATTTGGTTCTCTGTTCAATGCTTCTAGTATGTTTATTTGATGTTATATAAATGATTATGTGATAATATGGAGTTTATATGCATGATTTGGTGTTTGGGATTCAAAATCCCTCAAAATTCATTTCTGCGTCCGTGAGGATAGGCGATCTACACGACCTCATTTAAGGGTTCATAGTCGTGCATGTTATATCATTGTTGGTTTAACCTTCTGCACAAGCATGCTTGATTGAAGATGGTCATGTTGAAAACGTAAAGTATGGGCGTGCTTCTTTGAGCATGGGCGTGCAACAGTTAAATCTAGTCATTCAAGAAGTTGCACGACCATGCACTAAGAACATCTTTAGCGTCAGGCCATGCTCCTTTGAGCATTGGTTGTTCCCAGACTCAGTGTCGCATGCACAGTCGTGCTTCGCACAACATGGCTGTGCATGCCTTAAAATTTGATTTGTTGGCATTTTCTCGCATTAATAATGATCATAGTAATAGAGGGTTATTATTATGGTTCATTATTGATAAGTGATTTACGATTATGGCTTTAGTTTATGGTATTTAATTTATATATGATATGCGCACCATGGTTTATTTTATGCATGCATGCCACCATTTGTTTGGGGACCTGCATGTCGTAATTGGATGTAAATTTAAATATGACATGTGTATCGTGATTTATTTTTATTTCACAGGAGCCATAATCATTTACAATTTTAATTGTTAAAATTAAAATCAATTGAGCTAAAAATTGGATAAATTTGGTTCAACAACCAAACCACATTGCATGTTTTGTAAGTGTTGCATGAATGTTTAACGTGGGTGATTTAAATGTATGATTTAAGTCTATGATATCATGTATGCCATTGCATGCTTGGATGAAATGTATGAAAGCATGAATGCCATGTATGCTGAGAGCAAACACCTTGTATGTTAATACAACGCTGGTGAGATCACTTTAAACACAAAATCCCTCAAATGAAATATGAAATTGAAATGTCTTCCAATGTGTGGCACTCATCTAGGCAAGGATGAGATTGTGTGTGGGTCTGCCAAAGCAGGGTGCAAAGGGTGAAAAACCCTTGCCTATCATTGGGTTTGACGACACTTTGTGGATTCAACAAGGTTGAAATGACTTAGAGGCAAAAGAGTTAGTCATCAATTTATATGATAAATTATAATAAATAGTTTTTCACTCAACTGATACAAGAATTCCGTAGAGATGCAATGGGAAAGGCGTTTCCTACCTAAATAGCCAAGTTCTGGGTGATCAGCTAAAGCTAACTCAAAATGAGGTGAAATATGGATCTTGGTCTTACTAAAAAATCTTCCAACGGGATTTTCTGAGACAATGATGAGGGTCATTGATTTGAATAAAATAGTGGGAGCATATTTTAAAAACTCCTATTAAATATGTTACATGTCATGATACTTATACTCTGCTTGTTTATCTGTTTTAGATTTACCATGTCTTGCAATACTACTATTGGTACCATGTCATTGAGACCAGTCCATGAAAAGGACAAGTTGTCTGTCTGTGAATACATGCCTTGATAGGATTGTTTTGATGATTGACAAAAGGATTTTCACAAATAGTCAAATGTGCAAAACAAAATACACCAAGACGCACATCAAGAATCAGAGGTTCTCGAGTCTTTGGGTTTTTGGGTATTTACTTAATTTTTCTTAAGACTATTTGTAAGTAGTAATAAAAAGCTCTCAATTAAAATTAAATCACACACTCGCAAAGGTTTATCCCAAATTGATTTTATGACATTTTTCTTATATTATTTTAGGCACAAAGTATTTTGAAAAATATTTCAAGTAGTGCCCAAAATACCTATCTCTTTAACTTGACATGAACCTTTGTTTTTGGCAATCATTTGATGCAAGAAACAGAATGTCCATAAATGTTTATAAGCCTTTCCATAATCGTTTATGCCTGCTTTCCTTCTCCGTGTCTTTTAAACATTGCATAATCGATTACAACATTTAGTATAATCGATTATTTTAAGTTTGATGCATCTCCGTGATTTCACTTTTATATAATCGATTATGCCTTTTTAAAATGCCCTCCGTGTTTCAAATTTCAAATATATAATCAATTACATACTTCTTATAATCGATTATATGACAATCAGAAATCCCGGATTGAATGCAATGGGCCAATTCTCCCTTAGTGGCACATGCTCCTGCTATTGCCTATAAAAGGAGCAGGTCCTGGTTATTCAAAGTAACTACTTGCGCTTATTTACTTTGCTGAAACTCTGTCAAATTTTCTTTCTATCATTCACACTTATTTGAGCACAAAAATTTCTTTGAGAGCCTTTTAATACTATTTGTATTTTTCTAAGCTTCAACTTGTATACATCTGCACTTTTGAGTGTATCATTTTTCGTTCCTTTTATTTGTAAAATTGTTTTTTGGGTGGGAATCCCAAGTTGTTGATAAAGAGGTGATATCTCTTGAACGTATTGCTCTAGTTTAGAGTTGTAAAGGTTTCTAGCTGAACCTGATTTAAAACCTAGTGTTTTAGTGAAAATCCCTTAGTTCTTTGCTTTAGGGACAGGACGTAGGCCACAGGGGTGTTTGGTGACCGAACCTATATAAATTGCTACGTGTTCTTCTTTGATCTCTATCTCTTTATTTTTCAAGCAATTTATTTTTCAGTTCTTTATTTTATCGCCTTTACTTTCAGTCATTTACATTTTAGTCATTTAATTTCTGCTATTTATTTTATTGCAAGTTAATTTCTGTAATTTACTTTTGAAGTCCTTTATTTTTCTGCAGTTAAATACTTGCAATTTATATTCCAGCATTTTATTTGCAAAAGTTTTTAAAAGCACCGCTCACACACAATTCACCCCCTTCTTGTGTTTGAAGTCACTTGGCAACAAGTGGCATCAGAGCTAGACTCTTGTTTAAAGGACTTGATCGTCTCAAGAGAATGACTTCAAAAAAATGAGGGTAGCTCCATGAACATACCCCCATTTTTCAATAGTGAGGGGTATGGTTATTGGAATGATAGAATGCAAATTTTTCTTGAGGGTGTTGACCTCGATACTTGGGATACTGTGGTAAACGATCCTTTTGTTCCCACTCAAGCAATTAATGATAAAGTGGTGGACAAACCAAGATCACTTTGGACCGAAGATGATAAGAGAAAGGTCCAACACAATTTGAAAGCTAGGAACATCATCACTTCAGCTTTAAGCTACGATGAGTTCTATAGGGTCTGAAATTGTAAGACTGCCAAAGAAATGTGGGACACCCTTCAATTGACCCATGAATGTACTACTGAGGTCAAGAGGGCTCAAATGAACTCATTAACCCATGAGTATGAGCTATTTAGGATGAAACGGGGCGAAAAGATACAAGATATGAAAAAACGGTTCATCCATATAATAAACCATCTCAGAGCTCTTGTGCAGGTCTTTAACAATGAAGATTTAGTTAATAAAGTTCTTAGATGTTTAAATAGAAATTGGCAACCCAAGGTTATTGCTATATCTGAATCTAGAGATTTATCTACTATGCCTTTCGCAACCTTGTTTGGTAAATTGCAGGAACATGTACTTGAACTAAATCGACTCATTGAGAGCGAGGAAAGTGATAAAAAAAGAAAGGAATTGCTCTAAAAGCAAGTGTCAATGAAAAAGAGGACTATGACGACAATGATAGTCTTGATGAGAATGAGGAAGACATAAGCCTGATGGTTCGAAGGTTCAAAAGGTTCATGAGGCAAAAGGGAAGAACAAGCAAGTCACAAAATCCTCAAAAGTAAAATGAGGAAGGAACTTCCTTCAATCCAACTTGCTACAAATATGGTCAAAAGGGACACATAAAACCCGATTGCCCTCATGGTCAGAAGAAAAATGAAAAATCTGATAAAAGGCCACAAAAAGAATCAAAAGGAAGAAGAGCCTACATTGCCTGGGATGACAATGACATGGACTCGTCTGATGAATCAAAAAATGAGGAGGCCAACTTATGTCTCATGGCAAATCACGAGGAAGATGAGGTAAATGCTCTTAAACACGAATCTCCTTTAACTTATGATGAGCTGCTTATTGCTTGTAAAGAATTCAATAATGAAACGATTAGCCTTTGAAAAATGGTTCCTTCTTATAAGAAAATCATCTCTTCTCTTGAATAAAAAATTATTAATTTAAACCAAGAGATGGAAGTTCTTAAAGAAAAACAAGTTGTTGTGACTGAAGTTTCCGCTTGCACTTTTTGCGAAAACCAAAAAAAACAAAATTTTCAAGTGTGATGAATGAAATGTTTTGAAAAACAAGATTGAAGATTTGCAAAACACCCTTGCCAAATTTACCATGGGAAGGGATAACTTAAACATTCTTTTGGGAAAACAAAAAGGTACTTTTGGAAAAGCCGGTTTGGGTTATGATCCAAAACGCATGAAAAATCTTTCAGACTTGTCAATCACAACAACACTTCAAGCAGTCCTTTCTTTAAGTGTTTTCATTGTGGTAGAAAAGGCCACACTGCCTTTATTTGTAGCATTAGAAAGAACAAAAATGTGATTGGCAAAAAGATATGGATTCCAAAGGGCACTTTGCCCAAGACTAACTCATCTGGATCCAACATGTTTTGGGTACCAAAGGTTAAAAATTGATTTGATGTTGTAGGTGTGCTTGAAAGCCAAGGACTCAAATTGGTATCTTGATAGCGGCTGTTAAAAGCACATGACAGGAGAGAAATGCAAGTTCTCCTCATTGGGACCTAAAAATAGTGGTTATGTTTGGTATGATGACAACAATAAAGGTAAAATTCTCGGGATTGGCACTATTGGTAAGAGTCCTAATCCCACTGTTGAAAATGTTTTGTATGTAGATGGTTTGACGCATAATTTGTTAAGTATCAGTCAACTTTTTGATAAAGGAAACAAAGTGGTTTTTGATTCTTTAAAATGCATGGTCTTGAATTCTGTAAATGAAAATGTTATTCTTATTGGACCTAGAATTGGAAATATCTATATGGTTGATTTAGATAAAATACCTTCAAATGATCCATGCTGTCTTATTAGTAAAGAGGATGAATCTTGCCTATGGCATAGGAGAATGGCTCATATTCACATGGATCATCTTAATAAGTTAGTTCGAAAGGACTTAGTAATCGGCTTACCAAAGCTTCGTTTTGGAAAAGATAAATTATGTGATGCTTGTCAAAAAGGAAAACAAGTAAAGGCCTCTTTCAAATCAAAAAATATTATTTTTACTAACCAGCCTTTACAACTTTTACATATTGACTTATTTGGACCATCTAGAACTAAAAGCTTTGGTGGCAATTACTATGCTCTTGTTATTGTGGATGACTATTCTCACTATTCATGAACTTTATTTATTTCTCTCAAAAATGACGCTTTTGCTGCCTTTTGAAAACTTGCTAAGGTTATCCAAAATGAAAAAGGAATGAACATCGTATCCGTCCGAAGTGATCATGGTAGGGAATTCCAAAACGACGCATTTGAAGCCTTTTGTACTAAAAATGGTATTGAGCACAATTTTTCCGCACCTAGAACACCACAGCAGAATAAAGTGGTGGAAAGAAAAAATCGGTCTCGTGAAGAGCTAGTGAGGATGATGCTCAATGAGACCAACATTCCTAAGTATTTCTGGGCAGACGCGGTAAACACCGCATGCTATGTAATGAATAGAGTCCTCATAAGACCTATTCTAAAACAAACACCCTATGAAATTTACAAGGGAAAGAAGCCCAACATTTCCCACTTTCACGTGTTTGGATGTTAGTGCTTTGTTCTAAATAATGGTAAGGACAACCTTGGCAAATTTGATGTTGAAGCTAATGAGGGTTTATTTCTTGTATATTCCACTTCTAGTAAAGCTTTTTGAATCTTCAATAAAAGAACTTTGACTGTTGAAGAATCTGTGCATGTTTCTTTTGATAAATCTAACCCCAAATCTTCAGTAGAAGAAAGTGTTGATGATCTTACAGAAATGCTTGGGGATACATATTTAGAGGAATAAGAGAGACCAAGGGTACAAAAGGAGGATCAAGAGTCCTTGCCTCAACCCTCTCAAGAATCCTCTCACTCAAATCTTCCAAAGGAATGGAGAGTCTCAAAGCACCATCCTCTTGACAACATAATAGGTGATATCTCAAAATGGGTAACAACTCGAAACTCTCTTAATCATGCATGTCATCACATGGCCTTTGTCTCTTAAATTGAACCGAAAGATGTCAATGAAGCCATCTTTGATGAACATTGGACCCTTGCTATGCAAGAGGAACTAAATCAATTTGAGAGAAATGATGTTTGGGAACTTGTCCTAGGCCTAAAGATCACTTAGTCATTGGGACCAAATGGGTCTTTCGCAACAAGCTTAATGAAAACGGTATCATTGTCAGAAATAAAGCAAGACTTGTTGCAAAAGGCTATAACCAACAAGAGGGCATAGCTTTCAATGAAACCTATGCACCCGAGGCTAGATTAGAAGCTATTTGCATGCGTCTTGCATTTGTATGCATCATGGATTTCAAACTTTTTCAAATGGATGTAAAGTGTGCATTTTTAAATGGTTTTATTCAAGAAGAAGTATATGTTGATCAACCTCCCGGTTTTGAAAATTTTGAATTTCCAAATCATGTTTTCAAATTGAAAAAGGCTTTATATGGTTTAAAACAAGCTCCTAGAGCTTGGTACGAGAGGTTGAGCAAATACTTACTTGAAAAAAGTTTTGAAAGAGGAAAAGTTGATACCACTCTTTTCATCAAACGCAAAAATCATGACATGTTACCTGTTCAAATTTATTTTGACGATATAATCTTTGGTGCTACTGATGAGTCTTTGTGTGAAGAATTTTCTAACATCATGCAAAGTGAGTTTGAAATGTCCATGATGGGAGAGTTCAACTACTTCCTTGGTCTTCAAATCAAACAAACAAAGGAAGGGATTCTCATAAACCAATCCAAATATTGCAACGAGTTGCTTAAAAGATTTGGAATGAGCAATGCCAAAGAAATCTCAACTCCAATGAGCACATCATGCTATCTTGACAAAGATGAAGGTGGTAAGTCCGTCGAAATAAGTAAGTATCGAGGTATGATAGGATCTCTTCTCTATCTCACTGCTAGTCATCTGGATATTATGTTTAGCATTTGTATGTGTGCACGTTTTCAAGCAAATCCTAAGGAATCACATCTCTTAGCGGTAAAACGCATCATGAGATATCTCACTGGCACACAAAATATGGGTTTATGGTACTCTAAAGGTGCAGACTGCACACTTATTAGGTACTCAAATTCGGATTTTACGGGTTGCAAAATGGACCGAAAAAGCACTAGTGGGACATGTCACTTACTTGGAAATGCGTTGGTTCATGGCATAGTAAAAAACAAGCCAATGTGGCTTTGTCCACTGCTGAAGCGGAATACATTGCAGTAGGTAGTTATTGTGCAAAAATTATTTGGATGAAACAACAGTTGAATGATTATGGGATTAATCTAAAAACTGTTCCAATTAAGTGCGACAACACTAGTGCCATAAACCTCACGAAAAATCCGGTCTATCACTCTCGAACTAAGCACATAGAAATTAGGCACCATTTTATTAGAGATCATGTTCAAAAAGGAGACTGTGTGATTGAGTTTGTGGAAACATCTAAGCAACTCGCAGATATTTTTACTAAACCTTTGCCTAAAGAAAATTTCTTTTTCATATGAACTGAATTAGGAATTTTAGATCAATCATGCATTGAATGACTGTGTGTGACTGCATTTTATTTTTAACGAATTCTAATTTGAGAGTTGGAGTGTGCTAATAATTTTATGCAGGTCACGTTTTCATAGGCTTTGAGGATCAGCGCAGCGCGAGAAACAGAATGATCATAAATGTTTATGATAATCGCTTATGGATCACCATAAACGTTTATATAATCGTTTATGGGAGTCCTCCAAAAATTGATTACATAAATTGTTATCTCATAATCGTTTACATAAACGCTTACAACACGGAGACCCTCACCCTGCGCACAACCATAATCGATTATGAGAGTCCCATAATCGTTTATGGGCAAAATTCTCCGCCTATCAGATCACACCACGGTAAGACATAAACGAGTATGGCCACTTAAATAATCGATTATGGGACAGGTATAAAGCTCTAAACGTTTATTTGTTTAACCCTAGCGCGCCTTTCCCTTTTTCCCTCTTTTTCCCTGTTCTTCTCTCCGAACCGCGCCTACTATTCTTTTCTCCTGCAATTTTTTTTTTCTCTAACAGTCATGCCACCCAAAAGGCAAAGAACTCTCACTGTGAGTGTAGGAACCTTAAGCAGTGAACTTCAAGAAAAATATTTTTCCTCTTCTGAACAAGTTGCCGAGTATGGGAAGTCATTATTCAACAGAGAGATTCAAAAACCAAGACTTCTGGATGCTGATTTCTTCATTAAAAACAGGTTCAAACTCATGGACATTCTTGAACATGCCGGTCTCATCTGCTTTCTCACCACCACTGAGGACATTTACCCCGAATCGGTAAAAGTATTCTGATACAATTTACGTCTGTCAAATGGAATTCTTCTTTATAAGGTATGCCATAAACCAATATGACTTGACTCTGCTAGTTTTGGTAGATAGTTGGTTTACCTACTGGTGGTCCTTTAATTTCTATTGACACCCCTGCGGCACCCTTGGCTGATGAGTTCAATAGAATAGAAGCACTCAAGGTTTTTTTGTGGGATCCTAAGGATATAGGTGTCACCCTTCTTACTGCTGGTTATTTGACTCCTGATAGCATACTGCTGCAGTATGTTGTTGCTAGGCTATTATTTCCTAGGAGAAGTAATACCTCACAGTTGCTCAAGTCTAATTTACCTATCATGTGGGTGCTACAAATGAAAAAATAAGTAGATTAGGCTGGCTTGGTTATGCAGCATATGTATGACAACAGAACTCTGGGGCCTCTGCCATATGGTCACGTGGTTACTTGGTTATTGGTTTATGCTCAAATACCTCTTGCTGGGGAGATTAAATATTCCTTTGATAAATACTTTGCCTATTTCAACCAAGGATCTCTTAACCAAATTGTCTTCGAGCAACATGCTGGCGAGTGGGAGCCAAAGCCCTAACCATCCTCTCTCCAAGCTTTTGCTGCTGCATCCTCATCTCAGCCCGTGCGTTGCAGCACTCCTTCGGGTCGTTCTCCTTGAACAAAAGAATACCACCAACAGCGTGAATGCATTGCATGAGAAAGTTGACAGATTGGAAACCTCTTTGCGCGACAAAGAAATTATTATTGACAATCCCTTCCACCGGCAGCCGCCATAAAGACAATCTCCTACTGCGGTAGTGCATCCGACGATGATGAAGACTCTGTTGATGATGATGATGATGGTGACGATGATGATGGGTCGATTGAGGACTAGTAACCTTCATCCTAGTTCTTTACTTTTTATTGAGATTTTTGCTTTGTCATGAATTTCTAGTTGGTTTAACTTCTGTTTTGTTTCTCTAACTTGGACATGTGCCTCATTAACTATGTGACTTACCTTAGCATCTTTGATATATATATATATATATATATGATGGTCATTATGGACATGCTTTACATGCCTTTCCCTTAGTCTTTCCCGCTTGTTGATGTTGCCAAAAGGGGGAGTTATACGATTCAGGGGGAGTGAATTATTTTATGCATATGATTCAGGGGGACTGAATTATTTTATGCATATTGTGAGGGGGAGTTTTCTCTAAAAATACGCGCTTAAACTCTGATATCTTTTTATGAAAAATCACGCTTATTTATCATTGATATATCTTGATTATACTTTTACTAAATTTCCTCCTTGAGATGTTTGGCATCATCAAAAAGGGGGAGTCTGTGAATATATGCCTTGACAGGATTGTTTTGATGATTGACAAAAGGAGTTTCAAAAATAGTCAAATGTGCAAAAAGCAGAAAAGTACACCAAGACGCACACCAAGAATCAGAGATTCTCAAGTCTTTGGGTTTTCGGGTATTTGCTTAATTTTTCTTAGGACTCTTTGTAAGTAGTAATAAAAAGCTCTCAATTAAAATTAAATCACACACTCGCAAAGGTTTATCCCAAATTGATTTTATGACATTTTTCTTATATTATTTTAGGCACAAAGTATTTTGAAAAATATTTCAAGTAGTGCCCAAAATACCTATCTCTTTAACTTGACATGAACCTTTGTTTTTGGCAATCATTTGATGCAAGAAACAGAATGTCCATAAACGTTTATAAGCCTTTCCATATTCATTTATGCCTGCTTTCCTTCTCCGTGTCTTTTAAACATTGCATAATCAATTACAACATTTAGCATAATCGATTATTTTAAGTTTGATACATCTCCGTGTTTTCCATTTCACATAATCGATTATAACTTTTATATAATCGATTATGCCCTTTTAAAATGTGCTCCGTATTTCAAATTTCAAATATATAATCGATTACATACTTCTTATAATCGATTATATGACAATTAGAAATCTCGGATTGAATGCAACGGGCCAATTCTCTCTTAATGGCACACACTCCTGCTATTGCCTATAAAAGGAGCAGGTCCGGGTTATTCAAAGTAACTACTTCCACTTATTTACTTTGCTAAAACTCTGTCAAATTTTCTTTCTATCACTCACAATTATTTGAGCACAAAAATTTCTTTGAGAGCCTTTTAATACTACATAGTTTTACTTGTATTTTTCTGAGCTTTAACTTGTATACATCTGCACTTTTGAGTGTATCATTTTTCATACCTTTTATTTGTAAAATTGTTTTTTGGGTGGGAATCCCAAGTTGTTCATAGAGAGGTGATATCTCTTGAACGTATGCTCTGGTTTAGAGTTGTAAAGGTTTCTAGCTGAAGCTGATTTAAAAGCTAGTGTTTTAGTGGAAATCCCTTAGTGCTTTGCTTTGGGGATAGGACGTAGGCCACAGGGGTGTTTGGTGGCCGAACCTGTATAAATTGCTACTTGCTCTTCTTTGATCTCTATCTCTTTATTTTTCAAGCAATTTATTTTTCAATTCTTTATTTTATCGCCTTTACTTTCAGTCATTTACATTTTAGTCATTTAATTTATGCTATTTATTTTATTGCAAGTTAATTTCTGTAATTTACTTTTCAAGTCATTTATTTTTTCGCAGTTAGATTCTTGCAATTTATATTCCAGCATTTTATTTGCAGAAGTTTTTAAAAGCACCGCTCACACACAATTCACCCCCTCTTGTGTTTGGAGTCACTTGGCAACATGAACAACTTTAATGATTGGTATAGAAACTTGAGAATTTTTCTCAAGCAGGAGAGAAAGTTATATATGCTTGATGAGCCAACTTCTAAACCACTTGAGGGTATTGATGTTGCTTGTCTTTTGCTTTCCACTATATATCCTGAGCTTCAGAAGCAACATGAGAACTATGAGGCGTACGATATGATTGTACACCTTAGGACGCTTTTCGAAGAGCCAGGCAAGGCATACAAGGTTTAATGCCACTAGATCTCTTTTCCAAGCTAACCTAAAATTGAGTACCTTGACAAGTTAGGCTTTCCTTTAATGCTAGAGCTGGAGACAGATTTGATCTGTCATAAGCTCCTGGGGAGCTTTGGCCAAGTCATCATGCACTATAACATAAGTGATTTGGTTAAGCCTTTCCCAGAGCTTGTTGGCGTATTGAAGACTGTTGAGTAGAATCTTAGCAAGGGAACGAGGAATGAAATCATGATGATTTCAGGTGAAAAGGTACGAGTAAGAAGCCCAAGTTTATGGATCAAAAGGATAAGAGAACGGCAAATTCCAAGCCTTATATTCCTACCCTAAAGCCCAAAGGAGAAGTGGCCAAGAAGGGCAAGAGCTTCCATTGTGGTGTGACTGGTCATTGGAAGACGAACTACCCAAAATACCTGGAAAAGAAGAAGAAGGCAGAATAAGATGTCTCTGCCTCAAGTATTTATATTATAGGTGTTAGTGTATCTATTACTTCATCTTGGGTATTTGATACCGAATGTGGATCTCACGTTTATACTGCTTTGTAGGGACTATGTGAGAGCAGAAAGTTAACAAAGGCGAAGTGGACCTACGAGTTGGAAATAGAGCAAGAGTTGTTGCTATAGCTAAAGATTCTTTTAGTTTAACTTTGCTCAGTGGGCTTTTGTTGGAATTGGATAACTTTTATTATGTTTCGACTGTTACTAGAAACATTATTTCACTTTCTTGTCCGGACGATATAAGTTTTTCTATTTCTATCAAACACAAACGTTTTTTCACTTTATAAGGATGATGTTTTCTATGTCTTTGCGACATTGTATAATAGTCTTTATGTCTTAAGCCTTGATGAACCCATATATAACATAAATGCAAAATGGGTTTAACTAAATAGTTTGAATCCCTCAAACCTTTGGCATTGTCGTTTAGGCCATATAGGTGAGAAACACATCACTAAGCTCTAAAGAGATGGATTCTTGGACTCTTTTGATCATGATGGATTATTTGAGACATGTGAACCAGATAGAGGTGGTTATCCATACTTTGTTACATTTGCTGATGATTTATGTAGATATAGATGTTTATCTAACGAAACACAAGTCACAGATCTTTGAAAAGTTCAAAGAGTTTAAGAACGATGTGGAAAATGAACTAGGAAAAAGTATAAAAGCCCTACAATCCGATCATGGTGGTGAATACTTAAGCTAGTCGTTTGATGACTATCTAAATTAGCATGGGATTCTATCCTAACTCACTCCTCCAGGTACACCACAACAAAATGGTGTGTCTGAATGGAGGAATTGTACCTTTTTGGACATTATACAATCCATGATGAGTCAGTCAGAACTCCATGACTATTTTTTGGGATATGTTTTACTTACAGTTGCCTTTTACCTTTAACGATGTTTCTTCTAAGGAAGTTGAGAAGACTCTATATGAGATATGGATAGGCCGTAGGCCCAGTTTGTCATTTATGAAAATTTGCGGATGTCACATTAATGTGAAATGCGTAATACTAGAAAAATTGGGACCCGGATTCATTAGATGCACATTTGTGGTGGGATACCCTAAGGAAGCTAAAGGGTATTATTTCTACAACTCCTTCGAGGACAAAGTGTTTGTCGTTAGAACTGGTGTCTTCTTGGAGAAAGAGTTTATCTCTCAAGAAACTAGTTGGAGGAACATAGAACTTACTTGGAGAAATCCAAGTGCCACAAGATCTTCCTATAATGGAGCATGAACCGAGTCCACAAAGGTTGTGGGTGAGTCTTTGGTTCAAGTTACACAAGACTTAGGTAAGTCTAACAGGTCATATAACACCCTTGTTATTCTGTCTGTTTTCTGTATTACGCTGTTTATGCTAATGGTTATATTTTTGCCTATAACCAAGTGAATGATTTTAGCGAAACTAAAATTATATTTGATACTTAATATATCGTATTAAGTCATGGTTCGAATTTCGGCTCAAAACTCTGCCGGAGTCTGGTTGCGTTTTGAGCTAACCGGGTAAGGTTTTACCCGATAGAAAACCCTAAACTTACCCGAGTATGAAAATATTTGGGATATTACTGTTTGTGAATATTTTTGATGATGTGAAATTGATTTGGTAATTTTTAGTTGAAAAAAAATATAATAGTATATATTCTACGTGCTTTAGAACGCGACGCGTCGCAAAATTGAACGCGCGACTAGAACCGGGATCGCGAGAGGCAAGGAGCACGATGAAGAGATATTTCTTAAAGAGAATATTAGGGGAAAGGTGATAAGTACGATGAGTTGACATAAAGTGACGAGATTTGACTTGATTGTGATATGTGTCATAAGACTTGACATGTGCTTTTTGCTTTTGCACCTTGCTAATGAATGCACTTTTTGGAAGCTTGCTAGACACTTTTCCCTCCATCCCTCTTGAAAATTTCGTGGAAGCCCCCCTTCTTAGAGTTAGGATTAGTTTTCATTTTATTTGCTAAGTGTGGGAGAAAAAAAAAATAGAAAGAAAAAGTGAGGTGTTAGTGAGAGTTAGGGAGAATGAGTGCAAGAAACTTAGAGAGCTTTCTTCCTCCTTTTTCCCGTCACATTTCACCATCCATCCAAGCTTTTAGGGTAAGGATTTCACTTATTCTATTCCATTTTTCTTAGCTAGTGATCGTGTGATGTTGTTTTGTTCACGCTTTCAAAGAAAGGTTTGTAAAAATGCTATCTTTCTTCTGCTCCCTTCTTTCAAGAACGAAGAGCAAAGAGGTTTTGTTCCAAGTTTCATTTTTGGCTATGAAACCTTGATGGTGAGCCTATGTCCTTTTTAAAAGAACAATTTTTGTCTTGTTGATGCAAAGGTGTTAAAGCTTTAGAATAAAAACCATTGACTTGGACAAAACCTTTAGTTGATGTTGTTTTAAAAAAAGATTGGATCTTGACCTATTTTCCTCTCTTGGACGTGAGCTGCTAGTGGGATGGGAAGGCCAAGTTTTCATTTTTTTCATTTCTTGCTTGATGTTAAAGAGAAAGGATTTGAAATGCTTAAGTTTTATAAAGAAAGTTGCAAACTTTTCCTTGTTCCTTGTGTTGATGTTTGATTTAAAGCTTCAAGACTTTAACCCAAAGAAAGTTTTAGTTTGTTGGATAGTAAAGATTCCACTTTTCCTTTTACACACAAAGTTGATCACCTCACTACAAGTTTCATACACACCAAGACTAATGGCATGGCACTAATATTTTGGCCATCATTCCCTAGCTAGACCGTGAGCCACTTAAGGGAAATACACCCCATTTTGGTGTTTTATTACTTGGTTATGTGATGTGTAGGTGAAGGATTTAGTATGCTTTAGTTATGGTAAATATTTAAGCTTTCAAAAAGAATAAGAAAAAAAATCATTTTTCCGTTAGTTTTTAAGGTGTAGGCCATGAGGCCTAATGGTGTTTGACACAAAAAGATTTCATTTTTGTTAAGTGTTATGTATGTTATGTGATTAAAGTATGAAAAGGAGATGAACTAAGGTTAGGCCTAGTGATCCTAAACCTATTTCCACTACTTGATCAAGCTTTTAAAAGAAGCAAAAGAAAACATTTTCCATTGGTTTTTACTTGTTGTGTCCTAAGTAGGTATTTTGTGTGATTGAAAATGGTTAGGTGCTAGTCGGTGACCTAGAGTTAGGAGCACTTGTGGAAGGAAAGTTTTGATGTAAGGGGATTACTCTCAATAAGTTTTGGATGAGTATAAGGTTGTGTTGTGTGCTTTTCATGTTGATTGTTGTGGTGTGAACCTCTTGATAGGGTGTTGATGAAATGATGTATCTATTTGATGATGTATGCATGTTGTGACGTATGTGACTTGTTTGGCAAAGCTATTGATGAGCATTGTTTTGTTTTGAGAATATGCATGCGTACTTGGTGATATGTACATGGTTTAATTTATGGAATTAATGTTGAATAATGAATTGTTGTGGAGTTGCTTAGAGGTTGGAAGGAGTGAGGGGATGTGGTTTTACACAGTTGAAGTGGTTTGACGGCATAGCTCTAGCTAGCCGATGCGAAAATTGGTGTTGTGTTTAATAAGTGTGAAAGAAAATATTTACTAGTGAAAAACGTGTTTCTTTTGAAGTATTTCCAAAAAGAGGTAGCTTTCTTAAAAGTGACTTTAGAATGAATGTTATTTTGTAAAAGTGAAGTGTTGTGTTCCAAAAGAAAAAGGATTCGAATTGGATTTAGAAAATGATATTGTAAATAATTGTTTTCAAACGAGGAATTGATTTTGGACTTAGTAAACGACTTTACAAAAACTTGTTTTCAAAAAGGGCTTGATTTGGGTTTGACAAATGATTTCACAAGGCTCGTTTTCAAAGAGGACTTGAATTAGGTTAATAAATGTTTTCACGGAGATTGTCTTCAAAGAAGAATGTAAATGCATTTGCCGAAGTGATTTTCTCAGAAAATCCTAAAAGGTTTCGTTTTACAACGACTTGCTATTTTTCATTTCAATGGAGATTTTGAGAAAAGCTCAAGGTGGTAATCTTTCATTTTCCCAAGTTATTGAGTAATGAGGATGCCCGAGTCCTAAACTAAGTAGTATCACTACAAAAATTTTCGCCGTTACCGACGGCCAAAATGAAGCCGTCGGTAATTATCGACGGCTTTTCCGTCAGAAAGTCGCCTCGTGACCGTCGATAAAATCTACGAAAACAACAATTTTTTTGTTGTCCTTTACCAACGGCTTGGGCGTCGGTAACTTTACCGACGGTTAAGCCCACTGTAAACTACAAATTAAAACAAAAAAAAAATCTCACAATTCACTATATAACTGCTCATCCTAACAAATTATCAAGACATCAAGGAAAAAATTCTTACTCTGCTTCCCACTAACAGAACAAAGCCTATTCGGCACATGGGATCGGAAAAACAGAAACTTGAATGCATTACTGTAAGATCCCCTGTGTTTATCAGCAAACTGGAACAGCATCTCTTGCATTCTGCAACTCACCTTTCATTAGCCCAACAAACTCAATAACACTCCATGAAAGCATGGTGGTTATAAAGGCCATGGGAAAACCAAACTTGACGTTGTCTCCAGCATCATAGTACCTTCCAACCAAATCAACCTGCATTGCATAATTACACCCACATAAGCAGCAGCAGCAGCAGCAGCAACAAAAACAACAAAAAAATAGAAACAACTTTAGATTATGATAAAAAATACACTGATTTTGTATTATGTTCTAGAAATTTCCAAGTTCCATAAACAACTCAATTTGGCAGTAGAAATAGAATAAACCAATGAAAACAAAAGCATATGCTATTGAGATATCCTAGGAGCCGATTCCTCTTGGTTTATTATTACTCTTTATTCTTCCTTTTCTATTTTGTTGCAGAATTGGAATCATTTAATGAGTATCTATTCAATGTTATTCACTTTTCTGAAGTCTGGAAACCCCTTTTCAATCTCACATCATAGTTACCAAATACTACTTAATACTCTTGTGTACTGATTTGGGTACATGGTATGCGATACGTTGCTTGTCAAATATATGGTATACAAGGGATATACTGATTGATTAATTAGCAATCACTTTATATAATTTTGGTTAAAAAAATTACACACATGCACACATATGATATCCACTTTTTTTTAAAATTTTGAAGCAGTAGGAATACATCTACAAGTATTAATATTTATAAGTAAATACTATTTAGAAGTGGCAATACATCTAGAAGTGTTTTGCAAGGAATATATTGAAGATAAATATTGTAAATTTAAATTACAAATACAAGACATTATCATAACCATTCAATACTGCAACAAAACTGGCATTCTCAAGCATCATTATTAACATGTTAAATTGTAAACTCTTATGACACATTGGCATATGCTTGAGGGTTATGCTATGGATATCCACTAACATCAGTTTTTTTTTTTTTTTGGCTGAAATTTGTTCATTTTGATGCTCATGAAATTCTGATTCCTAATAGCCAAGGGTCAGAATTCTATATTATTGGTCCATCCTACCATTTCAGATTCTGTTATACTTTAAAGAAGAGAAGTGGAGAAAAGAAGTTGTGAACAAATTTCTTGATAATCTAGAAATTAAGAAACGTATTATGTTCTCCTAGAAGAACTATGTCTGAATAGGTATGACTAAACTGATTAAATTATTATATGTCTTACAATTACCAACCTCTGATAACTACAAATAATAGATTACTATGAAGCACGGACTCTGACACGGACACCGCGACACGACACGGACACGGACACGCTGACACCGCTAATATAAAAAACACAGGACACCGACACCGCTATATATATTAATTAATTAAATAAAATAAAATATAAGCATCATTTGTAATAAATATAAAAGATCTAAATTGAGAAGCAAAATTTATAAATCAATTAAATTGAGCACTTTGGTTCATTACAAAAAAAGATTCTAAAGCAAGATATAGTAATAGTCTTGCACCTAGATCCATCAATCTACTACCAAAAAGCTAAAAATGATCTAATCAAGTTAAGGTCTTTCACCCCCTAATTGATCATCATCATTGAAAAATATACCTTCTAACTCTGGCTCATCTAAAGACAAATTAGCAACTTCAAGAATTCCAATATCATCAAGTGATCCAAAATCATCTCCTGCAACATCCCACATTTTAGTTTCTCCTTGATGATATTGTGCAGTGTTCCTTGAAAGAAGTCGAAGGTTGCTATGAACAAATACTAAATCTTGAGCTCTTTGTGATGTCATCTTGTTTCTCTTTAAGGAATGGATAAATGAATATGTACTCCAATTCCTCTCACTACATGAAGATGAACAAGGTTGTGCAAGTAGTCTAAGGGCAACCTTTTGAAGTATTGGAGCATGAATACCATGAACTAGCCACCAAGTTTTTGGATCCATCTTACCTCTATCACTTAAAGAATCAACATCTGCAAAACCTTCTCTTCCATCTGAGAAGTTGGCAAACTCTATATTCACTTTCCTCCTTACATCCACATCAAGAAATAACCTTTTGAAGCATTTTACTCTTTCATGGGTGAGCTCTGTGTCTTGATGTGGGGAAACTCGATTAGGATCTTCACTTAGCCATTCATGACTGTAATAACTACAATTAAAAAGAAATATATACATGATTATAAATTTATATAATCCTAAAAAAGATGTAAGTAAAAAAGCATTACGTAAATATTTAATAACCTTGGATTTAGAGAATGAGCTAAGCAATGGAGAGGGGTGCTACTTTTGGTCCAACGGTCAATTAATATAGAGTGCATGGCTTCATGAAAGGTTGATTCTTCAATCTCCGCCTTTCTTTCATGTTGATATATGGCCTTCCTCACATTTTCAATCATTGAATCCCACATTTCATACACTAGGTGTAGACATGAAGCTTCGGTATCGGTTCTTCTAAGAACATCATAGCTAGGATCGGTGAAAGAAAGGATATAATCAACCTTCTTCCACCAACGATCATCTATCAAAGTATCCTTCACAAATTGAGCCTTATCTTGATCATCATCCCTATAAGAAGACCATTGCTCACTAATCATCATCTCTAGGAGTCCTTGCTTCAATTCCTTAAACCTCTTGAGCATTACAATGGTGGATGCAAATCTTGTTGTAGCAACAGAAAGCATCCTCAATGTGTAGAATGTATTGAAAATTGATAATCTCATAGAGTGATACATGATAAAGTTTTTGATAAACATTGCATCTTCTGCAACTTGGGTGATCCAAGAACATTCTTGATAAGCAACATTGAATCTTTCTGTATTATTGGGTGCACATATGTTCTTCAAAGCAAGATTTAATGTATGGACAACACATGGAGTCCAATAAATAGATGGAAACTCAGCCTCAATTATTAAACCCGCTGCCTTACAAACAGCTGCATTATCCGTCACTATTTGCACAACATTTGATGGCCCAACCTCCATAATTACATCTCTCATTTGTTTGGCAATGAATTCTTTATCTTTCACCTCATTTGAACAATCAATGGCCTTTAGAAACATAGGTCCGCTCTCGGTGACAGCCATGAAATTAATTAGAGGTCTCCTTTGTGGATCACTCCATCCATCACTAACAATGGTCACACCCTTTTGGCTCCATGCATTTTCCATTGGTTGCAACAAGTTCTCAACATGTTTCCTCTCATTTTGAAGTAACGTCGTCCTTAACTTATTATAGCCTGGAGGTTGGTAGCCACTAATAGAATTGTTGGCAGCATAGGAAAACGGCTTCCTAAAGTGAGGATTTCTTGCTAAATGAAAAGGCAGCCCCGCATAGATAAACATCCTAGCAATTTCTGCATCGAGTGTCTCTCTAGCTTGCATGTTAAAAGAACCTTCTAAGGTTGATGTCTTTCTCTTCTGTTGATCGTTAGCTACAGCGGTTTGGTCACCAGATACAAGAGGCAACGAGACTGATTGTTTTTTTTTGATTTCTCCACCTTCAATGCAGCCTCGGTATCTATCTTTTTGAATTCTATAAGCTTGGCAATTGTTACCTTAGAACAAGATCTAACTCCCTTTCCTGTAATCTTCAAGAAGTGTGCCCTCACTCTAGTGTAAGACCCATTAAAAGTTATATCACAAAGATTGCATTTAATTTCAAAATTTCCCCCTCCACCTACACTTTTTATCTTTGTAACATGCTTCCACAAAGGTTTAGTGTCATCAATATCATCTTGCTCTTT
The DNA here is from genome assembly GCA_037113605.1 of Calophaca sinica. Taxonomy (NCBI): domain Eukaryota; kingdom Viridiplantae; phylum Streptophyta; class Magnoliopsida; order Fabales; family Fabaceae; genus Calophaca; species Calophaca sinica. Next base: position 48,629,615 of record CM073734.1, on the reverse strand, counting down.
AGCTTGACTAGAACTAGGAGGACTCATCTCTACAAAATTTTATTACAACATATATACCATCAGAGACAAAAATCAGGATAAAAATAATAACAAACAATAACACAAACAAGAAACAATAAGGAACAGCAAACCCTATTAAAATAATCAATATCAACAGTGTTCCATTTTGTCCCATTAAAATAAGCAGCAAACCTGTTTCTAATATCCTTAACTTCAACGAATAACTTCAACGAACAGTGTCCCATTAATATTAATATATGTTAGTAAAAAAAAAGAAATACTTCAACTTCAACCAAATAAAATAGAGACGCGTCGCTTAAGATTACAAACCAGTTGCAGAACGCGTGTTGAGCGATGGTGGATGCGCGAAAACAGAGACGTTCAGAGATGCGATGCCTCACGGCGACGGTGCGATGCGCGATGGAAGTGCGATTAGCGACGGCAGGTCACGATGGCGGCAACGATCTTTGTGTCGCGGCTGGCGGTGCGATGTCTGGCGGCTGCAACTTGAAGGAGGAGAATAGAAGAAACCAATAGAACAGCCTGAGAAGAGTAGAAGAGAAAGGTGTGTTGCCTGTTCTGTACCCTTGCGTGCGTAAGAAGTGAAAGGAAAAAAAAACCCTATTTTTAAATTAAATTTGAAACGATCCGGTTTTCCCTTTTTTTTGGGTTGCCGTGTTTTTCGCCGTGGCTCGTCGCGTGTCCCACGCCGTGTCCCGCTTCTGAATCGGTGTCCCGCGCCGTGTCCATTTTTTTTTTGACTGGACACCGCAAACAGGTGTCTGACACGCGTCGTGTGGGCGTCGTACGGGCGTCGGTGTCCAACGCCGCGTCGGACACGCGACACGGCGGCCAGAAGGTGTGTCCGTGCTTCATAGATTATATCTCAGTTAATCCATCTAACCTCTGCAGCTTGCTTTACAATTTGATTTTGCGCATCATGAGCATCATATCCATCACTATGGCAATCAACAAAGGTTATAACATTGGATATTGTTTCCTCAGAGATCTCAGGGATAACTGTCCGATGCTTATCATCTTTTGTGACCTGTGATGGGGATACTACAGTAAGAGCTGGATCAGACTGTATTTCTTCTGGAGAGTAATTAGCAGCCATAGGAATTGAATTAGTCTGCTCCACTTCATCATAGTTTGAAACTTCAAGGCTCTCATCATTTTTCTTAAACAATCGACAGAGGACATATGCATTCTGATATAAGTCAAAGAAACCAATTGACAGTTTAGTAATTTTTACAGATAGTACTTGCTTTATTTAATTAAGCCAACATTTTACATACTTCAGTAAAAAAATTGTTTGAAACACATAAAGATCCAAAGACAACTCCATGAGAATACATAATAATATAGTATGACATAATAAAAATAGGAGAGGTTTAGAGAATGGACCTGTCCAGGGTTGGTACCATCAAGCTCCTTCAGGGTGGGGTGGTACTCATGCATAACCCAATTAGTTTTCTTCCCTTTGGGTGCACGACCACTGTAGAAGCCAAAGTCTTCTTCATTCCAATCAAGATGGTCCCAGACTTGATTTTACGATCCTTTCCCGTTGCCTTCCAATACCCATGAGTGGTTGCTCTCTTCAATCGATGCCCATTTGGATACTTTCGGTCCTTGTGACTTGTCCGTGATCTTCCTCTCCCTCTCATGGCCAGGCCCTTCCCCTTTTTCCTCTCCCTCTCACGCCCTTCCCTTTCTTGTCTCCACCGCGACCAGTCATGGCCACGTGTCATCGTCCTCTCCCTCTCGCACCCTTCCCCTTTCTCATTTCGCGACTTTACCGGACACCCACAGTCACACCTGCGTACTGGCCATCCTATTCTTCTCCCACGGCTTTCCCTCCACCTTCCCCCCTTCAGGCTCGTGCATGGTCGCGGATGGTGCGCACCACCTCAACCCCTCATTCTTCCCCCCTTAGCTGCTCAATAGCTTTTGATTTGTCCCAATTTTAGGGTTTCCAAATGAAACCCGTGTTTTAACCCCATTCCTTTTTTCCCTTCTTTCATTTAGCTTTATTATTATTTATAGGCTGAAGCTTAATGACGGCTAAGCCGTCGGTAAATAAATATATCAAAAAACGTGTTTATTTTACTTCCTAGAGTACCGACGACTTAAATTTAAAAACTAAATTAGAAATAAAATAATTCTTTACCGATGGCTTAGCCGTCTATAATTTCTGACGGCTTCGAAGCAGTCGATAATTACCGACGGCTAAGCCGTCCGTAATATCCTAAAAAATAAAATTTCCGCTCAACATTTTTCCTGCGCATTACCGACGGTAATCAAAAAAATTACTGACAGACCCTGGGCCGTCGGTAAATTTTGGACGGTAATTTGCAATTTTCTTGTAGTGTATGGGCTGTTAGTGGAGTGCTTAAGACTTGAGTATTTTATTTTTCGAAAGAAGTTTTCAACGAGTGTTCCTAAGAGGATTATGGGGTTTGTACCCAACTAATTTTCATAGAGAAGTTTCTGAAGTATTTTGTCTATTCTTTTGCAGTACGAATATTAGATCTGTAGGGATTAATACGTTTTTGTGTTGGACCCTTAGTGGTCATAAAGAGGTGGTATTAGACCCTTGGTGGTCAATAGTGTGACTTAGGAATCTGGTGTTGGACTAGTGTCGCCAATCCTACTGGTATAGGAATAATTGGTGTAAGGCTTGGTTGTTAGTGTTCCCCAGTGTCCTTCGATGTTGGTGATTTTGGATCGTTCCGGCAATGGCCTGATCAAGCCGCACCTAAATATTGGAGTTTGGAGCCCAAGGCCAAGTTGGAACCAGTAGATATTAGAATTCGAGTGTACATCGAGTTGGTACCCTATCTATCGGAATTTGAGACCTTGTCGAACTGGTACCTGATAGTTGTCTGCTCGAAACCTGATTAACATCTTTGTTATGATGAAGAAATCTCTGTGGAGTGAGTCTGTCGAGTTTGAGTTGTTGAATGCATTAGTCGTTGAGTCCGCTGGGTAAGTTTGTCGGTCAGGTATGTCCCTTGAGATGTATTATGTATTATTTTATTTTCCCTTATCTTCTTGTCACAACGAAAACTTGTATATAAGTAATTCACCATTGCCAGTTTGTTTGCATGCCTATATGGCCGTATTGGGGAGAATAAATTTAGGTATTATGGTAAATTTCTTTGAACCTTAGACGAAGTCATTTGTAGGTTAACTAATGAGCAGAACAAAGGGGTTTGGGCTACACAAGACAATCTGAGGATAGCTTGGATACTGAAACACTCATATCTTTGACCGGTGTCATCCGAGTATCGATGTCATCACTCGCGGACCTCAAATTGTTGATGCGGTTATAGAAGGGTAAGTGGCAAGGTCAGGTAGTTGCGGAGCGTAGTAAGGTTCTTCCTTTATACGTTACAAGGCTCTAAGTCCCCAAGTTTGACACGTTGCTCGAGTGAGCATGGTTCGAGTGTCAACACCCCCCGTGTATAAATCTAGTGTACGTTCCTGTCCATATCGCACCCTTACACAAACTGGGGTAAGGAAAGTGATATGGAGTCAAGGTTGGTGGAAGAGCATCATTTTCGAGGAGTCCCTTGAGTCAATGGAACTCGAGGAGGAAGTTAATTTCTCCGACATGTGAGAAATAGGGAATTCTTTGAGGATACTTAAACGAATGACCCTAAGAGTTAACCAGCTATATAATGTCAAGAGTCTGTAAGGTGTTTCCTATTTGGAGTCTTAGTTTGTATAAGAAAAATGACATGCCTTTTGATTTGCATCAAGAAAAGATTTTCAAGTTGTAAGTTATATCTTGAATTGATTTGAAAACTTTGTCTTGAGAAAAAAAAATTCTATTTTTTTAACTCGGAGTGTATTATTTTTTAAGAAGAGTTCTTCATCAATGTTTTTGAACTGACTCAGTTCGCAAATGCATTTTCCCAAAGCAACCAACAAAATTTTTAATTTCCTAAAAAAGAAAGCGGTTTAGGTCACATCACTAACCTGAGAGATATGGATTACTCCTGACTTAGGAATGTGATATGTTGCTAGCTCATCGATAATGATGAGCCTGTAACCTACCAAAAGGCCATAGTTGGCTCAGAATCTGGGAAGTCGCTTGAGTCCATGGGATCTGAGATGGAATCCATGTTCACTAACTAGGTTTGGAACCTAGCTGATGCACTTGAAGAGGTAAAACCCATAGGGTGCAAGTGGATCTTCAAAAAGAAGACTAACATGGATGGTAATGTGATTACCTTGAAGGAACTATTAGTTGGGAAAGGTTTCAAGCAAATTCATGATAGACTATATGATGAGACCTCCTCTCCAGGCATGATGCTTAAATTCGTACATATTTATCTTACTATCACGACATTCCATGATTATTAAATCTAGTAGATGGATGCCAAAACTGCATTCCTTAACAGGAATCTCCTTGAGGATGTGTATATGACACAACCTTGGGGTTTTGTCGATCCAGTGAATGCTGGAAAGGTGTGCAAACTACAAAGATCCATTTATGAATTGAAGCAAGCGTGCAAAAGTTTGAACCTTCATTTTGATGAAAGTGTTGGACAATTTGGATTCATCAAGAACGAAGATGAACCTTGTGTACACAAGAAGGTTAGTGGGAGCATTATTGTGTTTCAGGTATTGTATGTGGATGCCATGCTTCTCATTGGAAACGGTATCCCTACGCTGCAACATGTAAAAACATGGTTAAGGAAATGTTTTTCAATGAAGGACTTAGGAGAGGATTTGAATGAAGGACTTGGGAGAGAATTCCAATGTGTTAGGAATTAGTATCTAAATAGATAGATCTCTGAAGCTACTAGGCTTAAGTCAAAGTACATATGTTGCTAATATGCTTAGACGCTTTTACATGCAAGGATCCAAGAAGGGTTTCTTACCTATGTTATATCACATGTATTTGTCCAAGGGACCATGCCCTACCTCATCCGATGAAACGGAACACATGAGTAGTGTTTCATATGCTTTTTCAATTGGACCTACGAAGTACCTTGTGATGTGTACTAGACTAGATGTCACGTATGCTTTAAGTGTAACGAATAGGTACCAATCTGATCCTAATGAAATTCGTTGGATAGCTTTCAAGAATATCCTTAAGTACTTGAGAAGGGCTAAGGATTAATTATTGATATACTGTGGTGATGAAGTGCTTTTTCCAAAGGGTTACACCGATGCTAGCTTCCAAACTTATAGGAATGACTCCAAATCACAATTTGGATTTGTGTTTTTCCTGAATGGTGGTGTAGTGAGCTGGAAGAGTTCAAAGTAGGATATTCTAGTTGACTCTACTATAGAGGCTGAGTATATTGTTGCCTCTAGTGCGGCTACATAGGTCGTTTGGATCAGGAAGTTCATTAGTGAACTTGGCATTGTTCGTCACTTTGTGGATCCAACTGACCTCTATTGTGGCAACAATGAGCAATCGATCAAGCCAAGGAACCTAGATCTCATTGGCAATCCAAACATATACTTAGACGCTTCCATCTCATTCGAGAGATTCCACATTCAATTGGTCAAAATCAATAGAGGAGATGTGAAGATATGAATAGTACCTACATTAGACAACATTGTTAACCCACTGACGAAGCTTCTTCCTCAACAGAAGCATGATGCTCTTACAAGTGCAACGGGTGTTAGATTAATGCCTGATTTGCTCTATTGTTAGTGGAAGATTATTGGTATAAGCCCTATAGGCCAATTATTTTGTTTAGACTTATGTTTGCATTATGACTTTTGGACATATATTTTATATATATGTATGAGGCATTTCATTTATTATGTTATTGTTTGTATCACGAAATAAAGTCCTTAGAATAGATAGTTCGTTCAATGACACATCAAGTGCGACTTGATTGTGAGATCCCATTAAGCTATAGAACGATATACTTAAAGTATCCATAGTCAAGTATTTTCGTTAACTATGGCAACAATAATGCATTGAGACTATTATGTGGGTGATTGTTGAGAACATCTCACAGGTCATGGATATAGATTCAATGATATAGTGATATCATTGATACATGACATCGAGGCAACACATGTATATATATTAAGAGTAATGTTTATACTTGATTGACCCACTATAAAGATGTTTCCTGATAGTTATGTAAAGTGTCATAAGCAATCCTCATTGTGACCATATCATGGTAGTGCTTTGACTTAAAGTCACTACGATTCCTACTTGTAGGACTTGTAGACTTTGGTGCTATCAAACGCCATGCACAACAAGTAGATATAAGGGTTGCAATGAATCATGTTGTGAGATGTGAGTGATGTAGAAAGAATTTGTTCCTCCTACATAACACGAGTAATGTCATGGGCCTCTTGATAGAGTAAGGCATGGAATAATGTATAGCCATACGAGTTATGGGCTAATGTGCAATATTAGGCACACTTGGTCACATCTACTTGGGTATCCAGGAATTGACGATTGGACTTAACGAGGATGATACATATTATGTTAGAGAACATGCATGTCCAATTTTAATTTTCAAATCTAGCATGATGAAATTTCCCTATGTTTTGATCAAGATCAATGCGTGCAATCTCACACTAAGGGAACAAGATATACATATTCCAATGCTTTCTTGATGATGATGAAGTTGGGTCACTAGATTTGATTATCCAAACTGTCTCGAGAAGTCCACACTAGGTAGTTTCTTGAAACTTTCTTTCCTTTTGAGTGCTAGCTCCTAGAGAGAGAAATGAGCAAATGAACCTCCTTAGTTCAAAATGAACTAAGCCACTTACTTAAGTAGTAAGTGCTAATTAAGGGCCTAATCACTTTAGTGCACCCAACCCAATTAGATCCATTTGTTTAATTAGATTTGATCTAATTAATTTCCCTTAATTTATTTAATTAAATACTATTATTATTTAAATCTCATTTAAATAATAATATTCCCATTAATTAAATTAAGTCCAACTTTATCCATTTAATTTCTTTTTGCTCCAAGACTACATATAAGTGTGTTACTCTATAGGTTCCCACCAGAATTAGCCATGATATTAAATATTATATTAAATATTAAATATAGTACTAAATATAACAAATGGAAAGTGGCATCTAGCAATTCATCACAGTCCCTAACTTATGGAAATCAGTAATCTGATATGAACCTTAGCGGTACTAAGTAAGTGTGAAGCCTGTGTCCCTTAATCCTTATGTCTCAGTTGAACACGAGACATAAATGTGTTATTCTCACTAACGTTCAATCATTAGTTCCTCAATCCCCAAGTAGATGTGTAATAACTCGTAGTCCCAATATCTCATATTGGTCCCTGCGACATGTGGCCACGCCTTTCCACAGCTCACTCTACTAAGTGGCCGAAGTCATAAACCAGTGCTATGTAGGAGGGTTGAATCATGTCTACATCACTCACATCCCTCACGTGATTTGTAAAACCCCGTTTTCGGAGCGCTACTGTGCAACCCAATCTAATGCTGAAAACATTTAATGCTTGTATGCTTTCAGTTAAAGAGTACTCTTATGTATTTTGCAATGGAAAAATAGGAGTAATTTTTTTTTTTCATTTTCTTTCCTTTGAAACCCTTTTCAAAATGAGACATAGAGTACTACAATTTTTTTTAAATGATGCCAATTCAAACTTTTGCAAATATCAGAGTATAATGCATCACAAAATAATACTTCACACAACATAATCATTTTGCACTAAAGTGAGGTTTTCGAAAAGCGTAATTACAAAACAACAAATACAAAACCCTAAGCTAAGCTGGACAACAACTATAACTCTTACTGAGAAACAGCTCAGCAAGACCAAACACGAAGTACTAAGAGGAATCTTCCTTCACTGGCTCAATCTTCAATGCTCCTGGAAGATGAAACTGAAGCAGCTACCGAACTCCATCTGGAAGTGACATCCATAAGGACATCCAATCCAACAACATTGCAAGGGTAAATCCTTTGTCCACGAGCTTATCATAGGCTATGTCGCATGCAAACAATATATACATATATAATACAACAACATGCTTTTATATACATATACATACTTAATAGACCGCACGCATCATCATGGTATATTAAGCATTGCATGTGAGCAAACAAAACAACCAACAGATCAACAATCAAGTCGCTACAACATCAAACTATTACATGTCAATGCAGTATGGCAAGTTGTGTATACACCTGCAGCCTTAATAGGCCAGCATTATAATGGGGACTACTTTCCCAACTTCCGAACAAAATAGCCTCTGCTTAGGCTTGCCACTACTTTGGCTGGCCACTACTTTGGCTTGCCTCTACTTAGGCAATGCAGTGTCAACTCGCCTTTTGAAGTCTGCACGACCAATCAAACGCAACGAGTGACATGACAACTTGTCTTTTGAAGTCTTTAAGACCAATCAAACGCTCCAAGTGTCGATGCTCAATGGTTAGTACGCATCCAAACAAATTCAACAATATGGCATGCTCACCGTAATGAACGCCCGAATGATATCCGACAAATTCTACAATATGGCATGCTCACCGTGGTGAACGCCCGAGTGATATCCAACAAAATCTACAATATGGCATGCTCACCGTAGAGAACGCCCAAGTGATATCCAAACAAATTCTACAATGTGGCGTGCTCACTGTAGGGAATGCCCGAGTAATGTTTTAATTAATCAATGCGGATCAAAGAACCCTCACTCACTCAACTTGGTGGGTTTCCAAATCTCAATTAACTAAGAGTTCAACACAGGACACAAAGTCCGGGTGTTCAATTGCGGAACGCTAGTCCCAATCTTAGATCAGAACTCTAGGCACGTAATGCGGAACACTAGGCTCAATTTTTAGGTTGAGATACTAGGCACGCCATACAAAACACTAGGTCCAATCCTTAATCAAGAAAATGTGCACGCAAGCAGGACATTAAGTCCCAGCACAGGACACATGGCCCATATGCTCAATAGGAACGCTAGGTTCCCTATGTTTTATTCTTTCAAAAACTCGATCTTTGAAATCTCTTTCTCAGTTCTTGTATCACTCCTATGTATCTGAAAATACTTTTTAGTTCTAGGTCGTTGAAACCCTAGTTGTGCTAAATAACACACTGGAAGAATTCTCAGGAAAGAGAGGTGGTGCGAACACTCTTAATTACCAAGTCTTTCCTAGCCAGAATTTTCCCAGGCGCATCATTTAACTCAACCGTTTTCGCAAATTGTACTATTTATTTCAAGTTCTTTTCTCTACTATTATTCCATTGAAATTTCCTTGCAAGCTTTAGCTAGTTGTGCTAAAACTCTCACGCTTACTTTTAAATCAAAATGCCCTTAACAATTTGCTTACGAAATCAGAATTCGGCTTGTGGAATCGCATCAGATTTACCGATGTAAATCGTCAACCAATAGCAGTCGATCAACGCAATGTTAATTAATCCATTATCAACAATAACATTTTTCATATTCCAATTCAATGCCAAGTTCCAATGAAATCCAAGGTGATTCAAGGAAAAAACACAACTCATAATGTCATGCAGGGCCAAGAACATGCTACATATTATCATCAATTTCAAGTCCAATTAAATCAATCAAGTATGATTTAAGTCACACAATACAATTCAGTCTTGCCACACAGGGCCAAATCAGTACACAACATTTCATGCTACAACATCTCAACATCACATAGTAATACTACAAGTACTACTACACAATCAATCAACAATCAAGCAAACAACACACAAGGCGAAAAGCCCAAACTCATTATGTAAGAATTTCCCTTAATGCTTGTATGCTTTCAGTTAAAGAGTACTCTTATGTATTTTGCAATGGAAAAATAGGAGTAATTTTTTTTTTTAATTTTCTTTCCTTTGAAACCCTTTTCAAAATGAGACATAGAGTACTACAGTTTTTTTTAAATGATGCCAATTCAAACTTTTGTAAATATCAGAGTATAATGCATCACAAAATAATACTTCACATAACATAATCATTTCGCACTAAGGCGAGGTTTTCTGAAAAGAGTAACTACAAAACAACAAATACAAAACCCTAAGCTAAGCTGGCCAACAACTATAACTCTTACTGAGAAACAGCTCAGCAAGACCAAACACGAAGTACTCAGAGGAATCTTCCTTCACTGGTTCAATCTTCAATGCTCCTGGAAGATGAAACTGAAGCAGCTACCGAACTCCATCTGGAAGTAACATCCATAAGGACATCCAATCCAACAACATTGCAAGGGTAAATCCTTTGTCCACGAGTTTATCATAGGCTATGTCGCATGAAACAATATATACATATATAATACAACAACATGCTTTTATATACATATTCATACTTAATAGACCGCACGCATCATCATGGTATATTAAGTATTGCATGTGAGCAAACAAAACAACCAACAGATCAACAATCAAGTCACTACAACATCAAACTATTGCATGTGAGTAGGCAATCTATCAACAGATTAGTGATCAAGTCATCACAATATCCAATTCATCCAACAATTCATCACATATCATAAATGTGATTAGCTATGCATGTCAATACAGTATGGCAAGTTGTGTATACACCTGCAGCCTTAATAGGTCAGCAGTATGACGGGGACTACTTTCCCAACTTCCGAACAAAATAGCCTCTGCTTAGGCTTGCCACTACTTTGGCTGGCCACTACTTTGGCTTACCTCTACTTAGGCAATGCAGTGTCAACTCGCCTTTTGAAGTCTGTACGACCAATCAAATGCTACGAGTGACATGACAACTCGTCTTTTGATGTCTTTAAGACCAATCAAACGCTCCGAGTGTCGATGCTCAATGGTTAGTACACATCCAAACAAATTCAACAATATGGCATGCTCACCGTAGTGAACGCCCGAATGATATCCGACAAATTCTACAATATGGCATGCTCACCGTAGTGAACGTCCGAGTGATATCCAACAAAATCTTCAATATGGCATGCTCACCGTAGTGAACGCCCAAGTGATATCCAAACAAATTCTACAATGTGGCATGCTCACCGTTGGGAACGCCCGAGTAATGTTTTAATTAATCAATGCGGATCAACGAACCCTCACTCACTCAACTTAGTGGGTTTACAAATCTCAATTAACTAAGAGTTCAACACAGGACACAAAGTCCGGGTGTTCAATTGCGGAACGCTAGTCCCAATCTTAGATCAGAACTCTAGACACGTAATGCGGAACACTAGGCTCAATTTTTAGGTTGAGATACTAGGCACGCCATACGGAACACCAGGTCCAATCCTTAATCAAGAAAATGCGGACGCAAGCAGGACATTAAGTCCCAACATAGGACACATGGCCCATATGCTCAATAGGAACGCTAGGTTCCCTATGTTTTATTCTTTCAAAAACTCGATCTTTGAAATCTCTTTCTCAGTTCTTGTATCACTCCTATGTATCTGAAAATACTTTTTAGTTCTAGGTCGTTGAAACCCTAGTTGTGCTAAATAACACACTGGAAGAATTCTCAGGAAAGAGAGGTGGTGCGAACACTCTTAATTACCAAGTCTTTCCTAGCCAGAATTTTCCCAGGCGCATCATTTAACTCAACCGTTTTCGCAAATTGTACTATTTATTTCAAGTTCTTTTCTCTACTATTACTCCATTGAAATTTCCTTGCAAGCTTTGGCTAGTTGTACTAAAACCCTCACGCTTACTTTTAAATCAAAATGCCCTTAACAAATTTGCTTACGAAATCAGAATTCGGCTTGTGGAATCGCATCAGATTTACCGATGCAAATCGTCAACCAATAGCAGTCGATCAACGCATTGTTAATTAATCCATTATCAACAATAACATTCTTCATATTCCAATTCAATGCCAAGTTCCAATGAAATCCAAGTTGATTCAAGGAAAACAACACAACTCATAATGCCACGCAGGGCCAAGAACATGCTACATATTATCATCAATTTCAATTGCAATTAAATCAATCAAGTATGATTTAAGTCACACAATACAATTCAGTCTTGCCACACAGGGCCAAATCAGTACACAACATTTCATGCTACAACATCTCAACATCACATAGTAATACTACAAGTACTACTACACAATCAATCAACAATCAAGCGAACAACACACAAGGCGAAAAGCCCAAACTCATTATGTAAGAATTTCCCTTACCTTGGGCGCTTTAACAATCCAAGCAAGATAAATTCGAACTATTGTCAAGTCGTACCTCGCGCGTATCCTAACAACACAAGTTTCAATCAATTAAAACCACAACTCAAGCCCTAATACCCTTAGGGCAGCCACAACTCTAAGGTTCCTAAAGCCTTAGAATTACTCACTTAATCCCATTTGGTTCACACCTAATCATATGTGATGGAACAATTTCAAACCATGCAAGTTTTCAAGCTTTTACAAAAGCTACACACTTAGAAAAATAGCTAAACCAAAATTTACCAATTGGAATAGTGTTTTACCAAATGAATAGTGTTTTGCCAACTTTGAATCACTTTTCAAAACAGTAGAACATGTCACAAAATTCTAGAATTAAATTCATTACAATTAAATTCATTACAAGTTTAGAACAATTCTTAAGACATAACCCAAAACTTTTTCCAATATTATGCTTCTTTGAATTGTTTTGCTAAATCAAATCATCAAACACTTTTGCAACTATTTTTAAGCATAAATGCAAGTCAAGAACAAGTTACAAAACACCCTTGAAGGCCACGATTTCCAAAGCTCCAAAACAACTTCAAGATTTTCAACCATTTTCAATGTTTTAAACATACTAAACTTTATGGATTCAAGCCATAACCAAAAACCAAATTCTTTACCACTTTAATACAATTAAAAACAAGTTGAAACTCACCCAAATCATGCTATTAAGCTACTGTTTTGAGAGCTCCAAAATAGCCCCAAATTTGATTTATTTCAAACAATTTTTCAAAGTTTAAACCTAGCAATCTTTATAGTTCTAAAACCTTAACCAAAAGCCAACTTCTTAAACACTTAAAACACTTTGAAGTCAATTTAAAACATCCCCCAAAATCATATTAGGAGTCACGGTTTCAGCCCCCCTTTTCAACAAATTGGTTTTTCCAAAACTTTGTAAACATGATTATAAAACTAGTTTCCAAACTTAGCAAGTATAACCCATCAAGAATCAACTCTAAAACAACAAAAATCAAACATACCAAGGCTTAGAACAGCTCCTAGGTTTCTGCCAGATTAGATTTAGGGTTTTCCAAGTTTTATAAAATCAAGAACAAGCTAATACATGGAAGGGAATAGGGGGTTATGAAACTAGTCATGCAATACTAGCCAAGACAAGCACTATAACTCAAAAATAGCTCCTAAAACCTTCAAAACCCATAACATGGAACTCAAGAGAGATGAAAGAAGGTTCATGGAGATTACCAAGAGGTTAGGTGATGGTTGAACAAGGATTGAGTAGTAAGGAAGTAAAGATGCAACTTTGGTCACCAAAACTTAAAAAATCAAAGCTTTCCTTTTCAAGTTTTTTTCTTAAGTTCTTCAACAATGGAGGAGTGAATGGGGCTGATTGTGTTTAGGGGAAGAAGGCCACGAAATTTTTAGGGACATGGAAGGAAGAAATTTTGTTCATTTAGTTGGAATTTAACTAATTTGGTCCAAAACTAACTAATGCAACTACCTTCCATTACTTAACCACTAATCACACACTAACACTTGTAAAGTCACACTAAAAAAAAAATTCAGCTCCCCTAGTGGCTGGGTGAACCGCCCCTTAGCCCAAAATATCTAGATATTTCATTTCGTCGCGTTCCCGCTCAACCGGGTGCGCGGCGTTACGCGTATATTAGGGTTTTTATATCAAAAACTCCAAATATACATCAAATAAATTATTCTATAATAAAAAATTATTAATCAACCAAAATTTCCCTAAAAATATTAGAAGTATTTATATGAATGTCGTTTTCTCGATTTGCATGCTAAAACGCTACCATAATGCAGTTCTGGGCGTAGAAAACACCCTATATTATTCTGATGCCTATAAATTCCAGAAAAATTTCCAATAAATCATAAATATTGGAAAATACTAAGATCTCAAATTTTATAAAATTTGGATCACGTTTGGGCATGTTTCAGTTAGAAACACACACAATAGCCTAGTTACGGCAGAATTCGATAGAATTCTCGCAGCGAAATAAAAACTGTAAATTAGTGAGGATCACTAATTTCAATTTCTCTTATCTTATAGATATTAATCAAACAATAAGATTATCAAGACAAAATCTTTAAAATAATAGTCATATTAAATATGACATAAAACAGACAATTAATACAATAACTAAACCATGAAAATTCAAACTATGACTTGAAAATATTTATTAAATCCTGAAAATTATTTCTCTTTCAATAAAATAATTTTCTTTAATCAAACAACAATCTTTGACATTTTTCGGGATTAATTCATATCAAAAGCAAGATATCGTCTACAGCATACATTAATCTGAATTAATTACTAAAACAGTAAATTGTTTACAATAAATCTTGGTAGTTCTTCGTACTTTTAACAAACCATTGAGGTGATCAATCTCTATGATTTATTTTCAAGTAGTCGGAAACTATAAAATAATTTTCATAAAAATTGGGATGTTACACGATTCATTGTTGGCCCAAATTCTGCCTTTATAATCACCTGGTTAAAGGTTACATTTGACACCATTGAAAGCCAACAACTCCACATGTAGGAATCATAGTGACTTCAAGTCAAATGACTTACTTCATTATGGTTGCCATGAGGAACGCCTATAACACTAACATAACTATAACGAAACATCCTCATTGTGATGCCTAAGGCTGACGACGGTGGGGAGTGATCTCCAGTCATTGGGCATGGACAAAGAGATACTCCTGGTAGCTTCTAGGAAAAGTAAAGTGAATGAACTGAATTCACACCGGAATGAGAGGGATCCTGAGGTTATGCGGGTATGGGACAGCACAGTTGAAGGATGACTTAAAAGAATTGATTAGTACTACCTATACCAACATGATGCATCTTCTTTTTAGGAGCCCAGAACATAAGAACTTCACAGTTGAGCATGCTTGACTTGGAGCACTCGTGGGATGGGTGACCTTCTAGGAAGTTTCCCTAGAAAGCGTGTGAGTGAGGGCAAAGTACGCTAAAAAGATCCGTGTTAGTTTGTGGGGATAGTCGGCAATCCTAAAAGTAGTCTGGGTTATTACAAATGATATCAGAGTGGACCTCTCCCAGTACGGTGTGGTTTGGGGATGACCCATGTAGAAACTGGTGGGCATGTGACGCCTGAGGCTGACGAAGGCGAGGAGTGATCACTGGTGCATTGAGCATGGACAAAGAGCGGCTCCGGGCAGCTTCTAGGAAAAGGACATGTGAATGAACTGAATTCACACTGGAATGAGAGGGATCCTGAGGTTCTGCAGGTATGGGATAGCATGGTTGAAGGACGACTTAAAAGCATTGATTGGTACTACCTATACTAACAAGATGCATCTTCTTTTCGGGAGCCTAGAACATAAGAACTCCACAATTAAGCATGCTTGACTTGGAGCACTCATAGGATGGGTGACCTCTGGGAAGTTTCCCCAGAAAGCGTGTGAGTGAGGACAAAATACGCTGAAAAGACTCGTGTTGGTTTGTGGGGACAGTCTGCAATCCTGAAAGTAGTCTGGGCTGTTACATTCATAGTGGGTCAATCCAGTATTAAATATATGTGCTGACATGATATCTCATAGTCATGACCCATGAGATGTGGTCATCAACCACCCACACAATAGACTATGCATTATTGTCGTCCTTATTAACAATAATACTTGACTACAGATAATTTATGAATAGCATTCTTTAGTTCAATGAGGTCTCACGATCAAGTCTCACTTTACGTTCCAATGAACAAACTATCTATTCTAAGGACTTTTTTATGTCATACAAACAACAACACAATAGATGAAATGCCACATATATGTATAAATGTCATGATACAATATCTAAAACAGGAATTCCACTAGGGCTTACACTAACATATTAAGTCTTGGTTCATTAGGACATTAGGACGAAGGGACATGGACTGCACAATACATATGTGTTGCAAAGGTTACTAATGGATCACCGATATTTCCATAGTCTGGGCAGTAGTGATGTCTTGCTAGAGGGAAACCACTGCTTATGATATTCTATATTATATTGGATAACATGTTATTAACATAATATTTAATATCATGGCCAGAATAGTGAAAACCTATGGGTCACATGCATAGAGAATTAAAGGAGTAAAGGAATTAATTAATTAAGTTGGATTTGATTTAGTTAATGAGAGGATTAAATAAATTAAATAGGATTTGATTTAGTTAATGAATTAATTAAATATGATTTAATAAATTAAGGATTGATATAATTAAAAGAGATTTAATTATGTGGACCATTAATGAGCTTGACCCATATGTCATGAGATGACCTAAGGGTGAGGTCACTTTCCTATTTAAAAAATGTGTTTACCTCATTCCAAAGGCAAGTTTGCCACTAATCATTCTCACTCCTAAATTGGCTAGCACCATGGAGCTCTGGGATTTAGATGTAGACCGAGTAGAGTGAAAGCCACTTGACGTCTTGGGATCATTTTGGAAAGCACACTACAGGGGTAACGATTTGTAAGCTTATCTATGTAATTCTAGTGAAAGTCTTGATTTTTTTATGGGTTTATTTCAACTCTAGAGTTCCAACAATATTGAAATTCACCCTAGAAAACTCAACACCAACTAGTATGTAAATTACCAAATGCAAATAATAAAGTCTACGACGTGAAGCGAGAGTTATTGCTGACAGCAACACTATCAAGACCTTTAAAACCTCTGGTTTAAATATTTCCTGTAAGGAAGCAACATTGAAGTTGGACGAGCAAATTGTAACTTTACAAAAAGTAAGAGAATAATGAGAAATGATAATATCAATGACGAATATCATATACTTGTTGTGGAGGATTCTAAAAGAGGGAGAAGACATTTAAAGAGACAAGGTGGGCTGAGAGAAAGAACAGAATACTATTGTGGGAAGATTGGTCATGTGTAAGCAAGGTGTACAAAAATGAAGGAGGACTTACAAAGATATTAAGAGAGATGAAGAACGATGATAGGACTCCCAAATCAATGTTGTTAAGTCCATTAATTGAAGACGATGACATGTTCTCAGTGCTGGGAATCACAGATAAAACAAGTCGCAATGGAAAATTCCTACCTAGGACCGATACGAAAAGGACATGGTCCTGGGTTCTTAAAAACAATATTCCTCGAAGCGTCTCACAATGCTAGCTGACAATGCCTCTACACAGTCCACACGAACAAAATGCCTCAACGTCTCATAGTTCTAGCTGACGGCTAAGGTTTATAGAGTGTGCTTAGGGCTTCAGTCTTAAACCTCTGACTGAGTGCTTATTTGAAACAAAAACAACACCTTTTAGTTTGCACTTTTTGACCTAACGTTAACGAGCTCTCACTTTCTAAGCCTAGTATGAGAGAATTTAAGTTAGACTTAATTTCTCTTTGCTCCAATTAATCTGTTCTGTGTGTGTGGCCCTATATGTTCACATAACATTTGGTAGTAATAGTAAATCATATTTAATATTACAAGCAATGAATGATATCTAGCAATTCACTATTATTACCTAAGTAATGAGTATCAGTGATTTGACTTAACTTTACTGAGACCATAAATAATGTTAAGTTTTGTTCCTTTGTCTAGATATCTTAATTGTACACAAGGCATATAATGCGTCACTTTTGTATAGTCTAATTAAATATTTATCATTACCCTAGAAAACACCGATAAATAAGCTCAATATCTTATATTAACTCATTTCAGCAAGTTCATGGATTTTTTCGTCCTACTTTATCAAGAAATATATTACTTAGGGATGGCAATAGGTAAGATACTACAGTACCCGTTGTGACATTCTAGTTATTTTAACTTTATTTTATTATGATGTGCTATTACCCAAATCCCCAGTTCAATTATAATGCTTTCTTTTAGTTATTTATTTATTGTGATATACTCTGATACCATTATAATATGCGCTTATTATTATACCAAGCCTCCATAGACCTACTATACAGCTAGCTTACGTGTGTGTAGTGAAAAGAAGCACATGTAAAGACACACAGATTGATGCACTAGCCATAACTCACCAACCTATGCTGATGGATAACTCCTTCATAGTAGCCATGTACTGTAAGGTCTTCTCTCAGCTGCTAATGCATTCATCAAGTACATACAAATAGAGAAAGAGGGGAGATGAGATGTGATCTAAATACTATTATAGTGGAAAAGATAGTATAGACACTAATATAGAATAGCACACAAAGCATCCATCTCCAAAGGTATTCATATATTACATCATAGCCTAATCTAAAGATCAAGTCCTAAGGTCCCCTCTAAACCATATACTACATACACGTGGCCATTCTATTATTAGAAAATCCTCCTTGTTGGCCCCACCAGGCCTACCTATGTTGTCCCTACCTCGCTGACCAAGAATAGGAACGAGCCAGTTGTCCATCTAGCATATCCAGCTTATCGTACCCCTAAGAATGGTTCCCCACCCCTAACAGCGGGTATCAAGGTGCCTCTGGATAGTACATACTATAAACTCTAATATGCCAGTAAGCCCATGTGGATTATTGGGCTACCCGACTACCAAGACAGGAAGAGCGGCCAACCCTCCATCACCAAAGGCATATGTCAGACCCAATACCATCCTCAAGCAAACTGTAAATCCTCTTTACTGCACATATCGTACTCCCACTCTAGTACTTTCGGCCTCGTATGCACTGGCCAACCCATGTACGCACGACGGTGGTAACATGCAAACCATAATCCTACTTTAGATTCAAGCGTAAGAGTAATCTCGACCCAGTCTAACCATCAATCATGTCAATCTATAAAAGATCAATCTTCCTAAGGGTCGGTTACTCACTAAAACATAATCATGATCTACCAAAGCATCTCTATCTAAATCAACCTATCCCAATCATATTAAGAAACCTAATAATTATCACCGCATTTACTCACATCAATCAAAGCAAACATTATCATACATATAAAAGCCTACTGTCGCAAAAGGTGACTACTACAAGCACAAGTACACAAAGCATACAAGTCACACCAATCCTATGATGGTTAATAGGTATTGCAATCACTCTCTGGAGTAATCGCATCTCATAGTCTTACTAAGAACTACTGATATAAGCCTCTAGTAGAGCATGGACTCTACTATATTCTATACTGGTAGTCTAAATACTATTCCAACATTTAGGCTTCTTTCTCCCGCATATCTGACATTGATAGGACAAGTCCTCACTTGCTCTTCATGCTCCCAGCGTTGGTCTTGTTATATGATAAAGGTATTTGAGATACTCCTGGATATCATTACGACATAATTAATCCTAACATCTAAGGGCATGACCCAACTATGCATTAGGCATACCATTGTCTTAGGATTATTGCTGAAAAGATAATATATATATATATATTATCATGTTACTAATATTAACCTAGCATTGCCATGTAAATCCTAGGAAATAAACCTAAAGGATAGTTTAGAGATATACCTATGTGTCGAAAGGATAGCGTAGGTAACCTCCGAACTGGAATCCCGATCCCCTCGTAAAACATTATGAGAATAGAGAGGAATAAAGCTACCATTATAGGCTAAGGAGTAGGGCATTACCATAACACCTGAGGCCTTAGAATATCTCTAGAGGCTCGCTATCGCATCAGTATTTGGGTATTTGGCCGAAGTGACCAAAATACCCTTTAAGTGAGAAAATATTAGAGAGAGAGAAAGGACTGAGGGAAAAGAAAAATGATATAGGAGAGGGTTATTTATAGTGTTGGGCTTGGGTCTCAACCGTCGCGAGACGCATTTGTTCGTATTGCAACGGGGTCAGCTGTTTACGCGTGTCAGCACTGAGATGCATGCATGAAAACAAACATCTCAGCTGGACGAGTTGCGTGATATCCATGTCACGTTGCGAGGGTTTCTCATCGCGTCGTGACCGTACTGATGCAATTTGCATATTTTTTCTTTTTATCGCTAGAAAAATGAGATAGGAGAGGGCTATTTATAGTGTTCGGCTTAGGTCTCATCGCGTCGCAAGACGCACATGATCACATTGCGACGGGGACAGCAGTTTACGCGTGTCAACGCTGAGACGCATGCATGAAGACAAACGTCTCAGTTAGTCGCGTTACGTGATATCCATGTCACGTTGCGAGGGTTTCTCGTCACGTCGTGACAGTACTGATGCAATGTGGACATTTTTTCTTTTTATCGCTTCTGGCCTATTCCAAGCCCCATTTTTAGATCCATTGAGATTATTTAAAGCCCTTAACACTATAAGTGCGTTAGGATCCGATTTGGGTTTTCAAATTAGGAATTTTGGGATGTTACCCCCGTCCTCATACCCACATTTAAAAAAAAATTACTCGTACTCTGACCCATACTTGTGTGAGTAAAAACTTTAATACTTGTACACTTACCCATTGGGTACCTAAGTACTCATACCCATACCCGTTAATTGGCTACATATTAATCAACTATGAAAAATTAATAAATAAAATATATTAATTAATAATATATTTATAACTTAATTAAAAAATTACTGAAAGATCTTTTAAATCTACTCACAAAATATTAAAATCAAAATTATTTTACTAATTTCAGAAAATTGAATAAATGTTACAATAAACTTTTGGAACAACAAAATTTATAAATTCCAGTTCCATATAATATTATATTTAGATTAAATTTATTTATTAATTTAATATTACAATTGTAAGTATATTTATGTTTATGTAAGGAAATAAAATAATAACTATATATGTGCAAGTATGGGGCGTTTTGGGTACTAAGGTACCCGTACCTAT
Source organism: Calophaca sinica (assembly GCA_037113605.1). NCBI lineage: Eukaryota > Viridiplantae > Streptophyta > Magnoliopsida > Fabales > Fabaceae > Calophaca > Calophaca sinica. Next base: position 48,608,739 of record CM073734.1, on the reverse strand, counting down.
TAAGCGAGTAATTACCCTACCTATTGTTTAGGGGGAAGAATCTCATCTAGATCACGCACACTCTTTTGCATGGCTTATTGTATGTCCAATTTCTACCTTTATGATTACCCTAGTACAGGTGACGTTTGATATAATTAAAACATACAACTCCCTATTAAGTAATCGTAGTGACTTCAGGTCGAAGGACTACATACATTATGGTCGCTATGAGAAGCGTGTTAGACACTCATATAACGGTCTCTATATGTAGCATTCTTATGGCGGGTCAATTCAATATATTATTACTCTGAAACATGTACCCATGTGAAGACTTGATATCTCATATCCATGACTCGTGGTGGATGTGGTCACAGTCTACTCACATACTAGTCTCATTGCATTATTATCGTTCTAATTAACAATAATACTTGACCAGAAATATTTAAGAATAGCATTCTATTAACCAAAAGAATATCATGATCACATTACAACAGAATGTGTAAAAGATAACGCCACTTTAAGCAACGCTTACAAAGAAAAACGCTGCTTTAGCTAATAAACAGCACTTCTGAACACGAAACGCTACTTTAGGCATAGAGGAATAAACAACGCTTAAGTGGGGAAGCGCTGTTTAAAGTTGTACTAAAGGAATAAATAGCGCTTAATAAAGAAAGCGCTAATTTTAGTCCTAACAATAAGTAGCGCTTCCTCAATGAAGCGCTACTTATTCTCAATAAAGAAAACCACTTTTAGCGATTCCCTATTAATTTCATTCACGCTCGCTCTGCTTTCCCTCCCGCATTCAGCGATTATGCTCTCCCTCCTACTTCCTCTGTTGTGTTCTAAAAGTGGCTAGGGCTGTCTGCCTCCGCTTCCTCCTTTTTCAAATTCTTTCCTTCTTTTCAATATTAATTTGGGGGTCGTGATATTTGATCTTTTTGCAGCAAGAAGAAGAGGAGGAGATGCTCATGTCGCACCGGATTTCGGCCTCCATGCGTCAGCTTTAGACGAAATATGTAACATCCTCAATTTTCTAACCTTGCTTAATGTGTGATTGTGTGTGTATAAGTGTATTTGTGTGAGCCTAGGTGTGTGTGGTGGAGTTTGTCAGTATCTTTGAGTGTTTGGCTATGTACTTGCTTTCTGTACCTTTGTGTAAGGGTAAGTGTGAGACTTGTAAGGTTTTGGATGGTAAAAAGAGGTAGAGAAGTGCTAGATAGTGTTTTAGTATTAGTATTAGAAGCCTCGTGAAGTTTGAGAACCGTCGGAGTTGAAATTAGGGTTTTGTTTGTTCATACCCTTAAGCAAGTGTGAGTTTCCGGAAGAGTATATGAGACTTTAAATCTTTGTTCTTGAATCCATTTGATGTCCTCTTATGTTAGGAATTATGTTTAAGTGTTAGAGTATCTATTTCTGGATCGTATATACATCGGAATCGAAGAAATCGCGCGAAAATGGACAAAACAGCACAAAAGCGCTTGAGGCGCGCTTAAGCACGCTGGTATATGGTGCACCAGTGTCTCCTGATCCTTCTGTGCCACGTCGCGCACTGTGATTCGATGGCTTGCTGACTCGAAAACATGGCGCGCATGCACAAGGAGACTTCAGCGTGAAGAATGCCACGCATACATGCGTGGGACCCGTGCAAGCTCTGTTGGTACACGATCGGCAGCCCCTAATTTCATATTTAAGCCCAGTAACAAAAACTAAAGAACTCCATTTTTAAACATTTCATGATTTGGAGATCTAATCCAAGTGATCTCAAACACCGGTTCATCAATCCGACGGTGCAAATTCGTCTGTTTTCGTTCGGGCTTTCTAAGGCTTGTCTCCGATTTCCGTTTTGTCGAGGTAAAACCTATATCCTCTACTATAAGTCTCTGATTTCAGTATGTGGATTCTAGTTCTCAAATTGGTTTTAGTTCCTAGCCCTAATCAGACTGTGTTTTGGACCCCGATTTGACCGGACGGGTACCGAACGAGCTAGGGTTTTGCCGAAACTCCCGATGGAGATTCTTTGGGCCACAAGACAGAGTCTAGAGCCTCTGTTATCCATGCCTATAGCTTTTGATTTCGTGATTCCTTGTGGATTGGATTGTCCCTAATTAACTGTTCTTCGTATTTTAGGGTTTTGGTGCAAGTGCGGGTATTGAATGTCCGTGAAAGCATGTCAGAAGTTGGAGTTAGGTAAGTTGGATTCTTAGAACCCTCTGGATAGTACCTAGCTGAACCACTCATGGTATTTTTGTAATTCCATGGTTTGCTGTAATTCTAATCTGAGTGCGTTTTTGTGTTTCCGGTGAAATATGGATCGTGCGGGTGTGCTCGGTGGAATTTTTGGACAACTTATGGTATTTTAATGGTGAAGGAAATAATATGGACGTGTTAGGGAGAGAGGAGCAAAGTGCCTGTGTGTTCGAGGGTGAGATTATAGGAGTTCATGGGGCTCAGATTTACTGCTTTGGAATCCAGGTGGGAGTAAGAATACATTTTTACCGGGATTGCTAGTGTAGAGTAAAATACATTGTATGCATAGGGTACCTAAGCCCTACTAGAGTTTGAGGTTAGTAACATCTAAGGATAGGGGTTATGGTTTACGGTATCTGAGGACAGGTGTCGTGAACCCATCAACTAACATAGGAGTAATATTGTGTGTTTCGGGTCCAGTGTTTGACCTACTTAGTGTGTAATAGTGAATTATTGTGTTATATGTTATATTACAAACATGTGTAGGAATATGTGATATGTGCTTATGTGATGAATTGCCTGTGTAATACTCTACGTGTATAATATGTGATATTAAGTGTTGTGTAGCTGCTAAATGAATAAGTGATTGAGGATATGACTAATGTGAGATGTAACATGCACAATGTGAATAGTGAATAAAGTGAATAAAAGTGCAAAGTGATATGTGAGTGGTGTGAGCTCTTAAATAAATGAATGTGTTGGTGCTATGTCACAGCCATGTGTGGTGCACGAGGTTAGGAGATACTCGAGCACGAGTACGAGGTAACAGTGCAGGTCACATAGACCTTGGGGGTGCATATCATGGGTCTGGAAATATCCCACAAGAGGACGATAGTTTGGCCGCTATTGTGCCGTGGTTCCGGTTGTGCCCGTTTACACCGACGAGTATTGTGAACTTCAAGTCCTTGGTGAACGATCCCGAGTACTGGCCTAGATACCCGACCTTGATTATTCGGGGCTATAGGGATGTGCTCTTATAGGTCACGATGAGCGGGGTATGTTGCTTGGACAACTAATCGATACTCTAAGTGGTGAGGAGTACACTGTGACTTAGAGTTGTACTCTGAGTGGTGAGGAGTATAGCAACCCAGTGTAGTTAGTGGCCACAAGCCTATAACTAGGTAACCATAGTGTGATAAATAATTAGTGTCTAAATTAGGAATGTGGAACATGGTATATCTGATTATTTGCATGATGTATACTTTGTATTTCCTTCTACTGCTACTTTCCCATTTTATGGTGATCATGTTGGAGCCTAAACGACTGAGAAGTTTAGACCCTCATTAATTTTGAGGATAACAAAGTATTTGCAAGTGAACAATTCAACTTATAATAAGTCTTGAAGTGTGTAGGTATTAAAATCATTCATGTTTTATGACTCACTCAAGCAAGAAGAAGAATTTTCACAAGAAGATGAATACATTCCTATGTGCCTGCATCCGGTTCACTCAAGCATCTTGTTATATGCACTCTTACCGAGCGTCCGAAAGTGTAATTTTATGACACGTGGTTACTCAATTGCTGCGAGCGTCCGTTTTGATTTCTGAACGAGCATCTGGTCTTTTAATGAAACATTTATTCTCTCTGCCCTCAGCTTTCCTAGAACGAAATTCGAATTTGATTTTATACGCTCAATTTGTTGTACGAGATATCAAAGGTGACACTTTTAGAATAAGACAAATTCGCGCAAGGCGATTGTGTAAAAAGCAGATAGTACCATAACAGAAATATGTACTATTCTGATATTCTCTGAAAAGGAAGAAAAGGACGTAATTTCAAATTACCTCATCCAATGATTTGGAGCTGAAATATCTGCAATGGTATTATCCTTAAGACTCCTATAAATACCTCAAGGTCTTCATTGAAGAAGGTGGCTAGAAACTACATTTTGAAAGAGCTATTACTCAAGTGAGCAATCAACTTTCGTGCCAAGTTTTTAGAAACCAAGAACTGAACTTCAACGTCTGATATTCTTTCTTTTAGAAAGCTATTATTTTGAGCTTAAGTTTTTGTCCTCTCTGTGAGAGTTATTTGAGTGCATTTCAAACATCTTTGTAAAAGTTGTATTGCCTAGTTACAGGCTTAATTCCTCAAAGGCTCGAACGTACTGAGTCATTTTGAGAAGTTAAGTGTATCGTCAAGTTTGTGACAGTAGAATACTCTTAAGGAATTTGTAATCTATTGATTATAGTGAAAATTCTTTAGGATCGAAGGGACTAGACGTAGCTACCAGTTTGGTGGTGAACTAGTATAAATCTCTGTGTCTCTTGCTTTACTGCTTTACATTTAGTTCTGTCTTACAAAGAAAAACAAGTTTTTATAAACACATTTCCAGCGTCTGGTTTTATTTCTGCATCCGATAACAAACATTTTTCAAAACAAAGTATTTTTATCTTAAAGTTTGTGAAAAGTTTTCAACACAATTCAACCCCCTTCTTGTGTTCACGTTCAGTTGGTACCAGAGCTCGACCTCTTGGTTGAGCACTTAACAGTGTTAGAAAAAAGATCCTATATTGTGAACGTGTCTGCAGAAGGTGGTCACATGAACTGTCCTCCTTCATTTACTGGAGAAAAATTTGATTACTGGAAAGACAAGATAAAAGCTTTCTTTGAGACACAACAACTTGAGTTGTGGGATATAGTTGAAAGTGGTTACCTTATTCCCAATAATGCTGCTAATGTTGCTATAGAGAAAATTGGAATGATGAGTAGAAAAAGAGATATCAAATCAATTAAAGAGCTAGATTCATTCTTATTTATGCTATGTCAAAAAAGAATATGATAAATGTGGTAAATTTGACATTGCCAAAGAAATTTGAGATTCTCTTGTTTTGTCTTATAAGGGCTCTGCCCAGGTTAGAGAAACTAAGACTAGCATGTTGGTTCGCCAATATGAGCTGTTTAAAATGGAAGATAGTGAAAACATTGAATCTATGTTTGGAAGGTTCCAAACTCTTGTTCACGGGTTACAAGCCCTTGGAAAAAGCTACACCATTCTTGACCATGTAAGAAAGATCCTGAGAAGTTTGACCAAGCAGTGGAGACCCAAAGTCACTGCTATACAAGAAGCAAAAGATTAAATGTCTTACGACTTGAAGATCTTTTGAGCTCTCTGAAAGCTCATGAACTTGAGCTGAAAGAAGAAGAACCTGTGAAGAAAAGCAAGTCTATTGCTTTGAAAATCAACGAGCATAAAGCATGTTCTTCTAAAGTCCTTCAGGCTGAAGAAGAACCAGAAGATGAAGCTTCAGAAAGAGATAATGATGGAACAAATGATGAGCTCGTGTTCATATCTAGGAAGATCTAAAGAATGTGGAAGAAAAGAAACTTCAAAAAGAAATTCCAAAAGAAAGATGTCAAGGACAAGAAAGAAAGTAAAGACAAGAGTCAAGTCGTTTGCTATGAATGTAAAAAGCCGGGACACTTCAAGTCTGAATGTCCAAATCTTAAGGTAAAGCCTACAAAGAGTTCTTTCAAGGGAAAGAAGAAGAGTCTCATGGCTACATGGGAAGACCCGGACCTATCATCCTCTGAGGATGATAATGAAGAAGAAGCTAATCTTGCCCTCATGGCAAACACTAACTTAGACTCTGAAAAAGAAGTTGAAGAGGTAATAATATATGACTCCTATGTTGAACTTCAACTTGCATTTGATGATCTCCTTAAGGATTCTGCCACTCTCTTTATTGAGTATAAAGCTTTGAAAAAGAAATTTTCAATATCACAAGAATTTCAAGTTTTGAATAATGAAAACTTAAAGCTCAATGAAGAGAACCAGAAGCTAAAAATTGAAAATCAGCATCTGGTGGCAAGTCAGCAACCAGAAGCTGAGAGCTCTCAAGCTGAAAGCTCTAAAGCTAAAGGCAATCCTAAGTGTAAATCAAATGATTATGAATATTCCTTTCAAAATTTTCTTGCAGAGAGTGTAACTCGAAGCAAGCAAGCTTCAATGATTTGGGGTGTCAGTAAAACGACAACTCAAGATCTTGGTTACGTATCAGATGAATCCACTTTACAAAATAAAAATTTAGCATCAGATAAACCTAATGATCATAGTGAATGCTTGCATTGTACTTACTACAATAAACCTGGTCATTTGAAAAGTGCCTGTACTGCTTTTAAGATTAAGAAGGACAGGTATCCTTCAAGAACTAACAAGAAAGGACCCAAAAAGATATGGATACCTAAAGATAAAATAGTCTATGTTGCAGACATGCTTAGCAACAAAGTCAACACACCTATCTTAGTACTTAGACAGTGGATGCTTGTGGAACATGACGGGAGAAAAGCATATGTTCCAAGAGCTAAGACTTGGAGAAGAAGGATTTATTGGTTTTGGAGGAAACCAAAAAGGTAAAATAGTTGGAATTAGTCGCATTGGTAAAGGCTCTCTTCCCTCTATTGATAATGTACTTTATGTTGAAGGACTAAAGCATAACTTATTGAGCATAAGTCAATTATGTGACAATGGTTATGATGTCATTTTTACAGAAACTGGATGTTCAGCAAAAAGCAATAAAGACAACTCTATTTTCTTTACTGCAAAGAAGAAACAAAATATTTATAAAATTGATCTTTCTAAACTTGGAAAACAAGATGTCAAGTGTCTCATGTCTGTTGAAGATGAGCAATGGACTTGGCATAAAAGATTGGGTCATGCCAGTTTGAGATTAATCTCAAAATTAAACAAGCACAGTCTTGTTAGAGGCTTACCAAATTTTAAATTCCAATCTGATGCTCTCTGTGAGGCATGTCAAAGAGGAAAACAAGTTAAAACTTCTTTTCATTCTAAAAATGTTGTTTCAACCTCTAGACCACTTGAGCTTTTGCATCTTGATCTTTTTGGTCCAATAAGGACAACCTCTTTAACTGGAAAGAAATATGGGTTAGTCATTGTTGATGATTTTACTAGATGGATATGGGTTAGATTCTTTACCCACAAAGATGAGTCATTCAAGAGGTTCGTTGTTTTCTGCAAATCAGTTCAAAATGAAAAAGGAATTTGTATTTCTTCAATTAGAAGTGATCATAGGGGAGAATTTGAAAATGAAAGCTTTCAAAAATTTTGTGTAGAAAATGGCATCTCCCACAATTTCTCCTCTCCTAGAACACCACAACAAAATGGTGTTGTAGAAAGGAAAAATAGATCCCTCCAAGAAATGGCCAGGACCATGATCAATGAAGCTGATATTGCAAAACATTTTTGGGCAAAAGCAGTAAACATAGCTTGCTATATTCAAAACAGAGTATTTATTAGACCTATTTTGAAGAAGACTCCATATGAACTGTGGAAGGGTAGAAAACCCAACATTTCTTATTTTCCTCCCTTTGGCTGCATATGTTATATCTTGAATACTAAGGATCAACTTGGTAAGTTTGATTCCAAAGCTAACAAAGGTATCTTTTTGGGATACTCTGAAAGATCTAGAGCTTTTAGAATATACAATAAAGAAAATTTGATAGTAGAAGAATCCATTCATGTCAAGTTTGATGACAAGAAGCCTGACACTGTCATGTCAGAGTTAGATGAGTTATTTTCAGGATTAGATATTGGTGGTACACCAAACAGTGAACCTACATCTTCAGCGTCTGGTAGTGACAACCAGACACAGGATTCTACTCAGGTAGAAGCTGAACCCAGAAAGAGTTGGAGATACAAAACCAATCATCCCAAGGATCAAATCATAGGAGAACCTAGTGACAGAGTAAGAATAAGATCCTATTTCAAAGAGCATGTAGATCTTGCACTTCTCTCTAAGATGGAACCTAAGACGTTTGATCAAGCATTGGAAGATGAAGGTTGGATTCTGGCAATGTAAGAAGAGTTGAATCAGTTCCAAAGAAATGATGTTTGGAAGTTAGTCACTCTACCAGAAGATAAACAAGCTATTGGTACTCAATGAGTATTCAGAAACAAGCTTAATGAAGATGATACGGTATTAAGAAACAAAGCAAGATTAGTTGCTTAAGGTTACTAACAGGAAGAAGGTATAGATTTTAGTGAAACCTTTGCACCAGTTGCAAGGTTAGAAGCTATTCGCATTTTACTTTCATTTGCTGCACACCATAAGATAATTTTTTATCAAATGGATGTGAAAAGTGCTTTCTTGAATGGTTTTATAACTGAGGAAGTCTATGTGAAACAACCTCCTGGATTTGAAGACATTGAATTTCCTGAACATATCTTTAAGCTTAAAAATGCTCTATATGGTCTTAAGCAAGCTCCCAGAGCTTGGTATGGTAGATTGAGTTCCTTTTTAATGAAAAATGGTATTACTAGAGGTCAAGTAGACACTACTCTATTTAGAAAAACATCAAACAAGCATTTTATACTTGTTCAATATCATTTTTGGAATTACTAATGAAAGCCTTTGCAAAGAATTTTCAAAGTTAATGTAGGCTGAATTTGAAATGAGCATAATGGGAGATTTGAAGTTCTTCCTTGGAATTCAAATCAAGCAATGCAATGATGCTATTTATACACATCAAAGCAAATACATCAAGGAATTGCTCAAGAAATTCAAGATGGTTGATTGCAAGACAATGTGCACACCTATGCATCCCACTTGTATACTTGGTAAAGGTGAAACTGGTAAGAAGGTAGATCAAAAAATGTACAGAGGTATGATTGGATCTCTACTTTATCTTACTGCTCCAAGACCTGATATTATGTTCAACGTCTGCCTGTGTGCTAGATTTCAATCTGATCCTAGAGAAGCACACTTGAGTGCTGTTAAAAGAATATTTAGATATTTGCAAGGATCTACTAATCTTGGTTTTCTTTATACGAAATCAAAAGATTACAAGTTAGTAGGATTCTGTGATGCTGACTTTGCTGGAGACTGAATTGAAAGAAAGAGAACAAGTGGAGGCTGCCGATTCCTTTGAGCAAATCTTGTATCTTGGTCAAGCAAAAGCAAAGCACCATTACAATCTCAACAGCAGAAGCTGAATACATCTCAGCAACAAGTTGCAGCTCTCAACTTCTGTGGATGAAATATCAACTTGAAGACTACCTGATAAAAGAGAGTAACATTCCTATCTTTTGTGATAATACATCTGCAATTTGTCTTACTAAAAATCCAATATTGCATTCTAGAGCAAAGCACATTGAGATTAAGCATCACTTCATAAGAGACTATGTTCAGAAGGGTGTACTTGAAATTAAATTTGTAGACACTGATCATCAGTGGGCTGACATTTTCACAAAACCCCTTGCTGAAGATAGATTCAATTTTATAAGAAAAAATTTAAATTTTCTTCTTATAGAAGAATGACTAATCTCAGCGTCTTGTGAAATGTTCATTCAGCATCTGGTATGACATAAGCATTAACACGTGTAAACATATGATATGTCATTCACATTGCATAACTCAGCATCCGGTGAATTCGTTGCGTGCATCCGAGCATACACGTGTCACACGCATGTGAGACTGAAGCGTTTCATCACACCTACTGAGTCATGATTGAATCTGTGTTTTCAATAAAATCTTTTTCTTGATTTAGTTTATTTTGGCAACTGCATTTAATGAAAAGAGAATCTTTATTTTTATTTTTATTTTCTTTTTGATTTAATTATATTGAGGGAAATGTGAATCGGTTTTGAAAAAAGTAACTGTACCTTTTGTTTCAAAACTTTCCCACTACTCCACTTCTTTCGCCCACTCTGTACCCTCTATTTACTCTGTCTTCTCTGCGAAAAACTATTTTCCCTCTTTCTCTTTGTGTGCCCTCTGTGAAAACCCTAAACCTTCATCACCTCTACTGCAACCATGACGGATGCTAAAATCGGAGAAAACAATGCTATTTACAACACTATGAATGAAGGAAAAGTTCTGATTGAAAAAAGGATTGATTTGGAGAAGTTCAAGCTCTATGGTTTTAATTTTGATGATGGATTAAGGGCTTTGGGCTGGTCGAACTACTTCTTTTGGAAGCCAGTTGAAGTTATGGTTACTGCTATCAAGGAACTATGTGGAAACATTCGTATGTTCAAAGTTGGTATTATCAAAGGCCATGTTAGAGGTTTTAAATTGGTGTTTACTATTAACAGTATTGCTAATACTATTGAGTGTCCATGTGAAGGAATCAGTTTCTACACTGGCTGGGAAAATGCCTTCAATGGAATGGAATATATCAATGAGGCTCTGTTTGGGAATAATCAACAGTTGAAGAAATCTGTCTGCCAAGCATCTTAAGATTCACTACAGGGTGCTTCACAAGATAATCTCCAAGAGTGTTCGTCTGAAGGTTGGGTCTAGTGACATTGTGAACTATGAACAAAAGTTCATTGTAACATCCCAATTTTTAAAGAAAAGTGATTTTAGCGATAAAATTCTGAATACTCAAAAAATAAGTCATAGAGATTGATCACCTCAATGATTTACTGAGAGTACGTGGAATTATTTTGACTCATTTTAAATAATTTATTTATTATAAATAATTATTATTTATGATGTCAATTCGAATTAATTAACAGCGTAGACGTATGCTGCTTTTAAAGGGAATTTATCAATTATATTTATTCTAAGTTTTCTGCGTGACGCGGTAACGCGTATTTTGTTGACTAAGAAAATGATTTGATTAAACCAAGATGAAATTAAATTTAAGGATTAATATTTAATATTAATTCATGGTTCGAAAATCGTCGGAAAACTTTAACGAAGTTTCGTCGCGTTTCGAATCGCCGGGTAAATTTTATCCACATTAAAATTTAAAACGAACTCCGATTTCGATGAAAATTGAATCGTAACTTGCTGTGAATATTTTTGAGTGTCTTTGATTGTTTTTAATATTTATGATAATATTTTATCACGCGGTGAATTAATTTCTCGGCAAATTAATTTTCGCAAATTAATCAGCAAGGAATTAATCGGTAATGCGGTTATTCGACGCCGTGTTTTTAGTAACCTGAGACTCTAGGATTAGGGGGTAATCATGAGAGATGAGAGATTAGATATTTAGACTATTGATGGGATTAACATATTACTTTAGAGTATAGGTGTCACTTTTTATGTGATTAAAATTTCTACACTTTTTCCTAATTAATCCTAGCCAAGTACTTCACTTGTTTATTTGATATTTTTTTTTTCTCCTCACCTTTCCTTGTGCCTCACCAGGCCGTGGGCCTATCCTTCCTTGTATTCTTTTATTATTATTTTTATTACTATTAATTCCCTCTTGTTATGTCTTAAGTTGGATAAAAGGAGAACAAATGGATTTTTCCCCATTCTTTTACTCCTGGTCGTGACCCCCACTCACCCAACCCCATTTGCTTTTGTTTTTCCTCCCTTCCTTCTCTTTCTTTCACAACAGCGTGACCCCCCCTCCTCTTCTTTCAATACTTCATTCTATTTTCTCCTAGTTGGTCTAAGGATGGATAAAAGCAGAGCAACTCAATTCTTCCCCCATTCTTTTGCTTCCTGACCGTAACTTTCCGTAATTCTTACCTTCTCTTTATTTCATTTTTCCAAGTTCCTCAAGGTGATTGGTGAAGAGAAAATTAAGCTCATATCCCTTCCTTCTTGCATCTCCAGCCGCGGCACCCCCTTGATCAGCCATCATTATTTATGTGTTCCTTCCCTTCATTCTTAGGTGTTGGTGATGGAGAAAAAGAAGACCAACTCTCCTTTCCTCTTTTGCTCTCCCAAACCGTGGCTCCTCTGTAGATTATAGGAGGAGTTGAGATTCGAGATCGTGCGGTGTAGAGATCGAGGAATACGTTAATACGCGCGACTTGGAGTTCGGTAAGGGTGCTTCACATTCTAAGTGTTACTGTTTTATGTACTTATGCGTAAGGGCAACTTTAGATATTTCTAGGCTTTTTATTATTTAAATGCTTATTTAAATACGAAGAAGTCTGAGAACTCTTCGAGTTCGAGGTTAGGGTTTCCGAACCCCTTCGTTTATTTTCTTGTCGTGCGGTCGTCCATTTTCTGAGTCATCGTGGGTAAAAACTTTGCGGTTGGTCTCCTGAACCCAACCCCCCACATTTGTCGTACCTCTCTGTTAATTCCATCGAGTTGCAGAGGGATGGATTCCTTGAATTGCGTGTCAAACATGTGATGTTGTAATATGATTGAGTTATGCAATATTTAATATACGATTGAATAATGCTGTGAATTGCTTATGCTGTTTGTATCGTTGAATTGCGTTTCTTCATGCAAACTGCTTTTATTGCTTAAATTGTCGAATTGCGTTTCTTCATATTAATCATGCTCTTATTATTTGATATGCGGTCGAATAATCTTGCGTATAACTCTTTGAATATCGTATGCGGCGAGTTGTTCATCGAGTCTGAGAGTATTGTCGAGTCGTCGAGACGTTTTTGAGCTGTGAGCCAGATAACTGAGGGTGCTAGGTCCCCTTCGTTTATGGTGGATTAGCTAGGCGTCGTAGCGTTAAGGAACCGGGACTGCTTACCTAGGGAGAGCGAGGATCCCAAGGATACGGCTGGTATGTCAGTTGAAGGATCGGCGTCTGCTTTCCGGAATAATTGTCGAGTCGAGAGAAAATGAGTTGTGAGATGAGTCGTGAGTGAGTCTTGCATTGTGTCTTAAGAATTGCGTATATTGTTGTTTTTTTTCTATTGTCATGATTGCTAATTTCTGTAATATGTTGTGCTATTACATGATTTGTTGTCGAATATGTGTACCTGCCTCTTTTATTTTAAGAAGTTGACCCTCGCCAGTGGTTCTGTCAATTAATGATTGTAACCCAGATGGTGGAGCAAGCAGAGAATTTGGAACTGCAAGGAGGAGCAGCTGGGGATGGTTGTTTAGCTTTCCACCTGTGTTATGGTTGCGGAACCTGCTAGTAGTCTAGCGAGGAGCTTGTTGTGTCGACCAGCTATAGGACGCTTGAATTTATTTCTGCACTGTAATAATTGTCGATTATGTTTCAAGGCACATGCTATTATGTGTGAGTTGATGTAATAATTGAATGTGGTTATGTGGTGTCTCTAAATAATTCTCCCATGTTTCTGAAGTCGCCGCAATACTCTGATAGCCATTTTGAAAAAGAAGTTCAAAAAAAAAAAATTAATAGAACCACACTTTTGAAAAAGTGCAAGGCAGAGTATTTCGCCTTTCGGAAATATGTAAACTTTTGTCAAGATACTGGCTTAGTAGCATCCTGGAAACGGGTCGTTACATTCATAATGAGAAACTACATGGCAAGGCACAAGATAAATCTGCCTAGATTGATCTTCAACAATCTGGTCAGTGCACTTGTCAATTCGAGGAAGGTGTAAAACAAATCAACAAGAGCATTCCTTATGGTGTTCTTCTTACTGCGATGATGATTAAAGATGGAATTGCAAGAAAGCTTGGAGCTTTGCAAGCAGAATAAAGGAAAAAATATTTTGGATTAGGTGCTATTGTTCGTCCTGATGTCTTTAGAGTCAATAGTTTAGTGAGAATGAATCTTGTCACTGGTGATATGATTAAGCAAGTAAAGCAAGAACAAGAAGAAGTAGCTGGTGCTACCGTTAGTGAATTGTAAAGAAACCCACCAGAAACTCAGTATCTGGTGTAAGAAGCAGAAGGTGCTTCCTGTACCAAGAAGGAAAGATGAATCAGAAGATGATGAGGATAGAGTCCCCATCAGAAACATCATGGAGAAGAAGAGAAAGGCAAAAGCTGAAAAGCCTATCTCAGCATCTAGTCCTAGGAAGCAAGCTCCTCCACCTCCTCCTCCTGCTATTGCCCCTCAAAGCAAGAAAAGGAGATTGCTTAGGCTTTCTGAGAAGCCTACTCCAAAGGTACTTGACTTTACAGTTGATGAGCCTGTTATTGCCTTTGGTTCTGATGATGCTATTACTGTACCACCATTGTCTGGTTCCACACCACAAACACACTCCACACAACCTCTATCCATCAAACCACAATCCCCCAAGAAAACCACAATATCCAAATCACAAGTCATTACCCTTATCACTCAACAACCACCACTTCCTCCATACTACCAAAACAAATCCATTAAACCCTACATCACCCCCTCAGGAACCATTTCATGGTACTTGGGTAACGAATCACCCAAACCTACCCAAACTTTAGCCCCACCAGAAACACTTACATTACCTAAACCATAATCCTCTGCATCCTCAAACACTTGTCTCACATCATACATTTCCTTATCTCACTCTCACCCCTTCTATCAGCTTTTCAAAGTCACACCCAATAAACCTAAAACCTACAAAATCAAAGTGATATCAACTCTTACTCTCACCTCCTCATCCAACACTACCACTCCTACATCTGAAACCACTTCTTTTGGTGCATCAAGGTCTATGTTGAATGCTAATAATAGACCAAGGCTCACAAGAGAAGAAGAGTATTATTCTATATATGATCATCCTTCTCTCTGGCATTTGAAAACCTTTACTTTTGGGGTTGCAAGACTGGAAATTGCCCTTTTCAGTTACAATCACAGGCTGAAGACTACATTTGGTGGAAAGTTAAGACCTCCTCCAAACCGAGGAATTCTTCCATTCTCTATTGATCTCCCTCAGAATCTGCCACAACATGAACCTCTCACTCTGGAAGAGTGTGGAAAGTGGATCTCTGATGAAGAAAGGGCCTTCATGACTCACTGCTTGGAAATGAAGAGGCATGAGTTAGTTTCTCTGAACAAAGATCCCACCTCAGTGTCTGTCAAAATTATGCCTGATAGGCAAAGGTGGCTTCCATGGTTAATTCCTGAGAAGAGGAAAAATAAACCACCGTGAAGACTTCCAAAGATAATGACTCTCGAAGAGTTTAAAGAAGCCCCGAAAAAATACAACTTAAAGGACTTCTCTCAGAAAAGGTTAGAAAGCTGTCTGAGAACCATGCTATGCAAGTCTACCTGACCAAGATTGTAACACCCCGATTCCGGAGCGCTACTGTGCAATCCAATCTAATGCTGAAAACATTAAATGCTTGTATGCTTTCAGTTAAAGAGTACTCTTATATATTTCGCAATGGAAAAATAGGAGTAAAATTTTTTTTCATTTTATTTCCTTTGAAACCCTTTTCAAAATGAGACATAGAGTACTACGGTTTTCTAAATGATGCCAATTCAAACTTTTGCAATTATCAGAGTATAGTGCATCACAAAATAATACTTCATATAACATAATCATTTTGCACTAAGGCGAGGTTTTCTGAAAAGAATAATTACAAAACAACCAATACAAAACCCTAAGCTAAGCTGGCCAACAACTATAACTCTTACTGAGAAACAGCTCAGCAAGACCAAAACACGAAGCACTCAGAGGAATCTTCCTCCATTGGCTCAATCTTCAATGCTCCCGGAAAGACGAAGCTGCAACAGCTACCGAACTCCATCTGGAAGTGACATCCATAAGGACATCCAATCCAACAACAGTGCAAAGGTAAATCCTTTGTCCACGAGTTTATCATAGGCTATGTCACATGCAAACAATATATACATATGTAATACAACAACATGCTTTTATATACATATACATACTTAATAGACCGCACACAATCAACATGGTATATCAAGCATTGCATGTGAGCAACCAAAACAACCAACAGATCAACAATCAAGTCACTACAATATCAAACTATTGCATGTGAGCAACCAAAACAAAACAATCAAGTCACTACAATATCAAACTATTGCATGTGAGCAGGCAAATCTATCAACGGATAAGTGATCAAGTCATCACAATATCCAATTCATCAACAATTCATCACATATCATAAATGTGGTTAGCTATGCATGTCAATGCAGTATGGCAAGTTGTGTATACACCTGCAGCCTTAACAGGTCAGCAGTATGACGGGGACTACTTTCCCAACGTCCAAACAAAATAGCCTCTGCTTAGGCTTGCCACTACTTTGGCTGGCCACTACTTTGGCGTGCCTCTACTTAGGCAATGCAGTGTCAACTCGCCTTTTGAAGTCTGTACGACCTATCAAACGCTACGAGTGACATGACAACTCGTCTTTTAAAGTCTTTAAGACCAATCAAACGCTCTGAGTGTCGATGCTCAATGGTTAGTACGCATCCAAACAAATTCAACAATATGACATGCTCACCGTAGTGAACGCCCGAATGATATCCAACAAATTCAACAAAATGGCATGTTCACCATAGTAAACGCCCAAGTGATATACAAACAAATTCTACAATGTGGCGTGCTCACCGTAGTGAGTGCCCGAGTAATGCTTTAATTAATCAATGCAGATCGACGAACCCTCACTCACTCAACTTAGTGGGTGTCCAAATCTCAATTAACTAAGAGTTCAACACAGGACAAAAGGTCCGGGTGTTCAATTGCGGAACGCTAGTCCCAATCTTAGATCAGAACTCTAGGCACGTAATGCGGAACACTAGGCTCAACTTTTAGGTTAAGATACTAGGCATGCCATACGGAACACTAGCTCCAATCCTTAATCAAGAAAATGCGTACGCAAGCAGGACATTAAGTCCCAGCACAGGACACATGGCCCATATGCTCAATAGGAGCACTAGGTTCCCTATGTTTTATTCTTTCGAAATCCCGATCTTTGAAATCTCTTTCTCAGTTCTTGTATCACTCCTATGTATCTGAAAATACTTTTTAGTTCTAGGTCATTGAAACCCTAGTTGTGCTAAATAACACACTGGAAGAATTCTCAGGAAAAAGAGGTGGTGCGAACACTCTTAATTACCAAGTCTTTCCTAGCCAGAATTTTCCCAGGTGCATTATTTAACGCAACCGTTTTCGCAAATTGGACTATTTATTTCAAGTTCTTTTCTCCACTATTATTCTATTGAAATTTCCTTGCAAGCTTTGGCTAGTTGTACTAAAACCCTCACGCTTACTTTTAAATCAAAATGCCCTTAACAATTTGTTTACATAATCAGAATTCGGCTTGTGGAATCGCATCAGATTTACCGATGTAAATCGTCAACCAATAGTAGTCGATCAACGCATTGTTAATTAATCCATTATCAACAATAATATATTTTTCATATTCCAATTCAATGCCAAGTTCCAATGAAATCCAAGGTGATTCAAGGAAAATAATACAACTCATAATGCCACGCAGGGCCAAGAACATATCATCAATTTCAAGTCCAATTAAATCAATCAAGTATGATTTAAGCAACACAATACAATTGAGTCTTGCCACACAGGGCCAAATCAATATACAGCAGTTCATGCTACAACATCTCAACAGCACATAGTAATACTACAAGTACTACCACACAATCAATCAACAATCAAACAAACAACACACAAGGTGAAAAGTCCAAACTCATTATGTAAGAATTTCCCTTACCTTGGGCCCTTTAACAATCCAAGCAAGGTAAATTCGAACTATCGTCAAGTCGTTCCTCGCGCGTATCCTAACAACACAAGTTTCAATCAATTAAAACCAAAACTCAAGCCCTAAAACCCCTAGGGCAGCCACGGCTCTAAGGTCCCTAAGGCCTAAGAACTACTCACTTAATCCCATTTGGTTCACACCTAGTCACATGTGATGGAACAATTTCAAACCATGCAAGTTTTCAACTTTTTCAAAAGCTACACACTTAGAAAATACCAAAACCCAAAACTTACCAATTGGAATAGTGTTTTACCAAATGAATAGTGTTTTGCCAACTTTGAACCATTATTCAAAGCACTAAAACATCTCACAAAATTTTAGAAACAATTCTATTACAAGTTCAAAACAATTCTTGAAACATAAACTAAAACTTTTTCCAAAATCATGCTTCTTTGAATTGTTTTGCTAAATCAAATCATCAACCACTTTTACAACTATTTTTAAGCATAAATGCAAGTCAAGAACAAATCACAAAATCCTTTTGAAGGCCACGATTTTCAAAGCTCCAAAACAACTTCAAAATTTCAAGCCATTAACTCCTAAATCCTACAAACTTCATTTAATCAAAACTTCTTACCATAAGACATCTTCTTTGCTACTTTGATACAATTTAAAACAAGTTAAAACTCATCCTAAAACATCTAAAAATTCTGTTTCAAAACAGCCCCATCAAGTAATTTTTCAATTATATGAAACAACTTGTTTTTCAACATAAACAACAAGATCTAACCACCTATAATTTAAACAAGTTTTCACAACCATTTTGTAACTAAAACAAGTCACATATTTTCTCCAAATACAAGTTAAAACATCATTAAAAACTTGCTCTTAAGTCACGATTTTTGGAAGCCCAAAACAGCCCCTAAATTCATTTCATTTCAAACCATACAAGTTGCTAAAAATGCTAAATCTAATTACTACATCTTAACACAAGTTAATCATAAAATTTAAGCATCAAAAACTTAATTAAAACACCATAATCAGCCCCTAAATGGCCATGATTTCCAGCCCCAAAACACCCAAATTTGTTTTTCCAAAACCTTGTAATAATGCATATATAAAACTAGATCAAAGTGCACTAAGTTAAAACTTTGCAAGATCTAACTTCAAAACAACTAAATCAAGTCAAAATCTTTAAAATAATAGTCATATTAAATATGACATAAAACAGACAATTAACACAATAACTAAACCATGAAAAATCAAACTATGACTTGAAAATATTTATTAAATCCTGAAAATTATTTCTCTTTCAATAAAATAATTTTCTTTAATCAAACAACAATCTTTCACATTTTTCAGGATTAATTCATATTAAAAACAGTAAACGTCTACACTGTCTGTTAATCTGAATTAATTACTAAAACAGTAAATTGTTTACAATAATCTTGGTAGTTCTTCGTACTTTTAACAAACCATTGAGGTGATCAATCTCCATGATTTATTTTCAAGTAGCTGGAATTATAAAATAATTTTCATAAAAATTGGGATGTTACAAAGATCAAGAGAGACTCAAGATGCACTGGTTCTTCTGGTTGTTGTAATGCAGAGAAAGCCACTATTCCAACTGTTGGCTCTATCAGCAGAGTATCTGACACAAATCTTGCCATTTTACATATTGATGATATGATACAGTGCTCTGTCATTAAGCCTCCCAGTTTTACCAAATTGCAACAACAATGGGGAGATATTAGTAAACATCTTGATATTGGATTCAATTGGAGTCAAATGGGAATGCATTGGAAAGACAAGGATATTTTGCCTCATCTGAAGCCGTTACTCAAGATGAAGATGATAAAGAGAATTTGAGAAGGATTTATCTATCTGAGAATGATGTTCTCAACACTTGTCTTGCTGAAACAGAAGAATTTCTGAGAAGAGATTTTGCAGAAACTGAGCTTGTCAAATTTGATGCCTATGTTGATGAGTTTTCAAGCACAGGGAAACTGTATTTCTGAATATGGTTTATCCAGAGGAATTGGTGCTTAGATGGGAACAAAACATGGAGTTTGAAAAATAGAAGGTTGGAAGATTAATCAAATGGAGTGTACTAAATGAAGATTTCTTTCTACAGAACAAGGAGAAAAAGGAAAGGAGACGAAGTTTGTCTCAAAGAGTTTTAATGGAGCATCAAAAGCTGACTAAAACAAAATCTGAATTATGAAAAGTCGTAACTTAATACTAAAACATATCATAAATTTTGAACTTTGAAATTCAATACAACATAATAACTATTACACTTAACCAATCAAGCACAAAGCATACATTTATTCATATATTCTTACTAAGGTAAGGCTCAACATCATCAACTTAAATGTCTACAAAACACAGTACTACGCGTCCATGTTGAAGAAATCCTCGTGAATGACGTTTTATTCCAAACCACGATCTCTACTCCATCACGATCACGAACACGTTCACGAACACGTACAGTCACATGCTAACCCCAACAAGACATTGCCAACATAAAAACACTCACCTAAAACCTTCCAGGAACCCGCGGTTTGGAAACATGAAGAGAGAGGAGGATTGCTACGATTAACAACCACAAAATCACCAACAACATTATTACATTCAGCAATGTGAGAGGATCTATCCCAAAAATCATCCTAAGGCTCGCGGTTTGCAAGAAAAACAAGAAAGAGAAAATGAAAGCTTGGTTTCTTGCACTTCTCACCACCACGCGATTGGGCACAAGTTAGAATAAGGATGAAGGGAAAATGGAGATTTTATAGCAAAATGGTTTAGGATTCACAATGGAATAAAAAGGAAGAAAGCCAAGGTTCTCCCCACCAACCCCAAAACACTAAAGGAAACTTTCTCCCCTCAATTATTTAGAAGGAATCGGCGAAATGAAGGAAGAAAAATGACCCCCCACCTAAAGTTCCACTTCGCTATCCATGTGTGGGAAGACAAAGAAAAAGGTGGGATAGAATTTTACAACAAGGTCTAACCGATAATCATCACGCACTATATTCCCTCCACTAACTCTCACATACTCCAAATTGCTCTCTTAACTTAGCCCCACGGTCTCGGCATCGCTCTAATTCGCTGTGTCAGGGTAGTCGCGTAATCAGTTGCTCGATTGGCGACAAATCACATAGATTAAATTATCGCGAGAAATTTAATTCAACGCGCTCTAAAATATTTGCGTATAAGAAATACGCTCACAAAATAATCACATAAATAATTTCACAAATAATCACAAAAACATATATCATAATACCAGAAGATAATAAAGATTTGGATTTTGGAATCTAGTATAATAATAAAATACGTCACAGAGTTAAAACACTTATGTGGTCTATATTTAGAACCACGCACACACCATAATACATATAGTACGATAATTATTGCATCACCTACGGATAATCTCTCTCGTAAATCTCGGTCCGCTCAGCTCCATTGTGTCGCATTTCCTGAGACGAAGTCTTCAGATGATGAGTTCCCTGCTCTACTTGGGGTGTAGACACGTCCCTAAGTGGTTGGTCTTGTAGTTTCAACATTGTTGACAGTAGACTCAGCTCGTGGTATTTTGCAGTCTCTGGACAGATATCCCAATTCCTTACAGTTAAAGCATAATCTTTCCTTGGTTGGTTACTGTTAACGTTGTGCTCCTCATCTTCACCGTTGAAGTAGTGCGTCTTCAGCTATCGATGCTTGTGATTCCCTCTTCTGTCTATCATGTAGGCATATCCTCCAGTAGCTGGGCACACAAACTTCGCAGCGTCTGTAGTTGATCCACATCTGGCAATTGATAGTCCTTAGAAAAATATTCTGGCTTCTTGTAGTTACAGCAGAGTTGGTTCTTCGATGAGCATTCTTCAGCTAACTGTTCCTTGCTTCCACATAGATGACAGTGCCACTTCAACTCCTAGTCATTCCCAATAGCCTACGCCACAAGATGATCCTGACTGCGGTGATTTCCCTGAGGATAGAAATAAGATGTTCCTTGTTGATGTCTTCATCTTTGTCTTTTGCCCTGATAATCCGGCTTAACTGACCCTCCAATAGCTCGCTCCTTCATTCGTTGTCTTAGCCAATCGTGTTGATTCTATGTGGCAATCTGTTGTGCGACAGTAGTTGCTATCCAGACTATCACTCGAATTACGTGATTCACATCTAAGTTACTAGCACTAGCAAAAAGATCCGTTCGCCCCGAAGGCATCGAATTTCTACAAATTAAACAAACTAGAAGCCCACAACAAAATCAATCATCTGGGATGATTGCAAACAACTTCACACAATGTCACCCTGTTTCAACTAGGAAACATTACAGACAATCACAAACAAAGTTCACATAACCTAGGCATAACAAACTTATACCCGACAATTCCCAACAATCTAGGCCAGCTTAACCCAAAGCGATCTGGTTAGAACCGAACTGCACTGATACCACCATTGTAACACCCCGATTCCGGAGCGCTACTGTGCATCCCAATCTAATGCTTAAAACATTAAATGCTTGTATGCTTTCAGTTAAAGAGTACTCTTATTTATTCCGCAATGGAAAAATAGGAGTAAATTTTTTTTCATTTTATTTCCTTTGAAACCCTTTTCAAAATGAGACATAGAGTACTACGGTTTTCTAAATGATGCCAATTCAAACTTTTGCAATTATCAGAGTATAGTGCATCACAAAATAATACTTCATATAACATAATCATTTCGCACTAAGGCGAGGTTTCTGAAAAGAATAATTACAAAACAACCAAAACAAAACCCTAAGCTAAGCTGGCCAACAACTATAACTCTTACTGAGAAACAGCTTAGCAAGACCAAAACACGAAGCACTCAGAGGAATCTTCCTCCATTGGCTCAATCTTCAATGCTCCTGAAAGACGAAGCTGCAACAGCTACCGAACTCCATCTGGAAGTGACATCCATAAGGACATCCAATCCAACAACAGTGCAAGGGTAAATCCTTTGTCCACGAGTTTATCATAGGCTATGTCGCATGCAAACAATATATACATATATAATACAACAACATGCTTTTATATACATATACATACTTAATAGACCGCACACAATCAGCATGGTATATCAAGCATTGCATGTGAGCAACCAAAACAACCAACAGATCAACAATCAAGTCACTACAATATCAAACTATTGCATGTGAGCAACCAAAACAACCAACAAATCAACAATCAAGTCACTACAATATCAAACTGTTGCATGTGAGCAGGCAAATCTATCAACAGATAAGTGATCAAGTCATCACAATATCCAATTCATCAACAATTCATCACATATCATAAATGTGGTTAGTTATGCATGTCAATGCAGTATGGCAAGTTGTGTATACACCTGCAGCCTTAATAGGTCAGCAGTATGACGGGGACTACTTTCCCAACGTCCAAACAAAATAGCCTCTGCTTAGGCTTGCCACTACTTTGGCTGGCCACTACTTTGGTGTGCCTCTACTTAGGCAATGCAGTGTCAACTCGCCTTTTGAAGTCTGTACGACCAATCAAATGCTACGAGTGACATGACAACTCATCTTTTGAAGTCTTTAAGACCAATCAAACGCTCCGAGTGTCGATGCTCAATGGTTAGTATGCATCCAAACAAATTCAACAATATGGCATGCTCACCGTAGTGAACGCCCGAATGATATCCAACAAATTAAACAATATGGCATGTTCACCGTAGTAAACGCCCAAGTGATATCTAAACAAATTCTACAATGTGGCGTGCTCACCGTACTGAGTGCCCGAGTAATGCTTTAATTAATCAATGCAGATCGACGAACCCTCACTCACTCAACTTAGTGGGTGTCTAAATCTCAATTAACTAAGAGTTCAACACAGGACACAAGGTCCGGGTGTTCAATTACGGAACGCTAGTCCCAATCTTAGATCAGAACTCTAGGCACGTAATGCGGAACACTAGGCTCAACTTTTAGGTTAAGATACTAGGCACGCCATACGGAACACTAGGTCCAATCCTTAATCAAGAAAATGCGTATGCAAGCAGGACATTAAGTCCCAGCACAGGACACATGGCCCATATGCTCAATAGGAACACTAGGTTCCCTATGTTTTATTCTTTCGAAATCCCGATCTTTGAAATCTCTTTCTCAGTTCTTGTATCACTCCTATGTATCTGAAAATACTTTTTAGTTCTAGGGCGTTGAAACCCTAGTTGTGCTAAATAACACACTGGAAGAATTCCCAGGAAAGAGAGGTGGTGCGAACACTCTTAATTACCAAGTCTTTCCTAGCCATAATTTTCCCAGGTGCATTATTTAACGCAACCGTTTTCGCAAATTGGACTATTTATTTCAAGTTCTTTTCTCCACTATTATTCTATTGAAATTTCCTTGCAAGCTTTGGCTAGTTGTGCTAAAACCCTCACGCTTACTTTTAAATCAAAATGCCCTTGACAATTTCTTTACAAAATCAGAATTCGACTTGTGGAATCGCATCAGATTTACCGATGTAAATCGTCAACCAATAGCAGTCGATCAACGTATTGTTAATTAATCCATTATCAACAATAATATATTTTTCATATTCCAATTCAATGCCAAGTTCCAATGAAATCCAAGGTGATTCAAGGAATATAATACAACTCATAATGCCACGCAGGGCCAAGAACATATCATCAATTTCAAGTCCAATTAAATCAATCAAGTATGATTTAAGCAACACAATACAATTGAGTCTTGCCACACAGGGCCAAATCAATATATAGCAGTTCATGCTACAACATCTCAACAGCACATAGTAATACTACAAGTACTACCACACAATCAATCAATAATCAAACAAACAACACACAAGGCGAAAAGTCCAAACTCATTATGTAAGAATTTCCCTTACCTTGGGCGCTTTAACAATCCAAGCAAGGTAAATTCGAACTATCGTCAGGTCGTTCCTCGCACGTATCCTAACAACACAAGTTTCAATCAATTAAAACCAAAACTCAAGCCCTAATACCCCTAGGGCAGCCACGGCTCTAAGGTCCCTAAGGCCTAAGAACTACTCACTTAATCCCATTTGGTTCTCACCTAGTCACATGTGATGGAACAATTTCAAACCATGCAAGTTTTCAACTTTTTCAAAAGCTACACACTTAGAAAATACCAAAACCCAAAACTTACCAATTGGAATAGTTTTTTATCAAATGAATAGTGTTTTGCCAATTTTGAACCATTTTTCAAAGCACTAAAACATGTCACAAAATTTTAGAAACAATTCTATTACAAGTTCAAAACAATTCTTGAAACATAAACTAAAACTTTTTCCAAAATCATGCTTCTTTGAATTGTTTTGCTAAATCAAATCATCAACCACTTTTACAACTATTTTTAAGCATAAATGCAAGTCAAGAACAAATCACAAAATCCTTTTGAAGGCCACGATTTTCAAAGCTCCAAAACAACTTCAAAATTTCAAGCCATTAACTCCTAAATCCTACAAACTTCATTTAATCAAAACTTCTTACCATAAGACATCTTCTTTGCTACTTTGATACAATTTAAAACAAGTTAAAACTCATCCTAAAACATCTAAAAATTCTGTTTCAAAACAGCCCCATCAAGTAATTTTTCAATTATATGAAACAACTTGTTTTTCAACATAAACAACAAGATCTAACCACCTATAATTTAAACAAGTTTTCACAACCATTTTGTAACTAAAATAAGTCACATATTTTCTCCAAATACAAGTTAAAACATCATTAAAAACTTGCTCTTAAGTCACGATTTTTGGAAGCCCAAAACAGCCCCTAAATTCATTTCATTTCAAACCATACAAGTTGCTAAAAATGCTAAATCTAATTACTACATCTTAACACAAGTTAATCATAAAATTTAAGCATCAAAAACTTAATTAAAACACCATAATCAGCCCCTAAATGGCCATGATTTCCAGCCCCAAAACACCCAAATTTGTTTTTCCAAAACCTTGTAATAATGCATATATAAAACTAGATCAAAGTGCACTAAGTTAAAACCTTGCAAGATCTAACTTCAAAACAACTAAATCAAGTCAAAATCTTTAAAATAATAGTCATATTAAATATGACATAAAACAGACAATTAATACAATAACTAAACCATGAAAAATCAAACTATGACTTGAAAATATTTATTAAATCCTGAAAATTATTTCTCTTTCAATAAAATAATTTTCTTTAATCAAACAACAATCTTTCACATTTTTCGGGATTAATTCATATTAAAAACAGTATACGTCTACACTGTCTGTTAATCTGAATTAATTACTAAAACAGTAAATTGTTTACAATAATCTTGGTAGTTCTTCGTACTTTTAACAAACCATTGAGGTGATCAATCTCCATGATTTATTTTCAAGTAGCTGGAACTATAAAATAATTTTCATAAAAATTGGGATGTTACAAAGATCAAGAGAGATTCAAGATGCACTGGTTCTTCTGGTTGTTGTAATGCAGAGAAAGCCACTATTCCAACTGTTGGCTCTATCAGCAGAGTATCTGACACAAATCTTGCCATTTTACATATTGATGATATGACACAGTGCTATGTCATTAGGCCTCCCTGTTTTACCAAACTGCAACAACAATGGGGAGATATTAGTAAACATCTTGATATTGGATTCAATTGGAGTCAAATGGGAATGCATTGGAAAGACAAGGATATTCTGCCTCATCTGAAGCCGTTACTCAAGATGAAGATGATAAAGAGAATTTGAGAAGGATTTATCTATCTGAGAATGATGTTCTCAACACTTGTCTTGCTGAAACAGAAGAATTTTTGAGAAGAGATTTTGCAGAAACTGAGTTTGTCAAATTTGATGCCTATGTTGATGAGTTTTCAAGCACAGGGAAACTGTATTTCTGAATATGGTTTACCCAGAGGAATTGGTGCTTAGATGGGAACAAAACATGGAGTTTGAAAAACAGAAGGTTGGAAGATTAATCAAATGGAGTGTACTAAATGATGATTTCTTTCTACAGAAAAAGGAGAAAAAGGAAAGGAGACGAAGTTTGTCTCAAAGAGTTTTAATGGAGCATCAAAAGCTGACTACCAAAAGATGGCAACAGGCCATTATTGAGCATGCGGAAAGGGTTCCAAAACCTACTCCCCCTGTTGCAGATAATGAACCAGTCATCATGTCAAGAGCACAGTATGAGAATTTAATTGCTACAACTCAAAAGGTGACTCAGTTGTAGAGTACTGTGAACATGCTCATGGAAAGACTTAGCCAAATTCTTCCTCCTCCACCTTAATTTTTGTTTTTGTTTATTTCAAACGTTTTGTATTATTTTTTCAATTTGGTACAATTATCCTTTTTGCACTTAATACTATTATCCTTTGAATGATTTGACCTTTACCTTCAAATTTTTCTTATTATTTATTATGTTTTTGACTATGATGTGTTTTACACTCTTTTTGTCTGATGACAAAAGGGGGAGTAAAAGTAAGGTATGATGAACGCGCTTAAGTATCACATAACATGCATCATTCATCATACATAGCATATTTTTGAGTTGCACTGATAGTCATTGATGTTCATTACTACAATTATATCTGTTATTGGTACAATGATCTCAGCATCTGGTCCTCAATGATTATTTAAATATATACTCTGATACATGTATGTATTGTGCTTTCATGCAAATGCTCTGATACTTAAAAATATTTGATTATATCTGAGTATGTTGAACTCAGGGGAAGACCCTTGAAATTATTTTTGAAACTAAATTGTTCATTAACCTTGAATATTTGTCATCATTAAAAATGGGGAGATTGTTGGAACCTAAACGATTGAGAAGTTTTGACCCTCATTAATTTTGATGATAACAAAGTATTTGCAAGTGAACAATTCAACTTCTAATAAGTCTTGAAGTGTGTAGGTATTAAAATCGTTCATGTTTTATGACTCACTCAAACAAGAATAAGAATTTTCACAAGAAGAAGAATTTTCACAAGAAGATTAATACATTCCTATGTGTCTGCATCCGGTTCAATCAAGCATCTTGTTATATGCAGTCTTAGCGAGTGTCCAAAAGTGTAATTTTATGACACGTGGTTACTCAATTGCTACGAGCATCCCTTTTGATTTCTGAGCGAGCATCTGGTCTTTTAATGAATCACGTGATGGTCATGTTTATTCTCTCTACCCTCAGCTTTTTTGGAACAAAATTCGAATTTGATTTTATGCACTCAATTTATTGTACGAGGTATCAAAGGTGACACCTTTAGAATAAGACAAATTCGTACAAGGCGATTGTATGAAAAGCAGATAGTACCATAATGGAAATATGTACTATTCTGATATTCTCTGAAAAGGAAGAAAATGACGTAATTTCAAATTACCTCACCCAATGATTTAGAGCTAAAATATCTACAACGGTATTATCCTCAAGACTCCTATAAATACCTCAAGGTCTTCATTGAAAAAGGTGGCTAGAAACTACATTCTGAAAGAGCTATTACTCAAGTGAGCAATTAAGTTTCTCGCCAAGTTTCTCAAAACCAAGAACTGAACTTCAGCGTCTTATATTCTTTCTTTTAGAAAGTTATTGTTTTGCGCTTACACTACAAGAAAAATCGGGCGTACCGACGGTCTATTACTGACGGACACAAGCCCGTCGAAAAATTCAGGAATTTCCGACGACCTTACCCATCGGTACGTCTCACCTGTCGTTCGTTGTTACTTACCGACGACCATACCCGTCGGTAACAGTCCCGCCTTTGGATTTGCTCCAATTTTCAAATATCGACGGCCTTGCCCATCGGTAATTACGAGTAAACAACGTTTAGAATTTACCGATGGGTAAGCCCGTCGGTATTTAAAAGTAGTCGTTTGTAACGGCGTGTTTTTGGTACCGACAGTATTTGGCCGTCGGTAAATTAGAATGGCCGTCGGTATGCATCTTTTAGTTGTAGAACCCGACCCTTTCCCTTTCTTCTTCTTCTCTTCTCTTCTCTTTTCCCTTTCTTCTTCTCCGACTGCCTTTCTTCCTCTCCCATTCCACCATCGCGCCACCGCCACCACCTTATTCAACAGTGCCACCACTACGCCTCTCCCCTTCCACCACCGTGCCCTACTACTGCTCTCTTTTTCCGTAGCACCGCCGTGCCACATCCCTCTCTCTGTTTCTCCGACCACCACCACCAGCCACCACCGCCCCTGTCCGTCTTTCTCTCGTCCCTGTCCCTGTCTCTCTCTCTCTTTCTCTCCCCTTGGGTTCTTTATACGTACATCAAAAACAAAGCCAGAGGTACTCTCTCTGTCTCACATCTATGCTTCTATTTTTGTATTGTAATCAATTTATTTTGTTTTTGTTTATTTTTAAAATAATTTTCTATTTTTATTGTTGTTGTAGATATTCTTTTGAAGGATTACCTGAGTGACCAGAAGTTCACCATCACCACTTACTCACCTACTGGAGTTGTGCGTTTTTTCTTCTTAATTTGCTTTAATTTAATTTAATATAATTATAATTTTTTGCGTTTTAGTTTATTCTCTCTGTTCCGTTTGTTGTTGGGAGTTTCTTTGGTATTGGAGTATATGGGTGGCGGGAATGATTGTTATATTGGAAAATGGAAATACTGAAGTGTAGTGAAGGGAATCTGTTTTGTGTTTGTTTCGTGAGGCATTATTGATTCTTATTGTGATAGCAAATTAGCAATGTTGTGGGTTATTACTGTTCAATTGTGTGTGTGTGTGTGTGTGTGTTTGGGGGTTGACTTATTGGTAGATTGTTGCTTAAAATGGAATTTCATTGATTTGTTGGTGGATTGTTGTTTATAGCTTATAAGTTTCTGCTAACAGAAGAAGCTCTGTTTCATGTGTCTCTGAGACCGCCACCTCCACCACTCCTCCACCGCTCGTGCCTCTACCACTAGTCTGCGATCGAGGTATGCAATCTAACAAAATGTCGGTTGACTCATTGGGTGGAAAAGGGTTTGTCTATTGACCCCCACGCCGACATATTTATTTAATTTCCTTCATAGTTCTCTCCACAGAGGGAATTTTGAAGTGATATGTGTTTTTGCTAACAAAGGATGTTTTATATTGAAGTGATGTATAGTTCTCTCCATAGAGGGAATTTTGTCTGATGTATGTTTTATGTTAGGGTGAAGGTAACATGTAGACTATTCATTTGAAAATACAAAATCCAATCATATTCCCCAAAAATTTTATCAAAGTTTCAGAATACTACTTCAAAGGCACTTCAATTAAATTAAGATATAATTCTGCAAATATGTATCTACCCAGTGTGATTCATCTCACAGTAAGCATAACTAAAATAGGATTTACATCAACACAATCACATTTTTGTTTAAACTTTTTTTAAAGTAATAGGTGTACACCCTTCTTTACTATGTCAATATAAAATTTTTATTGAAAAACCCTTTTACTAATTTAAGAGAAAAGTCTTTATTACTTTAATATATAAAACATAAAGACCTCAAATATTTAAGCTTCAAAAAGCATGCACGCTCACACATAAGAAAGGGTTGCGTTGACAACATGATTTTGGTATATTGAAATTTAAGAATGATAAAATATGACTCATTAGTCACAATCTTCCACATCAATCGTGTATACTCCATATTTAGTAATCAACACATAAATTCAATTTCTGTCAGTTTATGTTCATCAATCAGTCAAAAAAATTTTAATTGGCATTAAGCATTACTAACAATAGGAAAAAAAAAACAAAAAACTTCTATGTTATACTATTTGCAAATTTGAAAAGTGAAATTGAAGTATGTACTTAGGAAAAATTTTCGTGAAAAGAACTTGAACAATAGTGTTATGTAAGGTTGTGCTAAAAACAAGTTTTTTGAAAGATGCATGTGCTGTCATAAGTAGAATTTGATGGAAAACAAAAGTTGCTAGGTGTCAATGTAATGGAAGCCATGGAGTTAAGTGTCCATCGGATAACCTTTAAAGTATCTTTCATGAAATTCTTTGTGAGTTTGACCACTGTATAAAAGGAATAATAAAGATGTAACTTGGTTTGGAAATAAATCTGCTTACAATTTCAAACCCAAGTAACCGCTATGGTGCCTTGAAACCTTAGTATAAAGTTTGGACCAAATCTAAAAATTGGAAATCCTCATAATTTATACACATCATGATCAAAATATGCAAACACCACACCAGGGCACAATGTTATTTGGCCTTACCAAGTGCTTCCTTGGCTGCAATTTGCTTTGCACATCTCTTTGTACTTTTTCCCTTGCCACTTTTATTTGTCTAATTCTATCCTTTAAGAGGATGTCAACTTCCAACCTGTTTCTTTTTAAATGACCAAGTTGATTTTCTACTTCTATCATCATTCAAATAGTTTAACTCATCTAACTTGAGAAATTTAAAAGTCTCCAAGTAGAGCATTATTTAGGCCATGAATACGACACAAGCTACCCCATTGCGGACTTCTAGTTTTTTTGTTGATAGTAAAAAGTGCATTATTATTATGGACATGCGGGGTATCGATCCCCGTACCTCTCGCATGCTAAGCGAGCGCCCTACAATCTGAGCTACATCCCCGAGTTGTAGAATTTTGATTTTTAGTGAATCATTTGTTTTGCATCCTTCTTTACATGTGAATCATGCATAGAAAATTAACCTAACTATTATACGAAAATTGTTATGTTAATTATTGATGAAATGGATGTTTGATTATTGTTATTAGTATTGGAGAAAAGCCTTAGCTTCTCGTTTGAGGTTCAATATATTATTGAGTGCATGTACTCTTTTAGGGTACCATGTGTTCATTGTATATTAAACCTTGAATTGTCCAAGCCGGACAGTTTGGGAAAAAAAAATTCTTTACTCGTATTATAGTTGTTGCTTAATTCTCGTATCTTTATATTTGATGAAATTTCGGTTCGATTTATTTCTTATTATTCTCTGGGTGCATACTTGATCGCGGTATTCATAACTACGATCATTTAGTGTACTTAGAGACTAATAGGAAATTCTGCCAAAATTTTGTCAAGTATAAGATATGAGAATTAAGGAAGGACTATTATACGAGTTCTGAAAAAGTTTTTCCTTGAATGGGGTAGGGTCATACCATTTAAAGAAAGAGAGCGGTTGTAAGAAAGTCGTGCTACTGAAATTGTCATTTTTTTTAACATGCAGAAGATGGAATTTTTTCCTTCGAGTCGTAGTTAGATGTACGATAGGTTGTATCCGGGGAGAGGGGGTTTGAAACAGTCTTTTTGCGATGGGGTTGATCACTTTGTCCAAGCCGCAATGGCACATGAAGATTTCATAATTAATGGAGGGATTAGATGTTTGTGCCTTAATTGCGATTGCAGAAGGATTAAGAGCCCAGGTGAGGTCATATATCACCTATAGAGAATTGGATTTAGGCCTAATTACTGGATTTGGACTAGACATGGTGAAGAGTTTCCTTGGGTTGATTTAGGGGTTGGCGATAATTGTACAGGTGCTTCAAGTAGTTGCGTAGATACGGGATATGGTGAGCAAACTGAATTGATGCAAGATATAGTTTGTGATGGCTTGGGGGTTAACATATCATTCGAGGAGCAACAATATGATGACACAAATGAACTTCCAAATGAGACAACACAAAAATTTTATAATCTCTTATTAGAAACAAATAAGCCATTGTTTGAAGGGTCTGCAGACTATAATTTATTAATGTGCGTGAGGCTTTTAGCTCTTAAGTCCAACTGTGGTGCTACGGATATGTACTTGGATCTTGTAACAAAGATGATGTTGGACTTGTCACCTATTAGAGATGGTTTGCCAAAAAGCTATTACGAGGTTAAAAGCTTAGTGTCCAAGTTGGGATTGGAATCTAAAAGGATTGATTGTTGTGGGAGAGGGTGTATGTTATATTACGACAATGAATGCGGTAAAAACGATGGCACGCTGGTTGAGTGCAAATTTTCTGGTGAGCCAAGGTATATTTTACACACTGATAATGGGAAGGGTAGACAAAAATCAGTTCCAGTGAAGGCAATGTTTTACTTGCCAATTATTCCAAGGCTACAGAGAATGTTTGCATCAACACAGACTGCAGACAAAATGACGTGGCACATGAGAATAGAAGCACTTCAGGTATGTTGCATCACCCATGTGATGGTGAAGCTTGGAAGCACTTTGATCGTGTGCATCCCGAATTTGCAGTAGATCCACGTAATGTATGACTTGGCTTATGCTCTGGCGGTTTTACCCTGTATATTCAATCGACGACGAAACCTTATTCTTGCTGGCCAGTTATTGTTACCCCATACAATCTTCCTCCCGAAATGTGCATGTCTAAGACTTATATGTTCTTGACTTGTATTATACCGGGTCCAGATAATCCAACAGATGGTATTGACATCTACTTATAGCCTCTCATTGACGATCTCAAAAGGTTGTGGAATGACGTTTTAACTTATGATATTGCACGAAAGAATAACTTTACAATGAGGGCAGCTATTATGTGGACCATTAATGACTTCCCTACATATGGCATGTTGTCTGGTTGGGGTACTCATGGTAAAATGGCATGTCCCCTATGCATGGAGCATACAAAGACCTTTACCTTGAAATTCGGGAGGAAGAATTCTTTGTTTGACTCACATCGCAGGTTTTTACCAGGTGATCATCCATTTTGACGGAATAAGAACGCCTTCGAAAAGGGGGAAGTTGAATTAGATGGCCCGCTCCCAAGGTTGACATCCGAACAGATTTGGAGCAGAGTTATGGATCTGCCAAAAATCGCAGATTATGGTGAATTGGATCGATTTGAAGGATATGGACAATGACATAATTGGACTAAAAGAAGTATTTTTTGGGATCTGCCATATTGAAAAGATAATTTATTGAGACACAACCTTTATGTTATGCACATTGAGAAGAACTTTTTTGACAACATTTTTCTCACAGTGTTGAACGTTAGAGGAAGAACGAAAGACAACGATAAGTCCAGACTAGACTTACCACTTTACTGTAGGAGAAAGGACTTGCATTTGACGACTCGGTCGGATGGGAAAACCCTGAAACCCAAAGCCTATTACTCTTTAACTACTGAGGAAGCAAGGTCAGTCTGTCGGTGGATAAAAGAACTTCGGATTCCAGACGATTATTCTTCTAATTTGGCAAGATGTGCTGATGTGAACAAAGGAACCATGATTGAGATGAAAAAGCATGATTGTCATGTATTCATGGAGTGTTTACTTCCTATTGCATTTGGTTCCTTGCCGTCAAATGTTTTAAATCCACTTACTGAACTCAGCTAATTTTTTAAAGATTTGTGTTCTGCGACATTGAGAGAGGATGATCTTATAAAGATGGAGCAGAACATACCAGTCATTCTCTGTAAGTTAGAGAGAATATTTCCCCCCGGTTTCTTTGACTCTATGGAGTATCTCCTAGTGCATCTTGCACATGAAGCTAGGCTTGGTAGACTGGTTCAATACAGATGGATGTATCCATTTGAAAGGTAATATAATAAAATATTCTGCCTATACAAATATTCATTTGAAGGGTTAAATGTATCAATTTTTATCATCAACCTTGTTATTTTGTAGATTATGGATGACTCAAAACGATCGGTGAAAAATAAGGCCAGGGTTGAAGGATCTATTTGTGCAACTTACTTACACCGTGAGACAATCCATTTTTGTTCCCATTATTTTACGAACTTCATGTTGACACCAACAAATAATAGGAATGAAATAGAAATTGAAAGTGAAAGACATCTGCTAGCCTTATCAGTATTCTGCCTTCCCGGTAGTCATGCCGGAAAGGAGCTGACCCACTGGTTAACGGGAGAAGAGTGGAAGTCAGCCCACGTTCACGTGTTGATCAACTGTGCTGAAGTATCACCATATCTTACGTATTATTATTATTATTATTATTGTTAGTTATTATTTATTTAAGGTTTTTTATTAAATAATTACAGTCGAGGAGGTTGGGTAGAAAGGTACAATTACACGAGCTCCATCGTGCAACTCATATTAGGTGGAGTACCAGCGATTTTGTGGATGAGCGGTCGAGGCGGACCTAGGTAATTATAAAATATAATAAATAATTTTTTAATAAAGTTTATATTGTTTTATTACAAAAAAAAATTGACTTATTTGTTTATGATTGACAGGAGGAGTTTGAGGCAATGATGTCTCAGATTTCTCAGACATCATCATGTTCCCCGTCTCAGAGCCCTGAGGATCCATCTGTACTGCTTAGGGTTTGGGCAGATGTTGTTGGCGACAAGAAGAAGGGTCACCTATACAGTGCTAGAGACCTTGCCAGCAACTACAGGAAAGGGACCAGCCGCCTCCGCATCGGAGAGTCATCGAGTAGTGGTGGTGCCGGTCGTCGCTCTGCCGCGGATGAGCAGGAGATAGCCTAGTTGAAGCGGGTCGTGCCCAAGCAGCAGGAGGAGACCCGTCGGACAAACGCCATTTTGGCTCAGGTGCTGCAGTGACAGGACCAGATGTACCAGTTGCTACCTCGCAAGCCGCCTCCGCCTCCGCCTCTGTCTCCTAGTAATGATAATCATGTCGATGATGCAGATGATGTAGAGCATCTCGGTCATGATCAGGACTACCAGGACTATTAGTAATGTTTGTACTGATATTTTTTCATATTTTCAGATATTTTTTTAGTTACTGATGTTTGTTCGGATTTTTTATTTATTTATTACGTTTTTTTTTTGGTTTACGTTATCACATTTTTTAATATGGGAATAGATTAATAATTAAAAATAATCAATTTAAAATTACTAGTAATAGTTAATTAAATTAATTTAAGAAATGAATTAATTTAAAAATTAAATAAATAAATAAACATTTTTTAATATGGAAATAAATTATTTTTAACAATTAAATAAATAAATAATTAATTAATTAAATTAATTTAAAAATTAATCAATTAATTTAATTATTTATAATAAAATTTGACTTTACCGACGGGTAAAGCCGTTGGAAATGAATAGCGGCATTACCGACAGGCAAGGCCGTCAAAACGCTACCGAAGGGTTGACCCGTCGAAAATTACCATCGGATACTGACCGACGACCTAAAAAAGCCCATCGGTAAACATTTACGATGCCCGTTTTACTGATGGGCTTCTGGCCGTCGGTAATCCGTCGGAAAGTTCACGTTACCGACGGCTTTTTGGCATTACCGACGGCTTATGGCCGTCGGTATGCGCGTGTTTTCTTGTAGTGTTAAGTTTTTATCCTCTATGTGAGAGTTATTTGAGTGCATTCCAAACATCTTTGTGAAAGTTGTATTGCCTAGTTACAGGCTTAATTCCTCAAAGGCACGAACGTACTGAGTCGTTTTGAGAAGTTAAGAGTATTGTCAAGTTTGTGACACTAGAATACTCTTAAGGAATTTGTAATCTGTTGATTATAGTGAAAATCCTTCAGGATCGAATGGACTAGACTTAGCTACCAGTTTGGTGGTGAACTAGTATAAATCTCTGTGTCTCTTGCTTTACTGCTTTACATACACTTTTGTCTTGCAAAGAAAAACAAGTTTTTATAAACACATTTCCAGCGTCCAGTTATATTTCTGCATCTGATAACAAACAGTTTTCAAAACAAAGCGTTTTTATCTTAAAGTTTGCAAAAAATTTTCAACACAATTCAACCCCCTTCTTGTGTTCACGTTCAAATCATGTTGTTCTTATCTCCCTGAGGATGGCACAGTTCATGCATCTGTTGATATGGTCGAGTCTGAGGATTCCCGCCTGAGGGAATTTTGAGTTGGGCACTACCTTTTGCCTTTCTCAGTAGTTAGGGATCGTAGGGCGGGAGCTCTCGATATCCGGTTACGTACCTAAGGCCAGGTGTCTTGTTTTATTTTCGTTTGATGTTAACTCTTTTTGATGAGGCACATGTTAGCCTCTAGTTGACATTTTAGGATGACTGTATGTTTGCTACGCTTCTGTGATGTGACTGCTATTCTGATGTAGGTGAGCCTTGGAGGGGCCACCAAACTCTATACTTATGCATATAGTATATATTATGTGTGCTTATTTCCGTTGTGTGCTTCAGTTTAAATTTCTACGTATTTTCTGATGTATTTATTATCGATAAGCCAAGCGATTAAGGTTAATTATTTAAAGGTTACTATGATGGGACGACGTGTGTCTCAAAATAAAGGCCAGATCTGTGAGCCACCATGTCGGAATCTTTCACATGGTATGTTGACGTGTTTCGTCTCTGTGTTGATTTCCCCAATTTTTCTCGAAACCCTAACGTTTTTCATGTTTCGTCTCTGTCTTGTTCGTGAAATTGCTACAG
This sequence comes from Calophaca sinica, assembly GCA_037113605.1. NCBI lineage: Eukaryota > Viridiplantae > Streptophyta > Magnoliopsida > Fabales > Fabaceae > Calophaca > Calophaca sinica. The sequence goes on along the minus strand of CM073734.1, from coordinate 48,571,951 downwards.
ATTTCAAGGTATGCGTCACTGGCCACGCTCTCTACGACTTGGTACGGATACGACTGGCCACGCGTTGGCTACATTGCGCGACAAATGGGAGGACGACCGAATCTGGAGGGGCTCAAGTTCAAGTTCAAGTTCAAGTTCAAAGCTTTCACATGAGTTCAACTTTTATAATTTTTTTTAGCTTCCCCTGTGATAGATCCGTTTGGTGGTCGCCATATCTATTTCAGTGGTGACCGCAGATCTGTTTGGTGGCTTGCTACGAGTTTGTCATTCTTCTAATTTTAGTTTTGTAAGCCATTTTTGTTTTATGGTGGTCTTGACCAGATCAATTTGTTTGGTTTTTTTGTTTAGTTTTGTAAGCTGGATCTATGTTCTTCTCATCTTCTGGATCTATGTTCTTTAAGTCACTTCAATTTTTGGAATTTTTGATGGATTTGATTATGTATATTTGTGTTCAGGTCCCTACTGCTGGAATTTCCTCTTTGTTTAGATGCTTTAGTTTCTTGTTTAGTTTCTTACATCGTGTAATGCTGGAAAAAAAAAGAGGGAATAAATAGCGCTTCCACAAGGAAGCACTATTTATTCCCTATTTTCAATAGCGCTGCTTTTTTGTAACACATTCAGCAGTAGCTGAATAAGCAGCACTTTTAAGCGCTATTTAAGGCTAAAAATAAGCGTTATTTATTTTCAAATTTGTTATAGTGTCAAGTTATGTACTTGATGTCTTATATGGTATTGAACTTACTATTCTGAAGACTTTATCTTGTTCAAATAAAGAAGCATAATAAATAAAATGCCTTGTATTGTTAATAATAAAAGATATAAATGCAAGTCTAGATAAAACACATTAGCCTTTGGGGCTTATACCAACACTTAGCATTATAGTGGTCGCTAAGTCAAAATGGGTGATGGGTTTTGCTCTCCTAATGCACAATTATCAAGACCGAGTAATGTTTGACACCTTGAAGACGAGAGTGAGGATTCTCTGCAGTACATATGGGGATTTTCACTGGAGGGGGAGCAAAGAAAATCCGCCCCCCCCTTAAACCTACCTCTTCTCCCTTAAAGTCTCCCTCTCTCTACTACTCAATCTATAGCTGAGATTCCATTAGACTCTCGTGTCACAAGAGAGAATCTGTTTCCCCTTGAAGAGAAATGGAGAGTGTTTCCATAAATGTGGATAAGAATTATTGAACCACATAATCTTTTTATTGTGTTTCCATTTTGGATATTGGGCGTGTATAATTTTTCCATTAATATTGATGTATAAGTATACAAAGACAAATATTTTATTATTTATATATTATATACATGTATACAGTATTATGTGTATAAAAGAAAAGATAAATACTAATCGGTGTCTTAAGTACAACAGTTAAAGTAAAATAAAATAAACTAAAAAGTGTACTATTTAATAATGTATTAAATATCATACTTTTTATTAAAAACAATTTATTTCTTTTCCCTGATGTAACCAAAAATAAATAAATTTATTTCTCGATTTCTTAACTAGCTCCTTGGTTTGATCGTTAATGAGATAAAAGTAAAAATAATTATCTAATGCTTATAAAAAATAATTATCCAATATGCATGAATGGCATTTTTGAAGAGTGCAATATATCCGGAAAATATAAAACTAAAACCCAATGGAGAAGTTGACCTCATACTATTTATGGAGAGTCACAACACGTGGTTATGCAGTTTTTATAAGCACGAAACATGAAGACGTTTGGATCTAGTGAGTTTTATATTAGCAAAGTACTTACTGAGAATATTAAAATATATAATTGTAACATGTAAGATTTAAAACCCATATTTAATTTGCCTCAAAAAAAAAACCCATATTTAATTTTTTTTTGATATTATTTTAAATTTTTAATTAAATATACCCAATAGACTTGGAAAAATATTTTTTGTTTCATGTCTGGTAAAATTAAACATGCCTAGCAGCACAAAAGTTAGAGGAGGATTAGCTATCTCTGTGTCTAATCTATGGTAGCTCTTAGACGTTTTAGGTAGTTTTGTTTGGTAATGGTGGCTGAGGACAAACTACGCATGTACGTACCTTCTTGTGTAACAGTGGGGCTGTACAAAGCAACAGGCGTACATAAATGACAAACAGTGATAGCTCCATAAATGTCATCTTCATTGGATTTCTACCTACAGGTATGAAAGAGATTAGAGACTGTGGGAGTGATTTTTATTTACCAAAGCTTTTCAAATAAAAAGATTACATACCTGATATTTTTTTCTTCTTCACACCAGGTATCTTCTAAGTACATAAACGTGGAGACTAATTAAGTTGTGTGAGATGTAAATAGATGACAAACTCTTTCCAAGATTTTTAATGCACTCCCTTGGTCGGATTCGAACCCAAGATCTTAATTAAGACGTAGAAGAGATTTGTGTCATTAATTTTATCCAAACCCTCTTAGGTCGTGAGAATATACATAGACACCTAAATTTTAAATTAAACCCCATAGAGTAAACTCCCTTTTCAAAATTTATAAATTTTACTTACAATTTTTATAATATCTACCACACTTTTTACATGAGATTGAAAAAAAGTCATGACATCCGTTCTGTTTTTTTGTTTTTTTTTTCCTTCGATTACTAAACCATCTCTTCTTTTTCTTTTTCACTAGTACAAATTGACTTTCGGAACAGGGTTTTTAAATCGGTTGTTTTAAACAACAGATTTAAAATGAAATACGGTGGCATTTTTGAAATTAAGTTGAAATTTTAACATTGTGCGTCACATTTAAAATCGGTTGTTTAAAACAACCGATTTAAAATCGTTTACGAAAAAACAATTTAAATCGGTTATCTTAAAGAACAGATGTGAAATCTCAAATTGAAAAAATCAATGGTCTTTTAAATCGGTTATTTAAGATGACCGATTTAAAAAGACCCTTTAAACTTTTATTTTGTTTTCCATCTCAAGGCCAGGTACACCGCGACTGCTTCGTTTTCCCTCTCAAGACACGTACGCCGCGACTGCTTCGTTTTCCCTCTCAAGGCCACGTACGCCACCGTCGCTCGTTCGTTGTTCGTCGTTTGTTCTGGTTCGAGGTCACCGCCGTCGCGGCCGTTCATCTTGGTTTCTTCTTCCGTTCGCCGTCGCGTTCGTCTTGGTTTCTTCTTCCATTCGTCGTCGCGTTCTTCCTCAACAGCTTCAGACATTGTTCGCCGTCGCGGTGGCGTTCGTCCTCCCTGGTTTCAGACTTGGTTCGCCGTTCGTCCTCCCGGGTTTCTTCTTCCATCGCGTTCTTCCTTCCGTTCGTCCTTCAGGTTTCCTGTTTTTTTATTTTTATTTTCCCTCAGCGCACACACAGACACATGCATTTGCCAGTATTTTGATTCACCCACCAACTATGTTTCAGTGTTGGGTTGGTCACGAGCTGCGTTGGGTTGTTTCAAGCTTCAAGCTAACTTCTACTTCAACAAGTCAGAGAAAACAAAAAACAAAAAAACACTGTCTTGGTCCTAGCTCAGGTGAGGTTCTTCTTCTATGCTCCTTATGTAAATGCTATTGTTATAAAGAATGATGATAAAACACTGTCTTCTATTGCTCTGGCCTTGTGAATTGTACATGTACTTTTCAACAGTAATTGAGAGTTGAGTTTTCCTTTTTGAGACTATTGGAATTAGAATTTTTGGTTCAGAATGGCAAATAACTACTAATGGTTCCATAATCCACTTCATTGGTTTGCTTTCTTTGCTAGTAAAGTTCCATGCATGATCCAAACTCCAAAAGTCTTCATTTTTTATTCCTGTTTTAATGAATATAAAAATCTGTTTCGTCATTCATGCTTATTAGATTATTTATTGGTCTGGTCTATGCAGAATATTTTATTCTGCTTAGGGAGTCAAAGTATACTTAAAAGGGTATTTTATTTTCTAATCAAATCTAAATGGAGTTTGATTCTCATATGTCTAATTCTAATTCTATTATTTTGATTCTCATATCATGGATAGTTTGTTTTAAAGTGTTTCTGATAAATGGAGTTTATTTGTAATTGCTTTCATAGGATTCATGTTTTTAGTATTTTGATTAACTTGTATTCTCATAACAAGGTTGTTTTAAGTAGTTTTCTTTTTTTTATTAACTGAGTTTCTTTGTAATTGTTTTAATAGTTTTTTTTGGGTATGGTCTCCTCAATGTAAAATTTTAGACATTGATTGTGTTTTGTAAAATTGCTACTGATAGCTACTAAGCTTGTGAACTTCTCATGAGTTTTCATACATTTCAATAAGTAGTATGGAAAGTAGTCTGGGAAGTTTCCATGAATCAATTCAAAACATGTTGCTTTTCTCATTTCATGATTTTGTTCTTTTTCTTCAAAGTCTCTTCCTTTCTTAGTTTACAACAAATAATACTGACTTCTGTTTACTTTTAAGAGTACAAATGATAACAAAGATAATAAAGAGAGAGAGAGAGAGAGAGAGAGAGAGGTTAAGAAAGATAGGCATAATGCCTGTGAGGTTCAGAATTATTTTGAAAATATTGTTATGCTACTGTTGTTTTTTGTTATTGTACATAGTATACTATATACATTGATTGGGTCCTAATTTGTTTTCTAAATGCCATAACAGCAGGTGATTGCATGTTTTCTTGCTCCTATGGGTGTGTGGAGCAAGACTGTTTATTTTTTATTCTTGGCACCCATTCTTGGCACCCATTGAAATTTAGTTAGAAATAGTTGTGAATTTCAACTAGGTAGACGATAACATGTTATGGCTAACGTTCCCTGAAGTCTGTATTTTTTTTTAAAACGTAGTTATAGATCGTAGTTGGATGCAACAAAATCGATTGAGTGAAGAGTATGAGAAGGGAGTAGAAGAGTTTCTGAATTTTGCTCAAACGAATCTTCCTAAAAGTGGCAGAACATTTTCTTGTCCGTGTGTTATTTGTGTGAACCAGACACCACAAATAGTCGACAAAATACGGGAACATCTAATTGTCTATGGGATTTGCAGCAGTTATACAACATGGACATGGCATGGTGACGAGAAGGAAATGTCAAGTGTGTCTGAAGGAAAGAAAGTTGACGTAGAAATGGACGATCGGTTAGAAGACATGATCCGTGATATTGGACATGAGTCTTTTAAACGAGCACATGTTTATGAATCCTTGACAAAAGACAATGAAGAGGCTTTGTATAAGGGGTGTACAAAATTCACACGGTTGTCTGCCGTGTTGAGATTGTTTAATCTGAAGGCAATAAATGGGTGGACTGACAAGAGCTTCACCGACTTGCTTGAGTTGTTGAAAGATATGCTTCCAGAGGGCAACACATTGCCGAACCGTGCGTATGATGCGAAGAAAATCTTGTGTCCGATGGGTGTGGAGTATAAGAAAATACACGCATGCCCCAAAGACTGCATATTGTACCGAAAAGAGTTTGAAAATGTTCACAAGTGCCCCACATGTGGGCTATCACGCTACAAGGTGAAGGATGGTGTTGACAGTTGCGACGATGAGAGCACTAAGGGTGTGCCTGCAAAAGTTTTATGGTATCTTCCAATAATTCCAAGATTGAAGCGATTGTTTGCCAATGAAAAAGACGCAAAGAGTATTAGATGGCATGTGGATGAGAGGAAGTGTGACGGACAACTTCGCCATCCTGCCGATTCTTTGCAATGGAAGAAAATTGACACTCTGTTTCCAGATTTCGGCAATGAGCCAAGAAACATTAGGCTTGGGCTTGCTTCTGATGGAACGAATCCGTATGGTAACTTAAGTAGCAACCATAGTTCATGGCCTGTTGTCTTGGTAGTCTACAACCTTTCTCCTTGGTTGTGCATGAAACGCAAATACATGATGTTATCCATGATGATTTCGGGCCCGCAATAACCTGGAAATGACATAGATGTTTTCCTAAGTCCCCTGATTGAAGACTTGAGGAAATTGTGGGATGAGGGCGTTGATGTGTTCAATGCATATTCCAATGAAAATTTCAAGTTGCGTGCCATGTTATTTTGCACCATCAATGACTTTCCAGCATATGGGAACTTGTCCGGATATAGTGTTAAGGGGCATAATGCGTGCCCTGTATGTGAAAAGGGCACCTGCTACAATCAATTGAAACATGGAAGGAAAACTGTTTACCTTGGGCATCGTAGATTTCTTCGACGTGATCACCCGTATTGTAGGTTGAAAAAGGCTTTCAATGGATGTCAGGAAAATGGTGTAGCTCCGAATGCCTTAACAGGGGAAGAAGTGTATCAACGAGTAAAGGACATCAAAGTCATATTTGGCAAGAAACAGAAACAAAAGCAGTCCACTGAGAAAAATATATGGAAGAAGAGGTCTGTGTTCTTCGATCTTCCATACTGGTCCAGTCTTGATGTAAGACATTGTATTGATGTCATGCATGTGGAGAAAAACGTGTATGATAGTGTAATTGGTACTCTTCTCAACATTCAGGGCAAGACAAAGGATAGTGTGAATGCTCATCTAGATATGGTTGCAATGGGTATAAGACAGAAATTAGCTCCACAGCCAAGAGGTAATGCCACATATCCCTTTGACATGCCATACTTTGTCAAAACAAGAGAGAAGAAGCTTTTGCGAGTGTCTTCGTGGAATTAAAGTGCCACAGGGTTACTCTTCCAATGTTAAAAACCTAATCTCACTGAAGGACCTTAAAGTAGTGGGCTTAAAGTCTCATGACTGCCATGTATTGATGCAACAATTACTTGTAGTGGCTATCCGTGGCATCTTGCCTAAAGAAGTCCGACATGCCATAACTAGATTGTGCTTATTCTTCAATGCTATATGTGCCAAAGTCATTGACCCTACGAAGTTGGACGACTTGGAAAACGAGGCTGCTATTATATTGTGTCAGTTGGAGATGTACTTTCCTCCATCATTCTTTGACATCATGGTCCATTTAATTGTTCATATAGTGCGGGAGATTAGATTGTGGCCCCGTTTATTTAAGATGGATGTACCCAGTGGAGCGATATATGAAGATCTTGAAAGGGTATGTTAAGAATCAATACCGCCCCGAAGCATCCATTGTTGAAAGGTACATCACAGAAGAAGCCATTGAGTTTTGTATAGATTACTTGTCAGAAGTGGAACCTGTAGGGATTCCTAAGACTCGTCATTTTGGAAGATATGAAGGTAAGGGTACACGAGGGTTAACCGTTAAGAGCATGAGTCGTGTGGAGGTGCTTCAAGCACATCTGTATATATTGAATAACAATGCCAAGGTTATACCTTACTTAGAAGCTCACAAAAGAATTGTCAAGGCCAGTAACCCTCGAATGAACGAAAAAGGTGTGTTGAGAGAGCATAACAAGACATTCCTATCTTGGTTCAAAGCATAGGTTATGAAGGAATATGATACTGCTTCTGATACATTACGTAGACTAGCACATGAACCTAGTTTTAATGTATTGTGCTGGAGTGGGTACGATATAAACAATATTTCCTTTTACACAAAGTTACAGGATGACAAGAGTACCGTTCAAAACAGTGGGGTTATGGTAATGGCCTCTTCGATGCATTTCTCTAGTTCAAGGGATAAAAACCCTATTCTTGCATCCATAGCTTACTTTGGGGTAATTGAAGAGATTTGGGAGCTGGATTACTGCAAATTTAAGGTGCCTGTTTTTAAATGTAAGTGGGTTAACAGTAACAGTGGAGTAACAACCGATGAAATGGGTTTTACATTGGTGGACTTTGACAAAGTAGGTTACAAGGACGAGCCTTTCATCATGGCAGAACAGGCAAAACAAGTTTTTATGTCATTGATCCTTCTAGAAAAAATTGGTCAGTGGTCCTACAAGGGAAAAACATTCATGATAATAATGAAAATGAAGATTCAACCCTTAATATTTACGAGACTCCTTCATTCACAACACAAATTCCTACTTTCATAGAAGAACGAGATGTGGGCGATATGCGTGCCATTCGTAGTGATCATAATGAAGGATATGGGAGAACATCTGTATTTCACCCATGGAATAAATTTAAAGGTTAATACCTAGTTGTTATTGACATTGATTGTGCTTATTTTGTTTTATATTTAAATTTACATACATTATTGTGTTTATTAATGATTTTATTCTCGCTTTGTCCTATATTATTGTTTTTGACATTTATCTTACGTCCTCTAGCAGATATCATGGCTGATCCTGTAGATAGTACGACATCTACAAAAAGAAGACTAGATCGACCACTTCTTGTCAGGAGTTGACTTCTAGACGTCCGACTGGATATAGGTATCCAATTGAGTTTGATGGGGAGACAGGCCAACCTAAAGGGAACTATGCAACTAAGTTCAAGACATTTGTGGCTATGTTGGCTAGAAACAAGGTTAGCATATTGGTAAATGAATGGGAGAACGTGGATGACGGCACAAAAGAGTGCATTTGGCAGGATGTGACGGTAATACCTCTTTTTACAAACTCCTTTAATTTCTTATGCTATTTAACTAAATCTGTTTATTACTAATATCATTTTATTGTCTATTTAAGGAAACATTTGATGTTGATCCTAATGATAAGGGGCTTAAGAAGAGATGGCTATCTTATGTCGCTAATCGTTGGAGGTCACACAGACTATGCTCACCAGGACTTATGTTTTTGGCCCTGGTGACAAGGACGGATGTAAGACCCCATGTTATAAGTATAAATCCATTTCGGAAGAAACATGGGAGTTGTTTGTGAAGAGTCGACATGACCACGAGTTTTTGGTTAGTACTTTTTCTTAATTTTTCATATTAATTGATTTTTCGTTTAGCTAATTTACATGTACATTATTTCTAACAGGAGAAAAGAGCAAAGGGAAGACAAAACCAGGCCAAGAACAAGTATTACCACGTAACTTCTCGTGGTGGTTATGCATATTTGAAGGCCACCTGGAAGGAGAATAGGTTGAAGGAAATGCAAAAAGAGGCTGGCAATATGCTGTTGGCGGGGGATGATGTTGATTCTCCACCACGTCACGAGCAATGGAAGTTGGCTCGAATAAAGTCAACCGGAGGGTTTATAAATGAGGAGACAGCCACAGTTGCCTCAAAAATTGTAAGTAAAACTTTCAATATATCATTTTTAGTGTAATGCCTTACATAACATTGACTTACCCCATATATGTTGTCAGGATGACCTTATGGATCAGGCCACTCAAGGAACTTTTGTTCCTGATACACGTATGGATATCCTGACTACTGCCATTGGGACACCTGATCACAGTGGCCGTCCTCGCGTTGCCCCTTTTGGTGTCGGCCTGAAGACATATTATGGAAGTGTTGCACCTCGTGGCAAAGCAAAAGCCTATGCAGAGATGGAGTCCTTCAAGACAATGCTGATGCAGCAGTTTGAGGAGACCTTCAATCAGAGGGTAGATAAGGCGGTAGCCGAGGTATGTATAATATGTTACAATATAAAATAAGCAGTTAATTTAACAAGATTTAGGAAGAAATTAATTTATAAAATTTCATTTACAGAGACTTGTATCTCAGGGTTGCGTAAGTCAACCCGCAGCCATCAACATGCAAGAGTTACAGAAGACAATTAGTCAGAGGATAGAAAAAGCGATGTTGAGGTATGTATAAAATGCTACAATATAAATTATGTAGTTTAAGTAAACTTTCAACATGGTCTGTAAACTTTCAACATGGTCTTCATTTATAAAATTTCATTTTGCAGAGACTTGCAAATATGGCTTGTGCAAGTCAACCCTCATCTGGCCAGCCCAACTCTATGAAGACTCCTATGCGCGAAAGCGCTAAGGACAGTTGCTCACCGTCCCAACCGTGGATGCCAACCCCCACTAATTGGTTGAGAGAGTTATCTGCCATGTTATATGACTTTGGGGGCAAGTCACAGGGGCTACTGATGGATTATGACCCCGTGTCTGTCGAACATTATTGGATTGGTGAGAAAGAGATAACCGACATTACTATGGGTGGACGTTGGCTTGAATTATGCCACTTGGCATTATGGGGCTCGTAAGTATATGTCAATCTAAGTTTATATTGTAAGCATGCTTAAATCATTTGTAATATTAATTAACATGTTTTTCAATATATTAGGTATTGTTGGCGCCTATGTAAGGATAGAGGCTATGATGATAGGTACGGAATTTTTTCGCCTTACCAGATTGGTTCTTTATGTCCCAAGTCTGCTCCCAAAAAATTAGAGGAAATTCAAGCATACATCCAGAACAAGATGTGGGAAGAGAAGAGGCAATGTTATTTAGCACCATACTGCTATAGGTAAGTTCATTTACGTGTGTTTATATTGTTTTCTTTTGTTTGTCTGTTTCTTCATACCATTATTGTTGTCGAATATTGTAGTGACCATTGGCAGTTGGCCATCATTTGTCCTGAAGACCACGTTGTCGTCTGGTTGTGCTCCCTGGGTTATCGGCCTAATCAAACCATTGTAGAAAGCATTAATAAGTAAGATTCAATTTAATTCTTAACATACATTATGATATAATTTTAGAACCTTGACTTATCATGAATATTCTTTTATCAGTGCAATCGATGGCTATAACAAGCTTAAAGGAGTTAGGAGAAGTAATCCGCCTGAATGGTTGTCGCCCAAAGTAAGTGGTTTAAATTAAAAATATTCATTTACAAATATTAGGATATTTAATATTAACCGAGTGCATATCTTTTATATTTATTTGGAGGTGGCTCGTCAAACCGACGGGTGGGCATGTGGGATATATGTCATGAGGAATATGATGACCATTATCTCGGCGGGGATAATCGGAAATTGGATGGAGGTAATATTTAAAAACTCAATAAGCTTAATTGATTTTGTACTTAATTAAGCATTATTTTGGTTATATTAACTAGTGTTTATATTATTTTTTACAGGTATTCAATGACACATCACCAATGTCAAATGATGAGCTTTTGAGCATAAGACAACTCTGGGCAGAATTTTTTTGCAAATTCCATACCGAGTTGAAATACGAGCCAAAGAGGAAAAAGAATAGAAAAAATGGTGGAAAAAACAAATTGGAATATTAGTTTGTATTTGACTTGGTTTTGACTTGTGTTTTAACAAATTGGAAGTCAGAGTTGTATTTGATTTAGTTTCAGTTTAAGTTTTAGATTTAGTTAAGTTTTTATTTGACTATTAGTTTTAGTTTGTATTTTGATTTGGTTTAGTTTTAGTTTGTATTTTGTTGCTGGAAAAAATATATTGCTGTGATTGTTCTGGTTGTATTGGGTTACTGGAAAAACTATTGATGTGGTTGTTTTGGTTGTTTTTACAGGTTTATATATATGGTTGCTATAAAAACAAAAAAAAATTAAAAAAAAAAACAATCGTTTAAATCGGTTGTTATAAACAACCGATTTAAAAAGTCTTTTTAAATCGGCTGTTTATAAACAACTGATTTAAAAGGTAAGGCCTTTTAAATCGGTTGTTATAAAAAACTGATTTAAAAGGACTTTTTAAATCGGTTGTTTATAACAACCGATTTAAAAGGTAGATTTCAATTAGACCAGATGAGACTTTTTAAATCGGTTGTTTATAGACAACCGATTTCAAAAGTATTTTTAAATCGGTTCTTTATAAACAACCGATTTAAAAAGTCTAATATGACCACAAATTTGACTCGAATTCAGTCATTTTACATCGGTTGTTATAAATAACCGATTTTAAAATTCTAATTTAAATCGGTTAAATAACCGATTTAAAATCCCCAGACATACTAAATCCAGAGCATCTAAATCGGTTGTCCAACCGATTTTAAAACCCTAAATAACCGATTTTAAATCCCAAATTTGGACTAGTGTTTTAAGGTTTTTTTTTTTCCAAAGAGGATCTGTTTGCTATCTACTCAATATATGTTTGTCTGTGTTAGTATTTGATAAACATAAATTTGAATATAATCAATATTATAAATTTGATTTGATTATAATTAACCGTGTTTGAAGTGAAATTTATGTTTGGCTGTTTTTATTTTGAAAACAAGTTTGATGTAAAAGGTAG